>JALMGJ010000003.1:61206915-61831915 GCA_023362775.1 Charina bottae
GGTATTTTCAGGAGTCTTCTCCAACACCAAAGTTCAAAAGCGTCAATACTCTTCCTATCCTGCTTCTTCAAAGTCAAAGGTTCACTTCCAAAGGAAAGGATAATGGTCTCTTATCTTAATACCAAAGCTAATTGGACAAGCAGTACAATCTTATTTTAACAGTGGCAAGGAAACAGTTGTCTCTTGCTTGAAGGCAGTAGGGTACACTAGAGAGATTATATGGTAGATATGTGACCCAACATAGTGTGTCACAGTGTGCCTTCAGCTTTGGTTTGCTGCATTTCAGTCTCTGCTGATTGAGATTGCTGCTTTTTGTGTGTGTCTAATAATGAAAAGGATCCTGCCTAAAATGCCTGCATCAGTAGCTGTATTTATTTATCTAGTGATCAAATTTATATGGCCGCCCATCTCAGGAAAGTGACTCTGGGTGGCATACAACAATGCATTAAAACAGTAATTATATAAACGATCATTACCTAAAAACCATTATATAATAATTAAAAAACATTAAAAACTATAAAAGCAGAACTAAAACAGAAAAGAAAATTATAGGCAAAATTATTATTTCTTTGAAGAAGACAAACTCTATGCTGAAATAGTCACAGAATTCCTTTTTTTAAATATTGAAATAGTATTTTATTATATTTTTATACTGCCCTTTTTTTTGGTCAACTCAAGGCGGCAAACATACCTAATACTCCTGCCTCCTGTTTTCCCACAACCACCACCCTGTGAGGTGGGTTGGGCTGAGAGAGCGACTGGCCCAAAGTCACCCAGCTGGCTTTCATGCCTAAGGGAGGCCTAGAACACAGTTTCCTAGTTTCTAGGCCAGTACCTTAACCTCTACACCAAACTGGCTCACAGATATTATTATTAATATTATTTATATTAGTATTGCAGTTGCTGGGATCTTCTACATTATAAAATCAGGATGTAAATTTTCAATATAACTGGACGGCAGCCACACATTCTTCGTGTGTTGACTGTACTTATAACAAATCCTGTCTTTGTAGTTAGCATAAATAACTACCCTATAGTCAGATGTGTGAAGTATTTGCATTTTTAAAAATTCAGGTGCTAAGAGGTTCCACAAATATTTTTTTTTCTGAGTAAGCTTTACTAGTTGCGTTACTGAAATGCTTATATTTTTCAATTAAAAGAATCTTTGGAAATGTCAGGTGGAATATAGCGATTGGTCAACACCAAGGGCAGTGTCCTTGGTGCCTGCATATGATGCACTGGAGGCCTACGTTTTAATGTGTTATGCAAACATGGCCATAATGTGATTTGCTTGTTTTAGCTTATTGTATTATGTCAAGAGAAACATTGTGGTTTGTTAATCATGGTTTATACTGTAACATGTTGTGTGAACACATCCATTAAGTCTATAGTCCAGCTTTCCCAAATCAGTTGTTATATCTACTTGAGAACACTCATTCTTCAAACTGATTTAAACTGAAAATAACTTCAACTAGTCTGGCTCCATGATGTGGGATTCAGATTAGTTCCTGGGCATTTAAGTTTAATATCGAACCAAGACTGGCCTGATTCACCCATAATCCTAAACTATAAGGTGGCTAGTTCGCTTTTGATTTAGCATGATATGCAAACCCAGTAATATCAGTTAGTAGCATGTGGGAACCAGGTCACCATGGTATTTTAGCAAGCTGTGGTTTTACACAATTATCAAAACATCAACACAACAAAGATTAAAACAAAATTAATTTACATTTTATATGTAAAAATGTCTCTTGAGGTAAAATTGTTCTTGGAATGAATATGATAGATTTTGGCATAGATAGTATGAAGGATTGATTAAGAAAGTGTAGCCCTACATCAAAGTATATGTAAAATATAGTGTTGCCATAACCTATCAAAACAAAATAAATAACAGCCCTTGCTATTTTAGTATGCTGTCTTTGTTCTATATTCTAAACATTGTAGGTGTACATTACTGTGACAATACTCAGAATCCATTGTAGTAAGAAAATATTTGCAGTTCTGTCAGGCAAACAAAGGTGAAATGTTGGTCATTTACAGTGGGGCAAAAAAGTATTTAGTCAGTCACCAATTGTGCAAGTTCTCCCACTTAAAAAGATGAGAGAGGCCTGTAATTGACATCATAGGTAGACCTCAACTATGAGAGACAAAATGAGAAAACAAATCCAGACAATCACATTGTCTGATTCGGAAAGAATTTATTTGCAAATTATGGTAGAAAATAAGTATTTGGTCAATATCAAAAGTTCATCTCAATACTTTGTTACATATTTTTTGTTGGCAATGACAGAGGTCAAACATTTTCTGTAAGTCTTCACAAGGTTGGCACACACTGTTGCTGGTACGTTGGCCCATTCCTCCATGCAGATCTCCTCTAGAGCAGTGATGTTTTGGGGCTGTCGCTGGGCAACACGGACTTTCAACTCCCTCCAAAGGTTTTCTATGGGGTTGAGATCTGGAGACTGGCTAGGCCACTCCAGGACCTTGAAATGCTTCTTACGAAGCCACTCCTTCGTTGCCCGGGCGGTGTGTTTGGGATCATTGTCATGCTGAAAGACCCAGCCACGTTTCATCTTCAATGCCCTTGCTGATGGAAGGAGGTTTGCACTCAAAATCTCACGATACATGGCCCCATTCATTCTTTCCTGTACACGGAACAGTCGTCCTGGTCCCTTTGCAGAGAAACAGCCCCAAAGCATGATGTTGCCACCCCCATGCTTCACAGTAGGTATGGTGTTCTTTGGATGCAACTCACCACTCTCTCCCCTCCAAACATGACGAGTTGTGTTTCTACCAAACAGTTCTACTTTGGTTTCATCTGACCATATGACATTCTCCCAATCCTCTTCTGGATCATCCAAATGCTCTCTAGCAAACTTCAGACGGGCCCGGACACGTACCGGCTTAAGCAGGGGGACACGTCTGGCACTGCAGGATCTGAGTCCCTGGCGGCGTAGTGTGTTACTGATGGTAGCCTTTGTTACATTGGTCCCAGCTCTCTGCAGGTCATTCACTAGGTCCCCCCGTGTGGTTCTGGGATTTTTGCTCACCGTTCTTGTGATCATTTTGACCCCACGGGGTGAGATCTTGCGTGGAGCCCCAGATCGAGGGAGATTATCAGTGGTCTTGTATGTCTTCCATTTTCTAATTATTGCTCCCACAGTTGATTTCTTCACACCAAGCTGCTTGCCTATTGCAGATTCAGTCTTCCCAGCCTGGTGCAGGTCTACAATTTTGTTTCTGGTGTCCTTCGACAGCTCTTTGGTCTTCACCATAGTGGAGTTTGGAGTGTGACTGTTTGAGGTTGTGGACAGGTGTCTTTTATACTGATAACAAGTTCAAACAGGTGCCATTACTACAGGTAATGAGTGGAGGACAGAGGAGCCTCTTAAAGAAGAAGTTACAGGTCTGTGAGAGCCAGAAATCTTGCTTGTTTGTAGGTGACCAAATACTTATTTTCCACCATAATTTGCAAATAAATTCTTTCCGAATCAGACAATGTGATTGTCTGGATTTGTTTTCTCATTTTGTCTCTCATAGTTGAGGTCTACCTATGATGTCAATTACAGGCCTCTCTCATCTTTTTAAGTGGGAGAACTTGCACAATTGGTGGCTGACTAAATACTTTTTTGCCCCACTGTATGTGAGATAATTTACCTTTCAGTGAAAGGTTTTAATTTAAGATTAATGTGTTTTTTATCTAAATTACACAACTAGATTAAATATACTGAAGTACATACTTCTAAATCATATGGGAGCTAATTACAGCTTTTCAGTTGCAAAACTGTGGCCTGGTTCATGTATAATATTTAGACTTAATGGCCATGGATATGCTTAGAAATAAAGCTCAGTTAGGAAGCATGCATATGGTGCCATTTTCACATATACAGATACCTACTTGTAGCTCTTTAATGGAAATTTGGAGCTTACTGTGTCGGTCAAGCCTAACAGGTTGCCATCTTTAATTCCTTTAACCTGAATACTGACCTTTGGTTGGTTGGTAGTTAAAAATCCAGGTTTATGCAATATGTGTGAGGTGGGGCTGAGATAAGAAGGATACTCCATGTGTGTTTGGTGAGGTTTCTTCCTCAGCATGTGAACTATTCCATAAATAGTTCTATGGAAAAATTCTATAGCTGATCCTAGCAAAAACTGAGGATGTTGCAAAGCCTAGAGCTGTTGAAACGTAATTTCCTCTTATGATTAAGCCTGTAGAACAACTTTTAGATCACACTGCAGGATGTTCCTCTTGGCAAACAAACAAATTTTGAAGTCACTGTCCTATCTACAAAGGGCTAATCTGTACATTAGTAAATGAGAGTAAAGGGGATGACCTTGACAAAGAGATCCATTACCAAAGAATGAGGACCAAAACGGCTTGAAACCAAAACAAGAGGAAGGTATGTATAAATGTCTCAGACAGACACCCCCCTAATTCACATGAGTATAAGAAAGGGAGGAGGTAAATCATAATCAGATTTGCAAGATTCTGTTATTATAGCCCATCTTAATAAAAGTAGTTTTAGTCTTCCATGGAGTTTGTTTCTTGGTCTGGTCCATATTGTGGGGCTGACATAATCATTACTTATAAAGCCTTCTATGGTGCAGTACTGGGATATAGTGGACTAATAATGTAATTCTATGTATGTCTTCTAAGAAATAAGCTGAATTGCTTTTAGTGAGGCTTACTGCTTCCATGTAAATATTTATTTATTTATTATTTATTTAATTTTTATCCCACCTTTATTATTTTTATAAATAAGTCAAGGCGGCGAACATATCTAACACTCCTTCCTCCTCCTATTTCCCCCACAACAACAACCCTTTGTGGTGAGTTGGGCTGAGAGAGAGTGACTGGCCCAAGGTCACCCCGCCGGCTTTCACGCCTAAGGCGGGACTAGAACTCACAGACTCCTGGTTTCTAGCCCAGCACCTTAACCACTAGCCCAGTGCTTTCCAAAGTGCCGCCGTTGGCGACACACCAATGGTGGCGGCGTGGGGGTGTTCGCGGCGGCAGCGGCCTCGCTAAAACGCGGAAGCGCTGATGGTGCGCCGCCGCCGCGCGCACCCCCATGCCACCTCTTTGCGACACACTAAACTGTTGCGACACACAGTTTGGAAAGCTATGCACTAGACCAAACTGGCTCTCCAGTTTGTAAATATGCATAGGTCTTTAAGTTGCATATAGAGGCAAAAAGGACTTACAATCGCAGCACATAAGGAATACTAGAATCCAATGGTGAGGGCCATTTATATTGTAGTGTTGTATCTTTTCCAGTCATAGAAATAGTAAGTGCACTAAGACCTGAAGCTAGTAGTTGTTGTTTATTTGTTCAGTCGCTTCCGACTCTTCGTGACTTCATGGACCAGCCCACGCCAGAGCTTCCTGTCGGCCGTCGCCATCCCCAGCTCCCCCATGGTCAAGTCCGTCACCTCCAGAATATCATCCATCTTGCCCTTGGTCGGCCCCTCTTCCTTTGGCCTTCCACTTTCCCTAGCATCAGCATATCCTCCTGGGTATCCTGTCTTCTCATTATGTGGCCAAAGTAGTTCAGTTTTGCCTTTAATATCATTCCCTCAGTGAGCAGTCTGGCTTTATTTCCTGGAGTATGGACTGGTTTGATCTTCTTGCAGTCCAAGGCAGTCTCAGAATTTTCCTCCAACACCACAGTTCAAAAGCATCTATCTTCCTTCGCTCAGCCTTCCTTATGGTCCAGCTCTCGCAGCCATAGGTTACTATGGGGAATACCATTGCTTTAACTATGCGGACCTTTGTTGTCAGTGTGATGTCTCTGCTCTTAACTATTTTATCGAGATTTGTCATTGCTCTCCTCTCAAGAAGTAAATGTCTTCTGATTTCCTGGCTGCAGTCAGCGTCTGCAGTAATCTTTGCGCCTAGAAATACAAAGTCTGTCACTGCCAGACACTGCCACTGAAGCTAGTAGTTACCGTGCATATAATAATGTTTTTTCATTACTCATATTCTGTCAGTGAGAAAAGGAAAAACCTGATATACTGGTATGAAACTGGAGGTCTTAATAGACTTTAATATTTTCATTTCTCACCTGGAGATAAGCTCTTAGCAAACCTAGCAGTTCCGCAAGGCATTATTTAAAGCAGGGCTTTCCAAAGGTTTCCCACGGCGACACACCAACCGCCGTTGGTGTGTCGCCGCGGGAAAACCTGGAAGTGCCGCCGTTGCGGCAGCGCGCAAAAACCCGGAATATTTAGGATTCCCTTACCAACTTTGCTCAGACTGAAGAAGCTCCTTGGATAAGGAGCAAAATGTTTCCACTGAGAAAATAGAAATCCAGTTGACATGATTCAAGCTACAGACGTGCTTGCTTGCAAGTTTTCCTAAATGAAAGGAACTGCTTAAGTTGTCTTCATGATTTAAACATACTGTAGCATGATCTTACAGGCCTAGTACTTCCAATCTTAGACTAGATTTAGGAAAGTTTCATAAACGTTCATTCTGATATGATTGCCAACTAACTAGGAAAATAAGCAGTGTGTGCTGTCATTTCTCATAACAGCAATTTGATTAGTAGATGAATATTTTAGTAGCAGGAATTTAAAGGTTAGCCCCTTCATGGATCACTGCCTTGTCGTGACGAAGGGGCTTGCGTAACTCAATGAAGTCAGGTCAAGAAGAACAGGTCATGACGGAGAGTTCTGACAAAATGTGGTCCACTGGAGGAGGAAATGGCAACCCACTCCAGTATCCTTGCCAAGAAAACCCCATGGACAGTTATCAAAAGGCTAAAATATATGACGCCGGAAGATGAGCCCCTCAGGTCGGGAGGTGTTCAATATGCTACTGGGGAAGAGCGGAGGGCAATTCCGAGTAGCTCCAGAAAGAGTGAAGTGGCTGGGCCAAAGCCGAAAGGACGGTCAGTTGTGGATGTGTCTGGAAGTGGAAGGAAAGTCCGATGCTGTAAAGAACAATATTGCATAGGAACCTGGAATGTAAGATCTATGAATCAAGGTAAGCTGGACGTGGTCAAACATGAGATGACAAGATTGAACATCGACATCTTGGGAATCAGCGAACTAAAATGGACAGGAATGGGCGAATTTAATTCAGGAGACCATCATATATACTACTGTGGGCAAGAATCCCTTAGAAGAAATGGAGTAGCTCTCATAGTCAATAAAAGAGTGGGAAAGGCAGTACTGGGGTACAACCTCAAAAACGACAGAATGCTTTCAATTCGAATCCAAGGCAAACCATTCAACATCACAGTGATCCAAGTCTATGCCCCAACCACTGATGCTGAAGAAGCTGAAGTCAACCGGTTCTTTGAAGACCTACAACACCTTCTAGAACTAACACCAAAAAAAATGTCCTTTTCATCATAGGGGACTGGAATGCTAAAGTAGGAAGTCAAGAAATAACCGGAATAACAGGCAAGATCGGCCTCGGAGTACAAAATGAAGCAGGGCAAAGGCTAATAGAGTTTTGTCAAGAGAACATGCAAACACTCTTTTCCAATAACACAAGAGATGACTATGGCAAACCTAGACAGCATAATAAAAAGCAGAGACATCACCTTGCCGACAAAGGTCCGTATAATTAAAGCTATGGTTTTCCCATTAGTAATGTATGGCTGTGAGAGTTGTACCATAAGGAAGGCTGAGCGCCGAAGAATTGATGCTTTCGAACTGTGGTGCTGGAAAAGACTCTTAAGAGTCCCTTGGACTGCAAGGAGATCAAATCAGTCAATCCTAAAGGAAATCAACCCAGACTGCTCACTGGAAGGACAGATACTGAAGCTGAAGCTCAAACACTTTGGCCACCTAATGTGAAGAGAGGACTCACTGGAAAAGACCCTGATGCTGGGAAAGACTGAAGGCAAAAGGAGAAGGGGATGACAGAGGATGAGGTGGTTAGATAGCATCACCAATGTAATGAACATGAATTTGAGTAAACTCCGAGAGACAGTGGAGGACAGGAAGGCCTGGCATGCTATGGTCCATGAGGTCACGAAGAGTCAGCTAAATGACTGAACAACAACAACAAAAAGATTAGCAGGTGATAATATCAGTCATTGATAGCTTTGGAGCAGGGGCTGATAAGAAAAATTGGGAATCCAAGGGGGCCTTTATGGTATGTCAGTCCTTAGACCATGTTTGCCACAAGAAATACTAAAATACTAGGACTGTATTGATATAGGCTATAATAACAATCTTAGAAGCCTAAGAGTGTTTTTCCTTCTATCCCTCTTGTATCAAAGAGAGTCAAGGTGGGACAATCTTGAGTTTCTTTCTTACGGTGTCCTGTTTTCCCAGACTAAACTTATGTTTTACTAACGGTGACATATATTTTCTTCAAGGACTCCTACATATTCCTCTACAGCAGAGCTTTCCAAACTGTCGCAACACAAAAGTGTGTCGCCTGCGGGGCCCAGATGTGTCACGTCAAAACCCAGAAGCACTGATGGCGCGCCATCAGCGCTTCTGGGTTTTTGCGCACTGCCGCAACGGCGGCGTTTCCGGGTTTTCCCGCGGCGACACTAATGGTGGCGCACAAAAACCGAAAGCGGCAGCAGCGCTTCCGGGTTTTTGCGCGCTGCCGCAATGGCGGCGCTTCCGGGTTTTCCTGCGGCGACACACCAACGGTGGCGCGCAAAAACTTAAAGCGGCAGCAGCGCTTCCAGGTTTTTGTACGCTGCCGCAACAGCAGCACTTCCGGGTTTTCCTGCGGCGACACACCAACGGTGGCGCGCAAAAACTTAAAGCGGCAGCAGCGCTTCCAGGTTTTTGCACGCTGCCGCAACGGCAGCACTTCCGGGTTTTCCTGCGGCGACACACCAACTTCGGTTGGTGTGTCGCCGCGGGAAAACTTTGGAAAGCCCTGCTCTACAGGTTAGAATCTGATCTCCAAGATACCTATTTTTTTTTTTAATGTTCAATTGACTGTTGAATTTTAGGAAGCTGAGATTGCTTTTCTTATTATAATGTGACATGTGCGGGTCTGTGTGTTTTATTAGTGGAAAATATGAAATGTGTGGTTTCTCAGTCATTTGATCCAGTGACAAGGAGCCATTAAAGCCTTATTTTGGTGGTGTGGCTATTAGACATGTCCCCCTGTTGGATGGTTTCAAAAAACTTCATTGGGACAGGGAGTTGGATTTTCTCATATCAGTCCTCTGATATGCACTTCAGGAAGTTTGCTTTTATTTTATTTCCTGGGGTCCATGGTGTAGGGTCCTTGATGCCCAAAGACCCTAGCTTTCACTGGACTGGGATGAGAAAGAATGCTTGTAGTTGTGATTACTTCCTCACAGAGAGACTTTTAGCAGTACTCATAGGTGTTCCCTCATCTTCATATTTGAATTAGGGAGATACTGTAAGATGTTCTGTTTTGGAGACTGATGAATTATTTTTGTAGCACTTGTGTATTTTTGGCAATTTAGAAAAAAAGAGGTTTCACAGATCTTTACTCAAGGAGTTTATATAGCTTGAAGTTAGACATAGGGAAATGCTTTAGAGCAGAGCTTTCCAAACTATGTGTCGCGACACAAAAGTGTGTCACCACACACAGTCTGGTGTGTCGCCACACAACCCGGAAGCGCTGATCATCATCAGCGCTTCTGGGTTTTCTCGCGGCGACACACCAACGGCGGCGCGCAAAAACCCGAAATCGGCAGCAGCGCTTCCGGGTTTTTGCGCGCTGCCGCAACGGCGGCACTTCCGGGTTTTCCCGCGGTGACACACCAACAGCTGTTGGTGTGTCACCGCGGGAAAACTTTGGAAAGCCCTGCTTTAGAGAAAGGATGGGAGAAGTAAAAGCAGAGGTAAACAAGATCTCTTTGTCCCAAGTTCCAATAAAATTGCTTCAATAATAATTTCTAGAGTGAAACCTTATGTTACACCTTCAGAATTTTCAGTTTGTTCCTGGAAGAATAACTGGTTGTGGAGAAGTATTACAGCACTATATTGTTGACCATAATCTTTTTGTGTTGCTGGGAGCAATTCAGAAGGTTGTGTTGGAACCCACATGAAGAATTAACTTACAGAGTGCCTGTCTACATATTACTTTAAATCTAGGGTGTGCACAAAAGACCCTTTGTTCTTAGTTTGAAACAAAATATGCCTGTTCAAAACAAATTATATTTGGCAGTTTTTCTGCACAGCTCAAGAACCAAACAAAGCAACACAATGTTTGCATTTGGTGATCTAAAAACTCAATAGCATATCAATACACATTCACTTAATAGGCATAGCAATGCTTATTCAGTGGTTAGTCAGTGAGCAACAGTGTTTTCTGTTTCCTGCCTTGCTGTGAAAATGGCAAGGCAAGGGTGTTGGCCAGCAAATATAAAATTTAGCCCTATTCAGGTTGAAAAGATTTTTTCCCTCTTTGTAGGTCTAAAAAGTAATAGAATATGGTTCTAAGCAATAAAAAGTGTGTGCGTGTGTATAAACAAAAATACATTCACATTGAAATTATGTAACACAAACAACCTGCCCCAACATAATTTCCTGAGCTATACAGTACCAAGAGACATTTTCTGCATTTACTACTCTCTTGTTTACTACTTGTTACTACTTGTTTACTCTCTTGTTTACTACTCTCTTGTTTATTACTCTCTTGGCCTTGTTTCTCAGAAGAAGGTATCTTTGTTCAGGCAGGCACTGAGCCTGTTGGATTGGTTGTTTTACTAGGCTATTCCCTTGTTTTGTAATATTTCAGTATGTTACCTCTCCATTTTATTTAGATATTATTATTTATTTTTATGCTTCTTGTGGTTCTTTTAAAATTGTCCTTGAAAGGGTATAAAATGATAAAGCACACTGAATGTTAAATAAAATATTGATGTAATGTAACACTTAATCCAATTATTATTCTCTTAAATTCAATGGCATTATTATCAGCATTAAAAATGTAGTCAAATCTACAGGGTTTTCTGTTTTGTGCAATTAAACATATTTGGTATATAAAATGATATAATTGCATTTTGTTTAGGTAAAGATGCCTTTTGAGTGCAGCTATGTTTTGCTTCACACTGGACAAAGGATGCCTTTGGTTGGATTAGGTACTTGGAAGAGTGACGCTGGACAAGTAAGTAGTTCACTAGTAAGTTGGGGAGCTTAAAAATCTGTCCTTAAAGTATTTAAGATCTATATTCAGACATAAATTCTGTGTGTGGATAGAAAGGTAAGTTTGCATTGTTGTTGTTGTTGTTGTTGTTTATTTGTTCAGTCAATTCCAACTTTTCGTGACTTCATGAACCAGCCCACGCCAGAGCTTCCTGTCGGCCGTCGCCATCCCCAGCTCCCCCACGGTTAAGTCCGTCACCTCCAGAATGTCATTCATCCATCTTGCCCTTGGTCGGCCCCTCTTCCTTTGGCCTTCCACTTTCCCTAGCATCAGCATCTTCTCCAGGGTATCCTGTCTTCTCATTATGTGGCCAAAGTACTTCACTTTTGCCTTTAATATCATTCCCTCAAGTGAGCAGTCTGGCTTTATTTCCTGGAGTATGGACTGGTTTGATCTTCTTGCAGTCCAAGGCACTCTCAGAAGTTTGCATTACCTGTTAGTTAAAAGTCTGGGTGGAAGGAATAGATTTCTTCCACCATCACATTCTTTTCTGCATATTTCTATTCTTCCTAGCCCTTTCCATCTTCAGCATGAATCATAAATGATGTTACATTTGCTCTAAAATCAAGGTTCGACTAGCGGTTGTCAAAAGAATAAATTCCCAGTGATGCCCCTATTGATCAAAACATATAGTCATGCTATTTTTACAAGGTGAGAAGCTTTATAAATTCTTACAAAATAGTCAGTTTTCACAAAAGAGAATTCAGTCTCCAGATGAAGTTATGAAGAAGATTCTCTGTGTTCTAGTTAGTGTTTTAATTACACAATGGCTTCTGAAAAGTTGTGCAAATATTTTATATCAGTAGAGCTCATAATGAAATGCTTATGATATAATAGGAATTTCACTATGCAAGACATGTAAATAGCATTGCCAATTTAATTTACTGTCTGTGTTCTCGTACTTTTAAATCGGGGGTAAAAAATGGCAGCTTTGGGGGCTTCAAGTGACCCACTAGCATCCATTTTGTAATTCCCAGATCACATTCCCATCAAGTGGGTAGAACCAAAAGTTGCCTTCCCCAAAAGTGGCTGCAGCCAGACTCTATCAGGGGAGTTGACACAAGAAATGTTGCTCTTTAAGGCACCCCAGTTCCAAAATCTGCAAAGAATCTAGATAATAGAAACTAACAACATAAGAATAAAAGGAATAAAATAAAAATAAAAGAACAAAAAACAAAAAAACACTTCTGCATACAGTATAAGAATAATAGCTCCATCTCTATAGATATTACTGCATCTCAAATTTTAAAAAGCAAATTAAACCACCTCCACATGGATTCATATTGCCCAATCTTTTCTATAGGTACCACTTCGGTGGGTAGGTAACAGTGTCCCATGTGCGTCATGCGGCCACATGACCGTGGAAGCGTCTTCGGACAACGCTGGCTCTTCGGCTAACAAACGGAGATGAGCACCGGCCCCTAGAGTCGGACACGACTGCACAAATGTGCGGGGGGAACCTTTAACCTTTTTAATCTTTTCTTTCTTTGTATAAAGTCAATTGAAAGGCAGAGAGTTAACCAATTTCATTTAGCCAACCTTTAGAATATAGTATACACATGTTCTTCCAGGATCACTATTTTTGCAACAGTCCAAGCTTGATATAACAATCATTTGACATCATTAAACTTGAACTTCCTCCCAAGAAGCTGGTTCATCATAACAATAATGTCTAACCAAACAAACTACCAAGGGGCAGGACCAAAGCATATGTACTAATGTACCTTCCAACTGATTGCATCTCCAACATAAGAAGGACAATAATTAACTTTTTAAAAACATCTTTTGAGGAGCCCAAAAATGCAAAAAGAGTTTTTTGTTGGATTAACCTAGTTTTTTGATCGTAAGAAACATATTTGGTGTTATTTAAACCCTGAGACCATTGGTTTTGTAATGTAGGGAACTCCAATTCTCTGAGATTTCTTGTATACAGTATTATCCATATATATATATATACACATACACACACACACATACACACACAGTATATTTAAATTTTTTAAATTGTTTATAATGTTGGCATGCTGGTTTAGCCTTTCTAAAACCCTTTTTCAACTCACTCAAAACTACTGGAATATCAGAGGCTGCTAAGGCATCTACCAAAAGAGAGAGACAAACAGACAGCGTACTGTCAGCCTTCACACTCATCTGCATGGAGCTCTGTATGTTTTCCTACATCAGCTCTTGGTCTCCTATGGCTATCTAGGTTCTACTTAAATGAAAGACTATTTTAGCATGCTAGTTTTTATTTCTTTCATATGGTGATCAGAGCTTGCAGACCCTAAAATGTGTTGCAAGAAAAATTTCAGTTCAGCACCAGTCACCATCTATTGTGGTAATTGCCTGAGTGGGGTCTGTTAAAATGGCAGTGACCATAAATCCTGCTATCATGGCCTTATCATTTGCATTACAGTGAGAGAACTGGCATTAATGTATTATTATGATTAAGAGATACTAACATCTTGTTGAGGGAAATATCTTAGAATAACAGAGCATTTTGTGATATCCTCTTTATTGCCCAGGCTTCCAAAAAGCAAAAGGAAATTAAAATAAAACATGAAAGCTGGTAGAGATTCTATTTTTCTTTGGAATTAAATCTATATAACAGAGCCTGTAGCTTGAATCATGTCAACTGGATTTCTATTTTCTCAGTGGAAACGTTTCGCTCCCTATCCAAGGAGCTTCTTCAGTCTGAGCAAAGTTAGTAAGGGAATCCTTAAATATGTTTCTAGGGTGGCTGTGTGACCTTGCACCTGGGGCTAGGTCATGGTTATTTTGAGATGTTATTTTAAGTCCTTTTATCATCTAAAGGAGGATCGTTAAGATCACCATGCTGCTGTTGAGCTTGCAAAATGGTCTTAATCTTCCTAGGCACAGAAGACAAAGCAGGGAGGAAGATAGGGGAAAGATTGTGCCTGAGGCCCCCACCTCTATTCAAGGAAGGATTTTCCAAGTTGGCATAAATGGACTCCTTGACCACCTCTCAAACCACCTATCTTCTCTGTCTAAAATGTGAACATTAATGTCCTCAAATATAACCATGACCCCAGGTGTAAGGTCACACAGCTACCTAGAAACATATTTAGGATTCCCTTACCAACTTTGCTCAGACTGAAGAAGCTCCTTGGATAAGGAGCGAAACGTTTCCACTGAGAAAATAGAAATCCAGTTGACATGATTCAAGCTACAGACAATTCCACCTGGATGACTGAGAACCTTCATAGACATATATAACAGAGCCTTCTTTTTTTATTGTTAATCAATCTCCTTTCAAATAAAACATGCAAGATCTTCATAAGATGGAATATTTGAATTCACAATTTCTTTTATTATTAGTTGGAGAAAATTTGCAAAATTGTTAGGATTTTTTTCTCATCAGAGACTTGAACAAAGGACTTTAAAAATAAATATTTCTCTTGGGAAGGGAGGAGGAATATACGCATCCTAGTGCTGAGATCAAACAGTGGGATCTGTGATAGTACCTGTTTGGCATTAATTAATGTCAGTGCTAACTGTTATAGTGCAGACGGAGTTTTAATGTAAAATAATAACAGGACATTAAAGGGTATTTTGTTCCTTTTATTTTATGAAAATACAAATATGTTTTCAATGGTGGTTGTGGGTTTTCCGGGCTGTGTGGCCGTGTTCTGGCAGTTTTTGTTCCTAACGTTTCGCCAGTAGCTGTGGCTGGCATCTTCAGAGGATGTTGAAAAGGTTCATTGCCCTAAAACGAACATCAAATTATGATTAAGTGTAAAGTGTGACTGGTCCAAATTAATTTAGTATGTTTGGTAGCTAGAAGAAATTTGAAGCCAGAGTCAATATTGTATAGTTGTTGGAGAATGCATCATCTCTTTGCATCTGTCAAACTATTCTGACCACCAGGCTAAATGGCGAGAAATAGATAAGGGATAAAGTTTTCACACATCTGGACTTTCTCATCTGGACTTTAGTTAGTTAAGTAAGTCTCTGTGTTTAAAAGAGAAAGGGAACTTCCTTTTTCTCTTATGCTTCCCTGTCTTCAGGATATAGGTTGGGAAGAAGTAAGAGTTTTCTATCTGCATGTATTTGTTAATAAATCTTTTTTTTCCCCTTTGGTTATTACTGTTACTTAATTATTCGGTATTCTTTCAGAACTCTGCTTAGGTTCAGAAGCACATCTGCTAAATCAGGGCTTTCCAAACTTTTCCCGTTGGCAACACACCAACGGCGGCGTGCGAGAAAACCCGGAAGCGCCGTGGCAGTGGCAGCGGTGCTTCCGGGTTTTTGTGCGCTGCCGCCACGGCGCTTTCAGATTTTCGCGTGCCACAGCGGTGGCAGCAGCAGTGTCCTGGTGTGCTGTGCGAAAACCCGGAAGCGCTGATGGCCTGCCGCCGTGCATGCAGCGGTGTGCCATCAGCGCTTCTGGGTTTTGATGCAACACACCTGGGCCCCGCAGGCCAGGGGTCTGCAACCTGTGGTCCGGGGCCCACTGGTGGGCCGCGGGCTGTTAGGAAGTGGGCCGCAGGGTGAGCCGGAGCAGCTGATTGGTGGGGGCCAGGAAGGGGAAACACCTCCACCTATCAGCACGTGGCAAAGAAGGGCGGAGGTGGGCCGAGGAGCACCCCCGCCAATCAGCCTACCCTCGCAGCGGCAGCGTGTGCGTGCACGTGCGGCGAGGCTTTTTGCCTCCCTCCCGCTCAGTGCAGCGTTTTTTTCGTGGCACTGGGGGCATTTTTGGGGTCCCCGGAGCCTGCCCTTGCAAAGGGGCACCCCGGCGTGGACTTTTCCTTCCCCCCACCCCGCCGCCCCGGGGTGGAAAATCTCTGCGCCGATCAGCTGTGCGGGGGGGGGGAAGCGGAGGTGCACCAGAGTACCGATCAGAAATTAAATTCTAATTTCCAGCAATAGTGCAGTGAATAAGAATCAAGGCAAAGTACTACTGTTTTGAAGCAGAGAACACTGAAATATGATAAGAAACCAAAGTAGGGTTCCAAAGGCACAGCTGGAGACAAGGAAATGTGCAGAATCCAGATGAGAGCTTAGGTATTATTTAACTTGTCTACGGCAAGTAGCAAGCAACCTTGGCTGATCTTTAAAAAGCTAAGCAGTGGGACACAGCTGTTTTTGAATGGGAGAGCCCTGGCAAATCACTTCCCCAGTGTTGCCAAGAAAACCTGCATTCATGAAGTCACCAGGAGCTGAACTCTACTCAAGGGGGGGCCTTTACCTTTCACATGATTGAACAAGTTGCTGATACTTCCTGGAGCCGTTTCCTGATTCTTACAATCTGTAGCTATTAAGGCAAGAAAGGTGGTAAAATAATCAGAATGCAAGGCAATATTGTAGATAATGAAAGCCTATCAAAATAAATGTCCTCAGTTTTTGTCAAAAGACAGAAATAATGTGCATTTCTGAGTTAGGGCACTGCCACAGAAAACAGCCTGGCTATTGTGCTTACACAGTCTCCTAAGAATGCACTGATTCTCCCGAGAATGCAGTGAGAGTTACGGGTTTTCCCCTTTTGTCACTCTCTTGTTTCTCCTCTGGGTACATGCCCCAACCATATACAACATCTATAAAGCAACTCTTATATTTGTTTTATCATTAATTATCAAATCATAATAGTCTTTTTGGTAAAATGGAATATACTTCCTCTCCTTGTAATCCACTGTTCTTTTCATTTTCTGTTTTAGGTAAAGAAGGCTGTAAAGTATGCCCTTAGTGTGGGCTATCGCCACATTGACTGTGCTACAGCTTATAGCAACGAAGCAGAAATAGGTGAAGCTCTCCAGGAGACTGTTGGAGCTGACAAGGTGAAAAAAGGAATCTGTCTGGGTTCCTGTTAAAAAGGAATGGCAGAAAGGCCAGCTCTGCAAGGCCATGTCTATTTCATGTTAGTTCTACTTAAAAAACAATTGTAATAACATCTCTTTATAAACCTGTGAACATCAAAAGCAATGTTCTGCTGCAATTCTGTACTGCAAATTCTGCCCTGGTTCTGTTTATGTAACTTTCTGCCACTTGGAGGTTTTCACAAGAAACGTTTTAAGAGAAGTTGCAGTTGGTTGTTTCTGGAAATGAAGTTTCATTAGATAATGAGCAGAAAGTGAAACCCAGGATCATATGCCATAGTATAGATGGCACAAAAAGAGGTACTAATGAATAAGCAGTCCTAGGATTCAGAACAAAAACAGAAATATCATGAATTGAAGAAATATGCCTTGTTTTCCTGGTTTGGGCATGTATCTTACATAATCTGCATACAGGTAGTCCTTGCCTATGACCGTTTGGTCAGCGACCGTTCCAAGTTACGACGGCACTGAACGAATGGTGGTTATGACTGGTTCTCTGAGTTCCAGCCATCCCAGCACCCCCGGGGTCACATGATCGCGATCTGGGTGTGAAAATGAATGTATGGATTAGGAGGAAGGGGAAAATATGCGAAACATAATTAAGACAGGGTGAAAATTTGCTTGTTATATTTAGCATAAAGTGAAACATTACGTTAAATGAGGCATTGTGGTATGTGTTAAAACTTTGAAACATAGGAACTTTCCATAGAAATGGGTTTGTTTGGATGTCTTGAGAGATCTAACCAATCTCATAAGAATTTCAGAATGTGTTTGGAGTGAAGCTTCTCCCGTTCTATATGGATTTGTCCATTCATTTCCTTCTCCTGAGCCAGAAATAGAAGAACCTGAAATATTAATACAGAGATATTGAATTGAGCACTATGTAAGTTAGAAATGCCCAGTTTTGGTGCTCTTCTTTGGTGAGATGTCTTCACCTGTATTAAGAAACACTTGAAACAGAACAATGATTCACTGCTCATTGTTCTTTTTAAAGGCTGTTAAAAGGGAAGAGCTGTTTGTAACATCAAAGCTATGGAACACCAAACACCATCCAGAAGATGTGGAGCCAGCTTTAAGGAAGACCCTGCAAGATCTGAAGCTGGATTACCTAGACCTCTATCTAATGCATTGGCCACATGCCTTCGAGTGAGTTTCAATAGGAGGGAAATTAAGAGAGTAAACCACAATTCTTTATTTATTTGAATCTGGGCACAGGACAGGGGGACAGCGAGGGAAAGAGGCTGAAATTTACCCCTTTTTTAAAAGGGGGGGGCATTGTGGAGGTTACATATGATCCAACTCCTACACCCAATGTTGTTGTTCTGTTACTTGTCAAGCATAATGCTAAAACTCTAAGAAAAACTACATATGACTCCTGGGAACTATTTTTTCTAATGATATGTTCATTCTGGAGGGCTGCTATTACTTTGTATAGTTCATAACGCTATGAAAAAAAATTAAGCTAATAAATACCTGTTAAGTAATTAATTATTTAAAAGGTGCATTAGTTCTTAATGACGTTTCCAATGGATTTGCTATCTATTTTTTCTAATAGGCGAGGAGATAATCTCTTCCCCAAGAATCCTGATGGCACAATGCGTTATGACTTCATTGACTACAAAGATACATGGAAGGCCATGGAAAAGTTGGTGGCAAAAGACTTGGTGAAAGCTATTGGGCTTTCGAACTTCAATAGTCGACAGATTGATGATGTTCTTGGCATAGCTTCTGTCAAGCCAGCAGTTCTACAGGTAAGATAGAAGAAGGAAAAGAGCTGATTGATTCTTAAGATTATGATTAGGGGAAAGGAAGTGCACTGTAAAAGAAATAAGTTATGTTTCTTTTGTGTGGCATGCCAACATATCTGGGTCAAGAAATGGCTTCTTAAGGAGGGGGTGCACCACACTTTCCTCTTCCAGCACCACCACCCCTCTCAAGGATGCATTCACCACTCGTATATCCAGCCTGTTATCCCCTCTCTGGTCACATGTACTAGCAAGGAGGAGCATGGATCTAAACTACAGGTGGTGGAGCACATCCAGGAGAGGACTCTGTTCATGTGCTCAGCTGCAACAGGCTTGCAAAAGTCCCAGATGACTCTGCAAGACGTTACCTCTGTCCTCTCACAAGACCTGCCCAGCATATAATCTGAACAGATATGAGTGATTTTTTCCTGCAAAATGCTTAGTAAATTGATCACAGTAGCCTACTGGAGAGCCCTACAATGATTTAGGTCACATTAAATTAGGTTGCTGGATGGCATTCTGCCAATGGAATAACTGGAGAAATATTGATGCTTCATCACCCTTACTGCCACCTATATTCAGTCATCTTCCCTTTTTATTTTTCACCAGCATTGGTGCAGGTGTCTCCTCTTGCACCATCTCCTGGAGCTCCTCTTTAACCCAAAGAGGAGGATCAGGCAATCTGTCAAGTATCTTCATCAGTTCTGTGTTTCAGAATTCAACTAAGAGCCCCAACTGAGCACTCCCTGAGAAACTCCCCATGTGCCCCTTGCATCCAAGCAGATCCATAAGTGATCTGGGGCCAACCCCCTTAATGTGTGTCTCCTCCCTACAGGGATGTTAGTGGCCATGAGTATCAAGGATCTCAAAAAGTGATCTGGCCATGACAAAGGACTGGTGTTAATGTCTTTGAACTTCTCTTAGGTAAAAGCCAATCTAATGTGTGGCTCCAGTCTGAGTAGGGACTGTGGTAGTCTGGGGCAACCCATGGTTTTCATGGCAGTCATAAACTTCTAAGCTGTCCTAGACCGTACATTCAAGGCACAGAGGTTGAAATTGTCTGGGAGAGTCCACCACTAGCTAGGCAATGAGAGTTAGGCAGTTCAGGAAGGCAGCATGCTGGCCAGGAGGGATGCTGCTGCTTTAGCAGTACCCCTGCTTACCCTTGACACCCAATTTCACATACAGGACCTCAGATCTAGTGCATCTGTTCACATCAATGTATCAGTGAATATTATTGCCTCCCCTCCTTCCCAGCCTTGGTGTTGAAATGGATGTAGCTCCTGAAACCTGGCCAGGTAGATTTTAGACAGAAGCAATCCTTCATTCTCACCTAACCCAGTCTTAAAGATACATGCCCATGCAGGTCTGCTGCCTCCTCCATCCCAAGATCATGTAGGAACATGTTCTTAGTACAAATGGAACTGGTATTGAAAAGAATCAACTTGAGGCCAAGTCCTCCAGTAATTCAGAATCCAGGATCTTGGGTTGAGGCTGGGGCACAGAAATGGGGATTGGCATCAAATATCCAATCCACCTTCCCCTGTAACAGCCTGTCTCCACTTTGCCTCATACCCCCTCTGCCCATCACTACTTAGGTCCTTTCCCATTCAGCTCTTCCCCCCCCCCCCCCAAATACAGGGCATCCCCAACCTTTCATTCCAGTCACCACCCTGTTTGTATTTTTGAACAATCATTCTGCCATTTAGAATATAGCTACCCTAGCAGAATGGGCTGTGGGCACCTTCCAGCTGTCCCCCCCCCTTCCATTCCAATTCCATCCTTATGTTCTTTCACTCCATCCTTCCTGGCTCTCATCTAGGGAAAAGAGTGCTCACCCATGCTGCAAGCTTCCTTCTTTTCCTCCTCCTGAAGTTGCTCCTCTACTCCGCCTGCTCATGCCACTTCCCAGTGCCAATCCAGATTTCCCATAAATACAGCAAAGTTTGCTCCTCTCAGCATGCCATCTCTCAACTATTTAAGTTCCTCCAGAAATAGTCACCAAACCACTTCTTTTTCCATGGAATCTGATGATGCAGGAAGTTGCTGTGTACCACTGGCCCTTCTTCCTTCAATCAACTGAACCTTGTCCGCCTTCTCCACCAATATAAGTCTGTCTGTTAATATCAATGCTCCACAATATCAATCTTTCTCCACCCGCTCTTTTTTGCAACATTCCAGAATCCATCAAAAGACTCAGGCCACCATCTCCAGTTCTCTCCTCTCATCCATCTCCATCTCTCCTTTCTTCATTGTTGTCAGCAACATCTTCCCTTTCCACTTTCCACCACTTCCTGTCTCAGTACTTTCAGCCTCTCCAGCCCCAGCTACTTTTCTTCCTGCACCATGGAGCTCCTATTCCCTTGTATCCCATCAAGAAGATGGGTGGACTCCAAAGCCAACTGTACACTAGGAAATCACCAGGTCATTGAATCTACGCAACCAGTCCTCAGCATTCATTCCACTCCAGGAGAATGGACTGAGAAATTAGCTAAATCAGTGTCACTTCCCACAGTGCATCATTTTCTCCCTATCTGTTCCTGTTGTTGGCAACAAGCAGGCACACCCAACGTTATATTACTTCTTTCATTCACAACTACGTTATGTATGTGCTCCGTGATTCTCATTTGGCCAAGGCCTCCCTCCTGTTCATAGCTTGCGGGATTATTGAAAAAGGCAGCCAGTGCTCACCTCCACCCGCTGCTGTCTCATCCTTATTCCTTATGCTGTTCTGCCAGCTTTTCCCATCTCCCTCTGCTTGCCAGGCACTTTTGCCTTCTCCTTCCTCCATCGTTTAGCCCCCCCCCCCTAGTTTTAAGTTAAAACCAACCTGGAAGAGGGAAAAAGCAGAGGACACAAAGAAGGTCCCTTGTTGTTTCTGATGTTAATGTCTCCTTTCCGAGATATTGGGGGTGGGAGGAAGCACCTTTTTTTCCTGCTGTAAAGTAATTTGAGTATGTACCCAGTGTGTGAAAAGGGTGGAGGCACAGAGAGAGAGAGAATGTTCTACCTTGCAGCAAGGTAAAATAAAGAATTCCATCACTCAGAGGAGTTCAGCTCCTTTGTTTCTATATGAGCCACTGGAGAGCCAAAAGTGCATTCTTATTAACAATGGAATTAATTCTTATTAACAATGGAACAGCTTAGTTTTACAGAAGCAATTCAAAATCCAGTAGAGCAGGAATGGGGGATTGGTGAACCTTCAGATCTTGCCAGATGCAGCTCCTTTGATCCCTGACCACTGGGCAAGCTGGCTGGGTATCTGGAGGGTCACAGTTGTCCCACTCCAGCAGTAGCGAATGAAAGTATCGGAAGAAGAGTGATCTTCACTGTTTTTTTTTTCCTGTGAGGTCTTCTGTTTCACATCCTGTATTATTCTGAAATTTTACCCTTATGGACTAGGATGTGGGGTCAGGTGGGGGGCTATTGTACATATGGAAGTGGGGTCACAGACACAGTCTACCATGTATTAGAACACTGCTTTCCAAAGTCCCGCCGTTGGCGACACACCAGCGGCGGCGGCGGCGCGGCCTCTGTCGTGCTGAAACCCGGACGCAGTGATGGCATGCGCCATCAGCACTTCCGGGTTTTGTCGCGACACACTAATGTGTCGCGACACACAGTTTGGAAAGCTATGTATTAGAAGTTAATTGCTTTTAACAAAAATTAATCTTAACGGGGACACAAAAGGACATATTTATCCAGCTTTGTTGTGTGGTTATAAACAAATGGTTTTAAACATGACTTTCAACAGCCTTTAATATTAAGAATTAGTTTTCATCATGCTAGCATGGCTTGACACATAATTTTAAAACTTCCATATTAGGGAATCTGCCTTATGCTGATGAAGCATTCAGACTGATTTACCCAAGCTGGAGGCCAAATAATCTTATTTAGTGGCCAAATTTTTCAGGATCTTTAGAGGACTTGGTTATGTAGGGCTCCAGGCTTACCTCAGACTTTGAGTGACTTATGGGATTCTTGTCAGACATACTGTAAAAGCAAAATCTCTCCTGATAAATCATGCTGGAAGGATTGATTGATTGATGGATGGATGGATGGATGGATTGATGGATTGATTGATTTAGCCCCATAATGTCCTCCTGATAGCTGATTTTACTATCTCTTGGATTTTTATCTATTTTTATCTATTTATTGTTATACTGTAATTTTATATGTATAGATTTTAACTGTTGATATGCTGTAAACCGCCCAGAGTCCCCTATTCAGGGAGAAGGGCGGGGATAAATTTAAATAATAAAATAAATAAATAAATAAATTTTCTATCCCGCCTTTATTATTTTTATAAATAACTCAAGGCGGCCAACATAGCTAATACTTTTCCCTCCTCCTATTTTCGCCACAACAACAACCCTGTGAGGTGAGTTGGGCTGAGAGAGAGTGACTGGCCCAAGGTCACCCAGCCGGCTTTTTATTTTAAGGAATGCCGTTGGACAGGTTATTTGCAACTGAGAGTCTTGTAATAAAGTCTATTTTGTCAGGATTCTTAAGACCAGTAGTCCTAAAAGATGAGGGAATGTTGAAAAATGCATTATTTTACCAAAGAAATAATTTTCTGGAGGCAGTCTATTATCAGATCTAATCCAAGTTTCATGGTTTGTTTTTATACAGTTAATATACGTAGAAAGACTATCATCCACTGTTTTCTACACTAAAATATATTATTAAAATCTCTAAGACAGCTGAAGTAAAAGCAGAGTTAGATAATATACTAACCAAAAAGGAGGCTGGAGTTTTTTCCCAAAAGAAATTATTTTTAAACTAAGGTTAACATAGAGTTACTGAGGAGATAGTAATGAATGCAGATTGTTTACTTTCTGCCTAATTTACCTTTTGGGGTGGGGATTATCTTAAAGTTAGCAACGTTCACCTTTCAGGTTATTATGGTACTAGAGAAAAAAATGTCATAAGCCTGTGCAAAGTAGAGATAGTGCAGTGGGTGAAGTTATTTTGCTTCCAGTTAATACAGCTCTACTTTACAAGCCACACACAATTTCTATCACAGCCATTTCTACACTTTGCTAGGACATTTTTTAACATTAAAATTAGGAGATTTTCCTCCAAATGGAGATATGGTTTGAAAATGCTTTAGTGCTCTTGATTTTGTTTATACATGAAATGCTCATCTATAAGATAGGGAAGAGTGCCGTGTAGACTGTAGCTCAGTACAGTGTGCCAGAATGTCAGCTGCACGTTTGCCACCAACCCACAGACCGTGGTGGACTTAATTTCCCCTAAATTGTCAATGGCTGGAACTTACTACTCTAAAATCTACTCCTTCATCAATGTGATTTTAATTTTTTGGTACCAGCCTGCTCACTATTATATATTGCTTTAATAGGTGGAATGTCACCCTTACCTAGCTCAAAATGAACTAATAGCTCATTGCCATCAGCAAGGGCTGGTGGTAATTGCTTATAGTCCTCTTGGTTCACCTGACCGGATGTGGAAGCACCCAGATGAGCCAGTGTTGCTGGAAGAACCTGGGATAAAGAAGCTGGCAGAAAAATACAGCAAATCTCCTGCTCAGATTCTTCTCAGGTATTAATAAATTTGCCTTTGGAGAGACCAACGCTAAAGGCCTGGAAGAGCAAAGAGCTAGACCATAAAGCTTTTTATATCGTTCTTTATTAATGCATTTAGCTAAACACTGTACAGTATAAATTGACGTTATGATCTGATGGCAAAAGAAGCATTTCAACTACTTCTGATTTTCTAAGCTCTAGACTAGAATTTTGGTTCTGTAAGTGCTGAAATATTGCAGGGATTGTGGTGGCTAGGTGAGTTTAGTGCCCTCTTGAAACGTCAGAGCATAGAAATATAAGATAATGCCAATACCAAGTCAGGCCATTGGTCTGCCTAGGCCATTCTGAAGGGTTGCAGAGGCATTCCAGTTTTCAGACAAGCATCTATAAAGAGATGTCAGGGATTGAATCAGAGACCTTTAGAATGCAAAGTCCTTCAGGATCAAAAAAATCCCTAAGTGAAGCTGAATGAAGCTGGGATGAGAGGAAGAAGGACATTAATCTTTGCTGTGTAACAAAAATATTATATTTTGTTAATAATACAGTATTATTTTATTATACAGTATTAATGTTTTTATTGGAAACAACTTTGTAATTTAAAATAGAAATTTACAATAGAAGGTGCTTTACAAACATGTTAATTAATTTAGCAAAAGCAATGTCGTGGCTCGGTTTTTTAAAAGAACCACAGATTCCAGGAATACACTTTGAAGTTCCATTCAAAAAAGCTTGTTTAGTGTTCTGTGTTATAATGACATTATGTTTAACTTTGAGCCCAAAGGTACTCTGGAAAACCATGAAAGTTTTGTAGCCTTGTAGAGAAAATACTATTTTCCCTGTCAGGATAGACCATTTTGGATTTTGTTTACTCTGTATGAGAAAATCACATCTGGTTGTGTATGACAGATGGCAAGTTCAGCGGAAAGTGGTTGTTATTCCCAAGAGTGTTACCCCTGCACGCATTCTCCAGAATCTCCAGGTGAGTGGAACTTGCTGACTGTCTTGCCAGAAGAAGACAGTAGGCAGCTTTGGTCAGTGGTACTGAAGCTGCAGCTGGGTCTTTTCCTTGGTAATATATTGTACAGGTAGTCCTCACTTACTGACTGCTCATTCAGTGACTCTTTGAAGTTACAATGGTGCTGAAAAAGGAAATTTATGACTGTTCCTCAAACTTGCAGCCATCGTAGTGTCCCCACGGTCACATGATCGCGATTCGGGCTCTTGGCAACTGGCATGCATTTACGACAGTCGCAGCATCCCGCGGTCACGTGATCACCATTTGTGACCTTTACAGCTGGCTTCCAACAAGCAAAGTCAATGGGGAAGCTGGCAGGAAGTCGCAAGTTGCGGTCACGTGACGTTGCGCTTAACAACCACCGGTGTTCACTTAACAACTGCAGCCAGAACTGACATCGTAAGTCAGGTGTGGTCATGTGATGTTTCACTTTATGATCACATCGCTTAGTGATGGAATTGCTGGTCCCAGTTGCAGTCAGTAAGTGAGGACTACCTGTATAGGTAGAACATAGTTCTCAACTGATGTGTCCTGGCTATCATTTTACTAGAGCCAATGAATGCACGCATGCCCATTCTGATTTGTTTGAAGCACTAGCTGATCAACTAATTTACTATTGGATCTTACCAACACAGATTCTAGGCTTGTTTATGAAGCTAATTTTTTTTTTACCTGCTACAGAGTATTGGTTTAACATATCTGGTGCTTGCAGTTTGTGTATTCAATCTGTTTAACTGATCCTCACTTGTAAGCTTCATTACCTTCTGCCTCCCAGACTTTAAAGAGAATCTTTTTCCTTTTGAACTTGATGGGTCCAGTAGAATCCAACATTGTGGTGTATTACTGTATTGCTTTAAACTGCACTTCAAACATTATTTTAATGTTGCACTTTCCTTTTGGATTTAAATGAAGTCGCTACAACCTCTTTGATATTTCTCAAAGGCTTTAGAAGAATTCAAATAAATATAAAGCCCTTCTCCCTCAGCCCTCCTATTTAGAAGTCATTGCTGCAAAAAAAAATTCTGTAATTTCTTTTTTTGCATTAGATAACAGGTGTACAGCTGTCCAGAAAGAGTTAAAATGAATGCTGTCTGATTTGCACATGCCTGGAGTGCTCAGGGAGATTAATTTTGAATGATTGCAATTTTGTTTGTTTGTTTGTTTGGCTTTTTATATTATTTCTACATATTACTTGGAGAGGGATTACATCTCTTGATGATTGGAAAGTTACTCTTTTTGCAATGATGGGAAGCAGAATCAGTGCTTTTCTTCCAAGAGAGTTACTTACTTGTTGGGTTTGTTTCTTGCCTCTGAAAAAATAGCCTTTTTGCTTAACCCACCAAAGGAAATTGCTCCCCCATCCTCTACTCAATTACGTTTGACATGTTATTGGAAAGATGAGCTGAACAGTTAATCCATGGGAGTAAATCAGTAATAGTCACTTTGGTATCTTGTCAACCAAGGAAGGTGGCTTTAAGTTGGGCAGCACTAGCCTTACTCAGAAAGCTGATTCTGTGGGACTTGGCCTTACCTTACCGTGGTGAATCTTTCACCTGCTACTTACTTTGATTTAGGGGAAGTTCATGACGATAAAATCCCTAGTGGAAGTCAGAACTGTTTCTCTGGTCATGAAATACTCCTTTCATTGTTGTGTTCTGCTTGAAGAACTATGGCATATTAGGCATGCTGAGACAGTTTCAAAATCCATGGCACTTAGTTGGATCTTTACAAAAGCTTCTGCAGTAGCGTGCCTGAGGATGTTGTAACTCATTCAGCTATAAGGCCTATGATTGAGCCACCTTTTCTGTAACTCTTCAGCCTTATTGGAAGAACATTACTAAAGCAGGAGTCACGAATCTGATATTAGCAAGCTCCAGTTTCCAGTGGTTTCAGCCACTATAGACAATAGTGAGGGATGCTGAGATTATAATTCAGCAATATCTGAAAGGTCACAAATTTCCCAACTCATTACAGTAGTCACTAGTGTCCACTATCACCACTTTTCACCAAATTATATAGTAATGTCCTGAAGCTGCTTTTTGTGATGAAAGTTTTGCAGGAATAGACAAACCTTATTAATATGAACTCTTACTGAGGAATTTGCTTCTCCATTTTCTAATATTCAGAGATTGCTGCTTTTCTTTTTCAAGATCAGCTGGCACATGTTTTTCTGCTGTAAATCTCCTTGAGGAGAAAATTATAACCTTCCCTAATCCACACTCCAAATCTATATGTCACAGGCTACTAGAAATTCTTAGCATGTGAGTTTTTTAAAGGTGTCTCCAATATCAGTTTCCTTACAAGTTGTCCTGTATTAATAGTTTTTCCAAGTTTCTAAAGTTTGGGTACATTTCTCGACAGTGCTATAAATAGCTTTTCTACATATTGGAATGGAAGTCATCATAAGGGAAATAATTCCTCAGTTTAAGAATAATGGAACTTTAAAAGGTAAAGGTTCCCCCCGCACATTTGTGCAGTCGTGTCCGACTCTAGGGGCCGGTGCTCATTTCCGTTTGTTAGCCGAAGAGCCAGCATTGTCTGAAGACGCTTCTACGGTCGTGTGGCCAGCATGACGCATGTGGAACACTGTTACCTACCCACCGAAGTGGTACCTATTAATCTACTTGCATTTGCATGCTTTCGAATTGCTAGGTTGGCAAGAGCTGGGGCGAGTGCAGGAGCTCACTCCGTCACACGGGGCTAGGGATTCGAACCTCCGAACTTGCGATCTTCCGATCGACAAGCCTGGCGTCTTACCCACTGAGCCACCACGCCCCACTAATGGAACTTTACAGATAAGGAAATATTTTTTTCACACCTAGATTTTTACAATGTGTAAGAAACACTGAGAAAGAAAGAATATTTATCATATACCAGACATGCTTGCTGATAAAATCTAATCTTTTCTTTACATAGTGAGGATGTGCAGTGCTTCAGATCTGCAACCAAAAATATGCTTCAGGGTGGGTGGGTGCACTCATACCACACCTATCTGCATCACCTTAAAGAAGCTGCATCTTTAAGGAGGTGCAGATAGGTGCAGCGTGCACACCTGTGCCCACTTCAAAGCATCTTTTGGCTTTGGCACTGAAGCTTTGCACAACACTAGTAGATAGCAATCATTACTTAGATATGTTCTCCACCTGTTTGTCTTGTAAATTTGCATTTACATGTGTTCTACAAGAGGAATTTTTAGCTACTAAGACAGCTCACAATCTCACAAAGTAGCAACAGTGAAAAGCATAGCCTGAATAAGTAGTAAAAATATCTATCTGTTTTAGGTGTTTGACTTCAGTCTGACTGTTGAAGAGATGAGCTTTATTGAGAGCCTGAATAAGAACTGGCGATATATTGTGCCAATGCTCACGGTAAATGTTGTTTCTGTTCATAAAAATTTTTTTCAATGTAACTGAAGTTTGTAGACTGAGTGTGTTCAGTCTTCTATCCCTTCAACCACAACCATGCTTCTCTTTGTAATTGGAATTCAGACATTTGAATCAAACCAGCTGGAGCAAAATGGAAAGTGGACCACAGTGTAGTTGATAAGCTAAGTATGTAGTATAATTGCAACTTTGTGAATACTGTTGGAAATGCTATATTTGACTTATGCTTCAACATGGGTGTTGGATGGGCATGGTAGATCAGCCTGTTGTGCAGAGACCTTCACATGTGATGTTTCAGTCACAAACACACATCTGCACGATAGGAGTAAATACTGTGATACTTAAAAGCAGTTTAACATCCAGAGAAGACTGGTTTTATTTTCTACACAGCAAGACTGAGGCAGTGATTAATTGATTTAGGATGTTACAATCCTTATATGTAGTACCAAAAGTTATTTTTCGAGATAATCTATTAAGTCTGGAGTAAAATACAAAGATGGAGCAACTGGTATTCTTCATCTGTGCTTTATTCACATAAGAAAGCATAAATAGGCATGCTGTTTTAAGAGCTTCTTTGAATGTAACTCTTACTGCTAAAAAGCTTAAGTTCAGAAAATGGTCTAAGATGAGTGAAAACAGTCTTTTTCTAGATTATGAAGAATGTACAGTATATGATAGCACTGTAGAGGATTTTACTTCCACCTCAAAACAGGATCAGATTTTTATGTTGCGTAATTAAGCTTGAAAACACTGTTACTGGATGTTATGGATTTATTTTGTACTTTAATCCATTTCTTAAAGTACAACTTTTAATTGAAAACATGAACAAATGTAAAGTTTAAATGTGTGCTTGGTTTTTTTTGACAGAACAGGATAGACAAATTGGTATTATGTGCCCTCTAGTGGCTTCTGAGGTATAGAACAAAACTATTCAGTAACCCAGCGCTTTCCAAACTGCCACCATTGGCGACACACCAACGGCGGCGGCGTGCATGGCAGCGGTGGTGGCCTCGCTAAAACACGGAAGCGCTGATGGCGTGTCACTGCCGCCGCCGCCACACACACCACCGCTGCGCGCGCCGCTGCTTCACGACACACTGAACTGTGTGTTGCGACACACAGTTTGGAAAGCTAAGCAGTAACCTGTTGCCAATTGCAAAGGTTCCGTTTTTGAAAACCCTCACAATTTGATAAACCTAAGACCATATGGGAAAAGTAGGATTAAGGGAATTAAATCATGATTCAACCTATTAAAATACCTCAAATATTAAACTAAAACAATAACATCCAGATAAAGAAACAATAGTAAAAAACTCAGAATATATTTTTGAGAATAATATAAGTTTAGAGGTAATCCTTACCTTTGTTGCTCTGGTGACATTAATATAGATAATGTTGATAATGATGGCTGTTCACATCCACTAGTGAATAGTTGAGGCTCAGGCTCGGCTGTTGGACCTGCAGCTTTTTTTGAAGAAAGCATGACTAGATGGCTGAATATTTTTTATTTCTTATATCTTTTTGCATTTCTTTACATACTATTATATTGTCACTCAGTGACTTTCTAAATGTCATGCTGTATTCCATAAAAGTATTAATGTTCATCACCTCATCTGTCATCTTGGTTGCATGCTCCAATAGTTTATTTAAATGGACCTTCTTCCTGTTTTTCTTTATCACTGGTTGATGAAGTAATCTGTTCTTGGAGATTCTTGAGGATCTTAATCAGTTCTTGGATTCTTATCCATGGCCTAACAGAGTGATATGTTTCAGTATTTGAATGAGTATAAATGAGTAATTTGTCCTCAGGATAGTAAGGAGCATTATTAAAAATAAGCCACATCTTGAAAGCTATGTTTTTATTTTTTAAATAGTGTTTATTTCATAGGTGAAACAGATTTTGAATCAGTCCATGAAAAGTGTACTAGTTACCCATACCTTTCCACACTCTAGAAAATAGGAAGATGTCTCTTGTTCTTACCCATAAACACATGTGGATTAAGGGCCTGATATAAAAACATAGAATCTTAACCATTAAATCTCTTGAAGCACTGCCACGCATCATAATTTTTTCTTCTAAGACCATCACAAACTAAGCAACTTCACTTCTGATTGCATGCTTGGGGGTCATTTTAATTTATTTATTATTTAACAGGTGGCTATCATTTTTATTTAGGAAACTATTACTATATTGGTAACATGCCTTTGCCCCATTAGGATATCAGAAGAACGCTTAAGAATGTGAGTACAAGTGTGGATACTTCCAACAGAGGCTCACTGAGAAGGAATGAGATCAGACTGCATTGTTGCTTCCCTCCATCTCTTATGAGAAGAACCATTGCACCAACACACATCATCTTTCATGGATGTTTCTCTACCTTGTCAATACTCAGATTCTGAGGGTTATGAAAGGCAAATTGATATACAGAAAATCTCCCACGGAGATCAAATTTGTATGGTTGTCTTGGGTATGGCAAAGGATTACAAAAAGCTTTTCAAAATCCTAAATGTTAGTTAAGGTCATCTGAAAAAGTACAACGCCTCCTTCCCATTTTCTTAAGATTTATCACTAGGATAAATGTTGTCAAACATGTTTCTTTTAAAGTGTTGTTTTCAACACTACACATTGATAAATCTGATATAGCAAATGCAAATATTTAAAACGTTTATTGCTCTCACCAAGTTCTTATTTCTATTCTCTGATTTTTTACTATATATTTTTTTAAAAACCCCAAGTTGGAAACAGTGCTGCTTCAGAGGCCTAAGCTGTACTTGGTTTAATGATCTATTTACTATCTTTGCATGTCTAATGTAGTATCATGCTGATTTTAAGTTGCAATTGATACAGAAGGTTTATTTCTAGATGCTACCAGAGGAGTAAAAACGATGGCCTTGTGATTAAGTAAAGCCAAACTTCTGAGAATGCTATATTCACTTTGAAATAATAGGAACAATTGTGCTTCCTTTTAACTAACACTTTTCTTTATCTTTTGCAGGTGGGGGACAAAATGGTAGCAAGGGATGCTGGACACCCCCTCTATCCCTTCAATGAACCATATTAATTCATAGAGTTTACCACGATGAGATGTAACTCCACTCAGGACTGCTACTGCCATCGATTACTAGATTTTTAAAAAGCTAAATAAAGTTTTATAACTGTAGGATTTCATTTAATCCTGAAGAGCTAACAAAGGTTTTAGAGAAATAACAATATAACAATATAAATCATGCAACCTCAAAAATTTCTATAAAATCTTAACACTCTTCTGCATCTTTTTTTAAACACCTGGGCCAAAATATCTGCTCGAAATTTAATCGGGTGCAAAGAATAGGAATAAATGCAAGAAGTACATGCTTTAGATACTTAAATTTTGGATCTCCTGTCATAACTCCTAATAGTTAGGTATAGATTGTGACAGCAGGATTCATGACTTTATCCCAATATGTGTTTGGTAGCACAGACCAGAAGAGTATGCCTGGCATTGCTGCTGCCGTTAGAGCTGAATGAAAATCATTTGCCACCTCAGCTTATATTTAACTAAATTAACTCTATCGCATAGTCGGATCACTTTCCAAACCAGAGATCTCTTACTCTCTGGATTAGTGGGCACATTTGATTTTACATGTCAAAAATGGCTGCCATGGTGGGCATGTCACAGAACACTAGAAAGCAAACTAGTAAGGTTCTAATCTATTATTCACTCTAGTCTCCCAGGAAGTACTGTTCCGTCTCAATTTCTTTTTTGTTATTTATTATTATTTCAATTTATTCCCCGCCCATCTCCCTTGCAAGGGACTCTGGGCGGGTTACAACAATTGAAAGTTTAAAAAATACAAAAACAATATCTAAAATACATCCAATAATAATAATAAATTACATAAAATCCAAGAAGGGGGGACCGTAGGATGGATCATATTACTACGGGGCCAGCCAACCCCAGGAGGCACTGCCGCCTCTGTCGTCCCAGGCCCGGCGGCAGAGCCAGGTCTTAAGGGCCTTCCGAAAGGCCAGGAGTGAAGGGGCCAGCCTCACCTCTGGGGGCAAGATATTGTTGCTGTTTCTAGGTAAGCAGCAGATTTACAAATAAGAACTGTTTGCAGCCCCTATCACTCTTATTTTCTCAGAACAGCTCTGGGATATATTACAGGATCTAAAAGCATTATTGGAAATAAAGATCATGGTTGAGGTTGATGCTTCATTTTGCAGCATGCAGGATTTCCCTTTTTAATTAAAAGAATCTATAGATATAATATCAGGTCCCTGGCAGGGGGGCTAAGTCCATGGTTAAGGGGGACTTGAACCAGTCCCAGTATGGAACTTTAATTTTTCTAATGAAACTCAAATTAATTTCTTTTTCTGTAACCGTAATAGGAACATTCTGACCTAATCATGTAGCTTAATTACATGTGCCATATCTTTAAGAAATTAGTAAAATCCAAAATATAATCCCAGTTCTGTTTTTAGCACTTGTTCTTAACAAAATCATCAGTGTCAGATTTCTGTTGGAAACACAGACATTTAAAAATCAATTTTTCTTCCAGAAAATAAGAACATCTTTTATACAAGCAAATTCATTAGCTGCTATGAGTTTCAAACATCATCTATGTCAGCCTTCCTCAACTTGTATGCTTTCCAGATGCATGGTTTTCAACTCACAGAATTTTTAGCAATGGTTTTGTTGTTGTTGTTGTTCAGTTGTTTAGTTGTGTCCGACTCTTTGTGACCCCATGGACCATAGCACACCAGGCCTTCCTGTCCTCTACTGTCTCCTGGAGTTTACTCAAAATTCATGTTCATCACATCGGTGATGCTATCTAACCATCTCATCCTCTGCTGTCCCCTTCTGTTTTTGCCTTCAGTCTTTCCCAGCATCAGGGTCTTTTCCAGTAGTAGGCCGAGCCACCGCGCCCCTCAGTGTAGTGTACTGAGACTACACTATCCTTAATTTCTTTTTCAGGAAGTCCTAGCAGGTTACAACAACTTTGCCTTTAAGATTTTAGTCCCATAGCACAAGAAAAGAATTGAGTCCTCTGTGTGTGTGCGTGCACACGTGCGCAAATGCTCAGAAAGCACTTATTTCTTCTTTGGGATGTTGGCATGCTTTGCTTATTCAGTTTATATCCTTTCTTTTAATTCAACAAAAATACAAATCCATTTTTAAGAAGAGAGAAATAAGAGAATTTAGACTATATTAAAATAAATAAATAGAGAGCCAGTTTGGTGTAATGGTTAAGGCACCAGGCTACAAACCAGGAGACTGTGAGTTCTAGTCCCGCCTTAGGTACAAAACCAGCTGGGTGACCTTGGGCCAGTCACACTCAGCCCTAGGAGGAAGACATTGGCAAACCACTTCTGAAAATCTTGGCAAGAAAATTGAAGGGACTAGTCCAGGCAGTCTCAAGGAGTTAAAGTCAAAACTCAAAGGCACCATACATACATACAGGTAGTCTTCACTTAACAACGGTAATTGAGCCCGGAATTTCCATTGCTAAGCCATGCGGTTGTAATGCGAGATGGCATCGCTTAGCAATGGCAATCCTAGCAATTCCCCTTGCCATCGTTAAGTGAATTTTACCCGTCGTTAGCCTGAGCACCCACCCCAATCCAAGCCATTCCGGGCTTGGTCCCTCCCAGCCCCGAACACTGCCTTCTACTCCCCCCTATCTCCCCCCCCTTTTGGAAGCCCTGCACCCTGCCTTGCGGGGTGGGAAGCCCAGCCACGTGGCATGAGGCCACCCATCCCACCCACACGGTTCGAGGCCGCCAATAGCAAATCATGACATAACGAAGAAATGGATAACCCTTGCCAAATCTGACTAGCTCAGAAATACACAAGATATCACTGCCCAAATATGTTATTTAGTGCACCTGCCACCCTGGAACATATGATAACTGAAGCTCAAAGGGCACTCCAGTGGCTTAAGACCCAGTCTTTCACAGGGAGTGAAATCCCATCCAAAACAGGCTGCCTCAAATAATTCTGTTTTCTCTGAATTGAATTTTAACTTGTTTTCCCTACTTCCACCCATTAGAGAATTTAGGTAGTGTTCAAAAGTACTAATTGCTTCCTGGGAGAGGAGCTATAGAGCTAAGTATCATTAGCATATTGACAGTATCCCATCATGGTTCTATACAGGTTAGAGAGTAAACTTCATAGGGAACAAAGTAGAATGTTATGGAACATAACAATTTTAGCAGTCAAGATATAGAATACGGTAGTAATTCCTCCATCACTACCTTCTGGGTGCAATCTCTCAGGGAAGATTGAAACAGCTGTAAAATAATGCCTCTAAACCTGGCACCTGCCATGACCAGTGGTATTAGTTACTAAAGGTTCTATGAAAAGTACTAGCACTGCACTCCTCTCACGTGATTCCTAGTACAGATCAGTCACCAAAGCAGTCTGTTTTATATCCCCACCTGAAATAATGCAGATTATCACTTTTCCAGAATGATATTGTGAAGCAAGTAAGTTGATACCTGGTTTTTGTAACATTTTTGTTCTGTAGCTTTGTTTCAGCAAAGTATCACTGTGAAAGGTTATTATGTTCCTCTAAATAGAATTTAGGAATATAAAATTTATGAAGCTATAGCTTGTGCGTTAATCTGCTTCAGTGTTTTTCCTTTTTAAGCAATCTTGTAATCTGAATAAAGAAATGATCCTCCTTGTAGCAGAAAATTTGATTGAATATTTTCTAGTCTAAAGCCCCAGGCTATTTACATTTTCACAATAAACAATCATGTAATTAGGTTTAAGTCACAGATACATCTTAAGATTTGATAGGCACATAGAAGGATATATGAATCCAAGGACCTTAGAAGCAATATAGTACAACAGATGTGGAATGCTTTTTTAAATTGTATAAACTGAAATAGTGGCTCATGAATGCAAACATGCATTTTCTTGGCATAATATGTTTAATCATGTTTAATAGAATCATGGTCTATCCTAACCAAAGGTTCTACATTTGATACTGAATCATGAGCTAACCATACTGGCTGGGTTCACACTCTAGGCTAAAATGTGATTGGCTAGATTGGTTCAGTGGGTCATATGAACTTGGCCAATGTCTTCGTACAGATGTTCATTCTAGAATTTTGCTCAATTTTTGTCTTAGTGTCTCATGCCTATACAATAAAAATGCTCAATGTGAAAAATCAGTTCTGAAATTTGATTTTTCAGTGGAATGCCTCTATGATAGTTTGCAACCTGGACCAAACATTTTTGTAGAATAAAATTCAATAAAAGGATCTACAAGCTGCATGGAATTATACTCTTCAATTATTATACTCTTTTTGCACCCTTGCATGAAAATTACATTGTTCAGTTATTGTAGTCTTTCTACACCCACTAAATCTTGACCTATTGTAACATTCTACAGAGATTATAAGAGGACTCTTAAAAGATGAGCATTTTAGCTTGCAGCACCTTGAAATGAAGTAACCATCGTATAAATTATTTCAATTTGAATTCCTAATATGTAATCAACTTGTTTATGAGAATGCTCCCTATGTACCACTAGGAAATTGATATAGTTTTGATTATGTACCATCAAGTCGTCATTGACTCTTGGTGACCACATTGATACTTTTTGTCCAAGACGGTCTGTCCTTAACCTGGTCATTCAGGTCTTCCAATGATGCACCCATCACCACTGTAACTGAGTCCATCCATCTTGCAGCTGGTTGTCCTCTTCTTCTGTTTCCTTCCATGATATTGATATAACTACATTCCAGTTATTCTACATAGGTCAGATACAATGGTAAAGGCTAAACACACACTGCACTATGTCAGTTTATTTGACCATACTTTTTGAATACACTAAGCCACAATGGGCTAAACCAAATGAATCAAAACACTTTATGACTTAACATGATGTGCAAACGCAGCTAGCAGTTTTAATGATCAGACCATGTATATAGTGTTGCTGCTTATGTATGAGATTTGTTCTTGAGCTGGATTTTTTACATTATGCTGTATGGTTGGCTAATTTGTGTAGTGTGTGAACTCTGAAAAGGTGGTTAGTTTATGGTTCATGTATTATGCAGACTATAGCAGTTAGATTAATTAAAAGACTTTTAATTAGATTAATTAAAAAGACTCATTGTCTACTGAGTCTTTAAGGATTAGAATGGTGTGCAAACAGCCTACAGATAACTGCCCCCCAAATGCAGTACTTCATTTTTCCCCCAGAAAGATTTCATAGCGAACAGAATAGTGCGCACGTAGTTGCGTAAGAGATCAAGACTTCTCTCCCTCTGGTCACCTCTGTGCGGGAGGAGGATCAGGGGAGCCCTACACCACACTAATGCCCCTTTACCTGTACCCACTGGGAACACCTATTCGCGTACTTAGTTTTTCATGGAGACTATTTCGGGATAGACCAGTTGATCCAAGTCAAAGCAATATCGTAAGGCGAGGCAAAAGCCCGGGGAACCAGACATCTGAGGTAAATAAATATCTTGCTCAACATTTATTTTTGTAATCCTTCCGGATCCGTTCTAACGCCTGCAATCCACCACGACTCTGTTCTCGAGATTGCATTTTCTAGCACGCTGAGATAGTGAGCTTTATTTACTCCGATTTCTGGACTACCTTTCCCAAAATGCCAATCGCATTGCAGAGGTAATCTCACAGTTCCACTACAATGATAGCTATTAACGTCAGTCGTCGGGAGACTACCATTCCTTTACAGGTATCTTGGAGACGCCTTCCGACTCGTCGAAAGCCCTTTGCAGGGGCCGCAAAGCATTCTGGGAAACGTAGTTCCTTTTTCCATGAGAGCGTGCTTCGCGCCGCTGGGGCGTGTCCTCAGGGGCTATATAAGCATCTGGAGGGGCGGTGGGCTGCATTTGTCTGCTGGTTGTTGCCTTGGTTTTGATTTTCTGTGGCGGACCGCTGGTTACTATCGCCTTCTAAGGTACAAGGGGCTTGAGTCAGGATTTCTTTCTTCCGGAGCTGGATAAGCAGGAAGGGGGAGTTGAGCTGGGGGTTCGTGCAATGAGGGGGCGGCAGTGGCCGCGGTACGAAGATGCTTCCTCGGAGGCTTCGAGCGTTGTTTATTCTCCGGGTAGTAATCTGCGATGTGCAGATACTGTTGTAAAATTTTCGGTCTGGATTTTTTCCTGTCATTTCTCTTCTTTTCTCTACAACCCCCTCCCTCCCTTGAGTGGGCTCGTACGTGCCGTCCTCTCGGCGCGGCAGTTTTCCTTAAAAACCGAGACACCACGTGACCTGGCTGGAGTTTATGCCGCCATTTTTAATGGCTATCTGGCGCGCTCCGAAGAGGGAGGGGTGGGGGGGAGGAAGGAAATTAGTCACGTGGTCAAGAGTCTTGGCCCATCAAAAGCGGCCGTTGAGATTTGGCGCCGAAAGGGCTGACAGAAGGGAGGCGAAAAGGTAGCCCATTGTCTCGTCAGGTAAAAGACGCCCTTCCGTGGGAAGTATGACGCTCTCTTGGTTAGAAGGAACGGCTTTATTTACGATGTGACCGCATAAGCATGTTTGAGAAACCTGAGTTATTGATACTGGTGCCAGTCCGATGCCTCTTGACCCATTTGGGCGTATTGTGGGGTCTGGCTTTTACTCTGGTTGCTGTATTTATTGGCTGGTTCTTGCCTAGTTGTGGAGGCCTGACCACTTACGGTTTCTCTTCAGGATAGGAAATGAAATGTGCTTGAGGAACTAAAGCTTGAAATGGTGTCGTGTGATATACCTTTTTTGTTCAGTTTTTCCAGTAATTAGCCACATGCCTGTAGGTATTTTAGAGGACCATACATTGTTTCTTCCTTGCTTAAATCCTTGCTTAAATATCATACTTAAAGCTATGGGAAATAACAATTCATAACTGTCTGTGCTGATTTTTTGGTTATTGGAATATATAGCAAATCACATATGCTTCCTGTGTATTGAAAAGTATAGAAATGTTTTAAAGTCCTTTCATTACCAATTACGAGTTTTTAATTTTTTTTCAACAACACTATTTAATGCTTTCTGTTCCAAATGCCCTCTGGCTGAACTTTGAAAATTGTTCCTAGCTTGCCTAACTTAGATTTTCAGTTTCAGGATGACAGAAGAAGCTTCTGCTCCCTCTACTTCTGCTGACAAAACAGAGAGGTAAGAAAACAATTGGATAAAAAAGCAAACCTGTGAGACAGAGTAAAGAATTAACTGAGGTCTTCACTACCAAAAGCTGATAAAGGTGACATAAGATCAGATTTTGAGCATTTGTGGTGCTGTTGGTTTTAGAGCTAGTATGGTAAATTTTTCTGTGGAAAATCTTTAGTGAAGTAAGATGGTAGATAGAATATTGGGCCAAGCATAGTAAGCATAAAAAGTGGCATAAATTGGTAATTCTATTTAAATTTATTAGCCACTCAACTATTGACTTGGTTATGTGTAAAGCTATGCAGAAAATTATATTAAGGGCAACACCAAGTATATTTTCATGCTTTCAGTATCGATGTGGACGGAGAAGCCAAGAGACTACTTGGCTTAGGACAAAAGAATCTGGTAATGGGAGATATTCCATCTGCTGTTAATGCATTTCAGGAAGCTGCTAGCCTTTTGTAAGTATTTAAAGCATTCCGTAAATCTGCTTTTAGATGGGAGTAGCATTTTGAAGATTTTAGATTATAATTGTGGTAAATGTTAGGTAGTGTTTACCTGACCATAATTTACTATATTTTTAATATTTGAACATTTATTTTAGTAGTTTCTGATGTAGCTTATTTTTGATGTGTTCTACATAGTTTTAAGCTGCATCAAGAAGTTAACGTGGCAAACAAGCAGAGTGAAATTTTATTCTTTCTGTTGATGACCTTTTACCATTGTCTTCACATTCCAGTTCAGCCAAGCTTTAACAAAAGCTTTATGTCGTCAAGACTAATGGGTTGATATTCAAACAACAAATCCTTTATCTAGTACAAGCCTAGTTTACTCAGGCCCCTGCTCACTAGTTCTTCTGTGCATTAACTTGATGATTTTTTTCATCTACCTTACAGTATGCTTCAACTTTACTTCAGTAGTTTGGAAAGTATGTTAATGAATTAACTTGAAATTGCATAATATCCCTTAATACTATATAAGTTCAGTTAGTTGAAGTACTTCTCAAAAGAGATGGGGAGAGCTGATCTCTAATTTTTCTTTAGGGGCAAGAAGTATGGTGAAACAGCAAATGAGTGTGCTGAAGCTTTCTTTTTCTATGGAAAATCACTTCTGGAGTTGGCAAGGTAAGTTGATATATCCTATCGTTTGACCAAGTGAACCTCAAAATATTTAAGATTTAACCAGTCAGTAATTCATATAATTCTACTTATTATTGGTACAAAGCGCATGTGCTCTAGTTCTTCTGGGTACCAGGCTATTTCTGTGCAATTTTATTTTCCAAGGAAGATCCCAGAATCGTATAACCTAATTTATCATACATTAATTAAGTGGTGTTTAAAAATAATTTAACTAGTTAGTATATAATTTAGAGCTTTCCAAACTGTGTGTCACGATACAAAAGTGTGTCGCCACACACAGCGTGGTGTGTCGCCACACCACCCGGAAGCGGCGGCGCGGGATCAGTACTTACGAGTTTTAGCGGAGGCTGCCACCGCCATGCACACGGGCGCCGCTGCCGCCGCCACCACTAGTGTGTCGCCAACGGCGGCACTTTGGAAAGCCCTGATATAATTGATAGCCCCAAATATCTAAAGGACTACCAGTTGCTTGTGTTAGGTGTCCCAGAATACAAACATTAAAATAAACATTTTTGTAGATGGATATAGATGAGTTTATTTTATTCTAAAGATTTTTGTAAAGATTTGCTCTGTTATTAATTTACATAAATCTTCCAACAAGTCTCAAAAAGAGACCAGAATAAACAGAGTTCTCAATATGGCTGCTGTACAATATTTTATTACTGAACAGATAAAGGTTCCCCCCGCACATTTGTGCAGTCGTGTCCGACTCTAGGGGCCAGTGCTCATCTCCGTTTGTTAGCCGAAGAGCCAGTGATGTATCAGAACCTAATAGAGTCTTTTCTTAGACTCAATGTAGAAATCTAAACATTTGTGAACAATACACTTATCCTTCTATTAAAAGTTGGCAAGAGTATGATTTATGTTACTTGTTTGGAATTGGCAAAACTTGAACACCTCCATTCCAAGCTATTTTCACTGAGCCATATATTTTCATTCCAAAGTAAAACTGTCCCAACATGAGAGAATGGGCCAGTTTATGGTCTTATGCTGTATCATGGCATTCTTGAATTCTTTAGAGTGTTCTTGGTTTAGACATGTAAGATCTTGAGCACTGAACTACAGGAATGAAATATTAAACAATTTCCATTAAACAGTAATTAGTGACACATTAGCATATAGTTGTTGTCTCACACATGGCCTGGAAATCATTTCACCGATTAAATACTATTCTCCTAGAATGGAAAATGGGGTGCTGGGAAATGCTTTGGAAGGAGTGCAAGTGGAAGAGGAAGAAGAAAAAACAGACTCAATGGTAGAAAGCGCTGATAATATAGATGGTATGTAGAGCTGTCTTAATGCATTAGAGAGATGCCAAGCTGTATGTATGCTGAATGAATATGAGGTATAAATTGGGGTTATTTGCCTTAAACAACACAAATTATAAAATTTGAAGTTAGTGTTTTAGTAAGGTTGCTTAAATAATTGCAGCATTTAAAAAATGTTTGATAAATTTAATGCTTCTATTAAATTGAAGCTTTATGTGGAATCCTGCCACTTGTTCTTCATGGGTGGGTGGGTACCTATTGTTTTTTTTCCTTGATGAAAACCTTGATTTATATACTTGTTTTAGAAATGATTGGAAGTAAACCTTAAAGGAAAGTTTTGTGAATAAAGCAAATAAAAATTCCAAGACCTGGGCTTGCAACCAACTCATGTATGGTGCAGTACTGTCTAGTCTCATATAAGATTTGATGTATAAATTATGTTGTAACCACAAACATAATTCACTTTAGAGAGTGAATAATTGCCTTCCAATTTGCTTTTAGCCCCTCAATTTGTAGTAGCTTCCTCTGCAATGTTTGATGTCTCAGTTAAAAGAAGCTTGGCATCTCTTGCTTGGCTGTTAACTCTTGCTAGCATACAACTCATTGCTTAAGCTCAAATGCTTGCAATCCATAAATGTTAGAGATACTTATTCTCAAGTTAAAAATAGCTATTTGGTATCTTGACAGCAAGGTGCTAGTGGGACATAGGGTGGGATGTGAAGATCATGAATGCTTATCACTAAATTCGAAGATTTCTTTGTGCTTGATCTTCATGTAGAAGAAGCTTTATGTGAATCAAGGGAGGAATTAAGAGAGCAGGTATATAATGCCATGGGGGAAAACGAATCAAGAAAAACTTCAGAAGAATCTCTGGTAGAAACTAGAGTGCAAGTGAAAAATAAGGATGCAGAAATGGAAGAAATTAGAGAAGAAAGAGCAGCTGTGAATATAGAAGACAGTTTTGGAGAAAAAGAAAAATCAACAACCAAGCAAGTAGAAGATGTGCAAGAAAAACAGGTCAGTGAAATAACTGTTGAAGATTCACTAGAAGATAGTGCTGCTGCAGAAGAAAAGCCAGAAGAGATAGCTGGAGGAAAAAAGCCAGCAGTAGCAGAAGAAACCCAGGAAGATACTGCACTTAAGAAACCATTGGTTGTAGATAAGGCTCCTGGGGAAGAAAAGCTAATAGAAGAGGCTGCAGAAGCAGCTGGGGGAGACACTGTACATAAACAAGTGGCTGCAGAAGAAAAGCTAGATTTGCAAAAGATGGAAGAGAAGGCAGAAAAGCTTGTAGTTTTGGCTGCTGAAAAGCACACAGATGCAAAGCTAGAAAATTCAGTAGTAGAGACGTTAGCAAAAACTTCAGGTGAGACATTAGAAGAAAAACAATTGGTGTCTGCTGTTGATAAAGTAGAATGGCAGGCAGAGAAGGCAGAACAGACAGCTACAGCTATTGTTGAAGAAACAGACATTATTGCTGGACAAGAAGCAGTGGATTTGAAAGAGGAAGAAAAATTGAAAGAACCTATGGCTTCAGGAGAAGTGTTACCTGCAGCTCCAAATGAAATTACTTCTCCAGGGGTTGTTGAACAGTCATGTGAAATAGAAATTGAAGAAAAAGCTGAAGCTGCTGCTAAGGTAGAAAAGGAAGAAGAAAAGGATCACGAGATGGGAGAGGGCGAAGGTAACAGGGATAGAAAATACTTGTGGGGTGGAATTTGTTAGAGTGCTAACCCAAGTAAAACTAGAATCCATTCAGAATTCTCTCTGCCTTGAGTGAGGGAAGGAATGTAGCTAGGAAGCAATTTAAAAGTGCAAGGAATAGCATAGTTCCTCCCCCTCCCCCTCCTTTTTTCAGTTAACTGATGGACATAGCAAAACTATTGGCTGATTGGGGGCTATTGTTAGCATAAGCAGTAAACCTAAAAAGCAGCGGCTATTAGGGAATGCTGAATGGATGTTCACTGCATGCTTTGATATTGCAAGATTAACTCAAAACAATTAAAGCATAGCTTGCCTCCTGTCAGTGTATACCCAAGGAGTAGGATTCACTAAAGTACCATCATATTAAAATGCTGAGGTAATGGATCTATGCTAAAAGTATACAAATTAATTTGCTATCGTATCTAGAAATATAACAGTTCAACTAGCAAATTCATAACTTTCATGTGCTTGTTTTGTTTTGGTGTTGCTGCTGTCTTATAACATGATTTTGAAATTTTATATGTACAGTTTTTAAGCAGTGAAATGTCTTAATTGCAGCTATTTGCAAAATATAATTAATAAAAGGGCATGTCAGTAAACATATTTCAGACTTCGTTGAAACTTCAGGTTGTACCTCCTATAATTTTTTTTAGAAAGCAGATTGTATTCAGTTAAAAGAACCAGTCAATTACAGAAAGATGCTGTTTACTTGCTTTGTAAATAGCTACTCTACAATTCCTGAGAAAATATGCTATCTCGATCTATCCCACCTTAAACCTTGGGGGGAATGGTATCCATTGTAAACAGTCCTTTCTAGAGAAGCTGACCAGTGCATCGAACTATTCTAAAAATTAATATTTAGTGAGACTAGTTTAATGCTTTCAAACATTGACTATTTGCAAAGAAATTATATTCCTTAATGGAATATTTAGGGCTTTTTCATTATGGCCATATAAAATAGAAGGACATTTCAAACAGTCAAGTACCTTTAAGTGTTTTCAATTTATACGCCAGAAATTCTTGTATGAATAGAAATAACTTCGGTAAGAAAAAGTGGAAGTATTCTTCAAATTGAATCTTTAGTCTGCAGATATTCTTAAAATTAAATATGAATGTTTCACAACCCATAGGGTTTATCTTGACAGTGATAAAACTGAATAGCATGAACTTGGAGATTAGAAATACTGTTAAGTAATGATGTGGCAAGAATAGCAGCATTGAATAAAATAAAGAGCCAAGTAAATAGCATGCCAGTAGTGCATATGAACAGGAAACTCTTCTTACAGAGACAGAAGGGTCAGAAGAAGATGATAGAACTGAAGAGGACAAAGAAAATTATTCTACAGCTGAAGAAAAGGTGAAGTATAAATCAGTATTCAGATCTATTAAAAACTGGTGTAATGTTTATCAGTGCTACTGCAGGAGAAAATTTATGTCCTATTAGTAGATAAACATGGCTGCTTCAATTCCATCTGTGTGGTAAATCTCTTTAAAAATACCATTTTCTGGTTCTGTGAAAAAGATAATCTGTTCTAGAGCTGTGTGAAATCTCCTTATTGAGAGTGTTTATTCTTACAAGGATGGAAGAATATTTATCACTTTTACAGGACTCAGTGCCAAAGTCCAATATTTATGTCTGCTGTTAAGGGATAGGAAATTGGTACTATCTAATATGACTGTTTTAAATCGTATTGCTTCAGGAGAGTGAAGAAGATGAAGTTGGAAACTTAGAACTGGCTTGGGATATGTTGGAATTGGCAAAAGTAATATATAAAAGGTATGTCTTAAGAATTCTAATGAAATAATAGCCTTAACTATATTACTGATTAATGTTTTTACAGTGTGCTCTCTGATTTGTTTTTTTTTTTTTTGGTCTAGGCAGGACACTAAAGAAGCACAGCTGCATGCTGCTCAGGCTCATCTAAAACTAGGAGAAGTTAGCATCGAATCTGGTAATTGATTTAAAATTGCCCAGGCATGCTATTTCAAATGGGTTTTGCATGTTGTCGCTGTACACAGTAGCATGTCTGTTATGTATTAGACCAGTGCTTTCCAAAGTGCCGCCATTGACGACACACCAATGGCGGCAGCCTCTGCTAAAACGCAGAAGCGCTGATGGCGCGCCACTGCCGCCATACACACCCCCGCTGCCGCTTCCGGGTTGTGTTGCGGCACACCAAACTCTGTGTCGCGACACGAAAGTGTGTCGCCACACACAGTGGTGTGTCGCCGTGGGAAAACTTTGGAAAGCCCTGTATTAGACTATCAACATTTCAGTCATATTTGCACATTAAAAATTATATAAAATTGATCAAACTAGCATAAACTGAAGTATTTCATATACTACTGTGTTTTGACAAGCTTGACATGTTTTTATGTATGTTATGAATTGACAGTTGGATTGTTTGTTTTCTTTTGTTTTTATTATGATCTAATACAGAGCTCTTTGCTTCCTAAATCACATTTTTATAGCTGGCATTTTTTCACTGTTCTAGCACTTAATCCTAATTACTTAAACAGTGAAATGATGGCTGAAGAAGAGAAAAAAGGATGACCTGGGGGATGCATACTGTCTTGTTCCTAGCTATTACTTTCCTGATTTGCAAAACCATAATTGTACTCCTGAACTGAGTATCTCTACCAAAGACTACCTGTATTAAATATATATGTCACAATTTCTTTCCAAAATAAGCGTGAATATTTTTCTATACTTCTTTTAGAATTGAGTGAGTCTGCTTTTGGGAGAATGTTTGTCATGATTTTCTGGTGTCTTCTGCAGAAAACTACATGCAAGCTGTAGAAGAGTTCCATTCCTGCTTGGCTCTTCAGCAGAAGTATTTAGAAGCCCATGACCGTTTGCTTGCGGAGACTCACTACCACCTTGGGTTGGCCTATCACTATAACAATCAGTATGAGGAAGCAGTGCTGCAGTTCAGTAAATCAATGGAAGTAATTGACAAAAGAATGGGTAAGTCGAAGTACCAATGTTCTGCATCCTTTTAATTATGTACCTCCATTACTTTGCCCTGCCTGCTCCAAGTTTCAAATTAACATTAGTTGTAATTTGCCAACCAGAACCTGATACAATATTAGTATACTTGGAAATAAATAATGTTATTTAGTTTCCTTGGACAGCTTCCACAATTTCTGGTTTTTAGGGGAGGGAGGAAGATTTTAGAGAAGTGGGCTTTCAGCTACAGAAGATTCTAGAAGGAATGAGTTATCTAGATCTGTTCCAGTCTAGATTTACATCTGAGTGGGGAACAGATACATCTTTGTATGCTCTGGTGTATGATAAGAGTTGGGACTTGAAGAGAGGCAAATTGTCCCTCGGACTTCTATTGGACCTCTCAACGTTCACTACTATGAACCATGGCATCCTATGCACAGTTTGGGAGTTGGAGGCACTGTGAAAGTGGTTTTGCTCCTGAGTGGATCAAGTCAGTGTCTGGGGAAGGTAACAGTGACCCATTGGTTACTTCAGTATAGGGTGACACAGAACTTGGCTCTCATCCCCTGCTATTCAGAATCTATGTGAAATTGTTCAGGAAAACAATTGGGATGAGGTGGTATCAGTATGTTGGTACATAGTTGCACATCACCACTGTGGAATTTATTTATTATTAATCAAATTTATCACCGCCCATCTCTACCACGGTAGAATTCTTGACCTGGAGTCTGTGAGGGACCGGATAGTCCAGAACAAGCTTAAATTTCAGCAAGAGTCTGGAGTAGGGTCACTCCTGAGGGAGCAAGTCCATGTTTTAGCAGTCTTCCTAGTCTCTGCTACTAATTGAATAGCAGGTGGAAGCTATGGTCAGGAGGCAGGTTTTGCCCAGCTTCAGCTGGTGGGCCAGTTACAGGCCAATAGTGACCTATGCAGTTAGCTTACTGCAACACATTTACATGGGGCTGTCTTCAAAGATGACTCAAACTGCATTCAGTCCAAAATGCAGTGTCCCAACTTTAATGGGGAGGAGCAGCTTTAGAGATACCGTATCACCTCTGGGTTTTGGTTGCTGTGATGATTACCAATAGCTTTTCAGCTCCCAAGGGTTAGTGTTGACCTATAATTCCCTACATGACTTCTTCCTAGCGTTTTCCCACTATTTTCGCGGGGTCTGCTTTTCGGATCTTGAAACACCACTTTGCCCAATCATCCACATCCTCAGTGCATAGCCCATCAATTTGCATGTCCTTATTGATGGCGTCCTGCCATCTCTTTTTGGTTGCCCACATGGCTGTCGGCCATCGATTTTAAGATGGTAAGCTATTTTGGAGACGGTGGAACGTGCCGCTCTAAGAACATGTCCATACCAGCGAAGTCGGCTTTCTCTCATCTTCTCTGTAATTAATGACACGCCTAGTTGTTGTCAAATGGCATCATTTGTAATGTGGTCGAGTAGGGAGATGCCCAATATCCAATGGAGCATACGCATTTCCATAACATGGAGACGGCTCTCTACACTCTTCGTTGCTGCCCAACACTCGGTGCCATACAATGCCACATAATTCCCTACATGACATAGCCCCCATGTACTGTATCTACAGAATTGTCTCTCACATTCAAACTTAGCCCATTGTGTGTGTTCATTCTGAAAAGTGTTGCTGAGCATCCCCAACCTGTGTGAATTTAGGACAATAGAGTAGCTTCTTGGTGGCAGTCCCCATGCTTGGGAACACTTTGCCACCTAAAGTTCAAGAGCCCCCCTCTGCTTAACTTTCACAAGGGCAATTAAGGCTGTGTTGTACGAACAGGATTCTGGTGCACATGGTTGGTTTGGACCTGAATTTTGTTCACAGCAGTTCTTTAGTGGATTGTTACATTGGGTTGATTTTACCTTACTATAAATTGCCCGGACAGAGATAGATTAATATTAGTTTGAATTCCAGAAGTGACCTGTAAACCATAAAGCAAGCTCAGAATAATTTTGTTGGGATTGTTGAAATTTTATTTTTTATTTATTTTCTATCCCGCCTTTATTATTATAAATAACTCAAGGTGGCGAACATACCTGATACTCCTTTCTCCTCCTATTTTCCCCACAACAACAACCCTGTGAGGTGAGTTGGGCTGAGAGTGTGACTGGCCCAAGGTCACCCAGCTGGCTTTCATGGCTAAGGCGGGACTAGAACTCAGTCTCCTAGTTTCTAGCCTGGTGCCTTAACCACTAGACCAAGTTGGCTCTAGTATTTGAGATTCGTTTTGTTTTTACAAAAAAATCAAAGATCTGCGAATAGACCTGAATTTGCCTTTTGCTTGTCTTGAGCCTACATTTGCTTTAAAGATTTGGGTTTTCATTATGAAGCTGTTTTAAAAGGGTCAGCGGGTCAGTTGACAGAAAATTGAACAGTTGATGCTCTCTGATTTTGTTTTTTTGGGGGGGTTATGTTTTCTTATTCTCTACCACAGAGCTTTCCAAACTTTTAACGTTGGCGACACATGGCGGCGCAGCCTGTGGTGTCCTGGTCTGTCGTGCAAAAATCCCAGAAGCGCTGATGGGGAACCAGAAAAAACGGCACCCCCGCCAATCACCACTGCCGCGCCGGCAGTGCTGATTGGCGGGGGCGCCGCTTTCGGTTCCCCCATCAGCGCTTCCAGTTTTTTGCACGACACAGTAGGACACCACAGGCGACACAGTAGTGTGTCGCAACACACTTTGGAAAGTTATGCTCTACCATGTGATGCCAAGGCCAAATTGAATGAGTTGTTTCCACAAAGAGTACTAATGGCTTCTATATTGTCACCTTTTTCAGTTATGTTGACTGAGCGACTAAAAGCAAAGGGAGAGGGACCAGCTGAGGATGAAAAAGAAATAGAGGAACTCAAGGGACTGCTCCCTGAAATCAAAGAAAAAATAGAAGATTCAAAAGAGTCTCAGAACAGTGCAAGAGTGACTGAACTGGCTCTGAAAGCAACTCTAGTGAGTTACATCATTGTTTCTGTTGAAATAAACAGATTTCAAAATGTTCGTATCAAGGCAAAATAAAACGTATGTGCCTGCAGGATGTACTTTACTATGAAAAGTGATTAATAGGTCTGAAACCTAGAATCTGAGCAGAGCATCATTTATTTATTTGATTTCTCACCGCCCAACTCCCTCAAGGGACTCTGGGCGGTTTACAAATCAACAAAATATCAAACATTAAAATAGCAATTTAAAAATACAATAAATATAATAAAATCAAGATGGTGATGTTTCCTTTCAACATTGGAAGGGCAATTCTAGGGCTATCCTACGATGTTAGCCATCCCCAGGAGTTAATACTCTTCTTTCTGCCCCAGGCCTGTTGGCAAAGCCAAGTCTTGAGTTGTTTCCTGAAGTCCAGGAGCGAGGTGGACTGTCTTAACTCTGGGGGAAGGATATTCCACAGAGCAGGCGCTACTTCAGAGAAGGCACGCTTCCGTGAACCCGTGCGATAGAATTATTTAACTGATGGGGTCCGTAGCATGCCCTCCCTGCATGACTGGATGGGATGGGACGATGTGAGGGGGATAAGACTGTCCCTTAGGTAACCTGGTCCCATGCCATGAAGGGCTTTAAAGGTCATAACCAACACCTTGAATTGCACCCAGAAGCAAACTGGAACCCAGTGCAGCTCGCGCAACAATGTTGTTACATGTGTCCGATATGGGACTTTCAAGATGGTCCTTGCGGCTGCATTCTGGATCAGCTGAAGCTTCCGGATACTCTTCAAGGGTAGCCCCATGTAGAGCGCATTACAGTAGTCTATATGTGAGATAACCAGGGCATGAGTGACCTTTCGAAGGGCCTCTCGCTCCAGGAAAGGTCATAACTGGTGCACAACACGAAGTTGTGCAAAGGCTCTCCTGGCCACGACTGCCACCTGCTCTTCGAGCAGGAGTTGCGAGTCCAGGAGGACCCCCAAGTTACGTACAGGGTCTGTCTGGGGCAGTGCTACTCCATCCAGAACTAAAGATGACAATTTCCTAGATATCGAGGAACCATTAATCCACAGCCACTCCGTCTTACTAGGGTTCAGTCGAAGCCTGTTTTTCCCCATCCAGGACCCTACAGCCCCCAGGCACTTGGACAGGGTAGAAACTGCATCACTTAACTTCCCCTGGGATGGAGATGTATAATTGAGTATCATCAGCGTATTGATGATATCTCACCCCATGGAGACGGATGATCTCACCCAGCGGTTTCATGTAGATGTTAAAAAGGAGCGGAGAGAGTACCGAGCCCTGCAGGACCCCACAAGAAAGGGCCCGCGGGCTGGATCTCTCGCTCCCAATCAACACCGACTGGGACCGGCCCCGGAGGAAGGAGGCGAACCAGCGCAATACAACACCGCCCGCCCCCAACTCCCTGAGCCGCTCCAGAAGGATACCATGGTCGACGGTATCGAAAGCCGCTGAGAGGTCAAGAAGAGCGAGAATGGATGCACTACCTCCATCTCGCTCCCGCCAAAGATCATCCATAAGCGCGACCAATGCAGTTTCAGTCCCATGACCAGGCCTGAAACCTGACTGAAGGGTCCAGATAATCCGTTTCATCCAGAATCCTCTGGAGCTGCAACGCCACCACCTTCTCAACCACCTTCCCCAAGAAGGGAAGGTGGGAGACTGGATGAAAGTTGTCCAGTACAACAGGGTCCAGCGATGGTTTCTTGAGGAGGGGGCATACCAGCGCTTCCTTAAAAGCTGACGGAAACACCCCCTCCCCTAACGATGTATTAACCATCATCTGGACCCAACTGCACGTCACCTCCCGGGCTGCTTTCACCAGCCAGGAGGGACATGGATCTAATTGGCAGGTGGTGGCATTAACAGTTCGGAGAACTCTGTCCACTTCCTCAGGTCCGACAGGCTCAAACCGTTCCCAGTTAACAAAGTAAGTACGTTCCCTGGGTATCTCATCAGACTCTGTCTCACACTCGGAATCCAACCCAGAGCGAATCTGAGCGATTTTGTCCAATAAATGCAGAGAAAATTCATCAGTTTTTATAATTGTCACTGAGAATGAAATTGGTTTGTTAAAACTGAATGTTTGCAAATTAAGCTTTTAAATGAGCATGCATTATTTGTTCTTAAAATTATTCAGATGTTCGTATGTCGATGAAGGTTCTCAGTCATCCAGGTGGAACAGTCTGTAGCTTGAATCATGTCAACTGGATTTCTATTTTCTCAGTGGAAACGTTTCGCTCCTTATCCAACATATTTAAGGATTCCCTTACTAACTTTGCTCAGACTGAAGAAGCTTCTTGGATAAGGAGCGAAACGTTTCCACTGAGAAAATAGAAATCCAGTTGACATGATTCAAGCTACAGACTATTCAGATGTTCAATAATGTCAAGAGGTAGATTTCAGAAAAACTTTTGCCCTAATCTATGTATTTTCTGGAGTTTCAGTAGCTAGAGGGTTTCTAATAATAGTTTACACACTGAAGGATTTCTTTCTTTCCAGGTTGGTGGATCTTCCAGCTTTTCACAAGGGTGTGAAAGTAGTACAACTTCAACAGTAAGTGTCACTAGGAAAAGCAAGCAGCTTTATGCTACTGTAGTGTGATATTTCATAGAAACTTTCTGTCATTTCTGTAATAGATTCCAGTTGGGCACACAAGTGATGGAGCGACAGACATCTCCCATCTTGTTAGGAAAAAGGTGCGTGTTCTATTGATAAATGCAGTTCTTATTGTCTTGCAGTAGTTAATCCTGCAGTTAGGCTAAATCACATTGTTCCAACAAATTTTATATATCCTGCATAAAATCCTTTCCACTGGGAGCCAATCAGTCTGGGAACCATCTAGCTTCCTTAGTAGCTTTGATGGCTTTCTGCTGTGCAGCACCCACCTTATTAACCCAGGTTTAATTTCAAAGGTTAATTGTGTGGGTTCTGCAGGCACTTCAACTTGGCTGTGTTAAGGACCTGGAAAAGTGCCCATGATAGTCATTTAGAGTACAAAGGTGACACAACATCCATAGAAACTGAACTTCACAGCCAAACAGCCAGGCTGAACTGGGTTCCCTTATTTCAAGTGGAAATGGAGAACTAGCCAGTAGCAGAGCCAATCTGAAATAAGCCAAGGATAATCTGCTCAGCTGTATTTGTATCATGGAGTCTTTGGTGCTCTCTGAGCTTGGTTGTTTGCTTGCGGATGTTTCACTCAGACTGGCACTGATGATATTACCTAGTTGAGTAATGAAAGTCTGCAAGCAAACAACCAAGCTCAGAGAGCACCAAGGATTCCACAGTTCCACCCTGAGCTACAAATATTCTCTTCTATTGAATTTGTATCTTAGGGCTACTGTATGAATTGCTGAGCAATATAACAATAGAATACTTTAAATCATATAATTATTATTTGATGTCATAATTAAATAATGGTTATCTCTTTTTTGAACTGCCAGTCTAATGTTAGAATTTTGGTCCTAAATTTGATCTTTAGAGTAATATGCGGGCTGCTAAGTAACTTAAAGCTAATTAGCCTTTTTAATTTTCAAACAGCTGAAGAGGACCAAATAGAGGTTGCAGATTGTTTGTAATCCTGCTCCATTTAAAACACTTACTACTTAATAGCCTATGCATAATGACACTAAATATTCTTAAGATTCACATGTAAAGTTGTACTTGGTGAAGACTAAACAATTTTGTCTTCAGAGGAAACCAGAGGAAGAAACACAACAGGGAGACAATGAAGCTAAGAAATCTAAATCAGAACCGGCTGTCAATGGTGGTGGTGATGCAGACCCCAGTGGAAATGAGGTTGCAAAGAAAATGGAACAGGAGGTGGGCAGTTCAGTCAGGAGTCATATAAATTGAAATAATAAATAAATAAATAAAAATACTCTTTCCCAGGCACTTTTTTCTTGTCTATGTTTAATTGCCTGCTGGTTTTCTCCCAAACTACTTGGTTGGAAATATATCCATGTTAAAAAAACATGTTAATGTATGTATCAGACCTAAACTAAAAGTCTAAATTGAAAGTATAGCAGTATATATACTTCTGGATAACTGCTTACAGTTTATACATGCTTTGAAATAGCTTGGTTAAGTACTATTATGCAAGAATCTTATATCTGTATATAATGTAAGTGCAGCAAGATACTAAAACAGGTTATTTAGATTTTAATGGATTCTGTCAAGATGAGCATTAAGTGATAGTCTTATCAAACTGTACCGAATCCTTTAACAGTGCATGAATGAATTAAACTTGCAAAAGGAATATATTTACTGAACTTTTTTTTTTTTTTAGACAGGGGGAAGACCACAGGTTGAAACTGTTCAAAGTACTGTATGATAGTTCTTTAATATTGGACATGCTCCCTCCCAAGGATTATGGGTTTTGTATATAATGTATTTTTTCACTTTTTGGCAACTTTTTGTATTCAATAAAGATTGTACTCAAACATTAACATTGTCATTTTAAGATGTGCAAAATTAAATCTTAAATCTATTAAGTTAGTGTTCTGGCTTCAAAATTTGATTACCTGCTTTACATGCAATCAACAGTGTAGCAAGTTACTTATTATCTGGCTCTTTACCAGTTAAAACAGAAGTACTATTGAATCTCACCACTGTGGTACAGTAAGTTTCTCAAGACTAAAGGGGGGAAAGATAGGCCACAGTTTTTCCATGAGTATTTCATTTCCTAAGTATGTTTTTAAAACTGGTCTGAAATGTGAGGCTTCTGTTTCATTTTGAAATCGTAGCTTTGAAATTTCAGAGACAAAGTGACAGGATTAGGACTGCAGTGCCAAAAACCCAGTTAAGACAGCATATGGAAGCATAAGACAACTGACTAAGGGAAAAGACAGGTGGGGGCAGAAAATGTGCACACTGTTCATTTTTAAGGATTACTACCATGCACTCAAAAGAGTGATTCATAAAATGTTAAAGCAGAAAAGCCACTCAGTAATAACTTGTATTGAATCCTGATCCAAAGAAAAATGTAGCTGCTTGGTTTGTAGATACAGTGGATATAAAAAGTCTACACACCCGTTAAAATGCCAGGTTTTTGAGATGTAAAAAAATCAGACCAAGATAAATCACTTCAGAATTTTTTCCACTTTTAATATAACATAAGCTGTACAATTCAATTGAAAAACAAACGGAAAACTTTTAGGATGAAAAAATAAAAAACTAGAATAACATGGTTGCATGTGTGCACACCCTCTTATAAGTAGGGATGTGGCTGTGTTCAGAATTAACTAATCACATTCAAACTGATGTTAAAGTGACTCTGATCAAGCCCATATAAAGTTGAGCTGTTCTAGTAGGATTTTTCTGACATTTACTCAGTTGCCTCTTAGAGCAAAAGCCATGGTCTGCAAAGAGCTTACAAAGCATCAAAGGGGTCTTATTGTTGGAAGGTATCAGTCAGGAGAAGGGTACAAAAAAATTTCCAAGGCACTGGATATACCATTGAACACAGTGAAGACAGTCATCAAGTGGAGAAAATATGGCACAACAGTGACATTACCAAGAACTGGATCCCTCCAAAATTGAAAAAACAAGAAAACTGGTCCGAGAGGCTGCCAAGAGGCGTACAGCAACATTGAAGGAGCTGCAGGAATTTCTGGCAAGTACTGGTTGTGTACTACATGTGATGACAATCTCCCATATTCTTCACATGTCTGGGCTGGGGTAGGGTGGCAAGACGGAAGCCTTTTCTTACAAAGAAAAACATCCAAGCCCGGCTACATTTTGCAAAAACCTACATCAAGTATGACAAAAGCATGTGGGAAAATGTGTTATGGTCTGATGAGACCAAGGTTGAACTTTTTGGCCATAATTCCAAAAAATATGTTTGGTGCAAAAACAACAATGCACATCACGAAAAGTACACCATACCCACAGTGAAGCGTGGTGGCAGCATTATGCTTTGGGGCTGCTTCAGCTGGAACGGGCTTTAGTCAAGGTGGAGGGAATTACGAACAATACCAAATATCAGTCAATTTTGGCACAAAACCTTCAGGCCTCTGCTAAAATGCTGAAGATGAAGAGGAATTTCGCCTTTCAACACGACAACAACCCAAAGCATACCACCAAATCAACAAAATAATGGCTTCAGAAGAAGAAGATCAACGTGTTGGAATGGCCCAGCTAGAGCCTGGACCTGAATCCAATTGAAAATCTGTGGGGTGACCTGAAGAGGGCTGTGCACAGGAGATGCCCTCGCAATCTGACAGATTTGGAGCACTTCTGCAAGGAAGAGTGGGCAAAGATTCCCCAGGTAAGATGTGCCATGCTGATAAATTCCTACCCCAAAAGACTGAATGATGTCATAAAATCAAAAGGTGCTTCAACAAAGTATTAGTTTAAGGGTGTGCACACTTATGCAACCACATTCTAGTTTTTTATTTTTTCCCCCTAAAAGATTTCAATTTATTTTTCAATTGAATTGTACAGCTTTTATGTTATATTAAAGGTGGACAAAATTCTGAAGTGATTTATCTTGGTCTGACTTTTTTACATCTCAAAACCCTGGCATTTTAACAGGGATGTGTAGACTTTTTATATCCACTGTAGGTATTACATTCAAAACCTATTGCTCTATAGCACCTTTTAGGAATTAAATGTGAGACACTGCAATCTTACTAGGAACAGTATAAAATCTGAAATGTAATTTTAACAAAGTGGCTAGTACAGCAAGAATAGACTAAGGAAAAGACAAGCCTCCTCCAAGAAGGCTCTTCTATATATCATGCTCAGATGACAAGCCTTTGAAGACAAATAGCTGCAGATGGTGTCACTTTACACTATTGGACCTGTCATTGCCTCCCCCCCACAGATTTGCAGACTTCTGTAAGTAAGCAAGCACACGCAATATGCTTTTCTGTGTCTACTCCGCATGCAAGTGCAATTTGTTGCTTTTTCCCTGGAGTTTAAAATTCCACGTGAAATATTTTTCACCACTAGCCTTGGTGCTAAACATTTTTATCTAATATATGACACATTTTTAGCTTCTCACTTTCACCAGAGTAAAGTAAGACCCTGAGGTAGAGCTGAGGCAACATAAGATTATAGCATTTGATGAGAATATAAGAATTTAGAAAATGTTACTAATATAATGGCATTTTATTGGTAGGGGCAAATATGGAGAGATTTTGGGGCATGCACACCCGCACCCTGTGAAAGAACAGGCTGTAAGGAACATTACAGGCACCTGTGATTGCCTTCCTCCCCTCTACTTGAAACCTATCAGTGTTGGAATGGCGGTGTGCTTTCCCAAGGGTGTCATTTGGAACAGCTGGGAGAGAGCAGGACAAGGTGGAGAGCTGGTATGTGTTTGGAGTTCGCAGCTGGCAGCCAGAACAGAAATAAAGCAACCAAAGACAGCAAAAAGGCGTTTCCCACAGAGACTTGGAAAGTCCAGAGGAAAAGACAAGCAGAGGGAAAGTCTTGCAGCAAATGTCGGAGAGGGGCAAGTGTGTAAAGCTGCCCTCTTAAAGGAGCTCTGTGTGCTAGATATAGTAGCAGCAGCAGTAGTTTATAGTAGTAATAGTAATATAAGTATAGTGAGTTGCATACATGTATTAGATAAGGATAAGGATAGAAATAGTTACATAGTATAAGTATATTAGGAATATAGGTTAGATAGTTAGAAGCAAGGATCGTAGTTACTCACATAGAAAACATTTTTTATACTGTAAATAGTTGCTTAAAGTAAAATACGCCCAAACCTATAAGGGGACATCTAAAATCTTTATGTGCAGTGTTTTATTGGGGGACAACAACCTTGGGTACAAAAGAACCTGTGACACACCCTCATTTATGGATCCTTGTGCCTGAAGTGGCATGGATATTGTGGTTAGGCGAAGAACAATGCTGAGCCCGGAATGAAGCTCTAGATCTTTATTATTCTACCTTACTCAGAATCTTGCCACACTAAGCAGTGGGAAGTTTTTTCTCTGGGAAAAAAACCCAGGCACTCTAAGGCGGGTCCGGCCTGACTTTCTTGGACGGGCGCCCAAGGTCTTCCAGGCTGTGAACAAGTTTCTCACCCTGGAAAGCGCTCCCTCCTCCTTTGCCCGTGATCTCCATAACATCACCTCCTCCCTCAGAGAGAGAGTCCATCACAGATATTCTTCAGCTAGGAACTTTAAGACTACAAAACTGGAAAGTGTACTGATGTAATGGATTTCTGATTGAGATTCTCCTGACTTTAAATTTATTTGTAAAGGAACAGCCTTGTCTGAAATAGCCAAACTAATTTGCCTTACCTTACCTACTTTATAAATTGCTCTGTTCGCAAATAATAGACAAAGCAACCTTGCTGTTTTTCTGATGATTCTTGGTGTTCTGCATTTATTCTAAAGAATTCTTTGTCATACAGTGAGAATGCTTTATTTGGCAGATCCAGTTGATTACTTTCCCAAGAAAAGAAAAGTTCAACTAGAATGTAATGGTTTAATGCAGGGATTAAGCAGGTTTATGCGCTGAGACATTTGGAGTTAAACTTCCATTGGTCCAGCAGTTACAACTAATGGCAAGATACTTTGGGACTTGCATATATGCACATAAAGAAGACCATATGCCTACCAATGATCTAGTGCATCGTTGGTTTTGGTTCTGAGCTGCTAATAGCATCTCAGTATACCTCTAGGAAAGCACAGCTGTAGTGCAAATGTTTTGCTGCTCAAGAACAATTGCTCTGGCTAGGGCTACAGTGGAAAATACTTTACATTGTTTCCATCACTTAATTTTGTGATTATTTGCTAAGTTTTTTCTCTCTTCATAGGATCAAGTTAAAACTTTATTCCCAGACAGAAAGTTATCTTCTTGAATCTGTTACTTTCTGCACTTACTCCAATAGGCAGAGATTATGAAAATCAGTCTTGAATATACATTCCTGCGTAGGAAATTTAAAACATAGCTGTGATGGTTCTCTGTTCAAGAATAAAAACACTTCTACATTAATGCTGAGCTCATTAGACGATCTTTCCAAAAAGGAAGGGTTCTAGGAAGTTGGGCTTCCCAGACCCTAAGGCGCAAATCCACTGTATGAGATCAAGAGTATCACCTGTTTGGTTACCATAGTACATACTGGTGTGCAAAACATTTCACTTTGAACTGTTCTGATCCTGAAACTGCTGTTTTGCGTGTGAATGGACTACTTCAAGTATTTTGGATGTCTTCCAAGCTCAAAACAAAGCTGGCCCCTAGTTAAAAAACTCAGATATGCTTGAAATAGGGTGTTCAGTGAAGTTTTTTGCTCAACATGTTTCTAAACAATATTTTGGACATCCTCAATAAATACCTTTGACAACAATTGACAAAGGTACAACAATAGAGTACAATTGACTCTAGCACAAGAGGGTGATTATCATGGATGGGCACCAATTTACCCATGCAGGAATAAAAGCACCAGTGACTGAATTAGCAAAAGTAAGTGGAGGGCCCAATAAAAAGGAATTATTACTACCCTTCAATGTTGATAGAGAAGTGCAATGTTCATTAATTCATTAAATTTATTAGATACAAGGATTAAGGGATTTGCATATAACATTTCAGCAGTGTAACTCTCGAAAGATAAACAGACCAGTATATTCTCACTATTCTCTCACTGTCATTGAGAGATTCTTTAGGTCTTCCTTACTTCCAGCCATCAAAGTGGTATCAGCGCATCTGAAGTTGCTGATGTTTTTTCCAGTAATTAGCACAGTAATTCTCATGATCTTCTTTTGCATATAAATTAAGGTAATTTATGTAAAGTCTTGGACCACTCCTCTAGTAATTTTGAACTATTTAGCTCAGGGCTTTCCAAACTTTTCACGTTGGTGACACACCAACGGCGGCGCGCGAAAACCTGGAAGCACTGCGCTTCTGGGTTTTCATGCGCTGCCATAGTGGCGGTGCTTCTGGGTTTTCGCGCACCGTCGCGGTGTCCTGGTGTGCTGCACGAAAACCCGAAAGCGCTGATGGCCTGCTGCCACGTGTGGTGGTGCGCCATCAGCGCTTCCGGGTTTTCACATTACATACCTGGGCCCCGCAGGCGACACAGTATTGTGTTGCAACACAGAGTTTGGAAACCTATGATTTAGCTGCTCCATATTCTGTTCTAACTGTTGCTTCCTGATCATGCTAATTCTTCAATAGACAAATGACTTGGCCCAGTTCATCCATATTTTTAAGAGCTATTGATATCTGGCAGTTTATGTTGTTGAAGTCAGGATGCAAAATTTTGAGCATTATCTTACATGTGAGACAGTGCAATTTAGGTTATAAGAAGAAGGTATTTTGCTACAAACATTGCATTTTCTTGGCAGAACTCTGTTCTGTGTCCTGGTACATTTCATATACCAAGGCCAGATTTTTCTGTTACTCACCATTTCAGTCACATGGAATAGTATGACATCTTTTTTTGGTGGTGTTTAGACAAGATGCGGTAAGTTGTTATAAATCTATTCAGTTTCTACATCTTTGGTTATTGATTGGCTTGCCTTGGACCAAAATTGAGATAATTCTATCATTTGGGGGATGTATCTGAACACCAACTTTAACATTCTTTTGTTGATGATGATGATAATTCCATTTCTTCTATGATTTTCTTGTTCACAGTAGATTTGATGCTCCTTTAATGTGAAATGTTCCAGTTCAGTTCACTGATTCCCAGAATGTCAATGTTCAATCTTGACATTTCTGCTCTGACAACATCATGTTTGCCTTGGTTCGTGGTTTTGACATTCCATCTACAATATACAATGGTATACATATCCTTGCAGCATTGGACTCCTTTTTGCCTTCAGGCACATCAGTGGCTGGATGTCCTTTTGACTTTAGTTCAACCACATCATAAGTATCAGTACTATTCGTATTTGCCCTTTGCTCGTCCAGTAGTTTGTTGGATACCTTCTAACCTTGTGGCTCATCTTCCAATATCATGCTGACACTGTCCTGGTTATGAATGTCCATTTGATTTTATTGACAGAATAGTGGAGTGGATTGTCATTTCCTTTCCAGTGGATTGAATTTAGTAATTTTTATCTATGACCTGCCCATCATAGGTGACTCTCCTTGGAATGTATGTTCCCATTGGTACAACTTATAACATCACTGGGATGGACAAGCTCCTTCATCACTAAAAGGTAATGGTCCATGAAGGGAAGGTGCCAAGTAATAATTAATGTTAATTAATTAACTTAAACTTGGCATTAAATTAATGCCAATAATTAACCTTTTTTAGGTATGTATCTCTTTAGTCTTTCATCAGAATAGCTGTGCAAGGCAAATCATGTATCAGTGCATTATGTCAGAGCATCTGACAATCTGCACTCACTGGCCAAAAAAAAGTAGCAGTCTGTCTTTCCTTTTTTTTCAGAGCTACCCTCAGGGAATTAAGTCTTCAGTTAAGGCTACTTCAGATATGAGAGCTGTTGTTGAATGTACCACGTGAAGATACTGACTTCTATGGTAAGAAAAAAGAATGCTGAATTTAGTGTAAGTTCCTTTTTTAAGAGAACATGGGGCAAACCTATCCACTAATGACGTTTTGCTGCTGGAAGAAGTTAATAGGTTGTCTTCAACTACTGGGGTGGGGGGTGTTAGTTTTTGGCACCTTGCATTTTATTTTCACACAATTTATTACGTATTCAGATACAGGCCATTACATCCATTATAAATTACATTTTGTGCTGCTTGTGCAAATATGGTTACACCATGTTACACCCTCATTAAAACCAGATAAACCATTTTTTAAAATTTGAACTAAGCTCAGATCTGGGTTCAAATCCACTTAGCCCTGAAGCTCATTGAATGACCTTCATTAGCCTAACTTACCTCACAAGTTATGAAAGGAAGACAATGGATGGAAAACAATTAAAAGGTTCTTGAGTTCCAAAAATACATGATATGAATGTAAGAAATACATTTGAAATGACTTGGCAGGAATATTGACATTCTAATCTAGGAAGAGGTAGTTACTTTTTGCTAAAATAAGAATTTATTTAACTGAAGTAAAGGAAAAAGTATACAAAAGAAAAAGAAAATTCAAGGAAATAAACATAGAAAACAGTTTTTGAAACACAGTATTAACCTTAATTACATGGAATAATATAGATCAGCCTTTTTATTACATCAATGCAGACCTACAGTAGTTCCTAAGCAGAGTAACCCTTTTTTTGCTATGCTCTTTGCTCAATAGATCAATAGTTTTTCATATGATGATAGATTCCAATTTTTTGTTAACTCAGAATTGCATTCACATTTTTAAACCTTATTAATAAACTTGTGGCTATTAAGCCAAAACAGGACAATAGCAGGAAAAGCCCTTATCCCATGCATAAATGCACCTTCCATCATTTTACACTTCAAGTGTAATTTGACAGCCAACCCTTTTTAAACATTCCTTGAGATGCCCAATAAACATGAAAAAAATATTTTATTAAAAATCTCAAGATTATATGAAACAATATTTTTAAGACCCTTAAACATTGATTTTTTTAATATGGGTTTTTTATGCTAATGTTTTTGCAAATAACTAATACCTGCTTTAACAACGATCTTATTTGCTAATAATGTAAATTTCGAATGATCCACAACACATTTCAGTACTGATAGTTACTCAGGAATCTCACATTATGCTAATATGTCTATCAAATTGTATAATTACATTTTTAAGGTATTGACACCCCAATAACCCCATGAATTAGAAAACCTGCAATTTTCAGCTTCAGATTATCTCAAAACATAATTATAGCATATGAAGTAAGGATCAGAAATATACTTCTGTTGCAAGATCTTCCAAAAATGTGTTTTGGAATGACTTCACTTGGATTCCATAGAGAAATAGTATTCAAAATGTCTGCCCAGTTATAAGGCTGAAAGTCAGAAACCCAGTTGTCATATGGTAACTGTAATTTAGGTAAAATCTACTTTCTTTGTCCTTCCCAAAGAAAGCTTAATAACATAAATTTGTTTTAAATGCCTTAAAGGTATTAATATGGAAATCCCTGTAACTACTTATACCAACACCAAAGTAATATTAATTTTAACCTAATTAATAAAAAACTTTTGGAGCTAAAAGAGGAGTCTTGCTGATTCCAATTTTTCTGAGTATATATCTGAAATATCAGTAATATCTGAGGCTACTTACCCTTTTATGAAGCCATGTTGTGCTGGTTGGACAAGAAAATTTTTCAAAATTACAAAAAGAGGTGACTTCTGACTTTTAACAGCAAGGATATACAACAATTTTCCATAATCAATCCCTTACTCTATATTACACCAAAATCACATTATTTCTATAAATCATTCCATTGGCACATTATAAAAATCACTAAATATAGTTGCTCCCTCCCCTTATATTAAAAGAAATATATATATATATATATATATATATATATATATATATATACACACACACACACACACACACACACACACACACACACACCCCTCCTAATCAACTTCCCAAAGATAAAATTTATTTAATTATTTCCTTCCTACTACTATTCTATACATTCCTCTCTACTATAATAAAGATCAAACTAAAAAACATATAAATTGTCTGCCATTGTACTTGTACAATTTTAATAATCATATTAAACCCAAAACCAGACATTTATTATTTATTTTTAATTATACCTTAATCTTAATCCAAATCGTTAAAGATAAATGAAATCAGCCAAACCCTAAAAGCAATCCAGATATTCTTAAACCTTTATCCCACTTCAAAATAAGCCAGAGCATTTACATATCCCCACAATGTGCACAGAGCTTTTTTCTTTAAAAAATCAAACAGCCCAACTGCCCCCCTCAAAAACTCCGAATTCTCCTCAGAAGATGTCCCACACATAATAACCCCTTCTTTTCCATGGTGTTCCAACAGAAGATCAATTTCCCTTATGGCTTGCAACTCGACCTCTCCCTTTAATTTCTTCAACTCGACTATCTGATCTTCATCCAGCATTTCAACAGAAGTCCCGATCTCACTCTTAGAAGAGACATTTCTATCGCTGTTAAATTCCTCAGTTTCATACATGGCATCCCCAACCAGATGACACATTTTAGACCTCATCTTTTCCACAATATCCTGAATGCCTTGCATAAAAACTTGGTAGGAATCAGAAAGAATCTGTTTAAAATCTTGTTGGAAGTCAGAGAAAGTCTGTTTAAAATCCTCCATGTCTCAAGCAGTAGATTATGGCGCCCCCTAGGAGCTTAACCAGCAAAAGTCGAAGATATGAAAGAATTCCAAAAGGTGTTTACATAAGCGAAAGTGAGATATGCAGACAGTTCCCCAGGGAAAGTAGAAGCAGAAAATTGAAAGTTCAAAACAGCCGATTCAACGTGTAGGAAAATGATAATATCTTCAAATTTAGTACAAAAATAATAACAGAGATAATTATTTACTCTCAATCCTCCTTAATATTTGGATGGAAAACAAAGTCCAAAACTTAAAAAGAATTTTTTTAAAAAAATTGATCCCAAAAATAACGATAAGCACCAAGAGAACCCGCTTCTCCTTGCTGTAAAAAGCCTCTCTTAGGGTACGCGTACTTAAAAGAAATATAAATTGGGTGATTTAGAAATGGGGTGGCCGGTCTTAGTGTCCCTTTAAGGCTACAGCGTGGCTTGGAAATGGTGACGTCCCAGCTTCCTGGCTAGCTCTTACCAGTTGAACGCAAACGCTGTTTGCGATTGTCTGGCTGCAAGCAGCCGTCCGGAGGACAGATGGGGTGATTCCAGGTGTTTTCCTTTTTCTGGAAAAACACTCCTGGGCTTCAGGAAAAACCTGCCTGAGCCCAAAAAACCTGCCACGCTGTCAGTTCTGCCTACTGAGCCCGTGGGCACAGCTGTTCAGTCTGCCATGTCCCCACCGGAAGTCCCCACTAGTCTTCAAGCCACAATTATATAAGCTTCATTAAATGAAATTGGAAAAACTTAGGAGCAAAAAAATCAGTGCTTGTGTTAACCTATTAAATAGGGTGGCCATCCAGACCAGGAGCTTTTCGTGTTTTCATATATTTAAGAATGTCTTTTATTTCTTGAATTGATAAAGGTCCGGCTAAATAGACAACTTGGCTATGTGTAATCTTTGGAAGAATGATATTATTAAAAAAAAATTTCTAAAGTAGCCTTTAGATCAGTATTATAAAGTCAAGTACAAAACAAAACAATTGCTGATTTATTAAATTTATTTATTTATTTATTTATTTTTATTCATTAAATTTCTATGACCGCCCATCTCCCCCTCAAGGAGGGACTCTGGGCGGTTCACAACACAATATCATTAAAATACAATAAAAACAACAATAAAAATATAAATACAATAAAATCCAAGTGGCAGGTGGTTCTTACAGTGAAGCTGAACATATTTAAAATATTTGAGGCGGCTCTAGGAAATCAGCCAACCCCAGGCTTGACCACTTTCCTTCTTGCCCCAGGCGAGATCACAGAGCCAAGTTTTTAATTTTTTCCTGAAGTCCAGGAGTGAAGGGGCCTGTCTTATTAAATTAAAGACATTATATACTTTGGCCTGAGCATTCTTAATAATAGTGATGATTATCACTTTGTTGCTGTTTCAGTTGAGAAGTCTATAATTTACCAATTTTTCCTGTGCCAATATCTTTGCTTATACAATGCAATGTGTATTTTGTATTAAGTGAAGGGAACTAATTTCCAATTTAGCATAAACATTTTATATAGATACAGTGCAGATTGTCTCATATATTTATTCTAAAGTTTCTGAAGTTTGTTTTCCAGATTTTGTTTACAGTTTGATTCTTCTTCCATGAAGCACAAGTGATAATATACCACCCCAAATAACCATTAAGTTCAAGAACTATCTGTTCATAAAAAAAAAGTCTTGTTTCATCTATTTTACAAAATGTGAATCTTTTAATAATGGTTACTCAGTCAACCAAGGATGCTAAAAAATAAAATCTGGGAACAAATCTGCTATGGAATCTTTTTTAAAAAAAGTATATTCTAGCTGTGAAGGATTTAAGTCACTGCATATCCAACAAATTAAACTCCAATATCAAAGCCTGTAGCATCCCCATGTATGAGAACAAAATTTAGCTGGAATTGGATTACAATCTAACAAAAGATCTTAAATATGGTTAAACTCTGTAGCTATTATTATCTGATCCACAGCCAAAGTAAAACATATTCAAATCATTGATAGATGGTTTTTAGTAGGACCATAGTAGTTAATAAATGTAGCAATGTGGTTATTAAAATATTTAGTCACCCAAATTTAAAATGAATATCTTTCTAGATTGCTTATTTCTTCTTCCACAACATGTTAATCAAAATTACTACAACCCTAGTAGATTCCTGCTAATTAGCAATTCCTGCTAATATGTATTTGACCTATCCATCTTCTTATGTGGGTTACTTATTAAAAAAACCTCCAGGTTTTAAATTACACAATTTAGAAAGTATGTTTCTCCTTTTAAAAGTAATCTTGGGCCTTTTACATTCCAGGAAAGAACTAAAGACAACATAAGCTTTTAAAACATGTACATATTAAAACCAGTATTTCTGTAGGAGAAGGAAGAAGAAAAATAATTTTCATTTGAGACAAAATTGAAAAACATTAAAAATCATTAATTAAAAACATTGAATAAGAAAAATTTAAATAACAAAGGACAAAAAAAATCCACAAAGAAACAAATAAGAACTGATACTACAGAGGCTTCTGGGAAAGGCATACTGCAAATATAGTATAAGACCACCACCCTAAGTGAATGCAGCTTATCTTCCTTTTTAAAAATTTAAAAATTACAAATAAAAAAGATTGCCACTATTTTATTTCGACTAATCCCAGATCAATACATTTATCTGTAGCTTCCAGATAAAAAAAATTATTCACCCCAGAAGCCAAGGATAAACACAACAAAAAACCACTGGAAAAACAAAACAAAATAAAACCCTCAAAAATGAAACCCCCTTTATTTTATTGTCAAACAAGTTTAATAGCTTGTGTTTCAGAAGTACTGTACTGGGGAGGCAGATCTGGAGAAAAACATTGACTTTTTCCCCATGTCATTCGAAAGATGTCTCTTGCCAAAAGAAACCTTTGGGTCCTTCCACCACTTCTGTTTGGGAAAGATGAGTCCCAGACATTCCACTTTAAGACAGCCAAATGTTGTTCTCCACTTTAAGACGGCCAAATGTTGTTCTAGCGCTCACATGGGATCAGGCTTCTGCAGCGTGGCTGGTGACTCTGGTGGGAAAGGCAGCTCAGGTTTCTGGGTGCTAAAGATGTGTAGTCTCAAAGTAGCATCACCATACATCTTGTGTTCTGCTGACTAAGGGATGCATCACGCAGGTAAGGACAGAAATGACAAGGCATGACTAAGACACAGGGCATTCCCACAGAGTAGAATGAAAGCTTAATCAACTCATTCTTACATGTATAACATTGCTTCTATACAAAAACATGGCTTTTAAAATGGCTTGATGTTTAAAACACTACTAAAATAGGCCAGTTAAGAGTGCTAATTAATAAGAACAGGATTGGGGCCATCTCTGGATTTTTACACATGACTTGTACATTGTGTTAAGCCATAGTTTGCTCAGTCCACTGTTTACTGACTAAATCACAATTGACTAGGCTTGTATAATACACAAATCATGCTTATAAATCATGCTTATAAATAATGGCTGGGTTCACATTAAACCAAAACCAAACAAACCAGATTATTGCATTGTGCAATGTGTGAACTATACATTTTCTTAACTTTTTTCCCCCTGAATTAACTTTAATGTATTTACTACCTCCTAAACTAAACCTTGGCATGCTGCACTAGAGTGGACTTACCACAATGGACAAAACTGTTACAGGTGGCACAGGACTTTGATACAGAGATAATGTATGGGTTCCAATATTCCACATAGTCATTCTGGATTCCTTTTTCTTCTTTGCACCTGTACAGGCAGAATGGAGATAATTTTATTCCTACAAGAGAGGGTGAAAACCTTTGAAAACCTTGATTCCTGAAGAGAATCCTAGCTTCAGGCCATCTAAAACACCAGCCACATACCTGCAAACATCACTTCACAGGATTCAAACCGCTTGGTTAGTCTGCACACCGCCCAGGCAGCTAACCATCGTTCACTCCCTAGTGATGGCTGATAATGGGGGTTGAATTCGTTGTCCCAGAACTCAGATGCTTCCCTCCCATTGGGGCAGTGATAAAAGCGAGCAACAAGGATCATATCTTCCTGTGGCATAACATCCCAAAATATTACCTGAGGGAGATAAAAAGGAATCTACAATGTCCAATAGAAAAACTTCTTGCTATAATAGTTCCCAGCATTGTCCACCCTTTCCTTCCATCATTTCCCTTATGAAATATATTCAAAAAGTTTTCATTGTTTTCATTTGTATAACATTAGAAGAAAATTCAAAGCTCATGTTTTGCAAATTACAATTAAAATATAACTAAACTCACATGACCCTCCCCCCCTCAAAAACAATCCCTCTGGCAATTATTTGATGCAAAATTTAGGACAAATTGATAGATAGAAAACTTTATTGGCCAAGTATGACTAAACATACAAGGAATTTGTCTTCGGTGCAAGAGCTCTCAATAATAAATTATACAATCAAGAAAAGGAAAATTAAGAAAAAAATAATACTACAGCTATTTAACTAACACATACTCATATTTAAGGGAGAATTAAGGGACAATAATACTGCATCTGTTATCTAGCATATGTTCACATATTGGATGGATATGCAAAAATAGAGCAGGGGACCCAAACTGCCTTCAAAATCTCCAAGTCCCATCACCTCACAAGACTGTATTGAAGCTACTCTCTTATCTAAGAATGTAGAGTTTTCTGGATGCAAACTTTGGATTACAGTGAAAAAATGCAGACATTGTGGAGATAAGATTACTACACAGCTTATATGAGTACAGTAATGAACATGATTATGTTAAATCTTAGATATCTAGATTGCTCTAGAAAAATCTAGCACATGATATGTATCTTGCATGCATAGAACGATACAAGTTACATTCCACTGCACTGTATAAGAACTGTGTGTGTCTTCTGCACAAATTATTATTATTATTATTATTATTATTATTATTATTATTATTATTAAATTTCTATTACCGCCCATCTCCTCCAAAAGGGAAACTCTGGGCAGTTTACAATAAAACCAGAATTAAAATTCAAAGCGAAGCACAAATACAAAAATATAAAATACAAATACAGATAACAATAAATACAAATGGGATAAAATCAAGATGGTTAAAAGTTCTCTGTAATCCTCAAGTGTAAGGGCCATTCTTGGTGTATTCTAGGGCACTAGCCATCCCCAGGAATGACTATTCCCCCTCCCGTTCCAGGCATGATGGCAGAACCAGGTTTTCAGTTTTTTTCGGAAGTCCAGGAGATGCTATTATGCTATTATGCAAGGGGTGGAAGGAGGAACATGTGTGGACTGAGTGAGAAAGTATGATCCTGAATGCCTATAACTTAGCACAACTAGCTGTGTTCATGCTGGTAGATATGTGGAGAACAATTCTATCCCCCCCGACTTCTTTACATGGGTGTTGTCACCACTAAATCTATCTGTGAACTAGCTTCTCACAGAGTTTTGTAGCAGTTTTCCTTTATCAGTTGCATGTTATATATTCAACAGGAGCATTTTTTGAAAAATGCCCTTCTTTTGCAACCTTATCTGGTAGATGAAGGTGGTCCTCGCTTAAGAACTATTCGTTCAGCGACCGTTTGAACTTGCGATGGTGCTGAATGAATGGTACTTACGACAGATCCTTGAAGCCTGGCTGCTGTAGCTTCTCCGTGGTCACGTGATTACGATTTGGGTGCTTGGCGACCGGCTCACAATTACGACATCGCAGCATCCCACAATCACATTGTCACCATTTGCGACCTTCGCTGCTGGCTTCCAACAAGCAAAGTCAATGGGGAAGCCGGCAGGAGGTCGCAAATGGCAACCACGTGATGTCATGCTTAACAACTGTGCAGGATTCACTTAACGATGGCAACCGGAAGTGCCGGAACTGCCATTGCTAAGCGGTGTGGTCACGTGATATTGTGCTTTACGACTGTGTCGGTTAGCGATAGAAATTCTGGTCCCAATTGCCGTCATTAACCGAGGACACTCTGTAACAAGATTGCCTAATTTCTTTATAGCTTCACAATAACATTGTAAGGCAGTTCCAATAAGGGATAACCATTTTCTTGATAGAACTGTCTTATGATGTTACTGTGAGCTATAAAGTACCTAAGGGCCCATCTATAATGCCATCATTTCCACCCCTCCAATCCCTCCAAAACAATTTGACCCATGATTGCCTTCACTGCTGCAGACCTTGAAACACTCAGTGTTCCCTCCAACTGAGAACATCCTTCTATCAGTACCCCTTCCCTTTTCACATATTGTGCTTGTCTGATGATTTGCAAATAAATCCAAGCAGTTGCTATGAGAAAGAGAGCTCTACAACCATTGAGACACCTGTAAAAGAATAATCTCTGGACATGATGCTATGGTGACTGAACCTCTATGGGGAATGGAGATGGACTGGCTTGAACTGGGAGGCAGGATTAAAAATTAATTCTCGCCAATGGGAAAAGGCCCACCAACAATTTCTGCAAAGCTTCAACATTGCAGACTAAGAAAAATGCCCTTAGCAAGGGCAGGAAATTAATTGGGGCAGCTGTTAAACAGAGGTAAGAGTGTAAGATCTTTCAGGTGCAAAGCTGATTCTGGAGCAGTGCAAAGATTTCCTGTAGAAATGTTGTAAGTCCCACAATCTGAACATTCTGTATACCTGTTCCTCTCCAAACATGAAGTAACTGTGCTTGATGTCTGATCTGATGAAATTAGTGCAATAATTAAATCCCGAATTGCTGGTGCAAATCACCTGGGAGGATTAAAAACAAAACAAAACCCACAGTCCATTCTCTTTGCTTAAGTGATCTGGATGGCATTTATTAAATACATTTCTTATATTTGAGTCAAATCCTTGGATGATTCTATTCCATTAAAATTTAATAACATGGATTGCAGGCTACTGAACATTAGGGATGCTATAGTCCAAGTATACATTATGGACCTTGGGTACCTAATCCAGCTGTTCTGAATTCACCTACATATAAATGCTTGTTAGCTGGAAGTTTGTAATTTATAGAAAAGGCTCAATATGGGTATCCTGTCACATTAGTCTAAAATAATTCTCAGCTGTTTTTGTTTCTGGCTAGGCTTCAGGCCCTGCACAAACTGGAGTTGACAATATACTCTTCTGCATCTAATGGGTGCCTATGTAACAAATTGTCTTAAGTTGTATCCAATTGTTTCATCTATGCAGTACAATATTGTCTATGTCAGGGGTCGGCAAACTTTTTATGCCGGGAGCCATTTTGACATGCTCGTGCACATTTTGAAATGCTAGAGAGCCAGGGGGCGGGGTTTGCGGGCGGGGGCCAATCACGTGGAAGGGGGCGGGGTTTGCGGGCGGGAGACGGCGTCCACCCGGCCCAGCTGCCCGGGGTCCAGGGAGATCAGCTCCGGCGGGATCTGTGGCGAAGAGCGGCTGTGGGGGGGGGGGGGGGCGGCGACGACAAGCGACGCGCTTCAGGCTTTCAGTGCTGGAAGGAGGCCCGCCTTCCAGCGCTGAAAGCCTGAAGCGCGCCGCTTGTCGTCGCCGCCCGACCCCCCCCACGGCCGCTCTTCGCCCGCCCGCGTTGAACAAAGAAGATGATGGAGGGTGGGAAACGAGGCCTGCCCGCTTACCTGCCTGCCTCCCTCCCTCCGCGAGGCCCCCGCTGCCTTCCCGGGGTCCAAGCCGGATCGGGGGCCTCGCGGAGAGAGGCAGGCAGGCAGGTAACCGGGCAGCCCTGGCCTCCGCCGCCGGGCCCGCCCCCCTTGGCCGCTTCCGCCCGCCCGCGTTGAAGAAACAAGATGATGGAGGGTGGGAAACGAGGCCTGCCCGCTTACCTGCCTGCTTGCCTCCCTCCGCGAGGCCCTCCGCTGCCTTCCCGGGGTCCAAGCCGGATCGGGGGCCTCGCGGAGAGAAGCAGGCAGGCAGGTAAGCGGGCAGCCCTGGCCTCCGCCGCCGGGCCCGCCCCCCTCGGCCGCTTCCGCCCGCCCGCGTTGAAGAAACAAGATGATGGAGGGTGGGAAACGAGGCCTGCCCGCTTACCTGCCTGCCTGCCTCCCTCCGCGAGGCCCCCCACTGCCTTCCCGGGGTCCAAGCCGGATCGGGGGCCTCGCGGAGAGAGGCAGGCAGGCAGGTAAGCGGGCAGCCCTGGCCTCCGCCGCCGGGCCCGCCCCCCTTGGCCGCTTCCGCCTGCCCGCGTTGAAGAAACAAGATGATGGAGGGTGGGAAACGAGGCCTGCCCGCTTACCTGCCTGCTTGCCTCCCTCCGCGAGGCCCTCCGCTGCCTTCCCGGGGTCCAAGCCGGATCGGGGGCCTCGCGGAGAGAAGCAGGCAGGCAGGTAAGCGGGCAGCCCTGGTCTCCGCCGCCGGGCCCGCCCCCCTCGGCCGCTTCCGCCCGCCCGGGTTGAAGAAAGAAGATGATGGAGGGTGGGAAACGAGGCCTGCCCGCTTACCTGCCTGCCTGCCTCCCTCCGCGAGGCCCCCCACTGCCTTCCCGGGGTCCAAGCCGGATCGGGGGCCTCGCGGAGAGAGGCAGGCAGGCAGGTAAGCGGGCAGCCCTGGCCTCCGCCGCCGGGCCCGCCCCCCTTGGCCGCTTCCGCCTGCCCGCGTTGAAGAAACAAGATGATGGAGGGTGGGAAACGAGGCCTGCCCGCTTACCTGCCTGCTTGCCTCCCTCCGCGAGGCCCCCCACTGCCTTCCCGGGGTCCAAGCCGGATCGGGGGCCTCGCGGAGAGAAGCAGGCAGGCAGGTAAGCGGGCAGCCCTGGCCTCCGCCGCCGGGCCCGCCCCCCTCGGCCGCTTCCGCCCGCCCGGGTTGAAGAAAGAAGATGATGGAGGGTGGGAAACGAGGCCTGCCCGCTTACCTGCCTGCTTGCCTCGCTCCGCGAGGCCCCCCGCTGCCTTCCCGGGGTCCAAGTCGGATCAGGGGCCTCGCGGAGAGAGGCAGGCAGGCAGGTAAGCGGGCAGCCCTGGCCTCCGCCGCCGGGCCCGCCCCCCTCGGCCGCTTCTGCCCGCCCGCCCGCGTTGAGCGAAGATAATGATGGGGGGCGGGAAACGAGGCCTGCCCGCTTACCTGCCTGCTTGCCTCTCTCCGCGCAGGGGCTGCTGCGGCTGGAGATGGCGCTGCCTCCCTGCTGCGCCGGGCCTCGCTCAGTGCGAGAGCCAGGGGGCGGGGTTTGCGGGCGGGGGCCTATCACGTGGAAGGGGCGGGGGTGAGTTCAGCTGCGGAAGAGCCACACTCAAGGGGCCAAAGAGCCGCATCTGGCTCGCGAGCCGCCATTTCCGACCCTTGGTCTATGTGACTGGCAATAGATCTTAGGATTTTAGACACGTCTTTTTCAGTTCCTAAAGATACCAAGGATAGTACCCTTTGCATGCATGTACAGGTAGTCCTTGCTTAATGACCACAATTGGGATCGGAATTTCAGTTGCTGAGCGAAGCAGTCATTAAATGAATCCAATGTGATTTTATGACCTTTCTGTGGTGGTTGTTAAGCGAATCACCATGGGCATTAAGCAAACCACGTGGTTGTTAAGTGAATCACATGGTTCCCCATTGATTTTGCTTGCCAGAAGCCAGCCAGGAAGTGTGAGGACTGGTCGTAAGTCGGTTTTTTCAGCACCATTGTAAGTCCGAACCATCACAAACCGAATGGTTGTTAAGCGAGGACTACCTGTACTGAAATATGCCTCTTTCCCATAGGAAAATTAGAATGTAGGAGTACTGAAGCCAAATCTCCTAGTTATTTATAAGCACAACAATAATTCAAACGAGCCAGGAGTATACATAAAGGAATAAATTTGACTTAATAACAAATAGAAAATGACATTTACACATCACAATAGTTACCTAAATTAACTATTCCTTTGTACCTATACATAAGTACAGAGGTATGAACTTGCATGCTGTTGCATCTCCAAATTGAACATTAACATTAATTAACATTAACATTAATAATGCCACATTAAGGTTGAGTTTTTAGAACACACCAACTAAAATGTGATTGGCAGTGTGTTGGGTGAACTCGGGCATTTAGGCTAATTCAGTAGGCCACAGTTCAGTAAACTAAGGGATAACCGACACTTTCACTTCCGGGTAACCACACTTTCACTTCCGGGTACTGGTCGGAGCACAGCGAAGAACTGGGGCTCCTTAGCCTCGATTCCACGGCTAAGCTGTTTGCAGCGATTTGGGAGAAGAAAATCGCTGGAAAAATCACACTCGAAGAGAGTGTGATCAGAAGATTAACCACAAAGGGTCTCTGAAGTAAATGCCCTCCCCCGACTCCTGTAATTTCCACTGCGGGAGGAGGGAGATGGAGCAATGAAAGGAGACTGGGAAGAAAAACGGGGCTCTGCAGCAGCCGTGATTCTAAAAGATAAGTAGCTGGCCCGACCAGGCTTTTAGTCACTTTTTTTTACTTTTAAACATTATTATTTTTTTATTAAGTGCTAAGATTTGTATCTGGACTTGATTTATATTTGCTGGTGTTATATTTTTTTCTTGTTAATGGAAGAATAAACGGTGGGAAGAGAAGCTAAGTGGCTTTGCTAGAAGTGAAAGTGACTTTTACTATTATTTCAGTTTGGTTTGAGTTTTTTACTTATGGACAACTATTGGTATTTCTATTTTTGTTCTCTGGAATACTATATTAAAGCTTGGATTTAAATGGAGTGATTAATACTTTATTTTTTAAGATTTTGATGTTGGGATTACTGAACCCTATTAAAAACTCTTTTATATATACAAGTTCCTCTTTTTCTTTTTGAACTTTGAACTCTGTTTGGATTTATTTTTCTGAAAAAGTCAAGTTATTTAACGTTTAATTTGGATTATTGGATTATTATATGGAAAGTAGAGGCTTTTTTACATGTCTCTAGCAACATTTTTTCTTTTTGACTTGTGGTTGGATTGAAGAATTACAAGTGGGAAGGTGAAACCCTGGGAATATTTACTATTCTTATCTTTGATTTTGACTACAGGAGAACAAAAAGTCCTAGGCTTTTATCCTTTGAAACACTGTGGACTTTTATATATAAGGGATTATAAATGACCTAAGACAAGGGTCGGAAATGGCGGCTCGCGAGCCAGATGCGGCTCTTTGGCCCCTTGAGTGTGGCTCTTTTACAAAATACCACGTGCGGGCGCGCGCGCGCGCACGTACAGTCGCCGTCAGCCTCCCGGCTCGTTTCGCTCCTGCCGCTGCCAGAGCCTTCATTCAGCTCCACAGCAGTTCCGGGGCATACCGCCGGTGAAAGTGGAGGCCGATCCCTGGCCTCCTTCCCCGTCTGTGTAGGTCTCGTGGGCTGAGTTTCCTTTCTGCACTGCGGGACGGGGGTGCTCCCTGAAAGAGGGGCGCCGTGGAGGCTTTTGTATGTGATGTTGCTCCCAGTGCCACAAACTTTTCTACCCTTTCTTTCCTTTGCCTCTGGCGGGAAGCCACTTTGTCCCGGCAATGGGAGGATCAGGGGATGGGGTTCAGGGTCTGAACAGGCAGCATGGCTGTGGGGAAGAGGAAGGCTCTCTGTCCGGCTGGTCGCTTTTTTCGCTTCACCCCCGGACTCGGCGGTGAGGTTTGGCAGCGTTTGAGACTGGGAGCCGGGCGGAGGGAGAGAGAGGGAAGGGGGGGCGTCTCGCTTCTCTAACCTACCTGCTGCAGGGGCATTTCCAAGCCTAACAATGCCTCCCCACCCCACAGCTCCAAGAGTTGAGAATCGGGAAGGGCCGGATCTGGCCGGCCCTCTCACGCATTCACACGCACACGCTGTGAGCCACCCCCAATTCTTAGTTCTCCCATGCCTGCGCGCTGCTTGCAACGCCGGCCTCTTCTCTCACACACACAGACACGTGGCCCTTCCCGATTCTCAACTCTTGGAGCTGGGGGGGGGGGAGGCATTGTTAGGCTTGGAAATGCCTCTGCAGCAGGCAGGTTAGAGAAGCGAGACGCCCCCCCTTCCCTCTCTCTCCCTCCGCCCGGCTCCCAGTCTCAAACGCTGCCAAACCTCACCGCCGAGTCCGGGGGTGAAGCGAAAAAGCGACCAGCCGGACAGAGAGCCTTCCTCTTCCCCACAGCCATGCTGCCTGTTCAGACCCTGAACCCCATCGGGGAGGAAAGGCTCGGATCTGGCTGGCCCTCTCACGCATTCACACGCACACGCTGTGAGCCTCCCGGCTCGTTTCGCTCCTGCCGCTGCCAGAGCCTTCATTCAGCTCCACAGCAGTTCCGGGGCATACCGCCGGTGAAAGCGGAGGCCGATCCCTGGCCTCCTTCCCTGTCTGTGTAAGTCTCGTGGGCTGTTTCCTTTCTGCGCTGCGGGACGGGGGTGCTCCCTGAAAGAGGGGCGCCGTGGAGGCTTTTGTATGTGATGTTGCTCCCAGTGCCACAAACTTTTCTACCCTTTCTTTCCTTTGCCTCTGGCGGGAAGCCACTTTGTCCCGGCAATGGGAGGATCAGGGGATGGGGCGAGTAAGGCATCCCCAGCTGATTGAAGTAAATCTTGGGGGTGGTAGTTGTCCTCCGATTATGGGGGGGCTACTGGGGGGACAGTTTATTTCCCTCTCCTTAATTTCTGAAGGCAGGAACAAAGAGGCCGGCGTTGCAAGCAGCGCGCAGGCATGGGAGAACTAAGAATTGGGGGTGGCTCACAGCGTGTGCGTGTGAATGCGTGAGAGGGCCGGCCAGATCCGAGCCTTTCCTCCCCGATGGGGTTCAGGGTCTGAACAGGCAGCATGGCTGTGGGGAAGAGGAAGGCTCTCTGTCCGGCTGGTCGCTTTTTCGCTTCACCCCCGGACTCGGCGGTGAGGTTTGGCAGCGTTTGAGACTGGGAGCCGGGCGGAGGGAGAGAGAGGGAAGGGGGGGTGTCTCGCTTCTCTAACCTGCCTGCTGCAGGGGCATTTCCAAGCCTAACAATGCCTCCCCCCCCCCCAGCTCCAAGAGTTGAGAATCGGGAAGGGCCACGTGTCTGTGTGTGTGAGAGAAGAGGCCGGAGTTGCAAGCAGCGCGCAGGCATGGGAGAACTAAGAATTGGGGGTGGCTCACAGCGTGTGCGTGTGAATGCGTGAGAGGGCCGGCCAGATCCGGCCCTTCCCGATTCTCAACTCTTGGAGCTGTGGGGGGGGGAGGCATTGTTAGGCTTGGAAATGCCCCTGCAGCAGGTAGGTTAGAGAAGCGTGCGGGCGCGTGGGGGGCAGTTAAGGTGCTAGCTGCAACAGCTGCCCCCGAAGTGACCGTATTCCACTCTTCCAACAGAAATTCCCCCAAGGAAAGGGTCGCACTTTTTTCTCCGGGGAGGGGATATGAAGTTGGGGTACTAACTTACCCTCTAAAGTGTCTCCTCCTTTCCCTATGTGGTCCTTTTGCTAAAATTACCGTCATGACACCCACCCACCCCCATGTTTTCCTCTGGAGTTGAGTTCTGGCGTTTCTGCTGTCACTGGAGATGGCTCTCTCAAAGTTGGACGGTTCAAGTAACTGCTTCAGGCCACCGTTGTCTGCCTGCTTATTGCCGCGTGTTTTGATCGCGATTTTAAACGAAAGGAGGGGGGTTGTGTGCGTCCCGTTGGATAGGATCCGAAGGGCCGCTTTGGAAACGCTGCCCGACTCGGGCGAAAGTTGGAAGGCTCCCGAGGGCGGGAGGAGGAAGAATCAATCGCCCTCCTCCAGCGCCGGCCACCAACGTCTCCACCCGCAGCCTTTGGAGCCTGGTTTTAAACGGGCGCTCCTCTCCGCCCCGGCCGCCTCTGCCCGGCTCAGCTTTGTTTCCTCCGTGCACGCCTCCGGAGAAGCAGCCCCGTGAGTGGAAGTGAAGTGCTAATGTGGGACGAAGAGTCTCGATCCCGACAGGCACCCCGTGCATCTACTTCACAGAGTAGAGAAAGAGCGGCTTCTCCCTAGCTTGCGCGCTTGCTTGCTCCCCCTGCCCCCACGCACGTGCGCACGCCTTCGCCCACCGTAGGGGGCATAGCCGCCACCTCAGGCCGCGCCAGTCTCGAGGGGGGCGGGAAAATACGCCAAACGGTGGAGGGAAAGGCATAGGACGTATGAAAAAAGAAAGCGGCTTATTCCTCGCTTGCGCGCGCGCTTGCTTCGAAAGAGACAGGCAGACAGAAGACATAAGAAGGAGACAGAGACGAAATCTCTGTGAGGGGGAGGGAGGAGAAGGGGCAGAGGTGGGGCAGGGGTGGTGGGTGCCGGCGAGGGAGAGAAGAAGGAAGGCAGTAAGGAACGGTGGTGGGAGCAGCGAGGATGGAGGAGAAGGTCTTCACGAAGGACCCCGGGGGAGGAGGCGGGGTGACGCTTCGCTCGCCGCCCGCCCGTCGTGGCTTACTCGGACCCCGGGGGAGGTGCAGTGGCGGACGTGGCGGGGCAGGCGTGGCAGCGGGCATGGTGTGCGTGGCCGCGGCGGGCAATGCAGTGGGGGTGGCGGGCATGGCGGCAGCAGGCGCTAAGTGTGCGCGATTGGTCCCCGCCCGCAAACCCCGCCCCCTTCCACGTGATTGATCCCCGCCTGCAAACCCCGCCCCCTTCCACGCGATTGGTCCCCGCCCGCAAACCCCGCCCCCTGGCTCTCGAGCACTTCAAAATGTGCACGAGCATATCAAAATGGCTCCCGGCAAAAAAAGTTTGCCGACCCCTGACCTAAGAGGAAAATTTTTAAAGGAGCCTAGTTCTCTCTTTCTTTTTCCTTAACCTTTTGGATATTTGTTTTTTCACCTTTTCTTTTTTCTTTTTATTATTTGTAAAAGAATTTTTAATTTTTTTTTTAATTTTTTCCCCTTTTTTAAATAATTTTTGTTATATTGTTATATGGTGCTTTTTCCCCTTTTCTCCCTTTTTTCTTCTTTTTTGCAGGGCTATGGCGTCTTTGGGAACGAGACGGGCGGAGAAGGAGAAGAAGAAGGAGACTGGAGGATCACCTATTGATTCTGCTACACCTGCTACATCTGCCTCAGAAGCTTTATTACCAGAAATGAAAAAGATATTAGAAGCTGTTGCAACACTAAATAAGAAAATGGATGATCAGAATACAGCAATAAATAAGAAAATGGATGATCAGAATACAGCAATAAATAAGAAAATGGATGACCAGAATACAGCAATAAATAAGAAAATGGATGACTCCACGAAGCAGATGGAAGATCAGATTACAGCATTAGACAAAAAAATGGACGATATGAAGAAAGAAATAACCCGAGAGATTAAGCAAGATTTTAAAAAAGAAATTCAAACAGTTAAGGAAGTGGTCAATTCTCTGTCAGGAGAACTTAAAGATACGCAAAGCCAGATGCAAAAATTAGAAGATAAATCAGAATATGCTATTAAAGAGATTGAACATAATCTAGATATCACAGCTTTAGCAGAAATGAGAGAGAAGGAGCACATCTTGAGATTTAGAGCAATTCCAGAACAAGTAGATGAAAATGTGAGAGAAAGGATGACTTTTGAATTAGCTAAATTTTTGGAGACAAGAGAACAAGATTTAGATTTGGAGATAGACAAGATATTCAGAGTAAACTCACGTTATGCTAAGGAAAGAAAAGTCCCTAGAGACATATTGATATATTTCGTAAGAAAAGTGACAAAAGAGCAAATCTTAAGGAAGCATTATAATACTAGATTAAATATAGAAGGGAAGGAAATAATTGTATTAAAAGAAATTCCCTTGAGAATAATTAGGAAAAGAAAAGACTATTCTTTCCTTACAGACAAATTAAGGCAACATAGTATTTCATTCAGATGGGAAAAATTGGAAGGCGTATCGTTTGAGTTTAAAGGACAGAGATTCAAAATAACTTCCATTTTAAAAGCAAAAGCTTTTTTAGAGAAATACAAGAAAGAAATGGGTTTACCAGAAGGAGAATTGACAAAAGGAGGAGAAACATCGAAAGACAAAGAGAAGACTGAAGATCTATCTGAGAAAGGAGCTACAGGTGTGGACTTAACAAAGGGATTTTAAAGAATAAAACACCAATGGAACTTAAATATCTGACATGGAATATTAATGGAGCCAATGCTCCACAAAAAAGAAGAAAGATATTTCATTTTTTGAAAAAACAGAAATTGGACATAAGTTGTTTACAAGAGACTCATATTTGTAAAAAAGATACTAAATATTTGATTCAAAAACAGCTTGGAGAAGAATTTATTTCGGCTGGATATAAAAAAACTAAAGGGGTAGTCTTATATGTACAACCAAAGTTAAACCCAAAATTGATATTAGCTGATGAAGAGGGTCGATACATTGTAGTAGAAATTAACATACAAGGAACTAAAACACTGATAGTTGGACTTTATGCACCGAATATGGATAAAGGAGTATTTTATAAAAACCTGATGGATAAACTTTTGGACTTAACTTATGACAATTGGTGTTTCATGGGGGATTGGAATGGGGTAATTTACCCCAGATTGGATAGACCAGGGGTCGGCAAACTTTTTGAGCCGAGAGCCATTTTGGTATGCTCGTGCACATTTTGAAGTGCTCGAGAGCCAGGGGGCGGGGTTTGCGGGCGGGAGCCAATCGCGTGGAAGGGGGCGGGCTTTGCAGGCGGGAGCCAATCGCGTGGAAGGGGGCGGGGCTTGCGGGCGGGAGCCAATCGCGTGGAAGGGGGTGGGGCTTGCGGGCGGGGGCCAATTACGTGGAAGGGGCGGGGTTTGCGGGCGGGAGCCAGTCACGTGGCTTATTGGGGCAGGTGGGAGGGCCCATGTAGCAGTTTACCCCCCCCACCGGCTTCCCGCCCCTCCCTCCTTGCCTGCAGAAGGCGGCCGGCCTTCTCCCCCCACTGTTTCCGGAAGTGATCCAGCGCCGATCTGCGGGCTGCGGGGGCTCCAGCTTCGGAGGGCGCCGGCTGCCAAGCTGTTCCGAACCAAGGAGCCAGGGCGGAGCCGGGGCAGGGGAGGAACGGGGAGCGCCAGGGGACTCACCCGCTGCTGCTCGGCTGCCACCTTCCTCCTCCGCTTCAGCCGCCCGCCCGCCGAGTCCCGGCCCTTCAGCCCCCGCTGGGGGGAGGGGGGCAGGGACTCAGCGCCCGCACGCCCAGATCCCGGCAGAGCTGCGTCTCGCCCCGCCCCGCCCCGCCCTCCCAGAGTGGCCAGCGGAGCGCCCACCTGCTCGGGCAGGTATCAGCCTCTCTGTACGCTCCTTCCGCTGCTGCTGCAGGGAGACGGCGTCCACCCGGCCCAGCTGCCCGGGGTCCAGGGAGATCAGCTCCGGCGGGATCTGTGCCGAAGAGCCCCGCCCGCTTGCCTCCCTCCGCGAGGCCCAGGCGCGCTGGAAGGCAGCGGGGGGCCTCGCGGAGGGATGCTGAGCTCCGCAGCCGAGCCTGGGCGTGCGTGCGGGACGGAAGCCGCCATCGCAGGCTTCCTCGCCGAGTTTGTCCGCTGCCTGCAGGGAGGGAGGCGGGGGGACAGGGCTGGGGCGGGGGCAGGGGCCGCGGACGGCAGGCCAAAGGGAGATGCCAGGGCGACTGTAGCGACCGGAGGCGGCCAAGGGGAGAGCAGGCGGCTCTTCGCCCTCGGCGCGCCGCGGGGCCAGACGAGCCTCCGGCTGCTGCTTCCTGCGCCCGTGGCCTCTTCGCTGCCGCCGCCGCCGCCCACCTCTTCCGCTCTCTGCTTCTCCGCAAAGCTCCTGGTTCATCTTAATGCAGGGCTTTCCAAACTTTTGCCGTTGGCGACACACCAACGGCTGGCCCACGAAGACCTGGAAGCGGCGGTGCTTCCGGGTTGCTGCCGCTGCGGCGGCAGGAGCTGCCCCTTCGAAAGGGCAGGCTCTGGGGACCCCGAAAATGCCCTCGGTTCCAGCAGGGAGGCGAAAATCGCATGCGAATGCTGCTGGCTTCCCAGCGCACAGCTGATCGGCGCAGAGAATTTCCACCCCAGGCAGCCCTGCAGCATGCGCGATTTTCTCCTCCCTGCCAGAACCAAGGGCATTTTCATCAGAGCTTCCGGGTTGTCACATGACACACTTGGAAAGCCCTGTCTTAATGTTTCCTTTTCCTCCCCTTCAATACGTTCCAGCAAGCGAGGTGGAAGCGGAGAGCGGAAGAGGCGAGGCGGCCTCCGGCTGCTGCTTCCTGCGCCCGTGGCCTCTCCGCTTCCACCTCGCTTGCTGGAACGTATTGAAGGGGAGGAAAAGGAAACAGTAAGATGAACCAGGAGCTTTGCGGAGAAGCGGAGAGCGGCAGAGGCGGGCCGCTTGCCTGCCTGGTTCCCTCCCTCCGCGAGGTCCCCCGCTGCCTTCCCGGGACCCAAGCCGGAGAGAAAGGGCGGCGGCGGGGCCGCGCTACTGGAGCACCCGAGTGCCAGACAGGCAGCTCCGCCCGCGCGCCTTCCACGCGATCGGCCCGTGAGGACCAGCCAGGGAAGGCGCGCGGGCGGAGCTCCCGTCCCGCTGCACCCCAGCCGGAGCGCCCGAGTGCCAGGCAGGCAGCTCCGCCCATGCGCCTTCCACGCGATCGGCCTGCGAGGACCGGCCAGGGAAGGCGCGCGGGCGGAGCTCCCGTCCCGCTGCACCCCAGCCGGAGCGCCCGAGTGCCAGGCAGGCAGCTCCGCCCACGCGCCTTCCACGCGATCGGCCCGTGAGGACCAGCCAGGGAAGGCGCGCGGGCGGAGCTCCCGTCCCGCTGCACCCCAGCCGGAGCGCCCGAGTGCCAGACAGGCAGCTCCGCCCACGCGCCTTCCACGCGATCGGCCTGCGAGGACCGGCCAGGGAAGGCGCGCTGGCGGAGCTCCCGTCCCGCTGCACCCCAGCCGGAGCGCCCGAGTGCCAGGCAGGCAGCTCCGCCCACGCGCCTTCCACGTGATCGGCCTGCGAGGACTGGCTAGGGAAGGCGCGCGGGCGGAGCTCCCGTCCCGCTGCACCCCAGCCGGAGCGCCCGAGTGCCAGGCAGGCAGCTCCGTCCACGCGCCTTCCACGCGATCGGCCTGCGAGGACCGGCCAGGGAAGGCGCGCATGCTGCAGCAGCGGTGTCCTGGAAGCGCTGATGGTCCGCTGCCACCACTGCCCCTTTGAAAGGACAGGCTCCGGGGACCCCGAAAATGCCCTCCGTTCCAGCAGGGAGGCGAAAATCGCATGCGCATGCTGCTGGCTTCCCAGCGCACAGCTGATCGGCGCAGAGAATTTCCACCCCAGGCAGCCCTGCAGCATGCGTGATTTTCTCCTCCCTGCCAGAACCAAGGGCATTTTCATCAGAGCTTCCAGGTTGTCACGCGACACACTTGGAAAGCCCTGTCTTAATGTTTCCTTTTCCTCCCCTTCAATACGTTCCAGCAAGCGAGGTGGAAGCGGAGAGCGGAAGAGGCGAGGCGGCCTCCGGCTGCTGCTTCCTGCGCCCGTGGCCTCTCCGCTTCCACCTCGCTTGCTGGAACGTATTGAAGGGGAGGAAAAGGAAACAGTAAGATGAACCAGGAGCTTTGCGGAGAAGCGGAGAGCGGCAGAGGCGGGCCGCTTGCCTGCCTGGTTCCCTCCCTCCGCGAGGTCCCCCGCTGCCTTCCCGGGACCCAAGCCGGAGAGAAAGGGCGGCGGCGGGGCCGCGCTACTGGAGCACCCGAGTGCCAGACAGGCAGCTCCGCCCGCGCGCCTTCCACGCGATCGGCCCGTGAGGACCAGCCAGGGAAGGCGCGCGGGCGGAGCTCCCGTCCCGCTGCACCCCAGCCGGAGCGCCCGAGTGCCAGACAGGCAGCTCCGCCCGCGCGCCTTCCACGCGATCAGCCTGCGAGGACCGGCCAGGGAAGGCGCGTGGGCGGAGCTCCCGTCCCGCTGCACCCCAGCCGGAGCGCCCGAGTGCCAGGCAGGCAGCTCCGCCCGCACGCCTTCCCTGGCCGGTCCTCGCGGGCCGCCGGCGATGCTCCCATCCCGCTGCACCTCTCCAGCTTGCCGGCCACCCGCCGCAGCGTCTCGGCCGTGCGGCTGGGGGGCAGCGCCGCGTCCCCCAGCCGGTGCTGCAGGTAGTCGCCCAGCAGCTGCGCTGTCTCCTCTCGCAGCGCGCCCAGCATGGCGACGCTCTCCTGCCTGCCTGGCGAGTGCTTGGGGGGGGCCGCGGCAGCCGTTGCAACGCGGGCGGAGGAAGAGGCAGCGGCGGCGACCAACCAACTTCCCCACCCGCCGACCTCGAAGAAGCGCTGCCCGACTCTGGAAGGCTCCCGAGGGCGGGAGGAGGAAGAATCAATCGCCCTCCTCCAGCGCCGGCCATTTGGGGGCGGGATCCAATCGCGTGGAAGGGGCGGGGGTGAGTTCAGCTGCAGAAGAGCCACACTCAAGGGGCCAAAGAGCCGCATCTGGCTCGCGAGCCGCCATTTCCGACCCTTGGGATAGACAGTCACAAAAAGAAGTGAAGCAAACACAGGGAAAATTGCCACAAACATTTTTCGACTTGAAAGAGATGTTGGATTTACAAGACATTTGGAGATGTATGAATGGGACTTCCAGAGAATTTACATATTATTCAGAGAGATTTAAATCACATTCTAGAATAGATATGATTTTGATATCTAAAAATTTGATGATGGATATTAACAAAGTTGATATATTACCTAAGACTTTATCAGATCATAATCCAGTAATGTTGACTCTTAAAGGGAAACGGAATGTATTTAGATGGAGATTGAATGAGTCACTACTACGGAATAATGATGTAGTTGATGTATGCAAAAAAAAATTAAGAGAATATTTTCAATTTAATTTGAACAAAGGGACTAATATTCAAACTGTATGGGAAGCCAGTAAAGCATATATGAGGGGTTATTTTATTCAATACAATGCTCAAATGAGGAAGAAAAAACAAAAAAGAATTCAATTGATTTTAGATGAAATTAAAAGTAAAGAGTTAGATTTGAGAGATAAACCAATGGATGACACTTTGCTCACTCAAATTAAATTTCTACAAAAGCAAATATCAATGATATTAACTCAAGAGATAGAGACTCAAATGAAATTTACAAAACAAAAATATTTTGAATATGCAAATAAACCAGGTAGATGGCTGGCTTATAAATTGAGGAAACAAAGACAAAAGAATTTGATTACTAATATTCAACATGAAGGAAAAACTCTGGTGAATAATATGGACATTCAAAAAACCTTTCATGACTATTATTCTAAATTATATAAAAAACAAGATGTCAACTTGGATGAGATTGAAGAATATTTGAATAAACAAAAACTAACTGTTCTTAATGACCAACAAAGATTGATATTAAATAATGTTATAACAAAAGAAGAATTGATAAAAGCTTTTAAGAAAATTAGTAGTGGAAAAGCTCCTGGACCGGATGGATTGTCAGCAGCCTACTATAAATGTTTTGAAGAGGATTTATGTCTACCTTTGCAGAAGACTATGAATTCTATTTTGGAAACAGGAATTATGCCTGAAACTTGGAAAGAAGCACATATAACATTGATACCCAAAGAACAACAGGATTTAACATTAACTAAAAATTACAGACCAATATCTTTATTGAATAATGACTATAAGATATTTACAACGATATTAGCAGAAAGAATGAAGAATATACTTAAGGATTTTATTCATCAAGACCAAACTGGTTTTCTACCCAAAAGACAAATTCATGACAATGTCCGAAACATAGTAGACGTAATTGAATATTTGGATCAACACTATGATAAACAAGCTGCCTTGATATTTATTGATGCTGAAAAAGCCTTTGACAACTTAAATTGGCCTTTTATGTTCAAAGTTTTGGAAAATATGAATTTTGGAGGAAATTTTATAAAATGGATTAAATCAATATATACTCCACAATTTGCCAAAATAATTGTTAATGGAGAATTTAGTAAGCCATGTGAAATACAAAAAGGTACTAGACAAGGTTGTCCATTATCTCCACTTTTGTTTATATTGGTATTAGAGGTTTTACTTAGAGATATTAGACAAGATGATGGTATCCATGGTATTAAAGTTAAAAAAGAAGTTTATAAACTAAGAGCATTTGCTGACGACCTAGTCATTACTTTGGAGAATCCACTAGAAGGAATTGAAATATTAATACAGAAACTAAAAGACTTTGGGTCGCTAGCAGGGTTCAAAGTGAATTTACAGAAGACAAAAGTTTTGACCAAAAATATGGATTACCACCAACAAGAGAAATTGAAAGAAATAACAGGATATTCAATGGAAGAAAAAGTAAAATATTTGGGAGTATATTTAACAACTAAAAATGTTAAGTTGTTTAAGAATAATTATATTCCACTTTGGATGGATATTAAAAAAGATTTGGAACATTGGGAAAAACTGCAATTATCATTATTAGGTAGAATTTCAGCAATTAAAATGAATGTTTTGCCAAGAATTTTATATCTTTTTCAAACACTACCTATATTGGCATCAGAAGAACCTTTTAAACAATGGCAGCGAGATATTTCTAAGTTTATTTGGCAAGGGAAAAAACCAAGAGTAAAATATAAAGTCTTGCAAGACTCTAAAGAAAGAGGAGGACTAGGTCTACCGGATTTGAAATTATATTATGCTGCTTGTTGCTTGGTTTGGATTAAAGAATGGATAGTTTTGAAAAATGAAAAATTATTGAATTTGGAAGGACATGAATTAAGATATGGATGGCATGGATATTTGTGGTACGATAAAGTTAAAGTTAATGTGGACTTTAAAAACCATTATATTAGAAGATCCTTGTTAAGAATCTGGAATAAATATAAATTAATCTTATGTTATAAAAGACCCTTATGGATTTCTACACAAGAAGCATTCTACAGAACAGAAGTAAGAAATAAAGATAAATGGTTAACCTACAAAGAATTTTTAAAGAAAGAACAAGGACAATATATAATTAAATCAATAGAAGAATTGGTATCAGAGGGATACAGTTTTCAATGGCTTTCATATATGCAGCTCGTAGAGAAATTTAAATTAGATAAGAAAGACCTTGAATTTGAACAAACCAAATCGGAATTTGAGATACAACTATGTGAGACAGATGATCATCTAATTGCAAAAATGTATAAATTATTGTTAAAAGGTGAAATGGTAGAGGAACAAGTTAAAGACTGTATGATTAAATGGGCTAAAAATATTGGCCATAATATTCAAATGCAACAATGGGAAGATATGTGGACCAAAGGGTTAAAATTTACTTTGTGTTATAATTTAAAAGAAAACTTTTATAAGATGATGTACAGATGGTATATGACCCCACAAAAACTTTCTAAAATGTATGGAAATGTCTCCAACTTATGTTGGAAATGTAAAAAAAAAGAGGGGTCTTTTTACCATATGTGGTGGACATGTGAGACTGCAAAGAAATTTTGGACTCAAATACATGCATTGATGCAAAATATATTACAAATTCGAGTTCCATTTAAACCGGAATTTTTCTTACTGGGAATAATTGATGGACAACCTGGGAAGCAATTTACAAGGATTATGCAATACATGATTACAGCAGCAAGACTTATTTTTGCACAAAATTGGAAAAACCAGATATCGCCTACAATACAAGATTGGATGTTAAAATTGATGGATATGGCAGAGAATGATAAACTGACATGTTTATTAAAAGAAAATCCAAATAATTATTTCCTTAAAGAGTGGAAACCATTAACTGACTATTTACAAGATGCGGGAGGGGCAAAGCTTATATGGGGATTTGAAGATTAAAATATATATATATTGATGTAATAGACAAGAAATATTCTTTAATATTATATATAGACCTAGCATGTAAGATAAAAATTTTAAAATACCATGACCAGATACAAATCGGAAGTTGACCAAATTCTGTTTCAGCTTTATCTTTTTTTCTTTTTTCCTTTACTACACTTTTTTATCTTTTCTTTTTTCTTGATTTGTATTTCCATTTTCTTTTCTGTTTCAAACTTTTATCTATGTAAAATTAAAATCTAATAAAATTTGTTAAAAAAAAAAAAAAAAAAAAAACTAAGGGATAACCAACTCCAAGGATAAAGTCACAGATTTGCTACCTACCTGACCAGTTTTCTGGTGGTAACCTGTCAGCCGGATGGCCCCATTGCCTGGTGGGGCACCTTTCACTCTATCAAGAATGATTCCCAATCGTATTTCTTTTGGCTGCCTGCGGTTTCCCTGCTGGGGTTGTGGACTTGGGGGTATTTTTTCACCTCTGCTGGAATTATTAGATGCTTATTAGCACAGATTATATTCTTCCACATCTCATGAAATAATATGTACCATCTTTATCATACTCCAGGAGTAAATGATAGTTTTCCACCAAAGAGCTAAGAAAAAAATCTTCCTATACAACAGAGAGGAAAAATCGATCTGAAAACCAAATTGCACTGAATCTTTACCTGGAACAGGCTGGAGAAGCCTCTGATCTGTTTCTGGGTGCTGCCAGTGCCACAGCCAGGAAAATAGAGTAGTGGGAGATGGGTGGTATGAACAAGGAGGAGGGTGTGTGTGCTGAATGTGAACAGAGTACAACACAGTCCAGGAGAAAGTTATTTAAGAAAGTCAGTACATGCCCATCTAGATGTTAGAGAGCAGAGAAGAAAGTTAAAGGCAATTGATGATGTAGATGTATAGATAAGTAAAATGTGACAAATGGGAAAGGACATGGGAAGAAAGAATAATGTTACTATGATTAATTTACAGGCATTGAAAAGTCTTGTCTTAATCACTGCATTGATTTGGAAAACTATTGGGCAATTGCACAGCAAAACAAGCAATAACAAAGAGCAAATCAGACACAACAAACTGGAGCTAAACTCAGAGTAATCTAGAAGGAGTTAACATTAGAAAGTTCTAATTAAACCACTTACTCAAAGTTTTTGGTTGGGAATCCACCTATATACTTTTTTTCTATATAGACTGAACATCACTATGGTCCCTTCCTTTTTCAGTCAGACAATTTAGAACAATGGTCTCTGATCATAATCACAGCTATGGATATTAAACTAAATGATAAGCATTCCAATAACAATAAGTCTTATTATATTTAACTGTTCTAGGATCTAGGCTAGCAACATTTATCGGTTCAAAGAAGACATTGCAAGAAGAGAGCTATGTTCGTCTATGGTAGCCAAAACGCAGGAGGTGTTCGGTAGTACCTTTTCAGACTAACAAATATTATTAAAAGGCATAACCTTTCACAAACTACAGCTCACTTCATCAGATGCATGGAGTAAAAGTTTCAGGTTATCTCAAAAGGTCTGAACAAACACAATGGGTTTTTCACACACTACAGTAATGAATTGAATGGGTGCTTGTAATCTGTGTCACATGCAATCTGCAGAGTCACCTTGTCTTCCGCCACCTCATCCCTATTTAAATCCTACATCAGGATGAAGTGTGCTGTAGCTCACAAAAGCTGGTGTCTTTTGATAAAATTTGTTAGTCTGAAAAAGAACTACCAGACTCTGCCTGATTTTCAGTTCAAAGAAATGGATGTGTCATTAAGATATGTGAAAGGTAAATAATGCTTATTTACTTTTGATGTGTACTAAGTAGCTGCCAAACTACTGAATATAAATTGAAACATATATCTTATTAGGAACATTCATGTAAAATCTATCACTCTGCTTCAGTGGAAGCAATTTGATTTCATGGAGGTCTTCATGTGATCTTATTATAAACTGCTGACTATGATTTCCTTCTACTATGTAGATCACCGTGGCTGCATATATTACACCAATTTATGGTTTCTGTTAAGAATTGTTTGTTGAATAAGTTAGAACATGTGGGTTCATACATAACACAAAGCCATAAATTATGGTTTACAAATTACAGTGTTTAGCTCCACACATTATGGCCTAGCCCCATGTGTGAACCCAGCAACTGTGCATTTATAGAGACTGAATATTATGAATGAATATACCCATTCTCATCACTAAAGCTGCATGCTGATGAATCCCAGAAAGCAGATTTTAGATTAAAATCCACCACAGTCTTTGGTAGATCAGTGATTAATAATTCTGCTCTTCTATAACATCCTTTTAAACAAGCCACAAACGGGGGCAGGCAGTTATGTTTCTATGCTGATTTTTTAAAAAAAATTGAAAGGAATCACAATCTTGGAGGGAGAAGAGGGATAATATTCCTCCTTTTTCACCTTTCATTAGATTTAAGATGGACAGGCTGTTCCTGATTAGGAGGAGGGTCAACAAAGCCAGTGTAAGGAGAAGCAGAAAAGGACAGGATGGTGGGGGCAGGATGGAAAGAATGCTGGGTTGGAGGGAAATCGATAGGAGGCGCTGTGCAACTGGATGCCTGCGTTGGAGAAAAGAGAGCACAGGAGGATTAAACGAGGTGAATAGCAAGGAGAGCACATTGCAAATATTCTGGAGCAGGTTTCCTCTCAAAGTACTGCAAGACTGTTACCTTTGCTGCAACAGACTAATGCAGCTGTATCTCAGAAGTCTGCAACTCTATTCAAGAGCTTACAACTTTATTGTTTCAAATATAAATGTGGATTTGCTGGTTTTTTCATGCTTGCTATCTTAAGTTTGTTAACACTTTTTACTAGGTTAAAAATATTGGGTGAATCACTCTCTTGACACTATGGATTGGGCAGCAGGTCTGGCAAGTGCTGTCCTATGTCTCCTATGAATTTGAATATTCATGTGTTCTTTTATTCTCAGAGAAGTTCTGCTCTCAAGCTAGATCACCAGGATAAGACTTTGCATCCACACACAGATGCTTAAAATGCCAAAAAAGAGATCATAGATACAGCATCAGGAGAACCCTTGTGCATGCATAAATATTTAGAGGGAAGACAATTTCTTCCTTATTGGTTAAAGTAAAGTTTTATGCAAAAGAAATTAGCTGTTCCAACTATTCCTATTTGGATATATTTTGCTTGTGACAGGGCAACATTGATAGTTATCATAGAGCCCAACTCACTGTTGGAGGGTATTTATATAGGGAAGCATTGCCAGGTTGGATCTCAGCCATTGATTGCATATCAGCATCTCTCGAGTTCACCAGCCGCAAATAAAGCTCAGCTCTGCCAACCTGAGAAATTGAACAAAGTTTTGTCTGGTTACAACAGACAGATGAATGCAAACAGGAGGAACTGAGCAAATATAAGTTGGTATCTGGCCAAAGATTAGGTGTTCTAAGAATGAATAATCAAGTTGAGAATCAAGTGGTAGAATGGATGAGATCTGGCAGGGAATCAGTCTAAAATCACAAATAAACAATCAATAGTAAGAGGCTGGCTATGAATAACTACTGGAGTACCTTTTTTATAAATAATTAATAATTGTTTGGGTAGGAGAGCTGTTGCTCTGCTCTGCTCCTCCTTACCTGAGGCACACCATTCAACTGTTCTTCAGGGAGGCTTGGCTTTACAGGAAGCACTCGGATAGGGACTTTCCAGCGCCCACACATCACTTGGTGCAGATGGTCAAAAATGTTGATTTTGGCCCATCCTCTGGAGGTCAAATTCTGGATTTCCTGCCCATAAACATCAAAACCTCCAGAGGCTTGAAGCTCAGCTACAAGGCTGATGGAGGTTGAAGGAAGGATTCTGAAAAACAGAGAGAGGAAATCCACAGTAATATGGCTACTTTTTGATTAAGGATCCAATGTACTGTATGTCTGTTTCATTATGCGTTGTAGCATAGACTATGACTTTTAAGACAATACACTCTTAGTGTAAAGTTACCTCCTAAATAAGAAGAGGCAGAATCTGGCAAACCTGAAACTGGATGGAAAGAAGCCATTTCACGCAAATTTGAGATTACATTGTTCCCAGAGCAAACAGGCCAAGATTTTCAAAAGGTCTTAGAATAAATCTAACATGCTAAGATAATACTGTAAGATGTACTGAACAATCCACGGTACCTCGGGAGTAACCACAGAACAGAAATGACAGTTGTTGGCACTCTGCTGGAGGTATAGAAATATTAAATAGCAATACTATATTATTCTAAGAGCTCAATATCTTACTTTGACAACCTTTAATGTCTAAATGCAATCGCAGCTCATGACGATTGGCGTACTTTGTACTGCTACTACGAAAATAATCTTAAAACTTACTGTTGCATTTGTTTTGACTCTTCTAGAATATAGAAACAATTTATACAGTTACAGAACCATAGTAAAGCTGCCAGCTGGGAATGGCTGCCGACACAATGACTTGCTGCTTAGAAGAGGTGAGACATCGTGGAAACAGCCTGGAAGCTCACCTTGGGACTGGCTGTCTAGCTGCTAAGATGGCGCAGCACCCTCCTTGCCTACCCATCAGAGACTGTGGAGAGTGGCCCATATCAGAGGAGACAATAGGCAGAGGTGTGGACTTCCCCAGTTGCTGCCCATTACGACATAAGCCAGAGACCAGGCGAACATGGTAGAACATAGGATCCAGCCCCAAAAGAAAATCATAGAATATTACAAAACCAGATCTGCAGAGAGAAAATAGAATTAGTTACATTCATAGTACTCTGTGCTGCTACTTTCTCTGCAGAGCTGGATGGGAACTGTAATACCTAAATAGCTTGATCAATAGCTTGATGCTTGAAAAGAGAAGGAAAAGAATAGAAAGATGATACTTACTTTATGTGAAAGTGGCCACTTGATTTTTTAAAACAAATATTCTATGCTGCAGTGAAGTCTAATAACAACTTGTTTAGAAAGGACTATGTGTCTGTACATGTGCATGAATGCCCCTCGGGTCTGAATATCATAGGTTACAGTGCTACGTACGCTGGATCATATGGAGCTGGTCCTAATGCATCAGAGGGATCCAGAAAGTACTGGCTTGTACCTGTAGCAGATGATCCCATGGGATCCTATAATAAAGAGGACATTGATGAATTTGATCAGCAAAATCCAACTAATTATTTAACAGCATATTCCAAACAAACAAACAGTAGCCACCAAGGACATGTTCTTCCAATAAGCTGCTGTCTGGAAAGATTAAATGGCAGACAAATTGGGGTGGTAAAAGGTACACCCCCTCCCATGCACTTGTGAGCTGCATTCACTACCAAACCTATGAGATGCCCCCCGCCCCATACATGTGAACTGCTTGAAGTGCCCTTGTAAGAAAACATTCACAGCAAGCTGCGTCCTTTCAGCCCCTGCATATGTGAGCAGAAATGTTTAGGTTGCCTTCTGGTTTTACTATTCCAGGCTAATTTATGGTGCTTCCACCTGGGGCTTTAGCAGCACTGCTTCCTCAGCACCAAAACCCTGTGATCTTATGCTGCCATCCTCCTTGGGTGACCAAGCTACTTTTCTCACAGCTTGGATGCAGCACAGCTCAAACGGCAAAACTTTTGTTTTTTGATTTGCAGTGCCAGAATTCTGCTGGGCTCGAGGACAGGCTGTTTTTCAATTTGGGGAAATTCTTGCCTCCTGAAATCTGAGCTTGGAGCTCCATAGTAGACTCCACAGGTAGCCTTATCCTCAAAACCAATCCTGGTCAGTTTCACAATTCCTTGAAACACTCCCTGCCTGGTTTTTCCTTAATGATTAAAAATCAATCTCTTCCCTCACCTTACCTCACCTGCCAGCCTTTGGCTTATGGTACCCAGGTGAACCATTTTTCTCCTGCCCACACACACACCACAGGACCTACAATGCAACCTACAACTTTGATTGTACCTGCTGGGAAAAGTGCCTGGCTGCAAAACTATGGTGTCATGTCATAATCACACTTACAAATATTTCCGATTCAAGTGCCATAAAATTTATATGCAGGGATATCGATATCTTCATGTCTTAATAGCTCAACTGTTTTCCTGAAAAGACGGTGTGCGGGATACTTTCCCCCATGTATAGACTGAAGTTGAGAGAATGTTTGTTCTTGCTATTGACTGAATTATTATTTTTGCACTCTGCTACTACTTGGCGGGAGGGAACAGTGACTGGCTCAGAGAGGTCCATGCCTATTCTCAGTGCTCTGAATTTAACAGGAGTTAAGATGATCCGATGGTTGAATTCAAGATGCTTGGCGAGGATTGGAAAGGGGAAACTGTGCCATGTGGAAGAGCTCTTAAATGCAAAACCAGTTCTGAAACATTGAAATTAGGCACCATAATATTTTTTAAGATGATTATATAGATGCAAAAATGTCTTATTATATTCTCTTTCTCTTCCTACCCATTGGCTGGTAGGTGGATTTTTAACATAACACTGAACACATTTTATGGCATGCCAGCACTTGAATCGGAAATATCTGTAAGTATGGATCTGTAATTATGACTAATTATGGCCACTGATTTTTCAGCTCAGCAACCAAGGGTTTGACAACAAAACTCAACAGATGCTGGAGCAAACTTGTTGGAAAGAGCGCCTGCAAGATTTTCTTGTAGATTTCATGAAGCAAAGTATTTATGGGAATGATCCTGGTAAGCTAAGAGCCCAGACAAGCTGGATTTTTCACAGTTCATAACGACAGTCCAATTTCATTGAAATAAGGGAAGAAGGATGGAAAATATGGGTAAAACTGCACTACAGTTACTTAATTTATAGATTGCATATCCTGCTCATTTTCCCAGAATATTCTTCCCTTACTGCATGTCCTGCTCATTTTCCCAGAATATTCTTCCCTTACTACACACTAATTGAGAGTGTAAAGTCAATGGGATCATCACACATATGAAGGAAAAATATTGTCATAGAATCTAGAGGTCAAAAATTGAATTTGATCCAAGAGCTAGATTCATATCCCAATGGACATGAGCTGAATTTTGAGAAAAACAAGTCCCATCCTTGAGAAAACGCTACTCACTCTCTCTGTGCTTACAGGAACAATGTTTTCTTGCCTTCTTTTGTAAGGAAAAACACACTTAAAAACAAACACTTAGCAGATCTAAGAGATCTTCTATATAAAACCTCTCTCACATTTCTCCAGGGAAAAGGGCACTCACCATATTGCTAGTTAGAATGGTAGGATTAGGGAGCCCAAGATGAGGAGGAAGAGGAGGAGGAGGTGGCAGAGGTGGTGCTACAGGAGGTGGCAGAAGGGGTGGTGATCCTCTTCTAGGCCACTGAAGTTTCCTCCTCTCAGTATTGTGTCTCAGTCTGCCAATCTCAGCATGTAGCTGAGCCATTTCTGCCATATGTATTTGCTGCAACTTGTCCAACTCTAAGTCCAAAGAACCTAGTGAAAAGGAAGACACACAAAAGCTCATTAATATAGTATTGTATCCAGTGATAGAACTTCCACGTGCTAATAAAGAACGTAGAGATGGCTGGTCTAATTGGAGCACGTGGATTAAAAATATGAAATGAACAGATAAAATCTTTAGAAAATGTCAAAGCTTACTCATTTGGTGCTATAGCTTTTCACCAAAGTTAGTTCATGTCCCCATTCCATTTTTGCTGGGTTGGCACCAACTAACATTTTTTAGCTGCACCTTCAAAAGGACATATTTTCTGTAATTTACAGGTAATACCAAACTAATCCCCCACCTCCAAATCCTGCTGTGCTGCCTCATTGTGGTGGTGGTGTGTTTTGTGGAGAAGACAATGGAAAACTACTACTGTATTTTACCAAGAAAACCACATGGATAGAAAATGTTGGGAACAGATCCTCCTGGAGAAAATCTATTTATGTGGTTGGTAAGAGTTGATACCAACTTGCTGACACAAAATCAATCAATCAATCAACCAGACAATCGCCAAACTAATCAGGGTGGTGAGAACTGAAAATGATTGCAAAGACCTTTAAAAGGGTATCTTTAAACTGGATGGATAGTCAGCTAAATGGCAAACACAATCTAGTTTAAACAAGTGTAAAGTAATGCACATTAGGGCACTTCCCTTCCTCCCAACCTCCTCTATACAATTGATGGATTCTGAGCTGTCTGTAACTAGCTAGTGAAAAGATCTTGGGGTCAGAGCAGGTAGCTCAATGAAGATGTGCAGTAGTGGGGCTGGTTTGTAGTGCTTCGTTTTGTTGGATTGTGTTGGGTTGGGCACTGTTGCATGCATGCTTCATCCCCTCCAGCACTGGTGCCTGCCCTCTGTGGCCATTTTATCTTAATCTGTTGGGCTGCCAGACTTCTTCAGAGGATATTTCCTAGAGAAAACTTGACCACACTTTACTTTGGAAAGAATGCCTCAGGCCTCCTTATATACCTGAAAACACTGGTCTTTTTGAACACCGGCACCTTGGTGCCATATGGGTGAGATGCAGGTGGCCACTGACTAGTTCAAGAATTTCAGCTGGTGTGAGCAGGTAACATGGTAGCTGCTTTCACCTGTGGTCGCCTGCCCACCGTCCAACAGAGGAACATTCTGTATCACTGCAGTGAGGTGGTACCTTTTTGTCTATCTAATGACATTTGTATACGCCATAGGATACTTTGGGGTGCTGCCACTGCCTGGGGCTAGCATTTGAGATATTTGGGGACAGAGTGAAATTGACATGAGTTCTACCAGTTTCTCCTTCTAGTCCAAGTGACAGAAGGAAGAACCATTTACTGGCCTTGTCAGCCCTTCAAGGTAGATCAGACTAGGAAACCAATGACATGTAGGTCAGTACTACTTTTATTATAAAGCTATAGTAACAGAATTTTGCAAGTCTGAATGCAGTTCCCCTCTCTCCCTTTATATTCATGTGAACTAGGGAAGGGCTTGCCTGAGATGTTTACTCGTGTTACATTCTTGCCCAGGACTCAGGCCCCTTTTATCTGACTGTTGCCTTGGTAGTGGCTCTTCCTTCTGCCCTCTACAGGCCGCCTGGTAAATTTGATAAACCCCCGTCCAAGAATAGCTCAGCTGACAGGCCAGTGGGCTGAAGGACAGCCAGGAGCTTTACTTTACATCCCTTCTCTGCCCCACTGATCTAACAATTGAGCTATTTTTGGACAAAGGTTTACCAGTCTTAAGAACACTGGTAAACTAGTAGACATGTTTAGCATTCCTCTTGTGACCTGGGCTTTCAGAAGACCAGTAGACTTGTGTTCAGAAATAGCCCAAGTGAAAGATTACAGAAAGAGTGTCCCGCCAGTACTGGCAACTGGTGGCAGGAGAAAGGGGCAGACATATCTGCAGGAGCCAATGCTTTTATTGTCCTTTCATATAATTTGTACATGCGTGCAGTGTCACCACATGTAGAAAAAGGATGGAACCTGCATCACAATGGCACAACACTGTTTTCATTGTTTGGTGCCACCTGGACCCTTCCTGCAGCTGCCTCTGGAAGGGGGACAATGAAGAAGAATGCTTCCTTGGGTGCCAGTTCTTAGACCCCACAAAATAATCACAAGAATCAACGGAGATGTACCCTGCTTTGCCTCTCTCCTCCTCTCATTTCTTGTGTGGACAGAACCCATTTTGCTTCATTTCAAGGCAGAATAGGGTTGGATGTGCAGTCAACATTTCTCTAAGCTAGCACATTTTAACTTGGCTCCCACACTTTACTGCTGCCATGTGGTAGATGCAAACTATAAACCAAAACCTTTAATTATAAAAGTGACTTCCTAACTCTTGTGAAAGTAATTTGCCCTTCAGCATGTTCTGGACTAGTTAGAAAAGCAGGCTTTGTAGCCACTATCTTTGGCTCAGTTAAGAAAATAGGCTATAAACCCTACCATTTCCCATTCTCCTTCTGTCCTTCAGAATTTTCATTTTTAATATCTCATCTTCCAGACGTTGATTCTCTAGCTCAACGGACAAGAGTTCTGCATCCAAAGTCTTTGAGTTGGGACTACCTTCATATTCTGCACAGATAGGAAGGAGAGTCAGTCAGAAGCAAGGACACCTAGAAGTTGTGACAGAGGAAAGAAGCATTTGCTAAAGTTTCTAAATTTACAGGACCTATCAATAGTTCTGTGGCACCTTAAAGATTCACACATCCATAATAAATGAGCTTCCATGGGCAAGACCATACTGTCCAGTAGAAGACAATTTCCTCATAGACTGAGTTCATACTTCACACTAATCTTACTGTGATTTATTTGGTTTTGGCTTACCATCTTGTGTGAACCCAACCACTGAAGATTTAAGGTTTAGCATGTGGTGTGTTTAAGGTTTAAGTTTAAGGTTGAGCATGTGGTATGAATCTAGCCATAGTCTGTGAACAGTAACACTTTGCTGAGCTCAAGAGAGATGCAAACATTCTTGGCTTAAGTGTACAAGGAACAACATCCAAATCTGGGGAAAAGTTGATTGGGAAAACATAGCTCACTCTTCTTTCTACCCCTCTGTTCAGGCTTTGTGCCATTTTTTTCCAGTGCTGTGGCTTCCAGCTGCAGTTCATACATCTGACGGAAGATGTTGTGGTCACTGCCTCCACTCTGCAGGTAAGTCTGGTACAGCATCCTGCCAGGAATATGAACAGTTATCATCAAGTGTTGTTACAATTTCTCCCCTGACAATTTTATTATCTTTAATAGTTGCATTCGAAAAAAATGCAACTTTTCCTGGCATGGAGATAATTTGACAGAAAAGGATGCATTTGTTGCATTACTACATTTCATGCAGCTGCTATATAATCTTAGGGTGTTGGTTAATTTACTGGTCCCATTGGGAGGGGAGTTAAGTCTTCTCAAATTAATAAAAAGTTTGTCTTTTCAATCCCTGGAGACCACCTTTTGTGTAGAGAATCAACTTAGGCCATTGCCTCACTAGCAATTTATAATATTTTATATTATTATCCAGCCATCATCGTGTCAAGGAAACATGAAAAGTACAGGTTTTATATTGCCACCAACACTAGTTGAGTGATGCTAGAGGAAATGGCCTTAAGAGTTGCAGGTATAGGTTTGCCTAAAGTGGTGGAAAGTTTTATAGGCAGAAACAATTAAAGATAAAATAATTCCTACTAATTCTAAGTTTACAGAAGCTATTACACTACACGTTCTTACAATTCTGTCTTCCAACTCACTGTATCTCTGAAGAGAGGGGCCCAACAGCTGCTGGAAACACCATACACTTGAAGATGGCATTCTCCTCCATTTTATTTACAGCGCTATCTGTCTTTCTATTGGTGGAAGAATCCAGTTTGCTTCTGAAAATGAAAAAAGGAGGCATTGGGTGCTGTAGAAGGGCCTTCTTGCTTTCTCCAGTCATTGGTGATGCTAACTTATGTTCTCAAGCACACTACAACACTCATATTACAGATGGCAAGACAAGTCTTACTAATATGGTCTGGACTACCTTTGATGTCCCACACTGTGTACACTAAAACCCTGTCATATGGATCCTGAAAAAAAATAAGTTCATTGCCAGAGTTCTCTGTCTTGGCGTCTTACCTGCTCTCTGTTGCTACCTGCAGAAGTTCCACCTGTTTCCTCAGTGCATTCAAAGTCAACTGGTTCTTTTCTTCCTGGGTATTCAGCTCCATCAACAACTGTTCTATCTGAGATGTAGATGAATTCCCTAATTTCAGCTCTGACAAGCGTCTACGAATCTCTACGTAAATACAAAATGGAAAAAATTGTACTGGAACAACTGGACCAATTAACTTATGGTTTCGGACTCTTATCTGTTTACAGTAGAAGTTTGCCATTTTGCACTAACAGTGTATTAGAATCCTAATCCATTCAGCTCAGGAACACTTTATACATACTTGATTAATATGTACTCTTCTGGCCTGTTTCTCAGAAGCAGTAGATCAGAGATATATAAAGGTAAAGGTTCCCCCCGCACATTTGTGCAGTCGTGTCTGACTCTAGGGGCCGGTGCTCATCTCTGTTTGTTAGCCAAAGAGCCAGCGTTGTCCGAAGACGCTTCCGCGGTCATGTGGCCGCATGACATGCGCGGAATGCTGTTACCTTCCCACCGAAGTGGTTCCTATTCATCTACTTGCATTTGCATGCTTTCGAATTGCTAGGTTGGCAAGAGCTGGGGCTAGTGCGGGAGCTCACTCCGCACACAGGGCTAGGGATTCGAACCTCCAAACTTGCGATCTTCCGATCGACAAGCCTGGCGTCTTACCCGCTGAGCCACCACGCCCCTCAGAGATATATACCTGTGTCTTAATCATATTACTAAACACTGCAAGTGATTATTCAAATGATAAAATAGTTCTCAATAAAGAAGACCATAGAAATAGAATCTGACATGCTAGGGAGAAAGTTAGGCTTGAACTTTTCTCCCGAAATTATAATTTTTACATGTAGAGATCATTTGTTGCCTTTTGTGAGGTGCTCCGCTCCGAAGTCCTAGAAACGCTTTCTCTTAAGAGACACGAGGTTGCTAAGAACTAAAGGTTTATTCCGGTACATGAAGGTTAGCACGGAAGAAAGACTTGAATGAGTTGCTATACTAAAGGTTGGCAGTTTGAAGCATTTCCCCCCCCCCCCGAGTCCTGGCCCCTCCCCAAGGTTCGTATTCATGTTGCAGTCACGTAGCTGGGGTCTCAGACAGTCAGCTCTGTGGATGTGTACTTCGATCTCACAGGTTGCTGCCAATGGGTTACTTCCTGGCTGGTTGTCTCTTGCGCGGTGGCGTCTTCACTCCCCCCAATCCACATAGCTGCCTGCTTTGATGACAGGACTCTGCTGCCAGAGTCCTGACACCTTTGGACTGAACAGCTCTGAGATACCACATCCAGACCTGCTGTTGGTGAGAACCAGGTCTCCTCTGTCTTTTGAGCTGGGAAATCCCATTCATAAAATATCAGGCACCAGCATCACTGAGGTGGTATTCTTTCAATAACTGCTTCCTTCTTTTATCTGGTATACATAGCATAATGACCCTTGTGTGCTAGTCTCAGACCATTTTGGGTGAACAACAACAAGAAGCCTATTTATCCAACTTTGCTGCTTTGTTCTCCAACTCAGGTACTTCCTTAACCTGAACTAGGAACAAAAGCCACTTACACAGAAGAGTGACAATTCAGCAGAAACTCCAATTTTCAACTTACCATCTTTTTGCTGTTCCAGGTGCTGGTTTCTAGCTTGGATTTCAGCCACCTGGCGCTCATGTGCTTCCACCATTTGCCTTTGACGCTGACAGTATTCTTGCTGGTGAAGTATTTGGTTTTCATTCTAAGAGTCAAGGAAAGACATCAGCTTCAAAAAGCTGTTTCTCCTATAGCAAGGGCAAGAAATTATAGTCCTTCAAAAATAAGTTCCAACATCCATCAATGGTGGTCATGTTGGGTGGAACGTCTAGGAATTATAATGCTGCCACATCTGAAGGTTTATATTGCCATCTGATACCTAATAGCAAAATTATTCAGTTATTCACTATTATTCATTGTGTTATAGGGCAAGCTAATTGTCAAGCTCAGAAAGGGGAGGGGGACCTCAACATGTCATCTCAGCATGCACTGAAAATCTGTTCCTATTTATTTTATTAGTAAACTTATACTCTGGTCTTTCTGTTTATCCCAACACCCAAAGCAGCTTACAGCAATAAAAAAACTGCAAAGAATAAAATATAACCAAATTAATACAATTAAAATCAATGTCAACATTAAAAATCAATCATTAAAATAATTAGCAGTTAATTGCTAGGCAAAGAAGGTATATTTTCCTAAATATTGAAAGAGTGGGAGTGAAACAGACCTTCCTGTTCAGTGTAGAATACCAGATCAGAGGTGAGAGCATTTCATTCACTATCATTTTGTTCTTAGTTCCTACTATACTTGGCGGTGGTGCGGTGGCTCAGTGGTTAAGATGCCAGGCTTGTCGATCAGAAGGTCGCAAGTTCGGAGGTTCGAGACTCTAGCCCCGTGTGACGGAGTGAGCTCCCACACTCGCCCCAGCTCTTGCCAACCTAGCAATTCGAAAGCATGCAAATGCAAGTAGATAAATAGGTACCACTTTGGTGGGAAGGTAACAGTGTTCCGTGCGCATCATGCTGGCCACATGACCGCGGAAGCGTCTTCGGACAACACTGGCTCTTCAGCTAACAAACGGAGATGAGCACCGGCCCCTAGAGTTGGACACGACTGTGTGGGGGAACCTTTACCTTTACTATACTTGGCAAAGAAACAGCCATTACAAAGAAACATTAATCACATCATAATGGATGCTATATACCTGTCTCCTGGACAACTGTGTGCCCACTGGAAAGATCAAGTTGGCACGCATGAAAGCTAGATATTCCCAGTGGTAGCTCCATGGGTGAGGCATTCCTTTCCACTGCATTGTACTTAATTCTCCAAACAGCCTGTTCAAGGTGCTGATTTGTTTTTTTTAATCTTCATTGCAGCATGTGCAGTGATTCTGTGATTCTTCTGTGATTCAAAGAATCACTTACTTTATGTATCTAAGAATTTTTAAATGTTCCTCTTTTTTTTTATCCGTTCAATCGTGTCTGATTCTCAGAGACTGCCTGGACAAGTCCCTGCAGTTCTCTTGGAAATATTTCAGAAGTGGTTTGCCACTTCCTGCTTCCTAGAGCTGAGAGAGAGTGACTGGCCCAAGGTCACCCAGCAGGCCTTGTACCTAAGGCAGGACTAGAACTCAGTCTCCTGGTTTCTAGCCTGATGCCTTAACCATTACACGAAACTGGCTCTCAGGTTACTTTAATTCTTCTTTAAGGTTACTTCACAAGGCCTGGACATAAAAAAGGGCTTATTCATATTTCAAATTATAAATTTTATGACAGATTTTTCCTTCTTTTGATTTTTGTACAATAGACATTTTATTTCCCATTTTTGCACATTTTAAATATATATATATTTCTGTTGTAAGGTGGTTAAGGCATTTTCTGAATGAAGTACAATATTTTGTTTGTTGGATAAATGTAATATTTTGTATGAAGTTATTCTTCCATATAGTTCTGACAATTTTAAGCATATCACTATAATACAAAATTAAAATAGCAGGAATAGTAGTTTGTGTTTAGCTGAAGCCTCAACATATTCTGAAGCCATGTTGAGTATTCATAATACTTACAAAAGTGAGTTTGGAGTAATTCCTCAAGTAACCACAACAAACTGTTTTGTGAATTATGGTTCTGTATTACGCAGTTAATTATAAAGACATCAACTATATCTTTTCTTAATCTTGCTAAATTACTCAGCAGTAATCTTAGTCCAAATCACAAGAGCAGAACAGTAAAGAAAGACAAGCGATGAAGAAGGGCCTTTTGGGGGAGGGAGCAGGCTTCATGCTATGGAGAAAACTTGCCACAAATCTTTTAGTACTGGCTAGAGTGCTTGGGAAACTACAGTTCCTCTAACACAGCATGTCTAGGACAATCAGATCTGAGACCGTACCATCAGCGAAAAGATTATCTATCAACTGTGAGAAGCTAAAGGACAGATCTGGGTACTTTATAGCCAGCACAAAGTGTGGCATGTTATCTAATTTTGACTTACCCTGTCAATGAGTCACACCTCTGTCCTTACACCTGATACTGTAGATTGGCCACTTTATACATAAATCAAGCATCAAGACATGGAGTAAACTTGAAAACGGTTAACTTTTAATATTTTGTGGTAATGGACTTCCACAAGTGCATAAGCAGATATTGATAATATCTTTTGTTGTTGTTCAGTCGTTTAGTCGTGTCCGACTCTTTGTGACCTCATGGACCATAGCACGCCAGGCCTTCCTGTCCTCCACTGTCTCCCGGAGTTTACTCAAATTCATGTTCATTACATCGGTGATGCTATCTAACCATCTCATCCTCTGCTGTCCCCTTCTCCTTTTGCCTTCAGTCTTTCCCAGCATCAGGGTCTTTTCCAGTGAGTCCTCTCTTCGCATTAGGTGGCCAAAGTATTTGAGCTTCAGCTTCAGCATCTGTCCTTCCTAAACACCATAAAACAGTTTGCGACTTTCTCTAGATCAGGGGATGCACTTTTGAATGTCTAGGACTGCATTCTCAAGTGAGAAATTTGATTTAATTGTATTTATATTTTAATTTATTTAAAATTATATATCAGTATTACAATTATTTCTCAGAAATGTATTAAATAATTTTCCTTTCTGTTACAATAAGAATTATAATTTGGTGACAATTTAGACTGCAGACCTAGACTAACAAGGCAGGAAAGCAGCACTGCATAGATTTTTCTCTGTGTGTTTGTGTGTTACAAATATCTTTTCAGCCCATAAAAGATGTTAAAATCCCTCATGTTCATTTACCCCTACCTGGAGTGTTCGAAATGTAGGAAGCGTGCCTTCGAGTGATATCCTCAATCTGTGGAACTGTGAAACAGAAAAATTACTTAATAGCATACTCCCTTTCTAAGTGTTGGTTAAAACTGCTAATTAATTCACTACTGTATCAAGATTCAGACTTGAACACTATTAACTTACTTAAGTTAACAAGGAATATCATGTAGTAGGAGTATGTAGGAGAAATTTGAACTGGATGTTGAAATTTTGATATGCTAAAATTATCCAAAAGCCAAAGTACTGTTTTAAAATGTCTAAATTCTAAACCAATGGTTAATTGCTCTGGTAGAGGTTTATGAGGTGATAGGAGCAGAGTCATCTATGGGAAAGACAAAGCTTTACCTCTTCAGTCAGTTTCTTCAAGGCCTGGTTGTCTGAAACACTTCCAGCATGGTCAAAGCTTCTAACATTGTGGACTTGTGGTTCAGGTTCAGGTTCCCCATCTCCCTTGCTGTATCTGATATAGTCTCTTTTTGGCTTTGACACATGAAGCTGATGATGTTGGTCCATTAGATACCAGCAACCAAGACAGAAAATAAATCAATACTGTATGACCAAGGTACATATTCAAGGATGCTGAAATGTCTTTTCCCCTAGATATGTCAGCTATAGCTCCCATAATTGCCAGCCAGCAGTAGTCATTCTCTCCATTGGCTGTTCCTTTGGAGACCCTCAAGTGGAAATTCTGGGCCCCTAGAATGAAGGGTTTTACAAGAGTAGCTGTGGCTTCCAAGTAATCCCAAATTAAAACCAAGTTAATCCACTGATTATTCTTAATACCATGATAAAGGAGAGAGGGGAGGGGTAGAGAAAATCAGCAGACTACAAGGAACATAGTTGTCCCCAACAGAAGGAAAAACAAGAACTCGTTTTCATGTAGGAGGTTATTTAGCATACAAAAACAAAACTAAACGATCTTATCTCCTACTAGTCTATCAGAAAAAGAAGTTGGCATAAAGTGCAGGATCATTACCAAGCCCATCTGCTGTTTATTGGAACACAACAATCACAGGAAATAATTTTTTTAAAATTTATTTTTCTATATTTTGGCCAACATATCTATCTATTCCTGGAGTTGTTAATACTGAGATATGCAAACTCCTACTCTCATCTTTAGACCCATCAAAGTAACCTTCAAAATAATTTTCAGTAATGAAAATAAAGTTGCCCCTTTTACCATGCTGTCTGCCATTTCTGTTTTCTTGGGCTCTTTCCCTTTATGCTGTGCTTGCCTGTTCGGGTATTTTACATCTGTTGCCATTTCTCGTCCGATGCAGAATTTTTCCATGTGCTTCTCTAGCAGTCGTCTGGAGCGGAACCCCATCTCACAATTAGGACAGTGGAAAAACGCCATATCTGTCATTTTGAAAAGATATTTACCAATGGTTATATTTATCAGTATCTGAAAGGTACTGGCTACTCATCTTTCCTTGTAGGAAAGGACTATAGTATCATTTGCAGTTTTCAGTTGCCTTGCTGGTAGTTATGGGGTGTAACCATCCTGACAAAATAATAGAGGAAGACTGCAAACAGTGACTGGGAATATCACCATGCCAGTGACTCCTGTTTATGTTTGTAATTACCAGGGTTACAATGAGTAGTATCTAGATCAGTCTTCCCAACCTAGTATCCTCTGGCCAAGCTGGCTGAAATTCTAGGAGGTGCAGTTCCAGCATGCCTGAAAGTTATTAGTTTGGGGAAGGCTGACTCAGGAATTTGTAAGGGAGGGGGAATTTTTTTAAATTGGATTGTGTCTGGAAGATGACAATGGTGCACATAAGCATATTTGCCTTCGCAGTGTTATTATTTTAGTCCTATGATCTCCATCTTTAATGCAAGCTGGTACACCTGGAGTAGGTATGAGACGACATCTATACTGATAAAATCCAAACCCTGCGGAAGAGTAAATGCAAAGCATAATATGAATGAAAGTGCACCTTTAGTGCTATTCACTGGATTAGACGATAGTAAACAATAATGTGGTTTGTTTAGTTTTTATACAGCATGTTCATGAATCCCACTGAAGTTTGGAAAATCATTTGCTTATAGTTTAGTATGAATTCAGCCAACTGTGTGCTATTAAACAAGTCATAGTTCAGCACAATACATGAACCTGTCATGCCTAGAAAATCGGTCATGGAACCTGAGAATATGTGGAGAAGCAAAAGCAATGGAAAAAAGCCAACTTTTTATATAAATTTAATAACTATTATAAGTGCAGGTGGCAAACATAGAGCTATGAGGCATTTGATAGAAAGGCTAATAAAAAGGCTCACTCCGATGTGGCCATCGCTCTAGCTTATCTAGTTCTTTCTTTTGGTGGAGCCAATTAAAGCAGCCCCAACCCATTCAGGGTTCTCAAGATCATAGCTCAAACTTTCTCGTGTTTGTTTAAGCAAGAGATACACTTGCCAGCAGCTAGTCGGTATCTGTTATGCTGCTCAACAAGCCTTAGCTAGTTGCATAATCATGGCAAGCGCTGTTTCCCTCTCTCTGGGTCTCCATGGGGATGAGCTGAAGGGGGCCAGCAGCAAAGCCAGAGGAGAAAATTAATCAGCTTGTCCATAATAGCAGGTAGATTCAAAAGTCAGAAAATGATTCTGCAGAGTCACAACGGGACAGCATAGGGACTGGTAATGTTGGCAGCCAATTTTCTGATGACATTCTTTTGTGCCAACAGACTGAATGTTCAATCTAACATTAAAGAGTACGTTTGAAAGCCTCTTGATTAAAATAGCGCTGCAACTATGCATTTAATAACTTTTTTACAAATGTATTTCAAGAAAACTGAAAAACCTTTTCATAAATTTTAAGATCTCAATATTATGTATACCTAGAAAGGAGTAAGATAATATGCTGGCGAAACGTTAGGAACCACAACTTCCAGAACACGGCCACACAGCCCGGAAGACCCACAACAGCCATTTGACTCCATAGTTGATTTTTTTTTTCGGTTGGAGGGGCATAACGACCGGTATTCATAAAAATATGAATAATATATCATTGGTAAAAACCGGGATATTTCTATAAAGATTTTAAAAGAAAATAATAATAAAAGTAATATAAAATCCCCCATTTTTTAAAGTTTCAAACCGCGAGGCACCAAACGTATCCCCTATATAACACGACTTACAAATAGACGGCACGCGAACAACATGCGATTTAATTTCTTAAGGGACTACCACTTCCTGTACTCGCTGTATCAGATTTGTATTGACTCTACCATCTTTTGCTCCCAAGTCTCTCTGGGAAATGTAGTTTTAAAGTAGACGATTGGAGAAGGGGAGGATACCCCACTGCATGCTAGGTGATGTAGTTCTGCAAACGTTGATGTCGCCCGACGGACGTAGTTTCCCGGCAACCTTTACGGCGCGCCCCGTTCAAAACGGCGGCAGTTGGTTCAGTGCTCTTGTGTGATACCGGTTTTTGAAAGAGGAGGGGTTGTTGCTTTGCAGACGTCTGAGATTTCTCTGGTAGTATAATATGGATTCCAACATTTACAAGTGCCTTCAGCCTGGATTATCGATTAATATTCAGCGTAGCAATGGTGAGTGCTGAGAGGGGAAATGCGAATTGCTTTGGAGTGTCTTATTCCTCCTTCCGTAGCCTGGGTGTTCTCCGGAGGCTCCGTGAGATTAATGCTCATGCGCCGTAGTTACTTTCGTCTTCCTGCGGATTCTCGTGTCTGAGATGTGGAAGGATGGAGGCCAGCCTAAATTCCAGGCTGTTCCCCTCTCCGGGTTCTCTGCCTTGCCGTTCCCTCAGCTCCTTCTGAGTCAAAGAAGCAACTTATACGAGGAGTCGGGCCATTCACCCGTTTTGCCCAGTGTTACTCGCTGGGGCTGGCTGGCGGGTTGAGCGTGTGCTAAGCGGTTCCTCCATGTGGCTGGCTCCTTGGTGCTTTTAAAACAGCCTTTCTCAACTTTTTGACCCTGGAGGAACCCTTGAAATATTTTTCAGGCCTCGGGGAACCCCTGCACATTCAGGTCAAATATAGGCCAGAAGTTACAAAATTATTATATTCGTTTCATGGGTAGGCCTGTATCTATGCATTAACAGTGTTCTTAAACTAAAAATAAAGAATGACACTTCTTAATGTGAAGTTGCCTGAATTTGAAATAATTTTTAAAATAAATCGTGATCTCCCAGAGAACCCCTAGTGCAGGGCTTTCCAAAGTGGTGCTGCTGGCGACACAGTGGCGGCGGCGGCGACAGTGCGGCGGCGCGTGCACGGCGGCGGCGCAGGGGGCGTGCTGTGGCGCGCGCGTGCATGGCGCGGGGGGGCGTGCAGTGGCGCGCGCGTGCACGGTGGCGGCGGCAGCCTCTGCTAAAACGGAACCACTGATCCCGCGCCGCTGCTGCTGCCGCCGTGCACGCGCGCGCCACCACTTCCGGGTGGTGTGGCGACACACCACGCTGTGTGTGGCGACATGCTTTTGTGTCGCGACACAGTTTGGAAAGCTCTGCCCTAGTGACCTCTTGTGGAACCCTGGTTGAGAAACCCTGTTTTAGAACTACCATGTGATAATTTCAACTGCAAGTTCCACTGCCACCATTGCTTTTTTTTCCTGGCAAAACATACAAAAAGACAGCCTGTATAACAGTGTTTAATTTTCTTAATCTTTGGGGTGCATATTGTCTCAGCTAGGGATGATACTAGTATACAGTAGGTGCTGTGGATAAAACTAGTAAATGACTGGCTTTTTCACAAGGAGATTCACCATACTGCAGGTAGGGAGAACTGAAAGCAGCCAGATTAGTGTAATAGATTTCAAGAGAACTGACTTAATAAGCTAAGGGGGAAAGTAGGAAGGATTCCATGGATGGGAATTCTGAAGGGAAAACCAATTTAGGAAGGTTGGGAAATTCTGAAAAATGAAATAATTAAGGCCCAGACACTAACAGTACCAAAGAGAAAGGAAAATGGGAGACTGGTGTGGTTGCATGAAGAGCTTTCTGATAAAACAGAGAAAACAAAAGGGACAAGTTTAAAAAATGTAACAAAAGCAGAATATCAGGAAATAGCCCCAAACTGTAAGGATGGGGTCAGGAATGCTAAGGCTCAGAATAAGCTGGGATTTACAATGAATGCCAAAGGTAACAAACGAGGCTTCTTTGAGTATGTGCACAATAAGAGGAAAGTCAAGGAACTAGGCCTTTGGTTGGAGAAGATGGCAAGATGGTTATGACTACAGGGAGAAGGCTGAATTACTTAATTGCTATTTACATCTGTCTTTGCATAAAAGGAAAAAGTGGGCCAGCCGGTCAGAGGTGCACCATGGGAGGGCGGAAGCAAAATCAGGCCAAAATAAGCAAGGAAGTGATGAGAGAACAACTAGCTTCTTTGAATTCTGGGGCCAGACGGATCACAACTGATGTGTTGTCAGATCTGCTAACTCTAATCTGAGAACCCCTGAAGGACAGGGGAATGCTAGAAGATTGGAGAAGAGCTAATGTTCCAATAAAAAGCAGACCCAGGAAACTATACAACAGTCAGCTTGACACCAATTTCTGGGAAGATCCTAGAAAAGATAAGCAGTGGATTTGTAAGCACTTAGAAAGGAACAGGGCGATTACTAGATAGGTCATGCCAGACTAATCTTACTGTATTTTTGACAAAATGACTAGATTAGTAAGCCATGGGAATGCTGTGGATGTATATGTAAGGTTCCCCATCTGAACCTTCCACCCAGACACGTACACCAGACAATACACATCGAGGTACCAGCCACGGGAGACAATGAGGAGGAATGCACTCAGATGGAGGCCGATCGTTAACACCTTTCAATATCAAGCACCACAACCATTCACTGGCAAGATGGGAGAGGCACCGAGAAGGAAACTGACATCATTGGAAGGAAACTGACATCATTGGCAACACAAGTTGAACTAAGGAGAGGGAACCTCATAAAACTCAATCGTTTGGTGGGAAGGGGCATTCAGACCTTCACTCATGTTAGGGGTTGTATGTTTCCTTATTAAAGATCATTCTGCATAGTTTTGCATGAGGAGCCTTTATTGGGACATAGCACCCAGGACCATCACAGTATAGTACTTAGATTTCAGTTTAAAAAATGATATAGTTGACCATAACCACCTTGATAAAATGGAACAATGTGGATGGTCCCATTTCCAGTTGGATTTACAGTTGGTTGAACAACAATATCCAGTGTGTGGTGGTCCTCAATAGATTTATGTCTACATAGAGAGAGGCATGCAGTGTGGTACTTCAGGGTTCTGTCCTAGGCCTATTGCTCTTCAATATTTTTATAAATGACACAGCTGAGGGGGTAAAAGGGATGCTCAGCAAATTTGCAGACAACAAAAAGCTGGAGGGATTGCTAACACCTCAGAAGACAGGCTTAAGACAGGTTCAAAAGGATCTTGACAAACATTGGGCCTTTTCCAACAAAATGCATTTCAATGGCAAGGAGTGTAGAGTTCTGCACTTAGGTAGGAAGATTAGATGTACAGGCACAAGACAGGCAGTACCTGGCTCAGCAGTAGTCCTTGTGAGAAGGATCTGGGTACCTTGGTAGAACACAGATTAAGCACGAGCCAGTAATTGTTGCAGATGCCAAAAGAGCCAAGGCAGTCTTGGGCTGCATCAGCAGAGGCATAATGTTGAGATCACAGGAACTGCGTCTATGCTGCACTGGTTGGACTGCACCTGGAATACTCTGTCCGGTTTGGGTTGCCACAATACAAGAAGGATGCTGAGGAGCTGGAAAGAGTGCAGAGAAGAGCAACAAAGATGGTGAGGGGCTTGGAAGCGAAATCCTATGAAGAACAGTTAAAAGAACTGAGTATGTTTAGCCTAAAGAAGAGAAGATGGGGGTGGGGGGGCATGATAGGAGTCTTCCAATATTTGAAGGGCTGTTAGAGGGAAGCAGGTGTGAATTTATTCTCCATAGTGCCTGAGGGTAGGACGAGAACCAATGAGTGGAACCTTTATGGAGAGAGCGCCAAACTCGAAATAAAGAGTAATTTCCTGACTGGGAGAGCAATTCAGCAGCGGAACAGCCTGCCTCCTGGACTAGGGGGTGCTCCATCACTGCAGTTTTCAAACAAAGGTTGGACAGCCATTTGTCTGGGATGGACTGCAGATTCCTGCCTTGGCAGGAGGTTGGACTAAAAACCCCCAAGCTCCCTTCCAACTCTGATTCTGTGGAAGGGGTTAGTGATCTGCTGAGGTGGTTTTAGTAGTGCATGTTGTAATATAATGAAACCCAGAGAGAAAACCCTGCTTCTATTTCAGAGATGCTTGAGAAGGCCTACCTATAATTGTATATTGAAAGATGTTCTGAAAATATTTTTGAATGCATACAAGACCAATTTATTAGAAACAATGAATATATGTTAATAGCTGAATGAATATGTTAATAGCTAGGATAATGTTTGCAAGGCAAGCATTTTGGATGGGGCTGCCAAATTGAATTGGAATATGTTTAATATCTACTGTTTTAATTTCTTCTTAGTTTAGTTTAGGAAATCTTAATAAACAAATAGACTCAAAAGGTGGGAGATAGCCCTTAATGTTGGAGACATTTAGAGTAGTTTATATTATAGTTATATTATAATTCAGTACCATCACTTTGAATTATGTCTGCAATGGGTAGCTAGTGCAATTGTTTTACAGAATGCCAACTACAATTTTCCTATGTTTAAAATATTTATGATCTGGCTTCTGAATAAAGGACCATGAAGGCGGTTTTAGAATTTTGTAATACAAACTCTCATAGCCCAGTTAAACTTTTGGAGACAGAATTTTATGATTCCGGAGTAACTGATAATTAAAACTCTTTTTTCTGGAGGTTGAGAAAGAAAGAACCCAAACAAAAACAAAGTAAAAACTGTAAGTACTATATTTGTAGAATTAACAGCATCAAATAGATCAAAGTTACGCATTTGTTAACTGAGTTGCTGGTAAACATCTCCAAATCTGTTTTCCCAGTTTTGTTTTTGATAATAACTTGGGACAACAAATTTATTTATTTATTTATTATTTAGATTTATATTACCGCCCATCTCAGTCCTCGAACGGAGGACTCTGGGCAGTTCACAATAAAAACCGTAATAAAACACAATAATAGTCAGAACATCAATAAATAAATATAAAATCCAAGTGCAAAGATGTTAATACTAAAAAGGGTTTCATGGGATCAACCAGCCCCAGGAGGAACTGTTAGCATTCCCATGCAAGGCGGCAGAACCAGGTCTTTAAATTTTTCCGGAAGGTCGGGAGTGAGGAGACCTGCCTTAGCTCTGATGTTCCAAAGGGTGGGCGCTGTTGCAGAGAAGGCTCGCCTTCTGGACCCCGCTAGGTGGAATTCTTTGATCGATGGGGTCTGTAGCATGCCCTCTCTGCATGACCGGGTGGGGCGGGTCGATGTTCTGGGGATGAGACGTTCCCTCAGGTAACCTGGTCCCATGCCATGTAGGGCTTTAAAGGTGTCAGAGTACACAACGTTGGGGCTGCCAATGTTCCTTCTAGACCTCAGAGTAATACGTTCTATTGAGTAAGCAGACATTCACAAGAGATTAGATAAAATAATCTATTTACTCTATATACATACGCAGTCCATACACAGTCCAGTAACGTCCAATAGATACAGATGATAATGACGATATTAATGAGAGAATTAACACCAGAGCTCCTCTGCTTATATACTTAAATTGACCAATCACATTATAGGTCACATTCATTATCTACCACACCCAGCTTAAACTATATCAGCTGCAGTATGAGTCACTTCTTTCATCATTCTTTAACAATGGCTGCTAATAGAATGACTTGCAGAACTTAATGCCTCTCACCTGTCTAATTAATCTACTTGTAAATTCTGGGTATTATACAAACTCCAAGACTCCTCCAATTTACAATAGACATTACATTTCAATTAAACATTATAGAAGACATACACATATTGGATACACACATCCTATGTCTCTCTATACATAGAGGCTTGGTCATTATATCTGCAATGTTATTTTCAGATGGACAATACTAATTCAATCAGAGATTCCTTCACAGCATTTCTAACATTCTGATACTTAATATCCACGTCTGCTTCTCCCTCTGATTTTATCATTCTTTGCCATCTGGATGCACGCTTCACTGTCTTCATATACAATTATAGGTTTCACAATTGGTACATTAACATCCCTTAACAATTGCCTATACCATATGAGTTCTGAACATAGGTCAGATAGTGCAGCGTACTCTGCCTCTGCAGTAGATACGGCGACAGAACTCTGGTTTAATTAACAAACATTTATTAATTGTCCCTTTGAGATACCTAAACAAATGTTTAATTCCCATCCAATGCCTCTGGGTAGGTTGTACAACGTACCTACTCAGAACATTCACCGCATTTCCGATGTCGGGACGCGACCATTGTGCTAGGTATAACAAACTCCCTATGATTGATTGATAGCGTTCCTGATTACATGATGTTTGGTCTTCGTCTCCAGCCTCTGTCTTAAGAAAATCAGTTGTCATCGGGGTACGAACCTCCTTGCAATGTTCCATATCGTTGTCTCTCAGCAGCTGTTCAATTTTTTTTCCGCTGCTCTAGAACGTAACCCCCATCAACCTTCTGAATACCTACGCCTAGGTAATTCCTAATCTCTCCCAGATCTTTTAAATCAAACTGTTGCTTGAGTTGTTCAGTAAATTCATTTACCCTCCTTTGATCCTTTGCTATAAAACATAAGTCATCTACAAAGATCAATAGCAACACCTGTTCATCATTACATTGCTTAATATATAGACATGGGTCTGCCTTACTACACTTAAAACCCATTCTTTGCAATGCTGCATCTAAATGCAGGTTCCAGCAAAGCGCTGATTGTTTCAGTCCATACAAAGCCTTCTGCAATTTGTACACTCTTCCTGCCTCTTTTGATTCGTAGCCTGGAGCTTCTGCCATATAAATTTCTTCCTTTAATTCAGCATGCAGATATGCTGTGGTGATATCATAATGATTAACAATACAATTCCCAGCTGCTGCCAGCGCTAAAGCAAACCTCAATGTCTCACCTCTTAGCGTTGGGGCAAAAACTTCATACGTCTGATGCTTTACCTGGGAAAATCCCTGAGCCACAAGTCTAGCTTTGTATTGTATATCACCATTTACTAAGACAGAGCTTTCCAAACTTTTCATGTTGGTGACACACTTTTTAGACATGCATCATTTCGTGACACACTCTTACAGCAGGGCATCATTTCGTGACACACTCTTACAGCAGGGCACAAGGCAGGCACTAGGACCTGCGTGGAATCCTGGCAGGGCTCGGAGGCAGCAGCGGCCTCGACACACCCAGACACTGCAGCTGACACACTAACGTGTCCCGGCACACAGTTTGGAAAGCTCTGTACTAAGGTCTTCTTTTTATAAACTCATCTACAACCTACTGCTTTCTGTCCCTCAGGCAGCCTGGTAGATGTAAAAACCTTATGGGCATTAATGGCATTCATCTCAATATCCATAGCAGCTTTCCACTTTTTCTGCTCCCATGGTGGCAACTCCATTACTTCTAAATAGCTACATGGTTCATAATTTACATAACACAGTTTTAACATCACCTGGTTTGTAACGCTGCGGAGGTATGACCTTATTTTGTCTTTCAGATCTGCGCAATATAGTGGGCTCCTGTTTCACTGGCACACTAGGAGTTAATGTTTCTTCTTCCTTAATCACCTCTCTGGCAGCTCGCTGCTGCGAGAGTTCAGTCTGTCCTTGATTGGGAATAAAAACCTCACTGCCTCCGTGCAACTTCTGTCAATTACTATGCTCACTGAAACTTGCTGATCTTGATATAACAATCCGTTTCTGGCCATCCGTAAACCTATATACCTTGGTTCCTGGCTCATACCCCACAAAAATCATTTTCTGTGCCTTAGCCTGCCCCTTCCTACGTACTGCTTTATTTACATGTACTCAGGCTGAGCAACCAAAAACTTTTAAATGAGCTAATGATGGCTTCTTGCCATACAAAATAAAATAAGGTGTTTGATTCACTGACACACTCCACAACCTGTTAATTAAATAATTAGCAGTCAGTATAGCCTCTCCCCAGTACCCTCTGGATAATCCTGAGTCAGCTAACAGTGAATCCTTAACTGTTTGTAACGCTAAATTCCTTCGTTCCGCCACTCCATTCTCGGCAGAAGAATGTGGATTGGTTCTTCTGTGTGCAATGCCCCTCCTACTGAGCCATTGCTGAAAACTGTTAGCCATAAATTCAGTACCCCGGTCAGTCTGCAAACTACACACCTTTGTGTTGTACCTACGTTCTACAAACTGCACCCAATTCCTGAACTTCTCAAATGCCTGGCTCTTAGCTTTCAACAGATAACAAAAACCAAAACGAGTATAATCATCAACAATTACAAACACATACTTAGCTCCACCTAATGTGGCTGGCAATGGGCCAATTAGGTCAGCATGAAGAAGCTCAAAACATTTATGTGACTTTCTATCACTATGTTTGCTTACTGGATAAACCTTTGACTTAGACATCTTACATGCCGTGCAATCCAGATAAGCTTGGCATGGTTTCAAATCCATTCCAGTACTGGCATCTGACATCTTTTCAACCACTTTGAAACTTGGATGCTCCAACCTTCTGTGCCACAAATGTTCACATGAATTATGGTATGGTTTGTTGATAAATGCTGCATGGGCTACATCAAGGGTCGGAAATGGCGGCTCGCGAGCCAGATGCGGCTCTTCGGCCCCTTGAATGTGGCTCTTCCGCAGCTGAACTCACCCCCGCTCCTTCCACGCGATTGGCCCCCGCCCGCAAACCCCGCCCCCTTCCACGCGATTGGCCCCCGCCCGCAAACCCCGCCCCCTGGCTCTCGAGCATTTCAAAATGTGCACGAGCATGCCAAAATGGCTCCCGGGATAAAAAGTTTGCCGACCCCTGGGCTACATCATCTGTCTTGGGTTCCAATTCGTATAAATTGTTCTGTAATAAACCCTTTCCACAGACATGATCATTCTTCAGAATAATACATTCACCCCCAACAAACCTTACTTCATATCCTTTTTTATCTAATTGAGAAACACTAAGGATATTATATTCCAGGTCTGGTACACATAACATATTTAAATCAACATTTAAACAAGGTACAAATACAGACCCCTGCCCAGTTACAGATGCACAGGTGCCATTAGCCAAGCTAACATCCCGTTCAGCTTGCTTGAAACCTGTAAACATCTTCTGGTCGTTGGCAACATGTTCGCTGGCTCCGCTGTCTAAAAGCCACTTCTGTTTTAAATTCCTTCCAGCCAATTTGATAACAGACAGCTGGGCTCTGCTCCGTTGCTGAGCTCTCTTTGGCTTGACCTTTGTCCTACTTTTATCACAGTCTTTCTGGAAATGCAGCATCAAGCCACAGCGAAAACATTTCTTCACAGCCAACACTTTATCTGTGCAGGAAAATTCCTCCCTCGCAGAACCCTTTTGCCATGGCATAGTTACTTTGCTGTTAGATTCTTTTCTTCTCTGCTCTTCCTCAAGAAGCCGACCGGTTAGATCAGGGCTTTCCAAAGTTTTCCCGCAGCGACACACCAACCACCGTTGGTGTGTCGCCGCGGGAAAACCCAGAAGTGCCGCCGTTGCGGCAGTGCGCAAAAACCTGTAAGCGCTGCTGCCACTTTCGGGTTTTTGCGCGCCGCCGTTGGTGTGTCGCCGTGGGAAAACCCGGAAGCGCTGATGATGATCAGCGCTTCCGGGTTGTGTGGCGACACACCAGACTGTGTGTGGCGACACACTTTTGTGTTGCGACACACAGTTTGGAAAGCTCTGGGTTAGATAATTAACAGTCAAATCTCTTTCAGATATTGACCCAAAACTGGTCGCTAAGTTATCCCACGTCTCATTTAGGGAACTAAGAATAACAAATACTTTATGTGCTTCTGTATAATGCATATTACGCTGTTCCAATTCTAAGAAGAGCCCCGTCATGTACTGTAAATGTGCTGAGACGCTGTCTCCTTCACTCAAATGTGCACGATACAGTTTTCTGGTTAACATGACTTTACAAAGAGGTGTGCTTCTGAGATACACATCTCTTAAGGAATCCCAGCACTCTTTGGCTAACTCTTTGCCACGCACATAATTTAACTGACTGTCTTCCACGCACAAAACTATGCTGGACAATGCTTTCTCGTCTCTTAACACATCTTCCTCTTTATCTAAGTCAACTGGTGGATTACTCACGGCTCCCCAAAGTCCTTCACGACGCAAAAACATCTCCATCTTATACGCCCACGAAAGATAATTGGATTCATTCAGCCGTGTTAGAGGGAAACCACCTCCGATAGTAGACTGCATCTTTGCTGTGCTCACCGCTCACGGCCCCTCCTGGGCAAGATAACGATGAATAAATGGCACAGACTTCACAGAACGTCCCACAGCTCCAAGTCCGTCTTAGGAAACACACAGCCAGGCACGGAACCGGTAAAAGCTCCAAATCCGCCCCAGATAGCCACACAACTCTTGGGTAGGCTTCAACGTCCACACAGCCGTGCCAGTGACCTGTTAGAGTCCCAACTGGACACGTTCAACTGCTGGGCCCATAACCTGTCAGAGTACACAACACTGGGGCTGCCAATGTTCCTTCTAGACCTCAGAGTAATATGTTCTATTGAGTAAGCAGACACTCACAAGAGATTAGATAAAAGAATCTATTTACTCTATATACATACGCAGTCCATACACAGTCCAGTAATGTCCAATAGATACAGATGATAATGACGATATTAACGAGAGAATTAACACAAGAGCTCCTCTGCTTATATACTTAAATTGACCAATCACATTATAGGTCACATTCATTATCTACCACACCCAGCTTAAACTATATCAGCTGCAGTATGAGTCACTTCTTTCATCATTCTTTAACAATGGCTGCTAATAGAATGACTTGCAGAACTTAATGCCTCTCACCTGTCTAATTAATCTACTTGTAAATTCTGGGTATTATACAAACCCCAACAAAAGGTGATAACCAACACCTTGAACTGGACCCGGAAGCAAACTGGTACCCAATGCAGCTTGCGCAGCAGAGGAGTGACATGTGCCGATTTTCTGCCTCCAATAACTGTCTGCGCGGCCGCATTTTGGACCAGCTCAAGCTTCCGGATACTCTTCAGGGGTAGCCCCATGTAGAGCGCATTGCAATAGTCTATATGGGAGATGACAAGGGCGTGAGTGACTGTTCGGAGGGCATCCCGGTCCAGGAAAGGGTGTAATTGGCGCACAAGCCGAAGCTGCGCAAAGGCCCTCCTGGCCACGACTGCCAACTGCTCTTCGAGCAGGAGTCGTGAGTCCAGGAGGACCCCCAAATTCTGCACTGGCTCCGAATGGGGCAGTGCCACCCCATCCAGGACCAAAGATGACAACTTCCTGGATTCCAAGAGGCCATCAATCCACAGCCACTCCGTCTTACCAGGGTTCAGCTGAAGCCTGTTGTTCCCCATCCAGACCCCTACAGACCCCAGACACTGAGACAGGGTGGCAACCGCATCACTTACTTCACCCAGGATGGCGATGTATAATTGAGTATCATCAGCATATTGAACAAATATCATTTTCAATTTACCAGACTCTGAATATTAAAAGATTCTACAGCCAACTCTTTCTAAAATACTTTTTTTTTTAGTTTTGGGTATAACAGTCATGTTTTATTTGTAGTTGCTTCCAGTGCAGTTGATAATGACAGGAAATCTTTAGCTATGTATAGAATTGGGAACCTGTTCCAGGGCAATTAAACAATACTTAGGCTGCTATCTTCAAATGTATTTAGGAGCAAATCTCATTGAACTCACTACAGCTTACTTCTGGAGACATATAGCATTGCACTTTCAAGTGTAATCTACTATGGTATAATTAATTTTGCATGTGTAAATTAGAAGCTCTTGTCAGAGGAGGCATCCCTTTTCAAAAGCAGTTGGACTTCCCCAGCTGTACCCAGGCATCCTGTTTTTATTCCAGAAGTGAGGTTAGAGGGGCTGATTCAAGGCTCATAATCAGTTTCTAAAATTGCCAATGAACAATCTTAACTGAAGAGGGAAAATATACTGTGGAGAGTCACGCCTTGTAAGATTGTTATTCATAAGAGGGAAAGTTATGGTGTACCATTAATACTTAGTTCTTTGGCTATGATGAAAAGTCAGATATGAGGTTGTAGTTCTGTGGTGAGAGCAGTATTATTTTTTTCAAAGATAAATGTTGCATATTAGGTACCCTTTATGGAAATTTTCTCCTCTTGTTCTCTAGCTTTATTAGTACTTTTCTGAAATAACATAAACTTTAAAAAAAAAATTAGGTGCAGTCCATGGTGCGACTATCAAAACTCTGAGTCTGGAACAAATGACTGTATCTGTAGAATGGACAGAGAACAACAGTCTCAAAGGGAAAGAGGTGAGAACTTGAAAGTGTGTCCCCATGTATATAAAACTACACTTTTAAAGCTATTTAGCACACATTTCTTACTTAATTCTGGGTTGAAGCCTGCGTCCTGTCTTCTGTATGGTACAAAGACTTATGTAGAATTAGTAAGATGATTCCAGCTGGAAATTATTAAATATATATATTGAGGTTACTTTGTCAACAGCTATTTTCCCACTTCACAATGGAGAGAGGTTTTTTCATTCTTCTTTGTTGGAGATCAACTAAATAGTGGCTTCCCTAAATATGTTGACATTTTTCTTATTGGAAACGTTTAATTTTAGTGTATTTTAAGGAAACATACAAAAACAGTACATTCCGTCACTTACAAGATAAGGCATACATAAGTGATTTATGTCAAATGAATTTGAGTATGTGTTCTTGCTTAATAATATAAGTATTCTACTGGAGAGACAAAGTCCTTTAAAAACAACAAAACAACAACAACGTGATATAATACTTATAGAAGCTGAATTGTTATCTGGAATCAAAGATTCATATGCTTCCTTTATGGGTGGCTTTGCAGGTCAAGAAAATGGCTGTTAGAATATTGCAGCAGTAGTAATAGGATTATGATGTCATTCTAAGGTCAAGCAAGTAGACTTGATGGAATATGACATTCACTCTACTTCTGTAAACACACAAAACTGTGAAGGAGAAGTCACCTGCAGAGCTTTATTTATTGTTTTTGTCTTGGATAGTGAATACCCTTTTGTAGCATCAGTCTTTCTTAAAATTAATGTTCAGTAAGTAATAATACTTGCGCTGTCTTACAGTAAATATTAAGGAATCATTGGGATGTACTAAGATTAGTTATTGCAGATTAAAGCACTTGTGGTCAATGGCTTTCCTAGTATCTTTTGAAATATATTATCTCTCATGGAACTGTGTAAAACTTGAATGGTATTAGTGGACAGGTTGTTTAATATCTTAATATCAGCTCACAGAAACAAACATTAATCTGCTTATCTTTTAAACTTGCCATACCAAGCAAATTATTGACTTGAATGGATTGATGATATCTGAGGCTGATGCTTAAGCATGTTTTAGATTTTTCATTCTGTTTTGTGTGTATTTTTCCCCATTTGAAGATTGACCTTGATGATGTGCTAGCAATAAATCCAGAACTGTCTACAGCTCCAGTTGTTGCTGATGTAAAAGAGAGCCTTCCTATTCAGGACAATGTAACCATACAGGTATATTAACCTCAAGTTGTTCTTCTGATTCTTGATCAAGCATCATGGTACCTAAAATGTTTATCTTTTAAACAAGGTTTCAAACCTAATTAATTTTTTGCATGTTTAAACATTTCATTATTAAATGCTTGCCAATATAATATAATATAATATAATATAATATAATATAATATAATATAATATAATAAATATAATATAATTCAGTTTTAAATACTTGTTACATTGTTAATCTATATTTCAACTATCAGTGTTTATATTTAATTAAAAAATACTTGAAATGTATTAGTCATATACACACTGAATATAGTGCTGACAATACTGTATATGTACTCATATACTCCCCAAGATAAGTTTCTTCGCCCAAGAAGGCCCAAGTATACGTCACTATTTTCTACAAATACTGATTTTATTTATTTATTTATATTTATTACATTTATATCCCGCCCATCTCCCCCACAAGGAGGGACCCTGGGCGGTTCACAACAAAGTTTAAAATCAATTAAAAGACAATAAATATCAATAATAAACAATGTATGTATGTATGTATGTATTTATAATTGATATATATATATATATACAATTTGATCCAGGAATGGTAGATCTCATTCCACTGGTCGATAAGGCTGGTCAGGGCAGATCTAAGGGACCAGCCAACCCCAAGACTGGCTATTCCCCTCCCCTCCCCAAGCATGGTGGCATAACCAGGTCTTTAGGTTTTTCCTAAAGTCCAGGAGAGAGGGGGCCGATCTTATTTCAGGGGGAAGAATATTCCAAAGGGCTGGGGCTACTGCAGAGAAGGCACGCCTCCTAGACCCCATCAGATGGAACTCTCTTGCAGACGGGGTTCGTAGCGTGCCCTCTCTGCAGGACCGGGTGGGATGGGTTGATTGAACGGGGATGAGCCGGTCCTTCAGGTGACCTGGTCCCATGCCATGTAGGGCTTTAAAGGTGATAACCAACACCTTGAATTGAATCCGGAAGCAAACTGGGACACAATGCAGCTCACGGAGCAAAGATGTTATATGTGCCAATCTTGAGGCACCTAAAATGGCCATTTTGAACCAGCTGAAGCTTCCGGACGTTCTTCAATGGTAGCCCCATGTAGAGCGCATTACAATGGTCTATCTGGGAGATGACCAGGGCATGAGTGACTGTTGGAAGGGCCTCTCGCTCCAGGAAAGGGCTTAATTGTCGCACAACACAAAGTTGTGCAAAGGCCCTTCTGGCCACGACTGCCACCTGCTCTTTGAGCAGGAGTCGTGAGTCCAAGAGGACCCCCAAGTTACGCACTAGGTCTGTCTGGGGTAGTGCAACCCCATCCAAAACTAAGGATGATAAATTCCTAGACACCGAGGGGCCATTAATCCACAGCCACTCCGTCTTACCAGGGTTCAACTGAAGCCTGTTGTTCCCCATCCAGACCCCTACAGCCCCCAGGTACTTGGACAGGGTAGTCACAGCATCACTTACTTCCCCCGGGATGGAAATGTATAACTGTGTATCATCAGCATATTGATGATATCTTCTGATTGCTGCTTCTTTAATGGCTTGTCTTAATGACAGTTACTTCCAATAGGGGCAGGTAACAATACACTGGGATGACACACAAGCTGAAAGAATGGGGCAATGATGATTTAAAAGGGAAGCCCAAAGATAGGCAGGGCAAAAGGGAGAAATGCTAGTACGGAAGGGTTGCTGAAGGTCCCATTCCAGTGGGAATACAAAGGAATGTGAGCTCCTTCTTTGGGGTGGCCCCTGTGCTCTGGAATAACTACCACAAGTTTACTTGGCACTCCCCCCTTGGAGATTCTCAAGTCTGGCCTGATAGGGTACTTGATTGAGATAAGGAATGACTTTTGAGAGCTGTGAAAATGTGGGGATTTGGTAAGAAGTTATGGGGAAGGAGGTGAGCTGCTAAGGTTTATTAAACTGCTTATGTGTCTGGAATAAATACTTGGAAGAGAAATTTTGGCAGTGTACATTTTCTTAATAAGCTGAACTAGCTGGCATTCCCTTTTCTGGAGGCAAGGAAGCTTCTGTCATTCCTTGCAGCATTAGCCAATACTATCTGCAGTTGTTACCTTCCTTTATAAACTTAATTTCTTACCTAGTTATCATGGTCTCAACTACCCTAAAACAGGATATTGTTGTTTGATTTTGGTTTAATATGTTGTTTAAACCCAGCCATTGTCCTTTAGCCATTGTAATTTACTCAGTAAAGCATAGTTAAGCGAACCATAAGTTAGTGCAGTGTGTGATGCCATTTGGTGTATTATGAACAGCAGTGTTAATTCCATTTCATCAAGACCCATTTAAACTCTCTTTGTTCTCTGCTACTATCTTTCCCTATATACTGCTAAATATGTATAGTGTGTATGTGTTTGTGAGAGAGACAGACATGTCAGATTAGGATACCCAGGTTCAGATCCTCACACAATTATGAAGTTCATTGGATAACCCTGTCAGCCTATCCTGTGAAGCTGAAGTGTATTTGGAGAACCATATATAGCAGTTTGAGCTGCTTGGAAAGAAGGTGGGATATAATTATAATGTAATAATAATGGGAATAATTCTCTTGCTAATCTTTGATCATAAATTCAAGAATTTGAAATTGAAATAATTCTCTATGTCAGGGCTTTCCAAACTTTTGCTGTTGGCGACACACCAACGGCTGGCACACAAAAACCCGGAAGCGCCGGCGGCGGTGGTTCTGGTTTGCCGCTGCGGCGGCTGCCCCTTCAAAAGGGCAGGCTCCAGGGAACCTGAAAATGCCCTCGGTTCCGGCAGGGAGGCAAAAATAGTGTGCGCACGCTGCCAGGCTGCTTCCCTGCTGCACAGCTGATCGGCGTGGGGGGGGACCGGGGTGGAAATTCTCCGCGCTGATCAGCTGTGCGCCGGGAAGCCCGGCAGCATACATGCGCGCGGGGCGAGGCTTTTTGTCTCCCTGCCGGAACCAAGGGCATTTTCAGGGTCCCCGGAGCCTGCCTTTTCGAAGGGGCAGCGGCAGCAGCGGCGTCCTGGAACCTGGAAGCGCTGATGGCGTGCCGCCACCCCTTCGAAAGGCCTAACAGGCCGCCGCCCACAGGTTGGGGACCCCTGCCCTAGTAAACAAAAGGTACATTTTCACAAACAGGCAAGACAGATTTTTCATGCTGATAGGACATTTGGAATACCATTTATATTTTGGCAGATGTGTGGATAGAAAACAAATCAGCTAGACAAATTTTATTTTGTTCATCTGCAAGAAATCATCTGGCTTGTTCAGCAAAGTTTAAATATTTAAACAAATCTTGACAAAATGAATTGGCAAACAATTTTTAATTGTTTCCCAAATATAAAGTATCTACTGCAGTGAAATTCTGGGGCCTCCTTAGATGTTGCAAACTCTGTAATTGGCCGTATTGGCTGGTGTTGCTATTCACACTGGCTAGAAATTTGTCTAAATAATATGGAGAGCACCAGATTCCATTCAAATATTTTTTTTCTTCATCAGCTGTCTTGTTCAATTAGATTAAATTTAATTGTTTCAAAATGTTCCAATCTGTCTTCAGGACATAAATACTGTTTTTCTCATGTTAAAGATCATGTACTTCAGCCACCAAGTTTCTTAGTTGTCGTAAGTGATAAAGGAATTCTGTGCAGGCTAGGAATTCCATACAGTTGGGTGAGTGGACTAGTGGAAGAATAGATTGCACTCTGCCCCCTATCCCGAACCAACTTCTTCTGCTTCTGCTTCTTCACAACCAACGTAAAAACATCAGCCAGGAAAAATCTTGCAAGAGAGTGATTTTCATTGCCGTTGTGTTTTCCATGTGTTTTCAGCAATATTTATACAGCTAAATGAAAACAGCTTTCTTAGGCTTACTTCTACTACAGTAACACTATTATTATGCATTGCAAAATAAAATTTTTGCTATTTACTAAATTGGAACATTTCTTTTTAACTTTAGAGACAAAGTCGCAGAACACTCTCAAAAATTCCTGGTCCCAGAGAAGGTAAAAATATTTTAATTGCCATAAGTATTACAAATAGTTCCAGCCTTCTATCCTGAAAATGATTTCCTGAAGCTGTCTTATCTCACGTGTAGCATATGACTAGTAAAAACAAATGCCTCTTAAATGTCTTATGCACACTGATTCTCCATGCATACTCATGTTTTTTTTTCAGAAGTTCTGTATGACCATGTCCAAGCATGGATTTGGAAAAGATACATGTACTTGATGCTTAGGATTCTTCCCAAGCTTCCATAACTGCAGTTTAGTATGACAGCAACAGTATTACTACACTAATATGCAATACTAATATGATTCTTCACTACTACTTAAACATTGTTTTGTTTTCTTATTATACTGTAATAATTTTAATTTACTTTTACTTTCTTAAGAGCTAGAACATTCTAAAAATTTAATACGGAGCAATTAATCTTTTCAACAAATATCTTTTTGGGGTGATGATCTTAATGCCTATATTAAATATCCCTTGAGCAAACTTCCACTTGCTTAGTTGGATTTTTTTTCTGCTTCTTCCTTTACACCCTCTGGATTTGTTCTAGAGAGCTCTAGAACAGGCTTAAGGAATGTAATCTGCCAGCATTGTTCATTTTGCTGATGGAACAACCCAATAAAACTTCCAATTAAACAATAGTGATATTTTGTTTCTGCCACAAATTATGTAGAGTATGTGTGGAATTATATACTGTAGGTTGAGAGTATTTGCTTTATTACTTATTTTAATATTTGCGAAAATGGCTGTTAACTGTAGACTTGAAAGGTTCTGTATAGTCGGTGCTTCTCTGCATTAAGGGACACTATATAATAACAGGAATACAAGTGCAAAAATGGAACAATGAACTTTGAGTGAGGAGGGAATCTTGATTTTCTCCCTGTTCAAAAAAGGTTGGTAAATGAAGAGTATTATAAAATGATGATCAGAGTACCAAAGCCAAAGTGTTAATTAACTTCATGAAAAAAGTTTATGATCTGGGAGACTTGTGATACCAACATATCCAATTCTTGCCTTCAGGCGTAAAGTCGAGGACTTTTGCCCATTTTTTTAACCTTTACCTGATTAACTATCTTACACTTCTGATCAATGTTTTAAAATACATACAGTATTTTTCATTGTAAGCCATGTTTTCAGTTCTCTTTCATAATTATCTTGTTTTGGGAGCTTTTTAAGTCGAAAAGTAGGATTTTAAATAGTGGAATTCATCTTTAATAATGGAATGACTTAAATTTAAGGGTTAGGGTTATGTGTGCTTCTGAGTTTTATAACTGTTGATTACATCTTCAAGTGTCACTGCTCAGAATTTGAATCAAGAATGGCAAGTCCCATAAGAATGACTTGTAGGAAAATTAAACTGTTCTAGATTTTTGCAAACATACATAGTAACTTGCCATTTGAATAATGAGTGTATGTAGTATTGTTAGATCCCAAATACTTGACATCAGGTATATTCCCCCCACTCCACACATTCACAGTCTTAAATTCACTTCACTAAATCAGTTTCTATCTTAGCTGCATGCGGTTAAGTTGCTTCCTAACAATATTTTCTTCTTACTTTCCTCAGCACTGAGGTTCCAAGGTAGCAAAATGTCGGTCATAGCAGAACCACAGAACAGTCCTCTGGAAAATGATATGGAGGTAGAAACACTTGCTTCTGTGCCACCTCGAAGCCATTCAGCTCTTCCTGGTGAGTTTGGATTACTATGATATAATCTGACGATATACTTAATTTATGCAAGTAAACTGGAGAATGATATTGCTCCTTTCTGAGTATTAAAAGATCTTATAAATCAGTATTTTTGAATGCTCCCTTAAATATTTGGAACTGGATTGACATTTCAGTCTAAAGCCAATTCTGTTCACATTCTAATTGCAAAAATAAACATTTACTTGTGTTGTCTTCCTCAAGACATTTTACATTCAGGACTTTGGCATAATTTTGTTTGCCACTGGAAGGCTCTAGAATACTGTTGCAACCACAACAAATGGTTTAGTGAAATGGCACAGTTTCCTTTGTCTTCCTAATTTGAATCATACAGTTTGGTGGCTGACTTTTGTAGCCAGCCAGCCAAATGTAGTCTTCGGTGATTTGGACTTGACACCATCCTGAATATTACAGATACTCTTTATATCCAGGATGTAACTCACTGCTCTCTGAGCCTCTGTGATAGATGTCATCTGTTACGGCGCAAGTAGCCAAATTCTGAGCAGCTGCTATAAAGATACGCCAGACTATGATAGGAAAAATGTAGTAATGTACTCCTTGTAATGATTTTAATAATTTTAAAAGGTTTATATATATATATATCACACCATATTTTATATATGATATTTTACTTTTTATAAGCATTTACATCTGATAGAATATTAGTTATGACTAATATTAAGAGCATATTTAAATTTGATTAAGGGGCTCATCCACATTGTGGTGTGAATGTATTTTAATTTTTAATTGGAACAATGTAATTTAACTTATAATTTTAAAACTATTTTAAATCAGATGGTGCATATTGTAAGGTTCAATGAGTATACCTTGTAGAATCTTGTACTGGTCAGTGACCGTAATAAACCAGAATGAATGAATGTGATAGATGTCATCTGTTGGACACTCTCTCATTATTTTATGCAGGATCACAAACACCAAAAATATAGACGTGTGTGTGTGTATACACACACACAAACACACACATTACAATCTTGCGATATCTCACAAGGATGCAAATCTTCCAGGATTTGGCTTACAACAGTTTGATCATTTTTAAGTTAAAAAGTTTAAATTTTAGTTTTTTAAAATTTTGAGTGAGTGAGTGCCATCTGTTGTCACTGTGCCCATACTCTTGTTCAGAAGAATATTGAGAAAATCTGGGGAAATTTCATCAAATAAAGATGGTACTCACAAGAGTATTTTGGACTAAATTCTAGTGGCTTTGTGCAAATGCTTAAGTACCATTTAGCTAATATTTTTTCTGTAGAGGTGACAGAGGAGAATTATTTTGATAAACTTAAATGTTAAATTCCGGATATCAGCTTGACAATGAGTAAAGGGAGTAGTTGGAGGCCCTTTAGGAGTTGGTGTTTCTCTTCCTCTGAATTAAACACTACAAACTATTGTGTTGTTTTTTATGTTGCCTTGGCCATTGTTTTTAACCAGTAGCTTCTTGCTTCAACAGTTGTACGAGCTCGATCTAGCACTAGTTATTCTTCTGATAGATGCAGTATACAACCTAATGCTAATGAAGTGACAGAAGAACATCCACAGTCTCTCAGAATTGTTTCTGCTGCCATTCAAGGTGGGTTATCAGGTTTACTTCATGACTATACCCTTGAAGAGTCTCTGAAAGCTACAGCTGGTTCAAAATGTGGCCACGCGCGAGTCCCGTCTGGAAATGGGGGGAGATGGGCGGTGATATAAGTTAGAAATATAAATAAATAAATTTTGGGTGCCCCAAGGATGGCACATATAACACCTTTGCTGTGGGAGCTGCATTGGGTGCCAGTTTGCTTCCAGGTCCAATTCAAGGTGTTAGTTATTACCTTTAAAGTCCTACATGGCATGGGTCCAGGTTACCTGAGGGACTGTCTTGTCCCTATTACATCGACCCGTCCCACCCAGGCAGGCAGAGGAGGCATGTTACGGACCTCATCCATGAAAGAATGTTGATTGATGGGGCCCAGGAAGACAGCCTCCTCTGCCGTTGCCCCTGCCCTATGGAACACTCTTCCCCCAGAGGTGAGGCAGGCCCCCACTCTCCCAGCCTTCCAGAAAGGGGTGAAGACCTAGACAACATGTTACCCGTTGGGTTATCGTTTCAGAGATACTTCCTTTCCAGATTCCTCTGCCTTCAATAATGGCAGAGCTTCTAATGTACTGCCTTCACTGGAAAAGTTCTTAAAAATTCAGGGAGATATTCAGTTTTATCTGCTTTGAAAATAGCCCATGTCATTCATATTGAACTGTATAGCACAGTCAAACATTTGGAGTTGACCACAGGAAATGTTTTATGACATTTCAAATTATGTCATAAAATATTTTATAATTTTTGTCATAAAATGTTTTATAAAATTTGCCAAATTTCTATTCCACGGGAGTCATGAGTCCTGGATTTTGGATGCATTCTGTAAGTTAGCCCATTTGAGGTACCTTGGTTCAAAAATTGTTGCCCTATGATGCACCGTTTTGCCCAGTTAAAGGTTACAAACAGACACGAGAGTTTTAGTAGTATATAGATTCCTTAATTTTGACTCTTTAATGAACAGTGTTCAGTCTGGCAGGTAGCTTCTGTTGTTGTCTTCTTTATGGAGCTGGTGAATAGATAATGGAATATGTGAATTAAAGCTTAGCTTTAACATGGATTGATCTCACCAGTCAAAGGTAAAAAAGAAGTTCAGCTCTGAAACATGAAGTGTTACCTTGCATATTCAAAATATACTCTGCTGACCAACAAATCGGTCTGTTGAAATAGTAGTAGTAGGTGGGGCTCCTGGTGATACTGTATGATTTTAATATAAACTTGAACCTGCATATCCCTATATCAGAAGTTAATTAATATTATTAATTGATATTTTCCTTAAGGGCAATAAAATGGTAAACTTTTCAGTTGTTCAGGGCCATCTTGGAAACTTATAGATAGAATAGCAGTTTTTGAATTTAGTTTAATTTTTCTGTCAATAATAATAATAATACCCCTGCTTCCTCTAGCTCGGAGGAAATCTAATATTGTAAAAGAAATGGAAAAAATGAAAAATAAGAGGGAAGAGAAAAGAGCCCAGTTTTCTGAAATAAGAAACAGGCGGGCACAGGTAAGAACATGATGCTTAATTCTTCAACTGAAATGTTCTGCATGATGTTTCATTTAATAACTGAATGCTGTAAGTGTCTCAGGTGACATGAAAAATATTTTTGCATTCATGAAAAATATTTTGCATGAAAAATAATTCTGCATTCAATGCATAATGTCCACAATCAGTAGTAGTTGCAGCTGACGGAATGTTCCCTAGCTATAAGGAATATACAAGACCAAACGTTCTGGAAAATTAATCCTCTGTATTGGAAGTAGTATTTGGGGTTGTCAGGTGGAGAATTCAATTCAGTTCACCACTCCAGAACATCAGAATCAGTGTGATAGGGAAAAAAGAAAATTCTACAGTTCTTTGGAATCTTTTTTGGAACATTTGGTTTTGTGCATCCCTACTGGCTATACTTTTAAAAAACGGTTTATGCCAGATGTATGTTGCAGTAAGCTTCTCTGGGCATGCTGGATTCTTTAGATCAATATTTCCCAACTTTGGCACCTATCAGATGTGTGGGCTTCAACTTCCAGTATTCTCAGCAATGGCTGTGCTGGTTGTGGAATTCTGGGAGTTGAAGTCCAGACTTCTAGAAGTTGCCAGAGTTGGGAAACCCTGCTTTAGACCACGGACTGTAAAATTCTCACCCTCCGGATGGTGGTGCATTGCCATTCCAAGCATTGCTTATGATTAGCCAGACTGGTTAATGAGAACTCTGCTTCAGCAGCATCTGGAGGCCCACAGGTTTCCCATTTATACAAGCAGACTGAATTATTACCTGATACAGCTTTTATAAAGAAGACTTCAGTCCAAGTAACATACCAGACAACATCTAGGTGGAATTTTTGCTTAATTATTTGCTTTTCTATATTCCCTCTATTTTCAAATTAGTGCTACATCTAGTTAAGAGAGGGGAAAAAATCTGGGTCCTTGGTTCTCACTAATCCAAGATTACCTATTTTATCTTACAGGAATTTGACAGTAGTTGTCCAAATTGGGATTTTGCACGAATGGTTAAAAAATATCGAACTACTATTAACTGCCAATCATTATCAATGAATGATCCAGTAAGTAAATATATGTAAACTATCTTAAAAGTCTTCTCATTTAGCATTAGTAAATGCCTTTCTTGGAATAAGATAACTGCATTTAAAAGGCAAGAAATAGAATTCTTTGTAAACATCAATAACCAGAAAGTAAATTACTTGTGCATGAGAGCTTCTCTTACTCTACAACATGTATTTTGTGGATTATTTGAAATGAGTTGCTAAATGTATTGACTGTATTACTTAAAGAGTCCTAATGCTATAATGGGCAGGAAACATCAAGTGGAGATCTAATGTGGAGCAAAATCATCTAAAACTTCAAAGCACGATATGTTGCAATGTGGAATTAGTTAGATCAGAGCTTTCCAAACTATGTGTCGGGACACGTTAGTGTGTCGGCTGTAGTGTCTGGGTGTGTCACGGCTGCTGCTGCCTCTGAGCCCTCCCAGGATTCCACACAGGTCCTAGTGCCTGCCTTGTGCCTTGCTGCCTGCAAACCTGCTGTGATTCCGCGCAGGTCCTAGTGCCTGCCTTGTGCCCTGCTGTAATAGTGTGTCGCGAAATGATGCCCTGCTGTAAGAGTGTGTCGCGAAATGATGCATGTCTAAAAAGTGTGTCACCAACATGAAAAGTTTGGAAAGCTCTGAGTTAGATGTTAGCTTTGAATAAATAGCTGATGATCAGAGCACAAGGTATACTTACAAATAATTAATCTAAAGAGGAAAAATTAGCAATTTAGATTTTATTATGCCTATTTCTAAAGTTTTCCTGACAATATTTGCTTATCTGCTTTGTCCAGATAACTTAAGTCATGTGAGTGATAGGAACAGAAATATTTGCAATTTTGGTTGCTATGTTATGTCTTTGTGGGAGTAGGGGAAACTGTCAGAATCATCATTATATTCAGCATTCCTCAGATTCAAATTCCCCCAAAAGATTCTTGAGCATATGACATCTGATGCTATTATAATACATATGGAGTTTTCTTAGATCTCATGATGTTTTGAAAAAACTAATTTTAAAGAAGTAAAGTTACACTCCTCATTATAGTGACACTACTGTTTTCTATCTCAATAATAATAATAACAACAACAATAATTTTATGCTGCCTTTTATGTATAAAACTCAAGGCAGTGAACACACCTAATATTCCTGCTTCCTATTTTCCCCACAACAATAACCCTGGAGATCACATTTTGTGGTTGTGGAGAGTTCTCAACAAAGTCTCTTTTCTGATGAGTGCTTTAATGCTTTTTATTCTTAAAACATGCATGGATTCTGGGGTGCCACGGGTGTGTGTGTGCGTGTGTCAAAAAAGTCAAAATGACGGCCACAACTGCATGTGTGTTTATACAGTTGTGTCCACAATCTTGACTTTTTTGACATTCCCCTCCCTCATGTGGACAACCCTGATGGAATAGTGAAAAAAGATGTCTGACCTTGTCTCTTAATGCGATTTGCAATCTCCTTTTAAGATAGAAGAGCATAGAATTTGTGTCTGCGTGAGAAAACGACCCTTAAATAAGCAAGGTAAGGTGCCATTCAGAACTTAGCAATTCACGGGTCAATTCACTATTGTTCCTCATAATGGGTTCTTTGTATCTTCAGATATTATGCGTTGGAAGCTAGAATTCCATTACTGAATAAAAAAGTCATTTAAAATGCAGCTTTATTTAAGTCATTTAATATGAACTCAAACAAAAGCATGAAACTAGGGAGGAATACATCACTAATAGACCTCTTGAACAAACCCCTTTGGGGGTGCAGTGGACAGGAGTTATAACTTATCATATCTAATTTTAATTATTGTATCACTTTTCAACTGAATGATATTTCATTTCTGTTTGAATTTTTCTCTTACACCTCATTGCAATCATACTTTTCCTAAAAGAGATTCTGTACTTAGGCAACTTAGTTTCTGCAGCAGTAATCATGCAAACTGTTGTCTTCCTCACATGTTTAAATGTTTGTGGAATTCACAAGGTCCTATTTCATGGACCTTTTTTCTACTTTTTTTCTCGTAAACAGAACTTGGAAAGAAGGAATGTGATATAATCACTGTTGTTAGCAAGAACAGCATCCTGGTGCATGAACCAAAGGTGAAGGTGGATCTGACAAAATATCTTGAAAACCAGGCTTTTCGATTTGATTTCTCATTTGATGAAAAAGCTACCAATGAGATGGTTTACTGGTAATGCATATTTTTCCTCCTGGTAGAACAGTGATAGCTTGCAAAGTTAACAATAGATACTGAGGACTAGTTCATAAATGATGTTTTCTGAGTGCTATGCTACCGAAAAGACTTCATGGAACATTTTAAGAGTTTTGCTCCTTGTATTTGCTGTTATACTGTATATCACAAACACACACACACAGAGAGAGAGGGGTATGTATATCCCTTACACAGGGGTCCTCAACCTTTTTGGTGCCAGGGACTGGTTTCAAAAGATGATTTTTCTGGGGGGGGGGGGTTTCCAGGATTTCTGCGGAGCAGGGGGCGGGGTTTCCGGGATTTCTGTGGAGCAGGGGCGGGGTTTGCGGGCGGGAGCCAATCGCGCAGAAGGGGGCGGGGTTTGCGGGTGGGAGCCCCGTGGCCCAGTTCCTAACAGGCTGCGGCCCACTAGTGGGCCTTGGTCCACAGGTTGGGGACCCCTGCCTCACATGCTGGCAATGCATACTGTACATTGAAGCCACCAGAGAGAGAGAATATGATTCTTCCCTTTAGCAAATGCTGCATTGCATCTCCTTTGCAAGGATGGAGTTGTTATCATGGTCATTTAAGTGATCTCTGGAAATAAAGTTTTCTGCAATAGGGCTATGGAGGAGTGTATTCCAAAGCGCATTGATACAAGTGAAGTACCCCTCTTTGAAGTATTAACATAGCTGCATTCTCTGGGGGGTTGGCACAGCTACTTTGAAAGCTTTCCCTGGCTTTCTCTGCGTGCCTGGGCTTTGCTGGTAAACTTAATAGAAATGTTGTCTGTGCATGCACATACACGCAGGGACACCAGAGTAAGCCTTTGAAATACCTGAAACTTCTGGAGCATGTAGCTACTTTAATGCTTTGAAGAGGGGTTTCACCTGTGCTAATGTGTTTTGTAAAGCACTCATTTTGAACATTTGCACAGCTCTATTTTGCAATAATTCTTACATACAGAATTATAGAACTAAACTTCCCATTAAGATCCAACTAATACTGTATATTTAAAAAAACCATAGTTCCATAATCATGATTTGACAAAAATGTAGAACTGTTTTAGAGGCTTCTTGGGGAATTCTGGAAATTAATCTCCCATGGGTCCATGGCCACCTGATGCCCCATGAGTGCCCCTTTTTTTGCTCATTGGATGATAGTGACAGTTTTCCATACCTAGTGGAAGCTGCCTCTGGCAATGGACCACACTGCTTATATGAAGGAAGATCTGCTCTTCAATGTCCTATATTACTTTTTCTGTGTATAACAATAGATTTTGAGTTTTTACTGAAACAACTATAATTACAGTGTTAACCTCTGTGTACTTATGATCCTGAAAATGTCTAGAATTTTGATCTGCGTCAAAATTCTGTGTCACTATTGACAAGAGATATAATTGCCGCTGATAATTTTTACAGATTGCTTTTTATAGTTTCACTGACGCACTAATGTTTTGCATTTGTCCTTATGCTTGGCCAGGTTCACTGCTAGGCCACTTGTGCATACTGTTTTTGAAGGAGGGAAGGCTACATGTTTTGCCTACGGCCAAACTGGTAGTGGAAAAACTCATGTGAGTGTTGGCTTCTGTTATGTTTTTAACTTCCATTTCCCTGAATTAAGTAATAATTTGAATCAAACAGAAGTAGCCTGAACTGCTTCTAAATGCTTATCTGAAGAATTCTTGGCTTCACCTGAATGCTCTTTCTCCTATAGCTTGCATTATCTAGGCAATCTGTAGTTGAACAGTAAAGTATTTTATTTTAGCTTGTTAAAATCAGTCTGAAGTTAGTAGAATTAGGGTGCGGTAGCCTGCTCTAATTTCAGTCCACAGTGTATTGGAGTGGGAGGGGGGAAGTTTTTGATAAATGGAAGGCCAATTACACATATTGGTATGTATTTGGAATGATTTACTAATCTACCATTCCTGTGAGGGGCATGGTGGCTCAGCGGGTAAGACACCAGGCTTGTCGATTGCAAGTTCAGAGGTTCAAATCCCTAGCCCTGCGTGACAGAGTGAGCTCCCGCACTCACCCCAGCTCTTGCCAACCTAGCAATTCGAAAGCATGCAAATGCAAGTAGATTAATAGGTACCACTTCGGTGGGTAGGTAACAGTGTTCCGCGTGCATCATGCCAGCCACATGACCGTGGAAGCGTCTTTGGACAACGCTGGCTCTTCGGCTAACAAACGGAGATGAGCACCGGCCCCTAGAGTTGGACACCACTGCACAAATGTGCGGGGGGACCTTTACCTTTTTACCATTCCTGTGCAGTGGTAGTATGATTAGTAGCATTCTTAGTAGTAGTATATTAGTGTGTATAACAAAGTTTCTATTTATTATTTAAATTTATATGACCGCCCAACTCCCCCAACGGGGGACTCTATTTTAGGATATAAAGGAACTTTTGAGTGATTACTGAAATTTGCAAATTGAAACACTTGAAATTTCATTTATCTTTGTACAAAAATAGGTGTAAGGGTACTTTTTGAACAAGATATGTTGGATGGTCTTGGCTGTAATTAAATTCTAATGTGTTTGCAAGTAATCAAAGTGGTAGGTAATGAGATTCCTGTTTAACTGTTAAGATTTTGCCTTGTAACATATGTTCCTTTTCTAGACTATGGGAGGAGACTTCTCTGGGAAGGTACAGAAGGCCTCAAAAGGAATATATGCTTTTGCATGTATGTACTACCACAATTTGAATATTTTAAAAATTGAACCAATAATGTTGGACAACTTGCTTCCACCTCCCCAATATTAACTCTTGGACACAGTGCCCAAAATTCCAGTGAAAGTTGCTGCCAAATTTTAATTTCTGATGTGATGGAGGTGGAACTATTAAATATACGGGGTGTATCATGTCAACTGAATGTAACTAAATTTAAATTAAAACAAGTTTAGTTTTGTCTTGGTCCAACTACTTTTTTGAGTATGGTCCCATGATATGATTCAAAGGCCAAGCATGGCCTGTAGTCCAAATGATTGTGCTCTCCGTTCCAAGAACATTATAAAGATTAGGATGTAAGAAGCCTATTTTAACTCTCCCCAAAGTTACTAGTTAAATTGTTAATTAAATATTGTATGATTGGTAACGTCCCTATAGTTTCCAATATAGTTGCTGAAAGAAGCACATCATAAACTATGAAAGAACTTGTGGGAATGACCTGAAAGTGCATAAGCTTGATACAGTTTTGTTTGTCATCTTCTTTCTCTTACTAGCACAGGATGTATTCCTCCTTCAGAATCAGCCACGGTACAGGGCCCAAGGTCTAGAAGTATATGTGACCTTCTTTGAGATATATAATGGAAAGGTGAGGCCGTGTATATTTATGTGTTGCCCATATGTACTGAGTGCAAAAAAGGACTTCACATCCTCCTGATATAAAATGTATTGTTAGGGAATTGACTGGATTGACACTTCTCTTAGCTTGGATAAATTATCGGACTCAATTGGCACTGCTGCATATCTTGCTTGGTCCTTTGGTTCTTCTGTGTTAGCAAATGAAACTTGGGTTTGTAGATATAATTTTATCACAGTGGTGTTAACCTAGTGATAAGTGGAGGCTCTTTGAGCATCTGAATCTACTTCTGTCTAACTAGATATGAAGATCCAGGCTCATACTTGTTACCCAGGGAAGGAATCATTAGTATCAGAAAGGAATTGTGATATCTGTTGAGCTTGACAGTACTGTTCAAGCTGCATATTGTAAATTTATTTTCAGTTACAACACAAAGCTAAGAAGAGGCTTGAGCTCTTCTCAAGTGCTTCAGTTTGTACATTTTAGTGTCTTGAATGTCTTGATTTTAATACTTAGTTCAATCTGTTTGTTTGTTCTTATTTCAGTTATTTGACCTTTTAAACAAAAAAGCAAAGCTGCGAGTGCTGGAGGATGGCAAACAGCAGATCCAGGTTGTTGGCCTACAAGAAATGCGTGTGAATTGTGCTGAGGATGTTATCCGGATGATTGAAATAGGAAGTGCCTGCAGGTTGGTTGCTTTTCTGGCCACGTTTTAACTTAGTGTTCATAGTGTTCTGTTACATATCCACATCTAATCTCCTTCTTGCTTTTCTTAATTGTAGAGACTGGGTTTGGCATGACTCTTAGGTTCTAAGTGCTAATATACAGGATAAGATATCCCATAGCACAGGCATTTTTACATTTTAGAATGAAAAGAAACTTCATGCCAAGGAAACTTAATCTGCATCAGCAGAATTTTAAACTAATGTTTCTATACAAAACATTTTAGTTGGTATGTATGTATGTACAGTATGTATGTATGTATGTATGTATGTATGTATTAAACGTAATAATATTTTGGTTGCTAGAAAAAACAATCCTGAGAGGAAAATTAAGGGAGATCATCAAGAGAAGAAATTTAATCATTTAAGCTACAGAAGTGTCACTTTGAATACCTAAGTATTTTTGCAGACATTACAAAGATTAGTGTCTGCATGATATGCTAACATTTTAATACTGAAACTTAGAAGTGGAAACACAAATTGAAATATGACATTAGATAAGATGGGCACAAGTTATGGGAAGAAAGATAAAGGGTGCAGAACACTTCGTGCAGTCATATATTTTTATCAGGGATTAATATTTGTGTTCATAGTACTGTGAGAGGGAAGCTATACTTCGGTGAATTAAATCAATCTAAACTTAGTGGTGGAGGCAAGCCACTGTGGTTTCCTGTCCCTTTGAGTTCATAGAAAAGGAGGATGTGTGGAAGGACAGGCTTGCAGCAGAGTGCAGGCACCCATGTTGGTCTTCCTCCCCCTCTACTTCAAACATTCCTCAGCTTAAGGACGGCAATGGGTTTGTTAAAAAGGGCTTAGTTAAGAACAGCTGGGGGGAGAGAGGAGAGAGCGAGGAGGAGGCCAGGGAGAGAACGGAACCTGCGAAAAGAGCTGGTGTATTGTTGGAGTTTGCAGCTGGCAGCCAGAGCAGAGACAAGCACCAACCAAGGGAAGTTTGTTTTTCCAAAGAGATGTGGAAGGTCTGAAGAAACAGATAAGCAAAAGCCAAGGTCTGAAGAGGGGCAAATGAGAAAGCTGTCCTCTTAAAGGAACCTTGTGCTAGTTGGAGTAGCAGAGGTAGTAGTATCTAATAGTGTTAGCTATAGTTATACAGGAATAGTGATAGTGTAGTTAGTCTCTTACATGTATTAGATAAGAATAGGTACAGTTAAATAGTCTAAGTTGGTTAGGAATATAGGTTAGTTTAGTAGGAACCAGAATTGTATTAGTTAGACACATAGGTAACAAGAGCACTTTCCTACTGAGAATAGTTGTTAATAAGTAAAATAACGCCCCCAACATATAAGGGGAGACCAAAGTTTTTCGTGTGCGGTGTTTCGTTGGGGAACTTCTTGGTTGAGTCTGAATAATCAACCCTGGGTACAAAAGAACCTGTGGCAGGATGGGTACTTTCTGTACCTGGTAGATGCTCCAAATGCCCGCCAGGCACAGAAGAGCCAGTTTGGTCTAGTGGTTAAGGTGCTGGGCTAGAAATCAGGCGGCTGCGAGTTCTAGTCCCGCCTTAGGCATGAAAGCTGGCTGGGTGACCTTGGTCCCGTCTCTCTCTCAGCCCAGCTCACCTTACAGGGTGGTTGTTGTGGGGAAAATAGGAGGAGGAAGGAGTATTTGGCATGTTCGCTGCCTTGAGTTATTTATAAAAATAATAAAGGCAGGATAAAAATAAATAAATAAATAAATAAGTAGAGAAGAACAAGGCTCTTCAAACTTTAAAAGTGAAAGATTGAAAGGAAATTAGATTCCATACCGCCCCCCGGTCCCCTGGCTGCAATTTGGACTTAGCATCTGGTTGGCTACATCATAGCATAATGATGATGACAACAAATTTTTGGTTGGTGAAAAAGACTAACCAAAACATTGACTCCTACTAATTTATCATGTAATTAGTAATTCTATTATCATTGTAGGACATCTGGACATACATTTGCCAATTCCAGTTCATCTCGATCGCATGCTTGCTTTCAAATTATTCTGCGCAGAAAAGGAAAGCTTCATGGCAAGTTCTCCTTGGTGGATTTAGCTGGCAATGAGAGAGGTGCTGATACATCTAGTGCTGATCGTCAGACACGGATGGAAGCAGCAGAAATAAACAAAAGCTTGCTGGCGCTAAAGGTACAGAGTAGAACATAATAGCATTGTTAGTGTATGATTGGCCTCAGTAAGAGCAGGCGGCCTGTTAACTAGATGTCAGGCCTATGCTGCTACATTCTCTCTATGTTACTGGTTGCTTACAGCTCTAGATATGGGCAACTTATTATCCTTGCTCCTTTCCCCATCTTTTAGGAATGTATCCGTGCTTTAGGTCAGAATAAACAACATACACCTTTTCGGGAAAGTAAACTTACTCAGGTGCTGAGGGATTCTTTCATTGGAACAAATTCCAGAACTTGTATGGTAAGTTGTATAGGAGGTCTGATGATCTTAACTGCAAGAAGAACTATTGTGTTGTTTCATCAATCTGTATGTTAAAAGTACTCTTTTTGAAAAGTTTTCTAAGTGATGTTAATCTGGGCATATTTAATTGGAAAAGGTCCTATAAGTTCATCGGACCCTAAATTCTGAGTAACTATTTTGAAAGAAAAAGATATCTAAAGTTTAAATGCTTCATTATAAATAAGGTCAAGAAAGCAGAGGTGACAGAATACAAGCAGGTAGATTAGCGGGACTACAGCTGTGCAAAAGGCAAGAGCTGAGCACAAGCTGGTAAAAATTTTGTTTCCTTTTAGATTGCAATGATTTCTCCAGGCATGAGTTCCTGCGAATATACTCTAAATACCCTGCGATATGCCGACAGGTGAGTGATATCTGAACTTGCAAATCTCACCATAACTTGGGGACAAAATGGGAAAATGGTGTTTTTTTATTATTAAAGGATTGCCATTTCTAAATTAGTTCAGGTGAGAGAAACATTAAAGCTTCTGATACAAAGAAATGGGTTAGGTTTTCTTTCCTTGTTCAAAAGGCAGTCTATCAAAATGCCTGTCAAAAATCCCCCTTGATTTTGACTAGAAATGTCCCAGTATCAAACTAATCTCAGGAAGCACTTGCTGTATGAGGTAAACTCTAAGCAAAAGAAGAAACAACTGATTATTGGGACTGTTTCTAGTCAAATTTACAAGGGAAGGAAAGCCTTATCCAGTTATTTCCTGCATCAGATGAAGATTTTCCATTCAGCTCAGTCCATGTTGTCCTACTTGGAGAAATGAGTGCAGGATGTTTGTTTATATGTAACATAACAACAAAAGCTGAGGTACTAGCCTATCTGTGTTACATATCACGCTTCTGAGTTCTTTATTTCAACATCGGACTTGTATTGAAAGCCTTCTGCTCTGTTCCCAGAGTGAAGGAACTTCCCAACAGTGGAACAGCTGGGGAAGCACAGAACTGTATGGAAACTGAGAGTGAAGAGTTTGAGATTAGCAAAGAAGAATCAGACCATCTTCTTGAAGTATGTATGTGCATAGCTTGAGATCAATTTATTTAGGGAAACGGGTCCTGGTGCAATTCTGCTAATATTTTTCCTTGTGAATAGCAGCTTTCTGAAGATGAGCTGTCTCCTCATCTGTCCAGTTTTCGTGAAGCTCTCACCCGGATTAGTGAACTTGAAGAGAAAGCAATAGAAGAACTTAAGGAAGTCAGGGAGGTATATTTGAATATTCAAAACTCCATAGGGTTCTCTTTTCTGAAGTGGCTAATATTTTTGAGGTATTGTGCTATAGATAATAAAAAAGCTGCTTATGTCTGTGGAATGATGCTTATAAACAAAGAGGGTATGATGTTTTCATTAACTTTTATCCATTCAGTAAATGTAATAGTAATAGCCATACCAATTCTCTCCTAAATTGTGCATCCAGAAAATGAATGACTGTAACTATCTCCTGGACATTGCGGAACAACCAGAATATGACCTAGAGGCGTTTGTGTACCAAGCTCAATGCTTCATAAATGAAGGATCCAAAAGCTTCCTCGGTCTGAAAGGTACAAAGGCTGCACTGCATCATCTTGAACTGTCATTAACTTAGCTTTACTACTAAATTTTGCAAATTGCATGCTAAGCACTATAGAATAAAGCAGAGATGCAATTGCTATGGAGAAACTGTAGCTCTTGTAATTACACAGTGGGAAAGAGCAGTAAAAACTACGGTTCTCTGGGAAAGTAAGGAGGGCATATTTTTTGTTCTGATTTACCAAGAGAATGTGCTCATCAGAATTTTCCTACCTAAGCTCAGTGTGACTTTCTGTATCCCTTCTACTGTGTCACATTATGTCATTTCCAGCACAATGAATGCAGGGGAAGATGCAGCTTTCTGTGACATCAGGTTGTTAGTGAAATTGATCCTGGGGTTTTTACAGTGGGTGGTCCTTGATTTAATCTTCTGTTTCCAACTTAGGAAACCTAGGAAGATTTGGAACCTGTCTGCCATTCTCCTTTGCTTCAACATTTGCAGTTTAGGCAGGGACTTTTATCTATAGGGCTTATAACGCCTGGGGGAAATTCAAGGATGTTCCGCCACTTACCTCCCCCCAGGTAGTTCAACACAGGATGGATATAAGTTGCATGTGGCCTTGAATCCCCTTTTTTAATGCATGCAGAAATCATGGTGCTGAATTTTGGTAGTATGCTGTTGAGAAACGGGAGCACAATTTCTACTTTTTTTTTTCCTTTGGCGGGAGGTAGAAAATATCTTTATAATCCTTCCTACTTCAGTGAGAATACTGACCAGTCTGCTGTTGTCCTTGACCGTTATACCCTCCCAGAGAGGACACTGAGCGGATGCTCTTTTTTCCAGTGCATCAACACTAAGAAAAGTGTACAGGCTACCGATGGTCCAGAAATTATTTTGTGTGTTTAAAAGTAGCTCTTATGGAGAACCTTGAATTGGCTTAAGTAAAAAAACTGTTTTCAAGATAGACATAAAATCAACAAATATAAGAATGAAAGATGGAGAGGTATAAAATTGATGGCCTTTTGCCAAACTAAGGGAAGAAGTTAGCTGAATGAGAAAGGGAGGAAGAGCTTTACATCAGGAAGAATACTGAACTTCATCTGTATATCGGCTGTCCTATATGCAGGGTGCAGCTGAGTTAACATTTTTCAGTCATTTTTGCTTCCATTACAAAACGGTATATCGAACACCTGAAAAAGTAGAGCCCATGAAAATACTTTTCCCACAGTCCACTTAACACTTGCAGTGCTAGGATGTAAACTAACGAAACAAACCCCGCGCTGCCGTACCTGTGAGAGTCCTGCTATTCCAGCACAGAGGTGCACTCTGTTCCAGATGTACTGTATATGGGAAGACAAACAAGCTCATCCCCATTTGTCCTAGCCCAGTTAATGTTTCTATTTAATGAAACTCCATGTCGGGGGTTCGTTTCTTCCAGAAGAAAACGAAAAGGCCTGTTCTGTTTTCAAGAAGCTACTTAGTAAAGCCATCCTATGAGCCTGCACAAATTCCAGTATGTTCAGAAATTACATTACAGCAGAACATTGTATGTAGTGGTGATTAAATACTGTATCTATTTTGTTGGATAGAAATAGATGCAAGTTGCTCTTCATGTCTTATCCTTTTTCTGAATTCTGTTACAATCTGGAATTTACTTTGACTTGCCTGTTTTCCCCTTTTTCACTTTCCACAGAGACTCTGGAGGAACTAACACTTGCCATGCAAATGGAAGAACAAGCCAGCAAGCACCTGAATCAACGGCACCTTCAGTAACTATCCACCCATCAAATGAACCTTTTCCCCCCTCTTGCTTGTCTGTCACTAATTTGGTTTGCTATTGCTGCATTTTAAAAGCAAACAGAAAATCCAGCCTATCTGCTTTGAGTGGGTCTTTTCAACCTCGTGCAGGAAAGGGACAGCTCTCAGCCAGAAAATAACATTTCTAGGACTTATGTCCCTCTTGTCCAGTACTGAAAGCTGCATAAGGAGGGCATGTTAATGTCACATGTTAAGCATGTATATATTTCTAGTGTATATAGAATCTTTGACTAAATATTTTTGTATGTTACAACTGAGTGCAAACCAGTGAATCTTAAACTGGATTTGCTGTTCTTAAGACAGAAAAAGCGAGTGAAGCTGTTTAAATATTTTTTTCTGAATTCATTAAGTTCCACCTTGCAAAAGCACTATGGCTTTTTCTGTAGGTCTCTAGACGGTCTGTTCTGGACCTTTTCAATGTGAATGAAGAATCCAATTGGACAAGTATTCTTGGTAGAAGGAGGTCTGCTACTGGATGACACATTTCTTTTTAAATAGGCAAATTAGCAAATTTGTTTGCTTGTCCTTTCAGGTAGTTATTGTCTAATAATGATTACCATACGCACACATAAAAACGGGCTATTAACTGAAATATTAAAAAGCAGTCAATAGCCATAATTAAGCTCAGAACTGAAGGATGCACAGAGTAATAAAAGAAATGCAATTTAACAGTGCTGGGGATCAGAAGCAGCTGAGATAAAATTAAGATATGATGCTTTGAACTCTGTAGTAGATGGATGGATCACTTAGCATAAATATCATCCATTGCTCTAAGTATAAATTTCTGGAAATGGATAGTCCTGGGTATGTGCAGTTAGTCACACCTAAAATCAAAGGATTTAGGATAACAGCCTTTATTAAACAACACAGTTTTACTTTCTAAAAAGCTTGTTTGCTACTGAATAATAAATAAATAATCTATATATTTAATGAATGCTGATAGAAAAGGATGGTTCATGTTTTCAATTCTTTTCAGACCAAATAAATAATCTTTATGAATTTTTCTGAGGAAAAACTACTCCCATCTATAGTGAATTTTTGAGATGCTTCTCTTAGAGTAGACAATAGGCTGTCTTCCAGGTTTGTTGAATTGTAACTACTACAGTCTCATGCTAGCTGGGATAATGAAAATTGTAATTCAAAACATTTAGAAGTCAACAGATTGCTCTACCTGTTCTGCATTAAAGGTTGGTCTTTTAGCAAACACACATACCCACAGTTGGAAAGATTGTGTCCTTGGTCATACAGGGTATAAGAGAATGTGGCAGAAGGTATATATTCATTTAAGTATTTAAGCAAATTAAAAAATAATTTGAAGGTAAGTATAACCTTGAAGTATAGATTAAATGCAACAATTCAGTGCAATTTTATTTAACACAGATATTCTGTTTCCTCTTTAGAGTCTAGGGTAGTTGTACAAGGAGTTATTCCACATTAATATAACAAACTTATGATGTGTGTCAGGGTTGGGCTACAAAGCAGGCAAAAAAATGATCCAAGGGCAAGAGCCATTTTTTGTTCCTTATGTTTTCCTGAGCCTTGTGCCCTCCACTGCTGTTGAACCACAACTTGTTGGGAGATTATGGGAACTGTAGTTCAGTTCAGGTGAGAATAGTCAAATCATTTTGGGAATAGTCAGAGAAACTTGGAATAACCTGTCCCAATGTCTTAAAAGCTATAGTTTGCCCTGCAGTTATATAGTCCTCCATCTGTTATTCACAGGGATGTACGAAAAGACTTTGAAAAAAGTACATTATGCAAGGGGTGCAGAGAAATGGAGAGAAGATGAAAATCAACAATAAACCTAATACATGAATGAGATTAAGCAAGTGGCTCAGAAGGTACTTCACTATCTTCAGTGTGCCATTCCTCTTCAGGGCTTGTTTCTGTCTCTAGGTTGGGAGGGGGGCAAAAACACAGTTTCAGTTCAAGAAAAGCAATTTAGTCTTGAATCTATTACTGAAGCAATGGGCTAACTTTAAGTGTGTATGTATACGCATACCTACATATACACATGAACATATTGCTCAGCCCAGATCACATGGATTTGTGCTGCAGACATTAAATAATCAAATGTCTATAGACCAGTTTGTTTTGCAACAAAGTTACAACACAGTGATGTGACTAAACTGTTTTGGGTTGTCAGCTGGTATTTCCATCCAGATTATACACATACATATATTTCAAAAAGTAAATATAAAAATACTGCTTTTTACTACTGTATAAATATAAAAATACTGCTAATCTGAGTGGTTTCTGAATTTAGCTGTGAATTAAGTGCTAAACACTTTTCTGATTCTGCACCAAAAGAGATTTTACAATTATTTATTTATATATATATATATATATATATATATATATATATATATATATATTTTTATATTAAAAATTGTAAAATCTCTCTCTATATATATATATCCATGTTTCTTACTGTAGACTTTTGCCCATGACTGCAAAAAGCATACCTGTAAAAACCATTTTTCCTTTAGCCAAAAAATCTGCTGGAATATTGACTATATTGGTAGCCAAGATATCAGCCTGTACAGCATCCATATTCAAGTACAAATTTGTAGAATCTTGCTGAGAAAAGAAAAAGCTTCAGCATTTTAATTTGAAAACATGGAGACCACAAATGACATTTCCAGACAGTTCTTTCATATCTGTCTGTCTCAAAGCCATTCAAACTGAATTTTCTTTACACACCTTTCCTAACTTGAATCCCATGACGATTATTTATAGGACAAATTACTAGAAACAAAGGGCAAGTTCAAACAAATGCATAAATTGATTTCACTTTGATACATGGGCAAGCATATGAAACATTTTCAATGGGAAGCTAACATAGATCTTACTGTAATTACTATGCTGCGGTTTAATTAGACATGTACATGCATATGTGAATCAGATTAATGTCCTGGTCCTTAAACTTGGGTTTTGATTGCCTCAATCTTTTGATCACGTTGGGTATACCAACTGTAACTAATGAAGTAGGAAAAAATCTGTTTTTCATGTGCCCACTCAATCTCTTGTCACCTTTCAATTATATTCCACACACCAGAATTCTGGGGAATAAAGTAATGTAAATTGCTTAGCCAATTCTGCAATCATTACTGGCCTTTGTTTTAATTCCAATTAAAGCCATCTTTATAGCTGCTGGGAACTAGTTTCCCAACATCTGAGGTGCAAAAGATTTTCTACTCTTGGTCTTGGCAAAGGCAGATGTTAGCTATCTTAAGATAATTAACTTGCCCTTTGATCTTAATCTAAAGCATGCTATGTGTTCTATTCATGCATAATTGGTAGTAATCCAGAAGGTCTTGTCTCTGGGTTCTCAATATTTCTTTAGGCAGTTTTTTTGGAAATGACTATAAAATGGCAAGGGTCACTTAATATGGCACAATTATGCACACGCATTATGGTCTAGGTTTACAGAAGTGCCCTTTATCCTTTTAAGCAGTCAGTTCCCTCCCTGAAACTGCTGTTAATATAAATAAAGACCAGGCCATTGTGGGTCTAATTTGATCTCCTCCCATTACTGAATTATTTTGAAATGGAGAAGATTCTAAAGACTTTTGAAACTGAAAATATGCCAAGTAAACAAATTTAATTATATCAAAATATGTACCAAAATTGTAAAAGATAACTCCAGTGCTAATATAGTTAATGGGAAGAGTTAAAGAAGCTATATGGCCAGAGTTCGGTGAACAGAAGAAAATTCACCTACAAGCAGGACAGAATTGCAAAAAAATGACAAATGAATATTGGAGCATGCACATGTTGGAAAATAATGACATTACAAACAAATGGACAATAAAGTCATATATATTATCCAGGAGATCTGCCTGAGGCAGAAGACAGAAATCAACCACGATTTATTTATTTATTTATTTATTTATTTATTTATTTATTTATTTATTTCTGCCTGCCTGCCTGCCTGCCTGCCTGCCTGCCTGCCTGCCTGCCTGCCTGCCTGCCTGCCTGCCTGTCAATGGACTGTTTTGGTCAATGGACTTTTGCCCATTCTTTCCCTAGACTTGCACCGGTTTCTGCCATGCCAGCTTCAAGTTCTTACATTTCTTTAAATCTAGGAACCTACTATTGTGGGGCAATCATGCAAAACAAAATAGAAACTAACCAGATTTAGGGACTGTTTAAAGATAACTGGGGGGGGGGGGAGAAGAAATAATGTTTACATTTAACTTTACAAGTCTGTCTCCTGAAGGTCATTTGGAAAGATGGAAGTAGAAAGTTAGAAAAACTCAGTTTTTTTGTTTAATAAAATGTCCTTTCCAATATCGTCACTTACATATGTCTGCACATACCTTTACAATGTACATTTTAAAAATTATTTGTTAGTGGTACAAGAATTAATTTTATAAATGGATATTAAGCTATTTTCACTGTAATTATCAATATAAACAACAGAAAAATACTTTTAAAGAAATGAATATAATTATTTTAAAGTTATATACAGTACCTGAATTTTATTAAATGCCTATATTCTGATTTTTTTTTGCAGTGGTAGTGTTTGTTTAGTCTGTTTTCCATCAGTGACATACACAACAGCTATTTAAGTATGTTCTAGAAATGCATTTTGATTTGAATCCTTATTATTGCACTTGAAATATAAACCTTGGTATTTAAATCTGAAAACCCATCAGGCAAGCACTGTATAGAGGACAGATAATACATACCATGAACAGCTGGAACAATTTTTCTCCCATGGCCCTCTGTACATAGTTCTCAATCACTATGAACATCTGTACAAAATACTGCAAGGAAACATCAGTCAAGCTATAGGAAAAAAACATTACAGTTTTGCAAAGCATTTGAAAAGAATGCTTTACAAAGTGTTACGAAGCACCCCCTGTGATAAAACAGCTATGTCCTCTGGAAAGCTACCTGGTTGTCTGCATGGGTATGTATATGCACAGGCAACCTTTCTGCTGGGTCTACCAATGATGCAAAGCGAATGTGGTTGTGCAGGTAGTCAGTGGCAGCCTTTGAAACCATCTAGCGACCCTTCATGCAACTACTTCAAGGAAAGGATGCTTTGCGTGTACTAAATTACTTTGTGAAGTGTCCCTTTCAAATTACTTGCTCAGTTAAAACATAAAACACTATGTAGGGTTTCTTATGCAGGTTTAGTTGGTATTCTGTTTTTCTCTTCATTGTTTTTGTTCTAGAGTGAAGAGGGAGATGAGGGGAGCTTCATTCACTATCAGTAGCATCTTCAAAAGAAAAGCTCTAGGAATATCATTCTGCCATCATGTACATCTTTACTGCATTTAAATATGGAAGCTTCTCTTCTACATAAACATGTTCCATATCCATCCCCTACTCCTGCCATAGCTTGATCCTGCTTCCCTTGAGTTCAACTACCATACTCCCAAGTGCATATGCAAACAATTTCCATTACAGAAATGTCAAGAACAAGCTACACCCAGGTATCTCCTAGTTCCCAATCACACTTGCCTCTAATGTGATGCTGGCCTGTCTCTGACAGTTGGTGTGGTCTTTGTTCCCCATGGCACACATAAGGCCATGTACCACATTTAAGAAGATCAGCTCCTCAGCCACTTCTTTGGACTCCTGGGCCAGAATTCTGGGAGGGGAACATTGAATTAGCATGCTGGGAATGGGGAAGAATGGAGCTATCTGGCAGAAGAAATGCCCTAAGAATTTACGACTGAAATGCTAACACAGAATGGTTTGGTAAGGTCTAATGCATGGTTAGTGTTTCAGTTCAACGTGGTAGACACACGGCTTTTTATGAAGTAAGAGTTCAAGTAGTGCAGGCTATATGTGGCCTACCACCACCACCCATTTTTGCTGCACCCAGAACAAGTGGGACTGAAATGTTTTTGTCTCTCTCTTTCTGAATGGGTGATTAACGAGCAAAGGGGTGCTTTTGGTCTCTACAAAATCTATTTTGCCCCTTAAATCCACACAAATCCCACAGAACACTAAATAAATACACCAGAATTTCTCTGGTAATATTACTCATCCATTTGCTCTTTCACCTGTAACAACAATACTGTAACCAGTTTTAAAAAACCAAGTGATGGAATAACAACAACATAGTTTAAATGCCATTGCAACCTTTCCTGATGAAGTAAAAAGCAGCAATTTATTTGACACAATTTTGCTACTACCAAATATCTATAAAAATTATTTTTTTTAAAAAAACAGTAAAACAAAAAAGAAAAAGTGCTCCTTCCACTTTGAAATGTGGCCTTCAGGATACCGAGCAAAGCGTGATATAGCCCTTGAGCCAACAGACATTGTGCGCTCTATTATAAAGCATGTCTTATGTTGCATAATTTAAACGATGTAATAACACCTAAATCACCTATTTAAATAACTTCGCATTTCAAAGCTGATAATCTTCTAAACAATTAGATGTGCCTTCTTCAGGTTGCTAATAGAGCTCCAGACAAAATAATAAGTACTCAGTAATACTATCCATATTCAATAACATTTCCATTATTCTGATCCTTCTAAATGATTATTGACCTTTTATTATTAATTTGAAAAAGTATAACTTTTTTAGAAGTTCTAATCGTTTCAATTATTTAATTATCCCTTCCTTCCGAAATAACTACCCTTTTTTCTCCTGGAACCATAACAACAGCATATTACAAATGGAGAGGTGGAAAGATTTAAACATATCCACCCCATTAAACAGTATTTGTCTCTTCCCCATTTCCTCTATAACTCTGATAAAAATCTTAATTATATAGTACTGCAGGCATAATGGTTTCCTCCATTACACCAAGTGGGAATACATGTAAAATGTCTGTCAAAACAACTACTTTTCCCTTTAAGAAGCATATGAAGGGTGTGTGTGTAATATTTGTTCTGGTTTGCCGCTGGACCTGGTATTCTTTGTACCTCCTCTCTGCTGCCCAGGGGAGTTGCTTCAAATGTTTAGACAGCTAGTTCCAGTAACTTAAGTATTTCTTACCCAATGGTCCTGGCTGCTGCAGCTTGCTGAACATATGCTGGCAAGGATTCCATTAGGCGCAAAGAGCCTGCCTCTGAACAGATGATATAATGTAAGAATCAAATACTGTGTCTCATAACTTTCCCAAAGTACAGTGTTTGATCTGGGCGGAAGCTGGGCAGAACGTTCTGAATCAGACTCCCCGGGAAAACCCATTTCCAAACAAATTATCCATCTTTCTAGCAGCAGAGTTTGACTTACGTGGCTATTTTCCATTTTGCAAGTAAGGTAGGGACTTTGATTTTTTGACTTTTCAGCAAACAATATTGGTGTGTTTTCCTTTGAAAGACATAGGCATGTCCCCAGCTCTCCCAGTGTACATAGCTAAAATCAGTGGTGAAGTTTTATAATAATAGGTTCTACCTCCTCAGAGCTGCAGGCTTAGTTTATGAAAATTTGGAATCCGATGGCCCAATGATAAAAGGTATGGATTTAGTTGGATAACGTATATTAAGATGCTTCTTATGATAACAAAATCTTCCCCTCTCAACATGCACTTATAAATACAATTGTATTATTGCAAATGCAGCTATATAATTATAAAAGTAGGAACCATCTTCCATATAGACAAATCCAAATAGCACTGTTTGAGAATATTACCTTCCAGGATTCTGGCTTGCATCTTGGCTGTCTCCTGTCTCGATGGCTTTAGTAATGTAACCAAGCCTTTTAGCACAGCGGGTCGCACATCATAGGCCATAAGGTCCTTGATCAGTTGAATAGCTACAAGAAGGAAGATATCAGAATTCCTGTTTTGCCATGAGCTAGTTTTAATTAGATTGTATCTCTTATACAATACAGCCTCTCTATTTCCTGTGGACTCTGAGGGAGGGAACAGAACCTATTGTACCATTTAGTTCTAGTTCTCTATGGTCTGATTTCATTAGAACGTGTCTGCCATTATGGGCACTGAAATATATGAAATATGCATGGGAACATTACAGTATTATAGTGGACTATAATGATGAGAGGAATTACAGAACAGTAAAGACACACACTATTTGAACTCCACGCTTGGCAACTACTTCCATGTATTTTTCATGTCAGCCTTACAAACTTGGATTGCCACTTCTTTTATTTTGAAGTAAAACTTTAACTAATAACCATGGAGGTAGTCCTCCATTCAAGTACTATCTAGGGCTGACTTTGTCCAACTTGCAAGATCAACCAAGAATGGCTATGTGCTTCAGAAGTCATGTCAGGTAAAAAACAAAGAGCAATCAACTAATCAGTACAAAACCATTCTTCAAAATGGCATAATTGAGGGGACACCAGGCTTGTCGATCACAAGTTCGGAGGTTCGAATCCCTAGCCCCGCGTGATGGAGTGAGCTCCCACACTAGCTCCAGCTCTTGCCAACCTCGCAATTCGAAAGCATGCAAATGCAAGTAGATGAATAGGTACCACTTTGGTGGGTGGGTAACAGCGTTCCGCGTGCGTCATGCGGCCACATGACCATGGAAGTGTCTTCGGACAACGCTGGCTCTTCGGCTAACAAACGGAGATGAGCACCGGCCCCTAGAGTCGGACACGACTGCACAAATGTGCGGGGGGAACCTTTACCTTTTACCTTGTCAAAATCAGCTATATATATTCATGCCCTGTGTAAAGCAATTAGAATGCAATGTATCTTTATATTATCTATCTTACCCCTTAAACAGAAATAAGTCCTTTTAAAACAAACTCATAAAATTGAGATCATATTTGTTTCTTTTAATGGAAGTGTTTATTAAAAGTGAAAGCTATATGCAGTCTAAACAGAAATCAGAGTCTAAAAGTTGACCTTAATAGGAAGATCAATTATGACATCAATCAATTAATCCCCAACCAGTATCTGGACATGCCCTTGCAGTGTGCCTTTGTATTCTGAACCCTTTATTGGAGAAGTCAGCACAGCGGTATAACTAATTGTCTTTAAAAAAAAAGAGTTAAGGGGAGAAGTCTAAAATTATACTATCAAGCTGCAGAGCTAGGTCATACAATCACATTCATTTTGAAAGATACAGCAAAACAGTGGATGAAAATTGAAAATATGCAAGAATTGAAATCTATCTAAAGTAAAATAAATAATGACTTTATAAAAGTTATTATCCAGATCCAGAGGAAGAGTATACAGCACTTATGCAGGATATATCCCCCTTTACACTCTTGGTGATATATCTGGGCTTTTATGATCAATATAGAATTGGACTAATGAAAAGATAAGGGAATATACAGAAGAAGAGATTTTTATAAAATCTTAATATAGAACAAACAAGAGGTAGAACACCAATTAAGATACGAAATACTGTGTTTCTTATGGATTCAAATAAACTCATTCTTATGCAGTTACAGGAGAGTAATGGAATTTACAAACATTTCTTAACAAATGGCTGTTGTGGGTCTTCCGGGCTGTGTGGCCGTGTTCTGGAAGTTGTGGTTCCTAACGTTTCGCCAGCATCTGTGGCCGGCATCTTCAGAGGGCAGGAGCAGATGCTGGCGAAACGTTAGGAACCACAACTTCCAGAACACGGCCACACAGCCCGGAAGACCCACAACAGCCATCGAACTCCGGCTGTGAAAGCCTTCAACAATACATTTCTTAACAAATGGTGAGAAACTGATACTAAAGTACCCTTCTCAATCTAAAGGCATGACCTCCAAAATATACATGTTATTACTGGAAACAGATACAGGAAATCCTTTCCTAACTTTGTAAGAAACTTGGGAGATTGACCTGGGAAAACATCTGGATAACACATGGCAAGTGTTGTGGAGATCTGGAAGATTTCTGTCAGCTTCTATGCTGGAATTATATTTGAAGATTTTGCACTGATGGCATTTAACCCCCATAAGAGTTGCATAAATATATTATAATTATCCAACAAAGTGTTGGAGGGGTTATAAAAAGAAGGGAACATTCTTCCACCATTGGTGGATATATGACAAAATATCAGATTTTTGGAAAAAGATTTTTGATGAATAACTAAACAAAGACATTTTCACCAAAATTAGATTAATTGCATATATTCAATGGAGAGGACATGGGGTTAAACAGTAAGAACCTTATCACATTTTTACACTTGGCAGCTAAATTATTAATCGCTCAGCACTGGAAACATTTGGATAATTTACGAATTGAAAAATGGCATAGGAAAATTTTGTCCATAGCTCTACTCAAAAAAGTATCAGATAAAGTTCATATGTTGAAGAAACAAGATGGTGAGCCACCATTCTACAGGATCTGGAGGGATTATATTTCTTTTATAAAAGATAGTAAGTCTTATTCTCTCAATTCACTGGATATGTGGAAATTATAAAATGATCTGTAACAAGTTTAGACAATTTTGATGATGAACTTGTAAAGTGTCATCAAAACTTTAAGAAATTTATTTAAATAATTAAAATTTAAAAATAGGGATTAGTAATATCAAAACATTTATTTTCCTATGAAGGCAGTCATTTTGCATATTAATATCTGCACATTAGTCTCAGAGATCATTTGGCTTTGTTGCCACCCAATCACTAAAACTAGACAAACATGATCTATGCCCACATGGTTTGACTACCTTGGCAACAAGGTTAATTATTATGATGGGAGGTGTAGGTAAAACATCTGAAATGACTCAGGTAAGGAAAATTTTATTGTTATTTGTATATTAAGACTTCATGTTGTATGTAACATTTGTTTTACACACTGTCTTAGTTTTCAAGACAGGTCCTCTCCCCCTGCCCCCACTTTAGAAATGTTAGGCTTACTCATTACTTCATTTATTTAAACTCTGATTTTCAATTTCCAGTAAATTTATTTTCCTTAACAACGGTTGAAGAGGGGGAAAAGCAAAGTCTTACCTTCATATTGTACCTCCAAATTCAGAGAGCGAAGCACACTCAGCACAGAATCGACAATGCTCGGATGGGCTTTTCCCACAATTGACTGGCAAATTAAAGAAGTAACAGGGGAGCATTATTTCCTGAGTTGGATTCTGTAAACAATAGGCCCATCTTAGAATGCTCCAGTTCAAAATTAATTTGGGAAATACACATCAGAAGCATGTAGATACAAATTATTTAGATTCAGCATGTTCCGGTAGACAGTATTTTGTCCAGGAGAGCTAAATTCCTTTGAACAATTATGAACTTTGCTTTTAGTGTTAATTTTATTTATTTATTTATTTTCACATCTCACATTTGTGACTCTGGGCAGCTTCCAATTAAAACAAACAATGCCAAAAAGCCAAAAAATAAAACAACCATACAAACAACACAAAACATTAAAACAAAACAATTAAAAAACAATCACTAGGAGATGATGTAATGTATACTGCAAAGGAGACAAAACTTGTTTTGAAAACAGTAATACTCAAAACATATGTAAATGTATAATGGCAGATGAGTGCCACTGGCTGAAGTTACCTTTGCACGTATATATCATTAAAATATACATGCATATAAAATACTTTAAAAATGAGGCACATTAAAGATATATGCCTGAGAAATAAATACCTCTGGCAAAGAACTCTTAAGTAGGTATTAAAGCAGAGCATAAATTTCAAGAAATATGCAGAATGGCCTGGTTTTAAAATATTTCACATGTCCAATAGAACAATAAAGTAGAATTTTCCCAGATATGGAGTACCCTCATAATACTACAAGTTGCCAGAAGGCAGAGTAACATTTTATCTTTATTAAAATTATGTCATTCTTTAGATGAAAGATAGTACCTGGATGAAGACTAGTTATTAGTTGAGCAGTTATTTGAACCCATGATTTGTTAAAATTAATTTTACTTAGGATATGAAAGGCAAATCTTGGTTGAGGAGTTAACAACATCCTGGCATTCTTTAATTATCACATTTTTGCTGAGTAAAATATTGAAGCAGCATTTAGCAAGAGCATCCCTGTTTCAAATACAGGTAGTCCCTGACTTACGATAATTCATGTTCAAAGTTACAACAGTGCTGAAAAAAGTGACTTATGACTGGTCCTCCACTTATGACTGTTACAGCGTCCCTGTAGTCACGTGATCAAAATTCAGGCACCTGGCAACCAGTTTGTATTTCCAACAGTTGCAATGTCCCAGGATCACGTGATCACCATTTGTGACCTTCCCAGCTGGCTTCCGACAAGCAAAATCAATGGGGAACTGCGTGATTCACTTAATGACCACATGATTCGCTTAATGTCCACTGCAAAAATGTCATAAAATCAGGTGTGGTCATGTGACGCCTCACTTAATGACTGCACCGCTTAGTGATGAATTTTCCAGTCCCTGTTGTGGTCGTTAAGTCAAGGGTTATCTGTAATATAATTATTTCTCACTAGCACACCACATTAGTCAAGCCATGTTCTGCAAATCAAGCATATATTGCTATGACCGTGCAGCCCTAATTATTTTTATTAGACAAGACTTGTTTCAGATATGAAAACAAATTCCATTCAATTAGTTGGAATGTGGGTTTCAAAGAGGGAGATATACTAGGCTGGTACAGCATAAATAAATAGTTGTATAAAGACATAAAGACTAACATTCATTATGGTAGCCTTTCATGTGGGAGACCCACTTTGTTGGAAACATACAATGTTTTCCTAAGTTGATAGGTAGCCATAAGTTTGTGTGTGTGTGCGTGCGTGCATATTCACACTAAACATACACACACTGGAACAAAGAATGGGAGAATGATGAACAGCAAGGTCAGAAGGAACTGCAATATAAAAGAATACAGCCTATGAGAATTGTACAAAAGCCTAAATGTATGCAACACTGTTAACTAGTCACTATTACAATTATGTTTTTAGGCTGCTGTTCAGCAGGGTGGAAGTGGGGAGGGTGTCAAAAAAGTCAAGATGATGGCACAGACATGCAGTTCCGGCCACCAATTTGACTTTTTTGACTCCCCTGCAGAAGTCCCTGTGTCACAGCTTGTATTTTTCTATTATATTTTCTTTCTGAGATTATTCCCCCACCGCTTCCCGCAAGCTCTATGCCTACCAAGTTGGGATGACATTTTAGGCATCAGTGAAACAAATTCTGCTTTACTGAAGCTTATGCATAATAAATTCATTACCCTTTTCTGGCTAGAGGACATATTTTTAATTTTTTGCAATGCAATTCTAAATATATTAAAGAGTGTTTTTAAAAATATTGCATTGAAATTACATGGCTATCCTTACATGCTGTGGAATATGGATTTTAGTGGCCTGGCATGGCTGCAGTTGTCCTGGCATGAGTCAGCAAATGGAGCAAGGAAGCTCAGTTCTGGCCTTGAAGGGCAGCTGTGCTGTCACAAGGGCTGATGAGCTGACCTGGCTGCTAGCCAGGGCTGTTGTGGGCAGATGTTGAGACAGCAGTCCCATTGGTCCAGCCTGGCATATGGGTGCTTTGGACTAGAGCCCGGGGAGGGGGGCATCCTGCCAGTCTAACCAAAAATTGGAGAGAGAGAGAGGAGGAGAGGAGAAAAAAAGTCTGTGCATAACGAGTGGCTGGAGAGAAAAGTTGGAGAGTGAAGTTACGTGAGTGTGCAGAGCAGTTGGCGGTTCCTGGTTGGGAAGGGAGAAAAAAGGTTTATGGGTGGCTTCTCTGGAAGAAGGGAAGACCCAGAGAGAGGACATCTTCACCCAAGACCCAAGACAGGAAGAGGGGATTGTCGGTCATTGGTGAAGCCCTGGTCTCTGGGGAATAACTCGGCAGAAGACCCTGAGAGAGGCTATTCCCCTAATGGAGAAGCAGTAGGTGTTTGGCTGAGCAGATCCAGGAGAAGGTCAAGTTGCGCTGAGAACACTACAGTAAATCCAGCCCATTCCTTTCTTTTCACTCTCTCTTGCATTTCAGCCCAGAAATGAGGAAGGGAGATGGAGTAAAACGGGGATGAAGCAGGAAAGCTAGAGGGGAATAGTCTCTGGGAGACTTAGGAGCAAATCTGAGACCAGGGTTATGCTCTATATACCTGTTGTAAATACCTGCTGTAAAATAACATTACTGTATATAGTAAAAAGCATAAAAGCCTCCAGTCTTGTTTTTCTGTGTCAGTTGCCACCCTCGCATAGCGAAATACACCTCCCGTTCAAAAAGAAGCCTGTCACACTGACATATGCTAAAATTAAAACTGATTCTAAAATAATGCCCAAGACAACAAAATGTTATGGTTCAAAGATGTGCAATGTAACTCACAGTGTAGCTGTAGAAAGCTTCCTATTTCATTCTCAGTTATGAGCATATGCCTTGACAGTTCCACAACATTATTACTGTTGGTCACTGCATTTTCAAATCTATCCACCTGTTTTAAAGGAAATGAGATTCCACACAATCCATAAAACTGAGGTTGCATACAATACCTCTATGCATTATCCCACGTCCTGTCTGTTTTGCTGACCTGTATTGTCCTGAGTGTTTGTAGTGACAGCTGCTGGGCTTTGGGAGAAGTGCACTTTAAAAGAGCAATCAGCCCTTTGTACACCTGATTTTGATACTTGGGATTTCCATGTCCTAAAGTATCCAGAAGAATCTGCACTTGATCTTGTGTTGCTTCTGACTTGGAAGTGGCCAAAAACTCAGCAACTGATCGCACGCCTGTGTAGGAAAAAGCTTTCTGAACAGCCAGGTTAAGAAAAATCTGCCAAGTAAATTGTACTTTTGAACTCATCAGCAATATCAATTAACTAATAAAAACATTTTGAAAATAGTATTGACTATGCCAATTACTGCTGGTAAGGATTCCCTCCATATAGGAACTGGTTAGTATCAAGCAGATTGCAACTAAAATAAGGCCACAGAGGGTGGGGGTGAGGGGAGGATGTATCGATATGCTTTGTGAATCCCAAGATCTGCAGAACTCCAATAAATAATTACATCTGCAAAATTGATTGGAAGAGTTGAATGACTTAGTTGGACAACTGGGCAAAATTCTTTTCTGAGAGAGGATATACCTTAGATATAATGCTGCAGATCCAACCTCTAAGTCTAGACTGGCGATCTAGGATTTGACACTTGCACTAAATCATCAATATTATTTTCTCTAATAAATTTACTAAGTTTCAAGCAGCTTTCCTTTCTGCTAGTTACAAAATACCTTAAAGTCATGTATAAATGTCAGAATTCAACTCAGCTATGGCCCAAACTCAGCATAACATTAAATGTGTCATTGTAAGTAATAAGCACATTTTTAAAAAATGGAAACAGCAGCAGCTATGGAATGTAGATGATTTTGGGGATGACATTAGTGGGGAAAAAGGATTTAATCTTCTTCCCTCCCATAATCCTAAACAAGCTTATATTTGCACTGGGAAGAATGCTCCCATTGATGCATTAAATGGGCAAATATCTTTAAATAAATAGTTTTTGCAAATAACTCAATCCTGCAGGCCTAATAATGATTGATCTCTTCACCACCATTTCAGTTTTAAAATATGTATATTAAAAGCAAATATACTTTTACTGTCAAATTTGTCCTAAATGGGACAAATCATGTGGTTGTTCATATCCTACATTCTATTACTGTAGATTATCTGTAGCAATGCCCAAGAAAATCTTGGAAAGAATCTTGTTTCCCATAAAACTTCATATGATATCATGACTTTGTAATGGGAAACAAAAACTATATGAAGGTGTTACATCTCAATTAGCTAAAATATTTGTCATATTATACTGTGCATGTGAATTATCAACAATTATAATATTTTTAAAATGCTGAAGACTATATACAGTATATACTGGTTTGGGGGCAAGGAACTATTCATTACAACATCTGGCTTTTTAAGTAGGCCAGTTTCTGAAATTGTGCAAGTTGAAGGCTACAATCCTTAGACGAGCAAACCTAATCCAACTAACTCAGTTGGATTTACATCTGAGTTGCACAAACTCTTGTGTGTTTCTTTTATACAAAACAAACTGTTCCTTAGAACAGGAGTCCTTATGCATAGATGCACAATGCTGCTAAACTACATCTTTCAGCATCCTCATAATTGGTTGTACTGGATGGGACTGTGGGAATTTGTGATTCAGTAACATCTGGAGTCCACATGTTATATACCCATGTCTTAGAGAAAAGGATAATCAGAGTTTAGGGGAAACACTGCTATAGGTTGTTTGAGTGCATGAAATGGAAATAAATACATAAATAAATAAAGTCCTCTGTAATTAACTTTCCATGTGCTAGTAGCTGGAATGCTTTATCCCAACTTTATTCCAACTCTCCCCAACTAAGGAAATTTTAGAAAGTTAGCAATTTGCAGCAGTTTCAAAGGGGAATTATGCCTCAACTTACTCTACACATGCCTCTAACATACTGCAATAAAGAAAAAAAGCCACAATACCCTGTTATAGTCAGTCATTCTTGTGAAGACCAAAGACTTCCAGCCATGTAAAATCAGTGTAAGTTGGATCACTGAAATTATTATTCATCATTCTGCTGAATTACAGAAAGGAAGCAACTCTTTTCTTTCAATGAAATTCACAGAGACTGGAAAGATGTTTAGGTGCGTGAGAAAATAATAATCCTGAGACCCCAAAACTGCTTCTCTTAAACGGTACATGTTGAAATATGCCTACCATAGCTTTCACAAATAAGCTCTTTGAACTTCCTGCCAGAATTTGCCACTAACTGAAGAAGTTTTACAGACTCCCTTTTGTCTTCCTCTTTCAGTTGCCTCAGCCCAAGTATTTCCAATAGTGTGAGGATACCACCAATTTCCAGGAATTCAAGAAGGTACCGCTGGCTGCAAAAATTTGGGGAATAAAACAAAAGGCTTTATAGCAAGTGTGTGTGTGTGTGTGTGTGTGTGTGTGTAGGGGGGTATATATAGAATATTATTTAACATTACTTCAGTTATTCCTTAACAAATGTTTGTTGATGCTTACTCACTAAACTGTCATTGTCCTCATTGTTTTCCTTTTTTGTGATGACATACAAGTTAGCAATACTTTTATTACAGAAATTTGGAATTGGCTATTTCCATTTAACATTTAGCAATTTGCATCCCATCCAAACAAACTGAAGGGAGATGGTTCAGATTTAATCAAAATACTTCCAATTGTTATTTCTGGAATTGCTTCTATGCTTGTTATGCAGCTATGATTTCAAATCTGATAAAATCTGCTACTGTATCATAAAGTATTATATAACATTTCTCCAGTTTGGGATAGGCTAAGGTTATTCAATCAATGTATCCTTGATACTACCAAAGAATATTTAAAACAGCAACCATGTTTTATTTTCAAGAACTTGTAAATAAGTGAATGTCTTCAGAAAGTAGAGTAAAGTAGAGTAGAGAGATTTATTAAGCAAGAAAGATACAGAAGCATAATCAGCAGCAGAACTTCCTATATATCCTTTGATAATACAAGGAGAGTATATCAGAGACCATTCCCTTTTTCAACAATATAGGCGGCTAAAAATCATAAGGTTCCTCCAACTCTCCTGAAAATGGTATATTTACTCACCCACTTGCAGCTGAAAGAAAGATGCCAATTGATTTTAACTGTTGTTCTAGGCATGTTCCATACATATAGCTATTGTGACCTTGTTAAGGCTTTTATTTAAACATAGTCTGCTGAATAAACCTTATCTGAATGTATTTTCTTCCTAACCTCTCTGCTCTTTTTAGAGCCATTTACAAAAATTCTGTGTCTGGGCTTAACAAGTTCTCTTTATGCTATACTAAATGTGTTAGCTTTTAAGATACCACAAAACAGGCTGTCTACAGTATTTTGCCATGATAGACTAACATAGCGAATACCCTTTGGGAATTTGTTCCTGTATCTGAGACTGCAAATTTAGAAACTGTGCTTGTTTGGGCAATTAAATATATAGCCCATCCTGGTAATTTTAACACTGTTTCAGATTCATATACTTCCTTGTTCTACCTGAACATCAATTCTCCAAATGGATACGTCAGCCGGAGCCAGGCAGTTACACGAGCCAGAAACAAACTGGCTCCCTGAGAGAATTCTATCTCCAGTTCTGGACCAGTCTTGCCTTGGTTGGCAAGAATGAAATTTTCAAGAATATGTTTTCGAGTAACTTTGCCAGCACTATCCCATTCCTGTAGGAAAGTTATTAATCTACTGATTGCTGCTTGCTCCTTTATAGAAGTCATGACTGGTATGGTCTTGCTAGTGAGAAAATAAAGAAAAGAGAGGTTTAAGAGTTTAGATCAATATTTACAACCTCAGAAAATACTCATTCTATCTAGTTTGATGACTTACATAGACCAGAAGTCCTTCCAAGTTTCACTATACACAGCTTTGCAAAATAATTACATACTTACAAATTTTTGAAAGAACTTGCTCACACATTTTTATACTTGATAACTTTATTCCAAATATGCAACCCCATTCTACTACAGCAACTCTAAAGAATTTCTTTGAATTCTTTGAAGAGCCATTTTCCAGGGCTCTTTAGTTAAGCCATCTTAGGTATTTCAAAACTAGGTTCCCATTAGTATGAACTTTTAAAACTTGTATAAATAAATCAAGATTATGGTCCTTAATACATCAAAACTATTTTTAAAAAAATCATATATGCCACAATAGCATATAATTATATATATATTCATATATCAACACAAAAAAATATAATAAAACTAACCTGTATCAATCAAAGAGGAGAACTGGGACTTTAATTATATGGAACGCTAGATTGCCATTTTTATACAGAAAGATCTGCATCAAACAAACAAACAATCATGAAAGGATATTTTATAAAATGATGCCATTACAGGTACTGTAGTTAATGAATCTGTAATCAATAATTTGATGTGTGTACTTACCCATTATGGTTTAGTTTAAACTGGGGTGCTATAGCTCATTCAACAAATCCTGGATAAAAAAAACCTAGCTTAGTATTATGAGTGTTATAATCAAAGATTGTATGGTCAATCTACCCACATGACATTAGCTGAAAAGCTTCATGAAACAGGATCATAACCTTTTCTGTGTAACCCTTTAAAGTTGTCTTCCTTCATATCTGATAACATCTGTCAATTAGAAAATTATTCTTATGTGAATGAGTTTAGTCATTGTCAAGCTTGTAGAAAAACTCACATTCCTTTCGATAAGTAAGACACAGGTCACATTAAGCTCCAAATTAGCTAACTTTCCCAGATTAGCTTTCCCAATCTGCCCAGTGAAGAATACTAATTATTCCTTAAAATTATTCCTTAATTGTAGCCAATATATTACCTCAATTTTGACATTTTCCCAAATAGTCTTAAAATTTGACAAATTATTTGGATGAATCCTCTAGTTCAGGCTTTTGAATGGAATGAAAACTACCATATTGTTCTTTCTGATATTTAACAGAGATACTTTAAGACCAGAGTCCAAGCCAACTTTCAATTACATACATTTAGATTCACTAGCTAATATCCTGATTCAGTCAGTTGGCAGATTTTGACATGTGGTGAAGTGGTTCAGAATGGTTAATTAAAATAGATCCAAAGCAAACTCCCTACACAGCTATTTTGGCAGTAATATCATTATTTCTCCACTAATCTCACTAATCTTATTTTCATAAAGTTTGCAGCATTTCTTTCAATCCTCTTCAAACTAGAGTATATTTTTCAGACCTTTCATTTTAAGAATAAATGCACATTTAATAAGAACCACTGAACTATGCATTTATGTTCTACACATGGGAGAAAAACTCACATTTGTTTCATACACAGGAATCTTGGGGGTAACAATTACATAAACACTATAATTGAGGCAACATTAAACCCATGTAAACATTACAATAATTTTTAACACCTTCAAAACTGAATCAGTCCTGAGAAATGCATTACATCCATTACAGAATTAGCAAACTAGTCTGTAGAAGCTTTTGTCTTTGGCAGAGTATCGGCACTGGAGGAAAAAAGTTCAGAATAAATCAGTTTTTCTCAAAGAGTTGTAGCTGAAAATTTATTAACCATAACTAATATTAGTGCCGACAAGGGAGCAGCTGTATCAACGTTTTGGAGCCAAATGTAAAATGTGAGTCTCAATAATTTCATTTACAGATGATTTGTGAACTGTTACTCATAACTGATATTTGTATTTGGAAAGAGTGACTATCTTTACTGAGCCATCCATGTTTAATTTATAGCTGTATACTGCATGGTGTATCTATGTCCTCAATGTTACTAGTTAAAAGAACTTTATTATCTAAACAAACCCATATTTGTACAATGGGATTTTCCTCTTTTCTTGAAAACAAATAGTTCTGTCACTGCTAAAAAACAGAGAATAAAGTTATTCAGCATCTTTAATATACAAACCCCTTCAGCAAAAAAGACTGTGTGCAATGATTCTTTATAAAATTCAGTAGTATCATCCACTATCAAGATATTTATCTGTTTGTACTTCCCATTATGGAAAATATGTTTAATACAGAGCACAGCAACAGAGCAGCTATGAAGAGAAAGGATATTCTCATTTTAGACAGAATGGGAACTGCAGTCCACTGTTTATGTGTGGATTTTAGAAGTAACTGAGAGATCAATGCAGGTATGCAGTTTGTATGTATAACTTTTGGATAGCATATCTTTTTCCAGGTTAATGCTCAAATGCTAAACCTAGACTGTGGAAATAGACATATGAATATGTTTTTCTTTTACAAATTAGAAGTTGAAGATCAGGCAATACAAATCAATCAATCAATCTATAAAATGTATTGATAGGACACATGCCAATTCTCCTTCAACAATGCTCAAATAATTTAAGAATTATAATAAATGTATCAATTAAATGAATTTAAAACAAAGCAAAGTTGAATATATAGTAACTTATCTTGGTGAGTTCATAAGATTCTGTTGATGAAACTGGGGTTGCAAAACAATATTTATGGATAAAAAATAAGCTGATAAAAAGACTATGCACAGAATCTATTCTAAAGAAATCCATCCCAAACGTAAATGAATATATCAACCTGACGAGGTATAAGGGCTCTGAAAAAAGGTGCCAATTTAAGACTCCATTATTATTGTTAATTATTAATACCACTATTAATATGTAGCTAGCTAGAGCTAGCTAGAGGGGCGTGGTGGCTCAGCGGGTAAGACGCCAGGCTTGTCGATTGGAAGATCGCATTATATAATTATATATAATTATATATAATTATTATATAATTATAGCTATTCCAAACATATATATTTATTTTAATTATGTACAATATGAAACAAACATTTCTGTGCGTCAGCTCTTGAAACTTAGTTATAACGTGCAACAGCCTTAAATGCTATTGGCAACCACACACTTTTTTTAATGCAATTTACTCTCTAAAAACTAATTGGATTGTTTTAGGTCTTATTTGTTCAAGTTGACTTGAAGCCTGACAATACAAAAACATTTTAGATAATTGAGCCCAGAAGGCAAGGATTACAGTACATCTTTAGAAATAGCTGAGCACTGCCAGCAAAAAAGAGCAATTTAGATTTAACTTTACCACTTTGTATACTAAAATGCTCATTGAGAGCAACAGCTAGGAGCTTCACCGTCAATGGCAAACAACAACAACAACAATCCAGTAACAGCTTGACTGCTGGTGACTTCATGGATATAGTCATGTAGTTTTCCTGGCAACTGTATATACTGTAAGTGCTTTACTGCTGCCTTCTGCCAGACTTTATTTATTAATTTATTTATTGACTTCCCAGTCATTTGCAACTCTGGAATTTCCTGAAAATCCTTTCTCCATGTCAAATCAAGAGCATCCCTGCTTAGCATTTTGAGTTAAAGTGGTCTTGGTGCTATCTATCACTTAGCTGGTTTTCTTGTATGGTGAGAAAAAAGCAACAACAATATTCACAGGCAGGTTTTTGCTAAACCTTGAGCTAAAACTGACCACTTCAACACAAAGCCCCTTCTTGCTTTCACCTCTGTGATGAGAATTGTTTCACCATGCAGTTGTCAGGGTCACACTAATCCTGGGTGTGTGCGTGCGTGTGTATGTGTGTGGCGGCAGTAGCAGTGTAAAAACAAAAAATCTCCTCCTTTTCAAGGGACAAACACTTGCAATTTTTATTCTATTTTGCTCCGTCGGTTTATCTTCCTTTGTTTCTTTGTCAGAGGTCACCTATGAAATGTGAAATGCAGAATGAAAGTGAAGTCTAAAACTTTCACCGCTTAAGGGCTGCCTAAATAGCCCCATAGCTCGCTCGGCTTCAGGCTATTTACAAGTATCCAGTGCTCTCCAGCCCACCCTCCCTTTCAGTCCTCTGCTTTTCAGAATCCTTATTTTCGATTATCCTCTCGCTTCGCCTTTCCCCACATACGTCCCGCATGCCCGCATCACGTCCCCGGCGTATACAAACTGTTTGAGCCTCTGCTCCGCACCTTTCGATCGGGATGTCCTTCGACAAACGGATCTCTGAGCGGCCAACCTCGGTTCTCTTCCTGAAGAAGAACGGTGGTTCGGTTGCTAGGGCCGCTAAGTTGCTAAGGAGCGCGCGGGTTACTAGGGAAGCTGGATAGAATTGTCGCGCGTGCTCGGCCATCCTTCCTGTTTGGGTGGACAAAAAGTCGGAGGGCGGGAATTTCCGGGGGGGGGGGTATGAGGCGGAAGCGGCAGTTGAGAACGCCGGCATAGGAATGGGGACGCGAGCGACGGAGTTGGGGTGTGTGGTGGACTTTCCTTTGGAGCGAAGTGCTGGTGAGTCAATGATTTGGAAAGAACGCTGAAGTGGGGACCGTATGTTTAATATGGATCGTAATCAGAGCCAAGAGGTGCCTAAAAGGAGGGTAGTTTTCTTTGACTTAGGTCTGGAATCCGCTTCCAGTGCTCAGGTACTTAACCTTTGGGTGTATGAACTTACCATAAAAAAACGGGCTATGCTTGTATAACTCCGAGGCTTTTCTGGCTACCGATACAGAAATGCACCTGTATCCTTTTAGGGTCATAGCACTATGATTACTTTTGTCAAGATGGATACTTTACTTTTTGTTTTCAGAAACTCCTGTGGGGAAAGGAGATAAAATCAATTGTCCGGTGGTGATAATGCTTGGATGGGCTGGCTGCAAATACAGGTATCTAGAGAAATACAGCGCCATCTATCTCCAGAAGGTGAATATTATTTTTCATACATAAATTCAACTTCATTACAGCTCCTTTTCAATGCTACCTGTAAATGAAAGAAGCATTCTTGACCTATTCAGAAATCCACCAGAAAAAACACTTACTATTGGGAGTATCTGTAGTATCTTCATTTTCCCCACAAAAGACCTATTTCAGAATCTTAAAGGTATCAAACTAGAAATCAGTTTCTTAATGAAAATTCTATGTAAAAAATCTAAGATGGAATCTATCTAACCTCATCATTCTTAAAAGTGGTGGGAAGTTAGACTCTTGTGCTCTCTAGTCAACAACTTGCTTGCAGTCTAGAAATCCATGCACAAAACTACCATAGTCATTTTGAAGTCTAGTCTAATGTTTGACTCCATTAGTGCTTATTGGAAAAAATAGAAGCTTATTTTTTTTGGCTAAAGTCATTCTGAGTTTTGATGTTACACTAGCTTTTAAATAATAGTTTGATTTAGATTCAAACTGATCTCAAACAAAATTTTTGGATCATTGGAGTAAGACACATCTACAACCTGCAATAGCAGTTTCCTTGAAAGTAAGAAAATAATAAAATGTATAGGAATCTTTACTGGTTGCCATTTGTTTACTAGAACCATTCAACTTTTTGGTGTTGAATGTTCAAGCCTTAAATGGTTTAGAACTTGACTAAGGGACTGCCTCTTCTGTTATGAACCTCTTTGGCTGATAAAAACAGTAGAAGTCCTTTTAAAAATATCCTAGCTGTCAGTGGCCTGTGTTTCTGGGACTTGGGAAAGGAGCTTCTCTTATATTGCTCTCAGATTATGGAAACATTACCTCAGGAGCTGCATATGTCTCTTAGTAAAGGTAAAGGTTCCCCCCGCACATTTGTGCAGTTGTGTCCAACTCTAGGGGCCGGTGCTCATCTCTGTTTGTTAGCCGAAGAGCCAGCATTGTCCGAAGACGCTTCCGCGGTCATGTGGCCGGCATGACGCACGCAGAACGCTGTTACCTACCCACCGAAGTGGTACCTATTAATCTACTTGCATTTGCATGCTTTCGAATTGCTAGGTTGGCAAGAGCTGGGGCGAGTACGGGAGCTCACTCTGTCACGCGGGGCTAGGGATTCGAACCTCCGAACTTGCGACCTTCCGATCGACAAGCCTGGCGTCTTACCCGCTGAGCCACCACGCCCTCTGCATATGTCTCTTACTGTATCAGTATTTAGAATATCTGTAGAGAGCTACGTATGTCTTTTATTGAGCTTTTAATGGGAATTGATTTTACTATTTTTTTTTTGCAATAAAGTTTTTATTATTTTTAAAGACAAAGATAAAAAACTACAGAAAAACAAAACAAAAAAACACTACAGACAAAAAAGAAAAAAATACTAAAAGTGTAAAAACACAAGAAAAAAAGACTTTTAGAAAGTTACATATACAAGTGACTTCCATCTTTCAATAGTAAGAATATACAGCAATTCCCATAAACAATCCCTTCCTCTACATCAAACCATGATCACATTATTTCTATAAATCCTTTCATTAACACAGTCCATGGGAGATGGGCGGGGAATAAATTTGAATAATAAATAAATAAATAAATAAAATATACAAATCTCTAATATAATTGCTCCTTCCCCTTACATAAAAAAGAATGAATGAATGAATGAATGAATGAATGAATGAATGAATATATATATATATATATATATATATATATATATATATATATATTTCATTTCTACTTCAAACTTCCCTCTGGAAAAAAATCAATTTAATTTATTTTCTTCCTACTACAATTCTACATACTTCTGTCTACACAATATGCATCAAATTGTAAAAACAAATAAATTGTCTGCCTTTATAATAAAGAATCTTAACCCTATTAAACCTAAAAAACAATATAAAATATTAATATATCTTATCAATATCCTTTAAGTCTTACAAATCTATAATCCTATAAATCCTAATCCTAACCATAAAAAAAGAGAAAAAATCATATTATTTATTTATTTTATTTATTTTTCAAATTTATTCCCCGCCCATCTCCCATGCAAGGGACTCTGGGCGGGTTACAATAAATAAAATTTAAAAACTATACAAAATACCTCACAAGCATAAAATAAATAAAATAAAATCCAAGATGGATTAGGACCCGCAGAATGGATCGTGGGGCTACGGGGCCAGCCAACCCCAGGAGGCACTACCACCTCCACCACCATATTAGCCTCATTATCAATCTAATTAAATATTCTTAATTTTTATAAATCGTCTACCTTTATAATTAACAATCTTAACCCTATTATGCCTAAAAACAGTATAAAATATTATTATAAGTTGTCAATACCTTTTAAGTCTTACAAATCAAAAATCCTGTAAATCATGTTAACCTCATTATCAGTCCAATTAAATATTTCTTAATTTTTTACCCCTGCTCAAAATATACCAGGGCATTTAAATATTTCACCATTACACCAAAAGCATTTTTTACAAAGATCCAACAACCCAACAACCTCCAAAGATGCAAACTTTCCAGCAAAAGAGACCCCCCCCCACATAACATACTCTTCGTTCCCGTAACATTGATCCAGATAGTCATAACATTTCCCCAGCATGGCAGTTCCTTGTGCAATCTTAAAGTTAAACAATTGTTTTAACCCCCTAAACACCAATCCAGAGTCTTCAGCTGGGAATACTTCAATCTCCCTCACAGCAGTAAAATCACCATCTTTTCCAGCTTCTTCTTCCATCACAGTATTTTCATATAGTTGACCGATTTTAGCCAGAATCTCATCTCAAATGTCCCAAACAATCTGCATAATAACTTGACAACCCTTTGAAAAAATATCTTTTTGCTGACAACGAAATTCTGTGAAGTCTTATTTAAAATGAATTGATGTATACCATGTTAACTGCACAGTGGCAGATTAAGCAATAAGCTATGGCTACTTTTTGAGTTATAGGCACTGAAGAGAGTAATATTTAACTGTGCTAAATATGAGTCCTGTTGACATACCTTGTCATTTAAAAAAAAGTATTATAAATCTATACTAAAACATGTGTATTCCTCACAGGGGTGTGTAGTGATCCGTTATACAGCTCCATGGAGATTCGTGTTCTTTTCAGAATCCTTGGGTATACAATCCCTGCAGAATCTGGCTAAGAAGCTGTTGGAACTCCTTTTTGATTACAAAGTGGAGATGAAGCCTCTATTCTTTCATGTCTTCAGCAATGGCGGGTTCATGCTCTATCGTTACATTGTGGAACTTCTTCACACTCAACAGCAGTTCCAGCATCTGAGGGTAGTGGGTACGATTTTTGATAGTGCACCTGGCAGTAAGAACTTGAGGGGTGGGCTTCGTGCTCTCTCAGTTGTCTTATCATCATACAATGTATGTGTGAAGTACTTTCTTCTACTGTCATTCGCAGTGTTGGTAGTGACATTGCGGATTATGTTGTACCCTATGACCCGCTTTATACATGAGACCCATTATGAAGCAATGTTGAACCAACCTCCTAAATGGCCTGAGCTCTATTTCTATTCCAAAGCTGATTCTGTTATCCTAGCAAGTGATGTGGAGAACATGGCAGAGGCTCGACGACAGCATCAGGTCCTTGTTAAGACTGTTGACTTTGTGAATTCTGATCATGTTAGCCATCTACGAGCATATCCTACCTCCTATGCTTCTCATTGCATCTCCTTCATGTACAGTTGCATTGAAAGCACTTCAGCTCACTAGTATGGCCAATCTGAAGATATCAGCATATACCTCTTCTCTCCTGATTGAGTTTATATATTAAACAATTAATACTGCAGTTCTGTCACTTACTAAAAGAGTTTGAAGAATTTCTAAGAATCTGGTATAAACGTGTTTGCACATATTTGCTCATTTCACTTAATTTCCATACCAGATGTTAGAGTCTTTTTGAGATACATGGAAATATAGGTTCCTGAGTTTATCCATGTCTAATATTCTGTGTTCAGTGTGCTTATGTGGAACTGTAGAATATAAATAGCAATGTCTCTATTCAATTCTCATTAGCTTCTTCCTTTGTTATATTTCTTTTTCTCTCATTTCACTCTCAGATTTTTCTTCTAGTCAGTGGTGAGTTCAGAAAGAAACACTGTGGAGTTAGATTATGCAAATAGGAATCTATTGTCCACTGATACAAGATAGAATTAAGAGGAGGAATCTGCTCCATTTAGTGCAGATCTCTTTTTAGAGCTATGGCATGAATTGCATACACAAATTAACACTGTGTTGTAACTGCCTTATATGTAGTTGTATATACACTTTCAAAAATCAAACTCTGATATAATAATCATATTTTGAAAGGTACAGTTGCAATTGAAATTATTCAACCCCCATTGCAAATCAGGTTTATTGTCAAAATTTACAGACTTTCAGCAGTTTCCAATGAACAAATCAAACAAAAGCAATTGAAATAGCTCAACACAATGAATGCTTCAAGTGGTTACCCCAAATTCAACTGAAAATGCAACTTATAATGACTTCTCCAGTCTCAAAATTATTCAACCCCCTGAATAGAATCCGTCACAACAGCACACATACTGTAAAGTATGCAAAACAGGTGTTGTCTCAAACACACCTGATGCAACTAATCAAGGGCTTTATTAGTTGCACCAGGTGTGCTTGAGCTGGAACACATGAAATACCTGAACTGGCTAAGGGTTTGTTGAATGTCACATTTGACTGCATGTTAGAAATATGGCTAAGTCAAAAGAATGGTCCAAAAAGGTAAGAGAAGAGATCATCGCCCTTCACAAACAAGGAACAGGATGCAAAAAGATAGCGAAGGCACTGAATGCACCTAGAGACACCATTGGAAGCATAGTTTGCAAGTTCAAAGTTAAAGGAACAGTGGTTACACTACCTGGACGGGGCAGAAAAAGGAAGCTGTCAATGGCTGCAACCAGATTTCTGAGAAGGCAAGTTGAGAGAAACCCTCAAGTGACTGCAAAAGACCTGCAGCAAGACGTGGTGGCAACAGGCACTGAGGTTTCAGTGAGCACAGTAAGGCGCGTACTAAACACAGAAGGTGTCCATGCCAGAACTCCCAAGACGTACACCACTACTGACCCAAAAGCACAAGAAAAGTCGGGTCCAATATGCTCAAAATCATATAAATAAGCCACAGAAGTTTTGGGATTCTGTTCTATGGAGCGATGAAACAAAACTGGAACTTTTCAGCCCGATGGACTAGCGGTATGTCTGGAGGAAGAAGAATGAAGCATATGCTGAAAAGAACACTCTGCCTACAGTTAAGCATGGTGGTGGCTCGGTGATGCTCTGGGGCTGCTTTGCATCCTCTGGCACTGGAAACCTGCAGTGTGTGGAAGGCAAGATGGCTTCATTGAAGTATCAGGAAATCCTAGGAGAAAACGTCATGCCATCTGTAAGGAAGCTTAAGCTTGGGCGTCATTGGACCTTCCAGCAGGACAATGGTCCCAAGCATACCTCAAATTCCACTAAGGCTTGGATGCAGAAGAAGTCCTGGAAGATTCTACACTGGCCATTACAGTCACCTGACTTGAACCCCCTAGAAAATCTCTGGTGGGATTTGAAGAAGGCGGTTGCAGCACGCAAACCCAAGAATATTACTGAGGTGGAGGCCATTGCTCATGAGGAATGGGCTAAGATTCCTCAGGAACACTGCCAGAAGCTGGTGTCTGGCTATGCATCTCATTTGCAGCAGGTCATAACAGCAAAAGGGTGCTCTACTGAGTACTGAAGATGCTTGCCATGAAGGGGTTGAATAATTTTGAGACTGGAGAAGTCATTATAAGTTGCATTTCCAGTTGAATTTGGGGACACCACTTGAAGCATTCGTTGTGTTGAGCTATTTCAATTGCTTTTGTTTGATTTGTTCATTGCAAACAGCTGAAAGTCTGTAAATTTTGACAATAAACCTGATTTGCAATGGGGGTTGAATAATTTCGATTGCAACTGTATGTAGCAGAAAATGTTCCTTTGTTGTCCTATTTAAGTAGATAGGTGGGCAAAAGTAATTTTATAGCAACTTATCTATATTAACATGCTCATGTGACCATAGTGAGAAGAAAAGGTATTGATTAGAGTACTAGCCATGCTATTGTAACTGAATAATAATACAAATTAAATGATGGATTTATTCATCTTGGTGTCTATCTTATGTGACTGCCTTTTTTCAAATTTAAATGGCTGTTCAATTTGTATACTGTAGTGCTGCATGTCCTTTATTTTCAGGCATATGCTTTTGTGTCATTATCCATTAACTTATATTTTGTTCGTAGTTTATCTGTGCATTAGAAATAATCATCCAGTATGGAGCTCTCTGAAAGTTATTGAGTTATAATTCTAACATATTTGGAAGGCTTCAAACAGGGTAAGAGGCTGAGCTAAAATGTTCTGGAATAGTAACAAACTATATAACTTGGAAATAATAGGTAATAAGATCTCAGTTCTTAGTGCTATAGTAATGCCAGTGAAATTAATGGGATTCCAGAAGAATACTGTAAAGGTTTTTAATCTTGTAAACTAAATGTTTCTTTAATTGTCTTAACTGCAGGTTTGGTAGAATGAGCTTTCCTAGTACCCCCATCCCAGTAAATTAGGACATGCTTTATCTTTCATTTGGATTTTCTGCCACTTCTGCTGAATGCAATACATTTTGGCTCTTTTTCCAATATTGCCAAAAATGTTGGAGAACTAAACTATGTGGTTGTTTCTGTATAAATTTTAGTTTCTCTATTTTTTAGATTTTGGGGGTGGTCTCTGCAGCTACATCCATGTTGAATGCAAAATTGGCAAGATGGCTTTGTGTTTTGATGCTTCATTTGTTTTGATATAGTGATTAGTGGTGGACTTCAGCCAGCCAGTTCTGGATTCAAATGCCCAACAGCTTGATCCTAAACGTTAATTTTGGTTAAACCTACTTCCAGGTATTCATGGAGAATTACATTCTCAGTCTGAAAATCACTGCATACGGTGGTTCTACCTAAACGTATTCCAAGTAGTTTTCACTGATCCTAAACTCCTTAAGCTATATTGCATCAGTCTTTCTGCTAGATCAAATCATATGATACATAACTGGCGTAGTCTGCTTTTAGCACTGATCAAGCATATGATGAACTCTGCTGTCTGTCCTGTATGTTGCTTTAATTTGGAACTAGATGAACTGCACACCTCAAGTGAGTTTGTTTTACTCTAAAGACTTAGATATTTAAAATAAAATTTCTCATTTATTGTTAAATTAAATTAAAATCTAGATAAAAATAAATAAAGCAAATTGCATTGTAGCAGGCTAGAAGAATGAAGTAAATGCAAAATTAATCAGAGCGAATAACCAGATAATCAGCAGTTCAAATACTTAATGCAGATGTTATATCTCTGTTAAGCAAAAATTATGATGAAAAGGAGTCTTAATTTGGCATCTAAACTGTATATAGTTTTTCAGTTCCATTTAATATGAAAATTTGTAAACAACAAATATATACATGCAGTCATCTTTGAAATGAACATTTATAGTTTTTCAGTTCCATTTAATATGAAATTTGTAAACAACAAATATATACATGCAGTCATCTTTGAAATGAACATTTATAGTTTTTCAGTTCCATTTAATATGAAATTTGTAAACAACAAATATATACATGCAGTCATCTTTACCTTTTTGTATAAGGGTGTGCAACTCTGACCCCTGAGGGCTGCACAACCTTTGCAGAGCAAGTTAATGCTTTATTTTGTTTATTTTATTCTTTAGAGCAGTGTTTCTCAATCTTGGCAACTTGAAGATGTGTGGACTTCAACTCAGAATTCCCCAGCCAGCATAGCTTACAAATTTACAATTTGAAATTTACAAATTTCATAATATGCAAAATTGGCAAGATGGCTTGGCAAGATGGCTATGCATCAGATACTTACAGTAATTTTTAAAAGGAGCACGTTTTGTGCTAAGGGAGTAATTACGTTGGTTATTTCTTGGATATTTTCCTGAAGAAAGTTTATTTTGTTTTTATAAAAATACCTAATTTCTGGGGTAGCAAATGCAACTGATTCTTCTCTTGTCAAAACAACAAAAGAGTTAATATCTGTTTTTAAAAATAGTTTCACTACAGTGCCTTTTTTATGGTAGCAGATAAATTTTGCTCATCTAAATATTGGATTGTATTTTTCCAGCTGACCACTGTTGTATTTTCAAACTAAAAGCTCTTTTGGCAGGCATAGGTAATAGAGTCACTGTGAGTCCATGCAATATTTTTGCAGTTAAGCACAATATAATAGAATTATAGTAAGGTGGAAGAGCATAAAATGCAGAAATAACTTTTATATTGGACCAGAAATTTCTGTTCCTGATTTAACTTAATTAATGGTAAATTCTAGAAATTGGAATACATTTTACTTGATGTCACTTGGTCATAGCAAAAATTTGGTCAAATTAAAGGATTGAGACTTAGTTCTGCTTTTATTCCATTATTTACCTACATATAAGGATTTCCTGGAAGCTTTCTCAGCTGCTAAATTTAGCCTATCTTCTGTTTCATTGCAAATGTAAGATCTAGATCAGGAGTTGGCAACCTGTGGTCCGCGGCCCACTGGTGGGCCGTGGGCTGTTAGGAAGTGGGCCGCAGGGTGAGCCGGAGCAGCTGATTGGTGAGGGCCCGGAAGGGGAAACACCTCCATCTATCAGCGTGCGGCAAAGAAGGGCGGAAGTGGGACGAGGAACACCCCCGCCAATCAGCCTCCCCTGGCGGCGGCAGCGTGCACACGTGCGTGCGGCGAGGCTTTTCGCCTCCCTGCCGTTCAGTGCAGCACCCCAAACATTTTCGGGGTCCCCGGAGCCTGCCCTTTTGAAGGGGCATCCCGGCGGGGCACAGGGCGGACTTTTCCTCCCCCCCACTTTTGTTCTCGGTTTTTTCGGCCCCTACTGGGTGGCTCCAACATGCCTCTGCTTCCCCACCGCACAGCTGATCGGCGCTCTGGTGCGCCTCCGCTTCCCTGCTGCACAGCTGATTGGCCGCCTCCGTTTCCCTGCTGCACAGCTGATTGGCCGCCTCCACTTCCCCACCACACAGCTGATCGGCACTGAGATTTTCCACCCTGGGGCGCCCCCATCACTTTTTGCGGTGATCCGAGGCAAAAAAGCCTTGGATCACCGCAAAAAGTGATGGTGGGAGGAGCCGCCCCGGGGTGGAAAATCACGCTGATCAGCTGTACGGTGGGGACGCAGAGGTGTACTGGAGCTACCCGGTAGGGGCTGAAAAAACAGCGGGGAGCAAAAGGGGGAGGAAAAGTCCGCCCCGCGCCCCGCTGGGGTGCCCCCTCGAAAGGGCAGGCTCTGGGGACCCCGAAAATGCCCTCGATGCTAGGAAAAAACGCCGCATGGAGCGGCAGGCCTGCAAACCCCTCAGGGTTCTCAGGGTTCTGCTTTAAAGGCAGCTTAGAAATACTTTAAATTTAAAAAAATTAAATAAATACATAACTAATGAAGTTTTATGCCATGGCACATGGTAATAGTAGTTTACAAAGGTTCCCCACACACATTTGTGCAGTCGTGTCCAACTCTAGGGGCCGGTGCTCATCTCCGTTTCTTAGCCAAAGAGCCAGCGTTGTCTGAAGACGCTTCCACGGTCATGTGGCCCGCATGATGCACGCGGAACACTGTTACCATCCCACCGAAGTGGTACCTATTAATCTACTTGCTTTTGCACGCTTTCGAATTGCTAGGTTGGGAAGAGCTGGGGCAAGTGCGGGAGCTCACTCTGTCACACGGGGCTAGGGATTCGAACCTCCGAACTTGCGATCTTCTGATCGACAAGCCTGGTGTCTTACCTGCTGAGCCACCACGTAGTTTAAACAGTAGTTTAAACAGTAGTTTAGATTGCTTTTAAAAAAGGATTGGACAAATTAATGGAGGTTGGGCTTGTCAGAGACTGTTGTAATAATTATATGGAGCTTCTAATACTCAAAGGAACTGAATAATAGTTACTAAGGAATAACTAAAGGAGAGAGCTGTTGGCTTCAAAATTTGCTGGTGGGCTTCCTTGATGGGCCACCAGGAAATAAGATGCCAGTCAAAATAAGTTTCTGATCTGGACTTTTTTTGGTTTAGGGAGGCTACAGACATTAGTTTGTACATGTTTCTATATAGCATTCAGTTTGGACAGGGAAATAGAAAAGGTTTAGGCACAAAAAGACATCAGGGCTGGTGATACTAGAGAGCAAAGTTGATTAGGAATACATTTGTCATTCATATAGAAATGATCCAACTCTCTTTTGTGAACATAATCTAAGACAGAACTCTGAAAAGTAAAAGAATTTTTAGCTGAGAGGAAAATCAGCTATAAAAGAAAGAATGCTTGTTAATGTGTATTGGAGAAAAGTCTTCTACTTACAGTTAATGGACCCTCAATCACTTTGCTGAATATATACTGTCAGTAATTATTTCCATAACTCACTTTAGTACAATCTTTATTTTTGTCCCAAAAGAACTTAACGAGCTGGTCAATATTCTTTCCTTTTATAAGCAGACTGTAGGTTTGACTTAAGAGGTTCAGTATCTTGCCAGGAAGGCCTAACAGATACATGATTTAAAGCCTGATCTTGAAGATTAAAGTGCAGTTTGGTATCAGCTAGTTTTTAGCCTTCTTAAACATTTATTTTATTATTTTATTTTATTTTATTTTATTTTATTTTATTTTATTTTATTTTATTTTATTTATTATTTTATTTTATTTATTATTTTATTTTATTTATTATTTTATTTTATTTTATTTTATTTTATTTTATTTTATTTATTTAATTTTTGAGGGGCGCAATGGCTCAGTGGTTAAGACGCCAGGCTTGTCGATCGGAAGGTCGGTGGTTCGAGACCCGAGCACCGCGTGACGGAGTGAGCTCCCGCACTCGCCCCAGCTCTTGCCAACCTAGCAATTCGAAAACATGCAAATGCATGTAGATAAATAGGTACCACTTCGGTGGGTAGGTAACAGCGTTCCGCGCGTGTCATGCGGCCACATGACCGTGGAAGCGTCTTCGGACAACACTGGATCTTCGGCTAAGAAATGGAGATGAACACCGGACCGTAGAGTCAGACACAACTGTGCAGGGGAAAACCTTTACCTCTACTAAACATTTATTTGGATTTTATTTAAATGCATTAAATGCATTTAATATAACACAGTACCAAAAGCTATTGGAAAGCTTGACATGTCTTACCAAACATTTCAGCCTAACCTAGCACAAGGCAAAAAGGTAAACATGGGTCTTAATGGTCTGGAAGGACGTAGTGTCCAGTTCTACTTTCTGCACACCTTAATTGCTTCTGACCTCTCATTTTGATTAAAGAGCTGACAATAAAATATTGATAAGGAATTAACCTTGAGCCCTTTTTGCTTCAGGGTCAATAGACCAAGAACCAAATACATGCCTCCGATTGGAGATCTTGAAGTGCCATTGACATGTAAGGACAGAGAACCAGGTTCTGGGGGCAGGGGTCCAGGTCATGAATGCCACTCCGGTGTGATGTCTGTGCAAAGTCTTAAATACCACAACCATTTATTTTCATATGATCTGTTATCATTTTGTACTTCTGTCTGTGCAAACACAAGAACTGTTCATGCCTACTTACTTACAATTTGTGTGTTGACATAATTGTCCTTGGCTTTAAAAGCTATGTTTTAAGAAGTAATGACCATATGATGTACATATTTTTCTGTTCAGTTCCTGTTAATGCCAGCTTTGATACAAACATCCCAATTTGTGATGAGCCGATTCCTCATTATATTTCAGCTGGAGATAATAGTTTATTATTCTGGTTTGTCAAACATTGTTACTCCAGAGTATTTAGTAGCCTAGTCAAATAATAGTAGGCAACAAGGCAAAAAACATGACAATTTCTCTATTCATTTGGACTGTTTCTATGTTTTTTAGTTTTATTAGATCCTGCTTGAACTTTCCTAAATCTTTCACTGACCTGCTGAAAATAGTTTTAATGTAACAACAGAAAATAGAACTGTCTAGCCAGAATTTGCTAGAATTTGCTATATTCTAAAGTGTTAGCCATATCTAACATGGAGATGTGCAAACAGCATTACAACTGTTTTGACTTGTGCCCCCTCCCTCTGCTTCCATTAGGTTTTGTTGGATTGCTCTCTATACAGTTTTTCACAAAGTGAAGTCTGGCAGAACTCCTGTAGCTGGAAATATGATTCTTTGCTTCTTTATTAATGCTCTTCTGAAAGTCACTTTCTGGCTGGCTGAAAGTGATTTTCCTTTCTTTTAATATTGTTAACAATTAAATTTTTCACAATGTTTGACTTCAATTTTTGAGTTGCAATTAAAAACGAATATGGCCCTAGAGGGTTCACCACATCAGCACTTCATTAAGCTCTACCAATATTGGCTCATCCACCAATATCATTCAAATGATACCAATATTCTCAGTCATGGCTCCTATGGAAGCCAACCTGCCTATAGCTATACACATAAAGATTTTCCCTCCTTCAGACGATCATAACTCATAAAGTCATGTATGGTATGGAGAAAGTGGGTAGGTAGACTTTTGTCCCCTCTCTCAAAACACAAGGATCAGGAGCCATCCAGTGAAACACATTGGAAGGAGATTTAAAAGAAAAAGGGAACTTGGGAAACATTAAAATGGGATTGGGTAAATTCATAGAGGATAGGCCTGTCAAGGGCTATTGGTTATAAACTCAGTGTTACATCTGGGTTGGTAGTAGCATGACTTCAAATCCATTTGCATGTGAACAAAGGTGGGAGAGGGATATGTCTCTATTTGCGGTTTGTGAACACCCCAGGGGCATCTGGTTGGCCACTGTGAGAAACAAAATAGGTGAACTAAGCTGAACTAACTTGGGCCTTGGCCTGATCTAGCAGATTTGTTCTTATCACTTGGTGAAGCAACTTGGTCTCAAACAGATTTGCCACTGGGATATATAACTATAAACACTATTTGGGGACATGCCCTAGAAGAAAAGCATCCCACAAATGGTGGGGGGGGAACCAAGTAGGGCAGAAGGTGGTGGACTACTTCCACTTCAATGGGCATGTTTTGGTTTGGGGCCATAATGTTGTAACTTCTAAACAATCTTTTGCCTTTACTAAATTTAGAGATTGTCTAGGAAGCTTTCAAAAAATTAGGATGGAGTGAGCAAGGCCTTCACTTTTGGGTTCTTGTCTGTGCAACAACTATAACAAGTCCTTTTTTTTTTTTCCATAAGTTTTATTAAATTTTAAAATACATATTAAGAGCTAATACAAAAGAAAAGAAATAGAAATACAAAGTAAGAAAAAGGAAAAGAAAAAGTGAAGTCAAAAAATAACAAACAAAGAAAATATAGAAAATAGATGTCCTCCAATTTATCCTTGAACTTTAAGTACAACAATTAACTTTAAATGTTAGTCCTTCATACAATACACAGAAACTTTTCTTTGTCATATACCCTATGATTTCTATAATCCAATCTTCTGTTCTTCATATAGGTTTCGCCTTTCTTGATATCTTCCAACAATCCATCTCTGGTTTCTACTCCTTAGAATAGTAATCAAATGTTCATTGTTGCATCAATTAAATGTTTTCCATTTGCTCTTTCCATTTTTACATCTATATTTATATCTTCAATAAAGTCCAATTAGTATAACAAATAAAGGCCTTATCTACGTCTAATAAAATACAGTATATTCTGTTCATGTTATGACTATATATTCCATTAATACATAATCTAACATATTACATAACATAATACATAATATAGCAAAAATACAAAACCTAACATAACATATAACCTAATACATACAACATATTCTTGTAATAACCTACATTCTAATTCCATCTCATCATCTCATTGTCTTCTCATAAATGTGTCTCCAGAAAGAGTAATATATAATATCAACATATTTATTTATAATCTTGTATCTTACACTTAAAATATCATGTTTTTATGCATCTGTACAGTTTCTCATATCTGTGCTTACTCTGTGTACAATACCAAATCCGCATTTTCATTAACCTTGCATTCCAAATCAATATCAATAAATCTCCTGTTTAGGTTATGCCAATATCACAATATGCAACTTGTTTATTTCTGTAACTCATATGGGATGTCAAAATGTTTATTTTGCCATATCTATCAATTTGCATATTAAAATCTTCCTGTCTCAGCTGCCACAATGTATTTATGCCCAAACGTTTAATAGACCACTTCCTGTAAAATATCATAATCTTCTTCTGTACCAATACATTCAAAGTCCTCTTTCCCTGTTTCTCTACTGGTTCGAAAGGTCTTTCCTCTGTTTCTAAATCTGTCCCTTGTATCTTCTGTTCCTGAACCACCAAAACTATTAATATACGTTCTATGGATTTCTTAATTTGCAAAAAATTTTTGCTGGTTTCTTCCTTAAAATCCTGAAGTGCTGTGAGAAATGCCATTATTTGTTGTTCAAACCGTAATCAGCTGCCGTAGCCAAAACAAAAATTTTTCTCAGGGAGCAGGGAACAGCTGTTCTATTATTTATCAATAATGTCTATTTCTTTAAGTGAGAAAAGCTTTTAAAGTAAAAGATGAAAAAATTCCACAGAGCAGTATTTCAAACAGTTTGTAAAAGGAAAGATGAAAATATATTCCAAATGAAAGATAGTCCTTTCTAAAAAAAAGTAGAAAAAGAAAAAAAAAAGGTAAAGAGGCACACATTCTCTATACTTTATTCTTTATTCTTCTTTATTCTTCAGGCTGCAAGCTGCTTAACCCAAACAAACAATTTCTCAAAAGTCAGTTAGTTTGTCGAGTGAGAAATACCAACAAAGTCTCTTAAGTCCCAGTTTCTCTGATACAAAAGAAAGGCAGAAAAATACAAACTTGTTCACTATGTTGCCAAAATAAAATCTATCAAACTTCCACCAAAATTAATTATAGCAAAGAAAACACAAAATTAGCCAACATTTTGAACGAAGTCCAAAGATAAATTTTAGATAATAAAAATGTACTAATCTAAAAAAGAAAACTAATATAAAGTGGTCTAAAAGCTGGCTGTCACTCTTGTGTCTCCCAAGAGACTTACGTTCTCTGCAGAGCTAGGATCCTCCTTCGGCCATTTCACTGCATTCACCCCCGTTCTTCTCCGCGGTGGAAACAACAAAGAAAAACAGGAGTGGGCAATTACAATGGCTCTGTGAGCAATCTTCTGGTTCCCCCTTCTCCAGGGGGAAACTTCAGTGGTCTGTAGACCCCTGCAAACAAGATAGAAAGTTAGCCAGGTCTCAGAGCTCAGAGCTCTGAGAAACTCTGACTTGTCGAGCTGCCAGCCAGGCTTGGAGTCCATAACAAGTCCTTTTTAATCCCTGGCAACACCATCCCTGCTCTGAACCTGACAAACCTCTCTTTCTTTCTTTCTTTCTTTCTTTCTTTCTTTCTTTCTTTCTTTCTTTCTTTCTTTCTTTCTTTCTTCTTTCTTCTTTCTTTCTTTCTTTCTTTCTTTCTTTCTTTCTTTCTTCTTCCCACACTGCTGCCCTCCCCCCAGCTTAAAACTATTTTGTGCATCCAAGACTCTTTCAAAGCCAATTTAATACAAACAACAATTAACATGCAATACAAACTGATCCTCGGACAAAGCCTGGATTTAGTATTGATTTTTTACTTTTACCTTTTCCTCCCTATGAATAGTAGCACGGGCCAAGTGAGCATGTTCTTCATTGGCGCTGGATTAAGGTTAGTGTGATCTGGCTTACAGTAAGAATGTTTATAACAAGTTGCCCTGAGAATGACTTTTTTTAGAGGCATCTAATCCATTTGCAATCATGGTATGTTGGACTTTATCCAGGCCTCATTAAAGGTCCGCCAGCTCATGCAAGGAATGGAAAGAACCAGCCAGGATCTGATGGGCTGGCAGGAATAAAGTGAGATTTGCATAGGCATTCTTTGAGTGCCAAGATAGTATCCTAATCAGTTAAAAGCGCTGATTCTGCCTAAATACACATTTTGTGCTAGTAGACAGAACAGCAACAAAGACAAGAACCCAGAGTCCAGGTTTCCATGATGGGAACAGTTTGCTTAATTAATTGTTTTGCCTGATTTCCATAACAAACTGGTGGCTTGTTGTCAGTGAGGCTTGCTCATTCATTACCGTTAATTAGATATGGATCTCCTGGAAGGCAGCAGAGAGTGATGGACGAGCCTCCTGACACGTGCTATTATGCATTAGCATTTTCTCAATACATTCGATAGATCATCTCTCTCCTCTTTTTGAGGATATTTTAAATAAAATATAAGCTGATCCATCAGTGAGATTTATGTCCCTCCCCTTCTTTGCATGCTCTTTTTCATCAGCCTGGTCAGGAAGTAGTTAATTATTTATTTCCAACACCTCAATTTGCCAGCTTCAAAGTAGTGACTAGGAGGAGGAAGCCCCTTTTGCCCCCATTTGCTTATCTGAACCCTCTTACTGATGAGCTTCATTGATATTTTTATGGAGCAAGATAATTCACTTAAAGCCGTTCAGAAGACAGTGGGCACCATCAAGGAGAGGAACTCCTCTGTTCTGTCTCTTTCTATTTTCTCGTAACTGCTCTCAACATTTTGATTTTGCTAGGCCTTCCTCTGCAGTCTGTTTTTAGTGCAAGAACTCAGCCCTGGGTGAGTGGAAAAAATCATAATGTCTGTTGCTTTCAATGCAGGGACTCAGTCTTGAAACGGAAAAAATCATGTCTGTTCCCTGCCAGAATAATCACAGCTGGCTCTTGCTCTTTGTGTGTGATGTGGGAGGGGTTAGCTTTACCACTGTGACAGCTCCTTGGTCCCTCTGATTCCAGGACAGAAAGTGGCTGAAGACTGAGGGTATTGTGGGATACAGATGGGTTTGGGGTGGTATTGATGAGGCAGTAATTGGTTGCTGATGCGGAATGTCCACACAGGGTGGAAGGCTAGGATTGGTCTTTTTACTTTCCAGGGGACACCCACAAAGAGCTGGGAGTGTGTGTATGCCTTGGATCGAACTGTCTGCATGTTGTTTGCACACTTGCAGTAATGGCGCCACCTCCAACTTCCAAGTCAGCTGAGCTGTTGACCTCCAGCTCCTGATTCCCAGTGTTTCTTTCTCTTAGTATTGGGGCTGGTGTAACTCTATACCTATGCCCGAGGCCTCTTAATGTAAGCCCTTATAGATCTGTTTGGGCTATGCCCATGTCTCCTCTCAGGCCAGGAAAATGACAAAATAATGCAGCTGCCCTGACTTCATTACCAGAGTGTTTAACAAATCTGACACTCTCCTTCAGTGCACTAAGTGTGACGTTAACCTTTGACCTTCCCAAGCTATATTGACAGTGTCAAAGGAAAGCATGCACTAGTCAATCTTAATCGGTTTTTCAGCTCTCAGCTGGGATCAGGGAACCATTAAAGTCCGAGCAGGTGGCTTCAAACAGCATTGACATAGGCTGGGGGAACACAGATTAGGCCTAGACTGGCTGATTCCAACGTTCAATCTGGTTGTTAATCTATTTCATCAAAAATTTCCTGCACTTCCAAGAAAGAAAAGACCAGTTAATGGGAGAAGTTGAAAAATAGACGTGTAATAGACGGAAAGGGTTGATACTTTATTTATTTATTTTTCAAATTTATATAGCCACCCATCTCACAAACAAGTGGAGACAAAATTTCTTAACTTTACCTGCTGGCAGCCATCTTTAGGCTTCAGGTTGAGAAAATATGTTATGGAATGTAATCGTTCTAGGCTATTGTGCCCACTGGAGAACGTTTGGAAACCCGTGCAGGTATTGGTGGAGGTCTGTGTGTTGTCTATTATCACAAGTTCTTCTGTGCTGCTGGCATAACTATCATTATACTGTACCTAACAAAAAACAAGTACTTTCTCTCTAATTTCTGTCTCATTCAGATAAAATTTCAAGGCCTTGGGGAAGATGTAGGCATACCAAATGAGAACAAAGAGAGATAAAAGACTGCCCTAAAGTTTTTAAAGGGAGAAAGGAAATTATGTGGGCTCGATAAAGAAAAGAAGACTCAAAAGTGACATGGCAACAGATTTCTATATGTGGAAAATTCTAAGGAATTTGCTCATGGTAGTATATGCACAAACGTATGACCATCATTCTGTTCATGTGATTATAATTTAACTAACAAGTGGGGTCTCTGCTTTTGGGGCAAAACTGAATTAGAGGTTCAAGTGTTGGGTTTTTTTCCTTATTCTTTCCCCTATTTGATAAGCCTAACTAAAATTCCAATTAACAGAAAATTACTAGAAGTTAATTCTGAGGGAAGACCAAATAGATTGGCAAAAATCCAATAAATGGATATATGAAAGTTGTCAAAACTAATTTATCCTAAATAGAGTACGATCAAGACTTTTGTTCCATATAATTTGGTTATAAATGTTCTTATCATTGATATGATGCCCAGGGCCAGTGACCTGAAAGAAGCACCTTTTGCTTTATTTACCAGTTCTTATGATCTTCTTAAACTCTGTTAGAGGAGTAATGGGCAATGGACACCAAATGGTGTGCAAGCTTTTACATACTCCAGAACTCCCTTAAATATGGACTTTAGACTTTTTAAAGCCACCTCTCCTTGTCCTTACAATCTCCCTGATTTTCTTCATGTGTTCTTCTTTAGGACTGGCTAGCAATGGGGGGGGGGGCAAAGGGCTGCCAGAGAACCTGATGACTCGCCGTTGATTTGAAGATGTTTCTCGGTTTTGCATAAAGACTCATAGCTCTGTGCATTCTAGTTCTTAACTTAAAACCATAACTATTACTTTTCTTCATAATTTTAAGGTATTTGCCCCAAAGGGTTTAAGTATTCATATGCCCAAACGAATCCATGTCCTGATTCTAAACTGAGGAAGTAAGACTCTTTAGTTGTTTGGATTTGATTTGCAATAAAATGTGAGTTCATTTATATTGGAGTGTAGTCACTTTTTTTCGTCATTCAAGGATCACCACATTTCTGTGGCAGGAGTTTTATGCTTTTGATAAATGGCTGGGAAGCAAAACTTCCGCAAGTGAACCTTGTCCTCATATGTGGTAGATAACAATAATAGGGGGGAAAGTTTCATATGCTGAAGTTTTGCTTGTTAAGCAACTATTGACGGCACAAGAGCCCTGCTAGGAAAAAGCTGGCCAAGATGTCACTTGATGCCATAGCTGGAATGCCTCCTCTACCCACTGCATTGTGAATTCAGGTGGCTTTTGACTAAGAAACCGCTTTTAAAATGTTCTCACCCTGTTATTTCTTTCCCCATTTCTATAGATCATCATTTGGGGCGTGGTGGCTCAGCGGGTAAGACGCCAGGCTTGTCAATCAGAAGATCGCAAGTTCGGAGGTTCGAATCCCTAGCCCTGCGTGTGGAGTGAGCTCCCGCACTAGCTCCAGCTCTTGCCAACCTAGCAATTCGAAAGCATGCAAATGCAAGTAGATTAATAGGTACCACTTCGGTGGGTAGGTAACAGCGTTCCGCGTGCGTCATGCCGGCCACATGACCGTGGAAGCGTCTTCGGACAACGCTGGCTCTTCGGCTAACAAACGGAGATGAGCACCGGCCCCTAGAGTCGGACACGACTGCACAAATGTGCGGGGGGAACCTTTACCTTTACCTTTATAGATCATCAGATGACATCTTCCAGGATAATTGGTGGACTTGATGCTCAGTTTTTTATATCTATTTTTAACATTTAAAGATATGTAGCTTTTAAAAAACTACAATACATCTTCCCCACTTCCTGGCTTTTTTGTGACAACTGTACAAGAGGCCTTCACAAAACCTCCTTTTCAGTTTGACCTGCTTTTAAAAGCACTTTACCAGTAGAGGTCAGCATTGATCCACTTGGAAGACTCACAAATTCTCTTTGCTGGTCTGAATTTTCTGATATATAGGAGCATGGATTGTCAGGCCAAGTTGACAAGGAGTGCCTTGAGCCAGTCTGACTCTGATGGATGGTAAAGCCTGGAAGAGTCTTGTCTTGCCATATTCTGAACTTTTAATCACATGATCTGTCTTCATTTGATTGGCTCACTTTTTCCTGGTCAACCAGTATGTAATGCCAGAAGAGCCAAGAGGCGAATGTTAAGTCCTAAATTACTATCTATTTTGTTTCTCTTTTCCGCCCCTTTCCCAAGTCTATTCCACATAGATACCAGCTTAATATCCTTCATATTATAGCATAATTATTTGAAATTAAAAATATCAAATATGTTTTATAGGATAGTGTTCTGCTACCAGTTCCCCCATATTTTAAAGATTTGGCTGGGGGTGTGATTAAGAGGATTACAACATTAAGGAATAACATTAAGGGAAATTAATAGAGCTTTGTAGGTCTGTTGGCAGTTGGGCTATGAAGGCTATTTCTGTTCAAATGACCCTCATTCCGAGGGGGAGTTATATCTCAGTGTAATGGACCAGTAGCTTCAGGGAACTAGAACTACCTATTGATACTGAACATATGAATGAGGAGGAGAAAGAGGAAATGGCTTTCTTTATGATCTGATGCTGTTTTTATATGGGGAATTAGATCAGCTCTCCAGCCTGGAAGCATAACGGCTCAACAGATCATATATCATCAGGGAACAGGGAACTCTATGCTGCAGAAGCTTGATTCTGTAAGGTCTGTAAGTTGGAAGGAGAGGTGGAGCTCTTAGGTTGTGCCCAGAGGTCTGGGCCTGACTTGGTAGAGGGTTGTGCCTCAGATGAGCTTCCTACTTTGACCTGCACAGGAAACTTAAGAGCGATCTTAAAGGATAGTGTATTTAGGGCTATTTTTTATTTTATATGCTAAGTAGTACACTAACTGCTGAAGCTTTTAACTCTGACTCCTTTCCTGGTCTTGGTGGGGAGAGGGGCATGCATCAACTTTTGGTATAGTGATTGACATTAACTTCTTTAATTAGCTTTGGTTATATATTTTATTATATATGAGCTATATCCATATAAAATAATAGCTGCAAGCATAGCAGAAAGTCATACTACCCTAGAAGTCAGTCCGGTCTGCTGGGCTAACTTGGTACTGATGGAAAGTCTCTCAACATTTGTTCAACATCACTTTCTTGCAAGATGAGACAGATATTGGGGGTCTCAGCCCATAAGCCACAATGCAGCCTGCTGAGTTCTTTTGTGCAGCCTGCAATGACTCACCCATCAGACGTTGCTGTGTTAGTATCTCTGCCCGTCTTTTGCCTCTGAAGGCCCCTGCCTTGCTGCCTTTCTCCCTTGTCCTTTTCTCCTCTGACCTACCTCTTCCCCTGCTGTCTGTTCATGTTTGCAGACTGGGACAGTTTTGTCAGGAGACGGAGTCTGGAGTGTGAGTGTGACAGGACTGGCACTGGGGCTGAGGTGTGCAACAGGAGACGGGTTGGGATTGCGGTCAGGGGGAGATAAAAAGTGCATCTCCATTTTTGCTCACTGCAGAAACACAGCAATACAATATTTTGCTATTTTACAGTAGGCAACATATTTTTGCTTTTAATAACCATCAATAATGATGTTTCAATTTAATTTCTAAGTTATTGTTAATTATAGGTAATTGTTGTTGTTCAGTCATTTAGTCGTGTCTGACTCTTCGTGACCTCATGGACCATAGCACGCCAGGCCTTCCTGTCCTCCACTGTCTCCCGGAGTTTACTCAAATTCATGTTCGTTACATCGGTGATGCTATCTAACCATCTCATCCTCTGCTGTCCCCTTCTCCTTTTGCCTTCAGTCTTTCCCAGCATCAGGGTCTTTTCCAGTGAGTCCTCTCTTCGCATTAGGTGGCCAAAGTATTTCAGCTTCAGCTTCAGCATTTGTCTTTCCAATGAGCAGTCAATTATAGGTAATAGATTATTTTAATTTAAATTATGTTATTAATTTAATTGCTTAATCATAAATATTAATATTTAATACTTGTTGAATTTTTGCATATGCCTGAATGTAGCTCACTGGTTAGTACATTTTATGTAATGTGTCCCCCATATCCGTTTGGGTTTGAGACCCCTGTTGTACACAGTCCATCCCAACATTCACACAAATAGGAAAAGCAACCTTTGTCAAGTGCCCTTATTTAAAACAAGTTATTTATTGTGAGATGGGGTGTGGTGGCTCAGCGGGTAAGACGCCAGGCTTGTTGATCGGAAGATTGCAAGTTCGGAGGTTCGAATCCCTAGCCCTGAGTGAGCTCCCGCACTCGCCCCAGCTCTTGCCAACCTAGCAATTCGAAAGCATGCAAATGCAAGTAGATTAATAGGTACCACTTCGGTGGGTAGGTAACAGCGTTCCGCGCGTGTCATGCGGCCACATGACCGTGGAAGCGTCTTCGGACAACGCTGGCTCTTTGGCTAACAAACGGAGATGAGCACCGGCCCCTAGAGTCGGACACGACTGCACAAATGTGCGGGGGGTACCTTTACCTTTACCTATTTATTGTGAACTCGCAAAGTATCACTTGCTATCCTAGCTTCTGTGTAGAAAATGTATTTGTATCTTGCTTTCATATTCAGGGTGCAAGCTTTCACTGTGCATATTTTGAGGATTGGATAAAAGTCATACTGTGCGTCCAAACAGCACAGTCCCCATGCAGGAGCTGAACTTGTTCAAACTGATCACATGCAGGGCAGTTCAATGGTTCTTCTACCATAAATCCTTTGCGTGGAAAAGGGCATTTGACAGGTGTACATCAGCTGCATCTTTTATCCCTTCAAAAGGTCTCTTCAGAGCAACTAATGAAAGAACAGGATCTTCTGAATCTGCTTATCTAGCTGGTTGATGATATCACATAGGGAGACAGATATAGTTTATGATGCCTTTGTGACTTCCTGCTGTTAGCGCAAGCACCTTTTAAGGGAAAGATAAAGCTTTTTTCTAGGCATTTGCTATACAAAGCTTCACTGTCCTTGGTTCAATCTGTTCACAACTCTTGATCTGGAATTCTGCTCATCCCTTACTCTTATCAGTTCAGAAAGCCCATATCCCACTCCACAAATGCTGCTTTGCTTTCATGGTGTCATAGAGCTAGAAAGGATCTTGTAAGGCATCAAGTCCAAGCTTACACTCAGTGCCACTACAATATCCCTGACATAAGGTGCTTAAATTCCTTCAGTGAAGGTGACCACACCACCTCCCAAGGCAAATCTGATATATAAATTTGGTGTGTTTGTGTGTGTGTGTGTGTATAAATCTGTTTTATTGTTAAACAGTTTGGATACCCAAATTTTGCTTTCTTATGATTTACACGACACCAGTTGTAGACATGTCTTCTGAAGGAAGAGAAAATAAACTTAACCTACAGTATCTTCCAGCTGACCTTTTGCTGTTTTGAGAGCATATTTCAGAACTATGTGAGTGAACAGACAGGGCCCCAAAGAGCTGACTGGTGTTGACAAGAGTCTTAAGACTGGGAGACATGAAAGCAAACTATTGGGCAGGCTTCCTGAAGTGGAGCTTATTTGACTGCGAGGACAATTGATCTCTACCTTCTCTAACCTGTTTTGCTTGGAGCCATTTGTCCAGTGGTTATTATGATATCTTCTGTGGCCACTCATAAACTAGTGTGTGCTGTGAAGGGTATTATACGTTTTATGGAGAGTCACTACCGAGATTTCTCTTGCTCTGCCCCATAAATCAGAAAATTCTCCCCTCCCCATCCCTTTTGTGGCTCGAGGGAGCCACAAAACCCAGGACAGATATAAAAATAGTTACGCTGCCTGTCCTTGGCCAGCTTAGCTATTTATGGCAGCGCCTGGGGTTTGAGGCATAACCAGATTTCCGTTTATGCTTTGGCACCAAGAAATATATCTGAGGAGCTACGATAAAAGTCAAGAAGAATCTCCCTACTCTTGATAGTTAAGTCTTTGGTTTTGATTTGGCACAATGTGCAAATTCTGTTTTTTAACAATGTTTTATATTTTAGTGCAATGTGTGAGCCGGACCACAATGTTTATAACGCATATCATAATTAAAACAAACCATTGCTTAATGTGACACATGAATCTAGTCACTATCTTTTGTGCTCTTAGCTATATGAATACAATATTTATAAAAATCGTTACCATATTTATCCTTAAAAATAATTTCATAACAGGCAAGACTCAAAAACATAACCACATAAAAGTCCAACAAATTAAAAATATTAACAAATCCAACATGGGGTAGCTTTCTAGATAATCATGGTTACCCCTTTGATCCCCTATTATCACACCCACTGAATTATAGCTCTATAAACATCCATTTTTAAAAAGAGTTTTGGTCACACTTTTATTCCTTGGTAGGGTATGTTTCCCTGATAAAACTTGTTTGTGCTTTACTTGTACTGAAGTAAAGAGTGCGAGCTTAGCCCAGGTAGAATGGTCAGTGAGCAGCAACCTGTTCTCCAGTAAAATAAAAACAGAATTGCACTGCAAATGTTCTTAGCTTATATCTGAGCTAAATCCCCTCACTCATGCACGCTTTGGAAAGGGTTATTTGCTGAATATGTAGACTCCACCTCCCCTGTATGACTCAAATAAGGTTACAGGAAGAAACAAGGAAGTCAGAAGGTTTTGCTGTTCTTTTCTTGGATTGGTGGTTTCACATAACATGAGCAGGAGAAAACCAGCCATCTGCTTCTCTTTAGTTAGCTGATCAGCTGGCTGGGGAGAAGAAGGATGTTTTTCCATGAGCCGGACGGTTGGTGGAGACCTGATAACTGGTTTTCTCCTGTGAATGGAAAAGTATGTAGCGCTCCCTGTGCACCAGTATGTTGAGAGATGAAGGTTCTGAACAAGGACAATTATACTGTATTGGATGTACACATAGGAAAAGCAAATATTTAATGAAACTGTATCCAGTCATCACAATTTCTGTGACTTTCCAACACTTTCCGATGGTCCAGATGGGAAGTCCATGTAAATTAGAAACCCAGCATAATTTTACAGGTCAGCTGTCTCCAACCAAAAATAGAGTGGCTATACAACTATGATCTTAGATTTGTATTCAAAATTGTTCCTGGGATTTCCTCTTGCATATTAGCACATGGATTTAGTTTAATTAAATTGGCTTGTTGTTTTCTTTCTAAGTTCTGATCTGGGGAGCTACCTAACAAATGGAGAGATCAAACTAGGCTTATAGAAAGAATGCCCTACTTCGATCCAGTTCCCATTAACAATCACAATTCCCAGTCTTACATTAGAGTTTCCAGTGCTCAGTTGCAGGTAAAGTACAGGTAGTCCTTGACTTATGACCACAACTGGGACCGGAATTACTGTCGCTAAGTGATGTGGTCGTAAAGTGAAATGTCATGTGACTGCATCGCTTAGCAACGGCAATCCCCCTTGCCATTGTTAAGCGAATTTCACTGGTTGTTAGCCAAGGACCCAATCAAGCCATTCCGGGCTTGGTCTCTCCCAGCCCTGAGCCTCAGTAAGTTAAGGGACTGCCTCCAACTCCCCCCACCTGCCTATCCACCCACCCCATGCGGCTCTGGGGCTGCTTGAATCAATGGGAAACCGCATGATTCGCATAACAACCATGTGGTTCACTTAACAACCGCCGCAAAAAAGGTAGTGATATCAGGTCAGATTTACTTAATGACTCCTTCGCTTAGCAACCGAAATTCCAGTCCCAATTGTGGTAGTTAAGCGAGGACTACCTGTACCTACTATCCATGCAGTGGATAATTCTATATATAACTATTATATCTTGCCTTATTCAAATTTTTAAAAAGCTTAATGTTAGTTTACCACCCAAGGGCAAGCCTTCTGACTGTGGTGGATGCTCTTTGCGTTGTTTTTTTTTTGAGGTACAGCAACCAGAACCGAACACGGTATTCAAAGTGTGACTAAGGTATGTAGATTGTACAAAAGGTTTATTGGGTGTTTTATTTTCAATCTATTTCCTAATGATCCCAGAAATGGATTTGCATGTTTCTCAGCTGCTGTATACTGGGTCAATGTTTCCATTGAACTATTCATTCAACCCAATATTTATTTCTTGATCAGTCTCAACTATTCCATGTAAGCCATGTACTATAGTAGTAGACTGAATTCAGGATTGCAGTTCCTATCTGCTTTTCATTATATCCTTTAGATCCACTGTGCAGAATATAGTGCAAAAGGGATACATTCAGGATATTGAGCCCAGGAATATGAATACCAGAACCAAATGAACTTACAGTTCTTTTGCATTAAAAAACTAATTTATCAGTGTGATTTAGGGTTAAAAAGGTTTTCCCCTGCACAGTCGTGTCCGACTCTAGGGGGCAGTGCTCATCTCCGTTTTTCTTAGCCGAAGAGCCAGTGCTGTCCGAAGACGCTTCCACGGTCATGTGGCCGGCATGATGCGCGTGGAACGCTGTTACCATCCCACCAAAGTGGTACCTATTTATCTACTTGCATTTTGCATGCTTTTGAATTGCTAGGTTGGCAAGAGCTGGGGCGAGTGCGGGAGCTCACTCTGTCACGCGGTGCTCGGGTCTTGAACCGCCAAAGTTGCAACCTTCCGATCGACAAGCCTGGTGTCTTAACCACTGAGCCATCGTGCCCCCTATAATTTAGGGTTAGGCAAGTAATTTTGGTGTTACTACTGTTATATAGTTAGAAAACTTTGTGGATCCAAAACACATCACCCAGAGAAATCTGGACTACTTTCTGCCCACCCCGATCAACAGTGATTAACTTGTGTCATTTATGCAGTATCATATTCTATACCAGATATTCTTTTTTGGCACAACCCACATATTGTATGGTTTATGATTATCTGCAAATAAAACCATCTGTTGAATGAAGAACAAATTAAAACACTGAATGAAGTTTGAAAAGAAACAAGGAAAACCTAAAAGGGAATGATATGAATACAAATATTGCATCTGAGTCTTTCCCACATATCACCATTGCATTTATAAAATTTTCTTTACCCATTTGTATTGAGACTAATTTAAGAAAAGATACCTGCAGTGATATGAACAAAATTAGCACCACTGTGAAGTCAAGTGGGGGCTTATCCACTTCTTTTCAGAGGGTGTCCCATGTTGTCCAAAGAAGACCAAAAAAAAAAAAAATCAAAGAGTGCCTAGAGAAGCCTTGGTGGGTTGTTTTTTTTTTTTTTTTTGGAGTGCTCAAGGATATCTTCCCTGTCTTGAAAGCAGGAGGACACTTAACTGCCCTGGTAATCTCTCACTTTCATTCAGATAATACAGTTGACCATATAGTTAGTTTAGTCTGAAATATCCTGGGGTTGTGTTAAGCTAAACTAACTCCCTTTGGGTTAGTTGACTGGGTTTTGACCAACAAAAGACCCATTGAAAATGTTGGGACTTTCCTTAATAGATCAAATTAAGGTTGGCTGACCAAATTGTTAGGTGTACCATACTAACGGATTCCTTGCTTGTGCTAAGAGTTGGACTATATTACCTTAAGATCCATACAAATTTTAAGATGTGTAGACTTCAATTCCCAGCATTTGCCAGTCAGCATGCTCGCTGGTGAATCCTGAGAATTGAAGTCCAGACATCTTAAAGTTGCCAAGGTTGAAAAACTCTGCATTAGAGTATCTCTGACAAATAACAATCCAGCCTATCTGAAGATTTCCAGTGAATGAGAACTATCACTTCATGTGGCAGCTGGCTCTACTTAATGACAGTAGTTCTTCCTGTTGTCCAGCATTAACTTACTTGTCATAGTTTTAATCCTTTGATCCTGGCCCACTATGTGACAACCCTTCAGATTCCCAATGACTGCAATCATACCCCCCCCAGGCATCTCTTTTGTAAACCACACATACCCAAATCCTTTAACAGAATTCCATACAGTTTCTAATCATGACAGATACAGTAGAACAATTGCATCCTGTTATCTGGACCTGTGCTCCTGTTAATCTTCCCCCACATAGTATTTGCCTTTGAAACAGCTGCATCATACTGCTGCCTCATGTTTAACTTGGGAACAACAAGGACACCCAGCTCCTTTTCACATGCTAAAACCTTTCATTTTTTCCTATACAAATACAGAATTGTACATTTCTCCCTGTTAAATCCATTATATTCATTTCAATCCATTGTTCAAACCTATATAGATTATTTTGCATCTTTTCTCTGTCCTCTATGGTATTAGCCACCCTCCCAGCTTTATGTGATCTCCCTCATCCAGATCTTTAATGTTAAATAGCACAGGATCCATGATAAGAGTCCTATGGCACTCCACGCAGAGTCATAAACAAACCCTCTTTGGGTACAATCATTCAGCCAATTGGGAATCCACCCAGCAGTAGCATAATTTACTCATATTTTACCATTTTATTTAGAAGAATGTCAAGAGTGACTCTATTGTTGTGCTGAGGTCCAGGTACACTACGTCTACAGCATTCCCCTGATCTACTAAGCTAGTAATGCTATCAAATAAAGAGATAAAGGTAGTTTGATAAGCCCATGTTAGCTCTTGTTCATTCTTGTATGCCTACCCAAGTACTCACAAATAATCTGAGGAGCTTCCTTACTATAGTACAGACATTTAACTGATATGTCTGTAGTTTCCTAGGCCCTTTTTCTTGAAGATGGGGACATTTGCTCTCCTCCAGACTTCTAGGGTCTTGCTAGTCCTCGAGGAGTTCTCAGAGATACCTGAGATCTAATCTGTGATAATCTCTACAAGTTGCTTTAGTACCTTATGATGTAATCCATCTGGCTCTGGGGACTTTATTTATTTATTTTTTATCTTGCCTTTATTATTTTTATAAATAACTCAAGGTGGCGAACATACCTAATCCTCCTTCCTCCTCCTATTTTCCCCACAACAGCAACCCTGTGAGGTGAGTTGGGCTGAGAGTGAGTGACTGGCCCAAGGTCACCCAGCCGGCTTTCATGCCTAAGGCGGGACTAGAACTCACAGTCTCCTGGCCCAGCACCTTAACCACTAGACCAAACTTTAGATTTACATTAGAAAAGTTCCTAACCTCTTCTTAAAGTGCTTTTCCATTCTTCCCTCAGTAGCACAACAATAACCAGTTGGGATCCATTCCCTTCTGAGAGAAGACAGATGCAAAATAGGAGTTAAGAAATTTTGCCTCCTTACCATCACCTCAGCCCTGGATTAATCCTTAAGCAAAATTAGCATGTGCTTAGGGCACCAAGGGAAGGGAGGCACCAATTTTTTCCTCTACCTATCATGTCCGTAACTCTTTCACTGCCACACTTGACTTTAGTTTTCAATAAATGTTTATTTGAATTTTAACAATTTTACTAAAAATTGATTAAAAAGTGTTGAAAATTTGCATGTTTCTATTGCCCTATTCATCAGTAAATTTTTATTTATTTATTTATTTAATTTATCCCCGCCCATCTCCCCGAATAGGGGACTCTAAATAATTTGCTCATATTGCTATTTAGTGTTAATTTTTTAAAAAGTTTGTATTTAATATATTTGTGGAGTCTGACCTGGAAGAAAACTGATTTTTTAATTTCTTATTTCACCTTCAGCACTTACTGAGTCTTAATGTCTTGTCAGTCAAGCAAGGGAAGAGCCCAAGAGCAAGGCAGCTGGGCTGTGCTTAGGGCATCGGTTGACCTTAATCCAGTCCTGCATCACCTGTTGCCAATTCACCACTTCCTTCTTGCGATGATGGCACATCTTTGTGTTCCCCAAAGAATCCTTTGTTGTTGTTGTTTGGTATCTCTCACAAATCTCACTAAGACATTGGGAGGATGCTTTGAAATTGCCTTCTTTTCTCAAACAGGGAGCCTGTATTTGATTCTAGAGCATTCCCTGTTTGTGGATCCAGCTAGAAGTGGCCAGTGACTTGATAAGGTACCACTACTGAATTTCCAGTACTGAAATTCTACTGATCTTCCAGACTGTTGGCTGAATCTATTTACAGGTGGTCCTTAGATTAAAACCACTCATTCACTGACCATTCAAAATTGTGACAGTGCTGAACGATGGGGACTTACGACGGGACCTCAGAGTTCTGGCCGTCACGGCATCCCTGCAGTCATGTGATCACAATCCGGGCACTGCCAGAATTGCTGTCATTAAGCCACACGGTCACGTGACGTCACGCTTTATGACCATGTCACTTAGCAACAGCAATTCTGGTCCCAATTGCCATCGTAAGCTGAGGACTACCTGAAAATGGTTTCAATTTGATGAGATCCTGTTTTCAAATCTAATTTAAAAGAAGCACACACACCCATCTCCATCTATGCTACATTTCTTGTATAGAGTGGTCAATTTAAATCCAATAGGTTACAGCATGTAAGATCTGCTAAAATAGTTATTTTTTCCTAAGCTGAACATGAAATGCATTAGGTCTTTTAACATCTGTATTACATGGAGTTTAATTGAATCCTTTTTATATGTAAGGCTGTCAAGTAAGATATCACTCATTTTTATATATTTCATTTTGCCTAATTACATACAAAACGTTATCATCTAGATTTGAGTTAGTTTTCTATCCTGTCAAGATTGGTATTTTTTTTCTATAAGCTATCCCTTTCAGTTTAGTATAAACTACAAAACTATTTATTTATACTTACAACCAACTTGCTCTAAATAAACCCAGTCAGTAGTGGCTAAGCATCACTTCTACTCCTTTGTTGAGCAACTCTGAGACCAAGACAGAGCTCTACAGCTGTCCTCTTCCCTTGAGGCTGACAAGAAGCTACTGATGAACATTCTTTTGATATAAGCTATATTTACACAACATGCTTACTTATAATTTACTCAATCCAATTTCCTGGATTTGCAGAACACATGGAATTAAGTAACTACCTACAGTGGTTGGGCTTCTGCTAGTTAAAATATGGTAAGGCTACTGTGTGGTTCAGGGTGTCATCTGAACTCAGGTATAGATTGTCAATACATTTTAACATGATCTAGCCTTCAGTTTTACCAGCTTGCAAGTAAAATTATGATGGACCATGTTGTAATCAAATTATGCTAATTCAGTAATATTCTGATTACTAAACTAGCAATTTATAAAAAAAGTTAACAGAGCATGATTTAAAAGAGCAATTCAGTGTGGGAAAGTATTGGAGGAATTCTTATGTTTTGCAGGACTTTTGCTAGCAGGGCTTAATATTTCCTTTATAATGGCCTGCTTTATTATTTTTTAACTGAAAACTGCTATGGCAGTTGCAGGGCTGAATAGTTTTCCCATTGTTCCTGGGATATGTCAGGGGAATGGAAAGGCTTGAATTTTGTAGTTCTGAAGCTGTCCGCAACATACCCTTGGAATGCATCCTTTTTACCCTGGTCATCCTTCTGGAACCAGGAGGATTGTAATTAAATATATTTTGAAAAAATGAAGTGGAATTTCTAACAGTTACTTGTAAACTGCATAAAAAGCTATAATAGTTAAAAAAAGGGGGGGGAAAGAAAAAAAGGCAATTAATTGGGTATATTTGGCACTAATAGTCATTTGAGATCCATTGTGCTACAAAAGATTCACAATTATGTATAATCACTGATTATGATTTAACAGCGACTGTATGCAAGAGAGGGAAAGCCAGTTTGGTCTAGTGGTTAAGGCACCAGGCTAGAAACCGGGAGACGTGAGTTCTAGTCCCACCTTAGGCACAAAGCCAGCTGGGTGACCTTGGGCCAGTCACTCTCTCTCAGCCCTAGGAAGCAGGCAATGGCAAACCTTGCCAAGAAAACTGCAGGGACTCATCCAGGCAGTCGCCAGGAGTCAACACTGACTCAAAGGCACCAAAAAAAAAAAGCAAGAGAAGTACCTGATTTTGAAACTGCCAAACCAAGGGATAAAACTAATAAGCAAGTAGAAGACGGGAAGCACAACTGGAAGCTTTTATATTCATTTAATTAATGTCAATGTAGTTTACAAACGGGAATGACAAGTACCTTTTTATAGAATATACATCGACACACAATCATTGACACAACTTGAATATCACCTTGTGCAGCTGGGAATCTTTGGGCAAAGATAGTTCATTTATTTTCAAGCTCATTGAGGGAGAGGAGGGAGTAGCTATAGAGTTCTGCAAAATGTGCCTTCTCCAGAGGAGGAAATTAACAAGTTAGTCTTTTGCATCTGTCTTATCAGGTTTTCTCTGCTCTCCTTACTCAAGAAAAAAAAAGTTGGGACAGATTTAGGTTTAAAAATAAATGCTAATAGTCGTATGTGGTTTTACATATATTCATTTGGCTTAGAATTAGTCCACAGGACCAGAGGAAGCTCTTTACTCCCAGTGCCAACTTGCTGGGACATCCAAGATGAGCCTTCTCAGCTTATTGTCTAACAGATCAGGGAGAAGCGTAGCTGTGCACTAAATGTCCCAGCAAAGATTGTTTGATTGTATTGGGCAAGCAGGTTTTTGAGTGACACATGGTATCATCCCCACCATGACAGATTCAGGAAGGAGTAAGTGCTATACAGCTGTGGAATCTTGGGCCTGAGCAAATGGCATTCTAGATGCTTTATGGCTCTTGCAAACTGTTGCACATTTAGGATGCCAGATCAATACTGGCTTGAACCAACTGTCCCCCTTCCTACCCACCTCCCAAAACTAACACAAGCTGCAAATCAGCCTTCAATATGTTGCTTGACTGCTGCAACATTTTTCACTGAGACACAATTGGTTCAGGTATTTTGGGGGTATTCTGGAAGCTCAGCATTGTTTAAGGATAAAGAACAATTCCCAAGACAACTGTATGTATATGGGGGTGAAGTCATGTAATAAGAGGCTGATAACAACAGCTGTCTTCAATTTGCATTCAGTGCATGCTCAACCCAACTACAATAAGAATAAAGAATCCTGGACTGGGGGAAAAACTTGTGGTCTGATCAATATCATGCCAAAGGTTTTCACAACAGCATGATAATCTAGCCAGATGTTTTAGTGCAATTGTGTCCTTCTGAGGCTTAAACCCACAGATAAAACGTAAGATGGAATTAAGGAAAAAGGGGGAAAAGTTATTTAGTAGAAGACCTAGGGTCATAATTCTGTTAATTTTACGTTGTAACTCAGTTTAAATAGTGATTGCAAGGCGTATTTGCCAATCAGCATCAAGCAGGCTGCTAACTTCCTCTCAGAATTCACAGCAACTTTGTAAAGTGTTCCCTGAATGGACTACAAATGGCAATGTTTGGCTGTGCATGTAAAAATTGCAGTTTTTTTTTTTAAATTAAGGCAGGTAGTGAACAAACTGCACATGGCTCACAGGGTTATTTTCAAAATGCAGAACAAAGGGTTAAGAAAATGTTTCTATTAGGAATGCTGAGGAAATGGATAGAGATTAAATTAATCTAACTTTGAACAAACCCAGATTACATTCCACTATTACGAGAGTCAGAGCAGAAGTGATAAAAGAAGAAGACTGGCACATACCTATTTCCTTTTTAAAGTGAAACATGAATACCTGAAAATTAGATGAAACATCTGCTAAGAAAAACATTCCAGAGTAGAAGAGACTGCCAGTAGCTGGACCTGGGAACATGTCAAAGCAGAATGATAAAGATTCTGCCAGAGGTATGAAGGGTTGATAGAGCATTGGGTGTTCTGCATTTATTTTGGGGCCCTGGTTCAAATTTAATTCTTGTAAGCTTGCAGGTTGGTGAATACAATTATGTTTGGACAAAAGATAGCTTTAGTTTTCACAAGACAAACGGGGCTGAACAAAGCTACACTAACTATGCCATCTGTAGTAAACAAAGACCACTTTTTCCCGCTTCATGTAAGTGCCTATCAGAGAGGTCACCAATGCTGCACGTCCACTGTTGCTAAGGCAGTTGCAACACTCCTAGATGGCACACCTGGAATCCCAAAATTAAAACATGGCTGGAACATCATATGATTGCCAAAACTTTACAAGAATTTCAGACATTTTTTAAAAAAATATATTTTGGTGCCTGTGCCATCGTACGAGGCTGCATAAGAATGTTTAGCGCCTGAAAAGTCTACTGACCTCAGCTATGACTTTTCCCACAAGCAATGGAGTAAGCTTGCACATCTGTGTTTTCCCAAGTGAAAAAATGGAAGAGAGTTTCAGTGGAGTAAGTATTTTATATAAATAGCCCATTAAGCTGTAACAAATGACAGAAAACCTGTTTTTTCTATTTTCCCCAGAAGTCATGTAAGTTATGGCCGAAACTATGAAAAGTTAATTTCATATCTGAATGAGGAAATATACACCACAGAACATTAAACCATTTATATTATATATATGTATAATATATATATATATATATATATACTTTTTTTAAACTAATGACTTTAATGCAAAAACTCTGCAGAACCAAGAAAAATATGGGTTTAATGTTCTCTGCTTATTTTTTCTCTTCTTCTCTTTTAAAAAAAGTACACCCCCCCAAAGGAAAAAATAAAAAGGGAAACATTAGTATGTAATGTTGGAGTCTATCCCATTTATACACAACATTGTAAACATATAGTCTATATTACATGTGCTTCATTCTGCCTTTGTGGGTGTGAAGGTATAGGTTTTTTCTTTGATTTAAAAAATCCACTAGAACACCACAAATAAAAAGAGGGTGGGAAGGAGAATGCAGATCACAGGCTCTGACAGTTCCTGCGGTGGAAGATCCAGCACCTTCTCATGCTTCCCTGAAAAGGCTTGCAAGTTGTCCACGATGGAACCCCAACTCTTGGAGAAATGGGACAGACGTGGAGCAGCAGTTTGTAAAAAAAGGAACAAAGAATCCCAAGGAGGGTTCTGGTTTGGCCTTCTTGTGGAGTTGGCAGCACCAGTGACAGGTTCGGAAGCAGAGGCATCGTGCGGCTCCCTCAGCCTCTAGTCCACTTTTGGAGTCTTTAGTTTCAAGCGTCTGTGTTGCTGCCACTGCTTTCCCCTAGTCCCCATGGTTCAAGCAACCTTGTCTCAGCAGCCATCTTGTTCATAAGTAGATGCGCCTGAGGTCCCCTGGTGAGGTGATGGTATTGCACTGGGGGCACAGCTTCTTAGCACCCTGTGAAGGATTGAGAACAGAGATATGAAGCACAAGGATGCCACCTCAGTCACATGGTAACAGAAGAAGGTACAAAAGGACGTGGCAAATTGTGTCCAACCATTATATGAAACAGGCTATAAATGGTAGCCTCCATGAATACTGTGCAACTCAACATTTGAAACGTTTTTTACTAACTTCTAAGTATTATTAAGCGTACAGCTTGCACGTATAATAAAATGTACTTTTAACAAAATTAAATATATAGCTCCAAAAGCTAAGCTTGAGCCAAACGAACAAAAAACCCCAGACCCCTTAACTGCGGAATATGAGTAACCTTGACCACTTTTTTGTGTGGCCCTTTTATTGGCCCTAGTAGCCAACAGCAACAAACCTATACTTCAGGTTGGCACACCCAAAAAAGCCATCTGCAATGGTTAAAAAAATTGAAACAAAGAAAGGCATGTGATATATAAAGTAAATGAAACAAAACAATGCCTAATACAGTCTTGTGAAAAAGTGCATCCCATTGAAATTTTTTACTTTTTCAACATACAGATATTTGATCTTCATTTCAACAAATACTGATAGATATAGGGGATAGGTAAAGGCAAAGTAAAGGTTCCCCCCGAACATTTTTACAATATAACAAATATCATGCACCATTTTCATGCTATAGTCCATTGTGTAACTTAAATAAATATAAATGCAAATTTTGCATATGGAAAAAGTAAGTACACCCTACATTTATCACTACCCCAAATACCTAAAATTAGAATCAGGTGCACCAGATCAGGTGCAAATGATCAGAGCATTGTTAGAGAGGAACATGTCATTTAAACCTCAGACATTTAGTCTGATTTGCTTTTGTTGTTGAAGTGTGTGGTGTTACCATGCCTAGATCCAAAGAGCTCTCTGAGGCCTTCAGGCAGGAGGTTATTAAATGCCTATGAGTCTCGAAAGGGATTTAAAACGATCACCAAACAACTGGACATCAATCATTCCACTGCCCAGATGATCATCTACTAGTGGAGAAGATTTCAAACAACTGCCAACTTGCCTAGGACAGGCTGTCCCAGCAAGCTCAGCCTGAGAGCAAAACGCAAGATGCTGAAAGAAGATAATGTGTGACTATCTGTCAGAAGATTGAAGCAAAACCAAAAATGGACCTTGCAACATGACAGTGACCCTAAACATTCCAGTAAATCTACCAAGAACGATGGAGGAGGAGGAGGGATGATGATGATGGAGGTTTCTGAAATGGCCAAGTCAAATCCTGGATCTAAGTCCCATTGAAATGCTGTGGGGTGATTGAAACAGGCTGTGCATGCAAGAAATCCCTCAAACACCGCACAGTTGAAAAAATTATACATGGAGGAAAGGGAAAAAATTTATCCCAGTCAATTCAGAGACTGGTAGACATTTATAAGAAAAGCCTACTTGAGGTTGTTTCTGCCAAAGGGGGCAATACCAGGTATTAGACCTGAGGGTGTACTTACTTTTTCCACAGAAGGAAATGGTATATCTGGTAATTTTTTGTTGAATAAATGATTGCAAAGTCAATTTTTCATAGTTTTTTTGTTCAATTAACATCACCTTTATCTTTACATACAGTTTGAATGAAGATAAAATATTGGTATGTCCACCTAGGTTAAAAAAGAAAAAAAACTACATGGGGTGTACTTTTTCACATGACTGTATATCATTTGTCAATTAATCTGACAGTTAATTCAACATTTTAGAATTAGGATAAAAATATTTGAGTTATCAGCTGATCGAATATGGTCAGATATGATAGAAAGCAGGTAAGAAAATGGAAGACAATAATTGTAGTAACCATTCCTTAGACCACAGCTTTCCAAACTGTGTCGCGACACTTTAGCGTCGCAACACACAGTCTGGTGTGTTGCCACACAACCCGGAAGCGGCAGCGGGGGTGTGCATGGCGGCAGCGGCGCGCCATCAGCGCTTCCATGTTTTAGCGGAGGTCGCTGCCGCGCACCCCCACACCGCCACCGTGCACGCCCCCGCCCCTGCCGTTGGTGTGTCGCCAACGGCGGCACTTTAGAAAGCACTGCCTTAGACAAATACAACTTGGAAAGGCCCTGTGAAATGCAGCATGATGAAATTAAAAGTTAGCTAACTTTGGCTGGTCGTCTGTGATCCTATCTCCCTCTTGTCAATATATTCACAATACTGAAAGCACAGGTTTCACCTACGCAAGAAATGTAAATGTTTCTGAGATGGAGAAAGTAGTCAACACATAACATTTTGAGCTCTTCAAAATCATGGAGAGCAATATAACTGTTTCCATGAAATTGCTAAAATTTACAAGCTTGGCAAAATTAAAAATATTAGCATTAGTTATAACCAAGATGTTTTACATCTTGACTTGACTGAAACTTGGGGGAGGGGAGGAGGGCAAAAGAAACCCTGCAAAACAGTACGACACAAATCCGCCTATATCCATGTTTGTGACAGCAGCTCTCTGACACTCAATGCTCACTCCAACTCAAAGTAGCTGCAGAGAACATGAACAGCATGTTTTTACGCCACAAAGATGGGAGTGCTAATCTTAAAGGCTAACAAACCAATCCAAAACGGGGTTGGTGAAAAATGGAATGTAATAGCAGGATCTTTTGCTCAGTAGATCATTGTATTTCAAATGTTCCCCACTGAAATAAATGGGGGACTAGTTCCCAGCTGGCATAGATGGTGGACTCAAATAGACTTGTCTGAAGCCCACTGTGGGAATGTTACATCTTTGGATCCAGTAGAGTCAAAATTGGCTTGGACAAAGTGGGACCCTCTACAAGGGAAGTCTCTCCTCCTGGCAGAACAACACCTCTTCCACCATACCAGGCAACATCAGAAATTAGAACTGTACTTTCAGAAACCAAGAAGAATCTGGTTGATAGTTGAAATTTCTCTCAGAACCTCTTACAACTTTTGCCTTTTCAGTGTCTCAGGAGCTTCAAACTCTCATCTTCTGCAAAGCACACAAACATAACATAATATAAACACACACACACACAAGCATACATATGTGGTGAAAATTTGGATTATGGTCTTAATTCAGTCATTCTTCTATGAAAAGAAGAGTTCCACTGGGCAGAAGAGGACAACAGCTAATCTTTGCTGATCCCCATTTTCATTATGTGACAGGACCTGGTGCTGCAAAGGGGGATGGGAATGAAGAAAATATCTCTGCCTCCCTGTGTGCCAATGAGAGATATACTCCACTTGGGAATGCTTCCACTACAGCAAAGTACACTCTGGATGCATTCCTATGAGAATGTTAATCATAGTAAAATTTAGATATGGAAGACACATCTCAAATACTTATCCAGTGGATTATCTTGCACAAAAATCTATTGTAGCCAAATCTCAACTTTGAGACAGTTTGTATTCTAACTACAGTAGAATACAAATGCTTGTATATAACTATACAAGATTAAATAATAAAGTAAAAATTAAAAAAAACTTTAATGTGAACAACATTCTGAGAATAGGCAGCCTCTCTGAGGCATATAGTGTAACTGTGAGATGAATATAAAACTAAGACCTGCCGATTATATCCAAGAAAAAAGGTCGGGTGCAATATACTGTACATTTGAACACCTGCAGAGCCATTCTCAATTTAAACATTTCTCAGTTCCGCATGAAACACTCTACAAGCCTCAGACACATGCACTGGCACACAGCCAACGAAAAAGGATTTCCTTCCCACAGCTCCATCTAGCTCACCTGCCAGCTGTGATTACTAAACTTTGTTTTGAAATAAAAACAGTGGAATAATATGCCACACCTGTTGAATATGGAAAAACAACCAGAAATGTCCTTCTACTCCTTTCATTGTGACCCATGGAAAAGTCTACAGAAAAAAGTCTACAGAAGTATATGCTGACTGAAGGCCACCTCAAGTTTTCCATTATAAACTTAAGTTTTCCAGGTTTTATAAACATGGCTGCCAAATGTAGCTCCAGGGTAAAACACAGCACCAAAAAGAAGTAATTAAGAGAAGTTTTTTGTTTGCCTCATACATTCTTAATTAAAATTTGGCAGATATTGATTCTGAATGTTGATTAATCATTTTGGGGAGTTCAAAAAATAATGAGCGCAATCCACTTTTAAAGTCATTACTTCTCACAGCATATCAGAAGAACAGTGCCTTGACAAAAGGGCAGGGAACTTTGCTCTAAGCTTCAAAACCTGAAAGCTGAACATTCGCAGTCCAAGCTACTTTCTAGTCTAGAAAAGAGTAACGCTGCCACTGGAGATTATTTATAGAGATAAAAGCTGATCTGTACCTACTGCAAGAGAAGTATGTGGTCACCAAATATACATGAGGTAAAAACAGGTACACATATCAAAGTGTGAAAGGATGTTGGTTACAAGATTCTGAAATGAGCATTATCATGTTCCTAATAGCTCAGTGATGCTATTCACCCCAAATGCACAGGATGCATGCAAGGAAAGATGTAAGAATCACAAGAAAGTTAAGTGACAACAGAATTTGATACATTTATCAAAGTGAAGATAAATACTAGGCATTTTCTGCCCTTTTGAACTGATCAGCAAATCTCAACATTGTAAGAGTGCCACCAGTACCATCATAAATTGATCACCATGGGAGAATGCCCATTTACAAAATGGAAGCAGTCAGGGGAGTTGGTAGTTTTAAAAGACATAGGAAAGCAAACTGATGAGGTTAAAGACAACTTGTCCCAGATACCAAATACAAGGTACAGAGGGAGTTGAACTTCAGAATACAAAATGATTTCTTTTAATCTGTAATTTTTGCTTCCACAGAAAGATGAGGAAAAAAGAAAACAAATTAGCTCAAGACTGTAAATATGTAGTAGAGGTAACACCTGAATTTTAACACAAATCTGCTTTAAAATTTCAATTATCTCTTTTGTTCAAAATGATGTCCACTTAGCCTCTCAACCCATACTCCCAGCAGACAAGATCCATTCCAGTTAGTTAAAGCCCTTCCTTTACTTGAGATTCATTGATGATATTTTCATCATCTAGACCCATGGAAATGAATCTCTCATCAAATTCCATCATTTCAACAACTTCCACCCTTCCACCCCATCAACCTCAGCCTAGACCTGTAAATAGAACAAGTCCACTTCCTTGATGTCACTGTAAAACTACACAATGGACACATAAACATTATGTTATACAGGAAACCTACAGATTGTCAAGCATACGTACGTGCTCCTAGCTTCCACCTAGAACACACCACCAAATCTATCATCTTTAGCCAGGCTCTGTTGTACAACCACATTTATTCTGAACCACTTGACAGAGTTGCTCAACTGATGGAATTAAACCAGGCATTCAGGAGATTGAACAACCCACCCAACAAGAACAATAGACAAATCAATACAACCAGATCAATTCCCAGGGAGTACCTATTAAAAAGCAGACCACAGAAATAGAACACCACTGGTTGTCATCTACACCTCGCAGCTCAAATCACTCAAACACATTATTAATAAGCTACAGCTCATACTGGACAATGACACTGCACTTTCTCAGGCACTGCGTGACAAGCCCATACTTGCATACAACCACTCAACCTGAAGCATATTCTCACAAGTAACAAGAAACAACAGGACAATGATACCAACCTATGAACCAGACCCCGCAGCAAACCCAGATTGTCTACTCTGCCCCCACATCTACATCACAGGCCCCAACAAGTACACACACAATATTAGGGGCGCCTTCACATGCTCTTTCTCCAAACTGATACATGCTATTATCTGTGAGCAATGCCCTTCTGGATCCTACATAGGACAAACAGGACAAACTTTGTACAAAAGAATGAATGGACACACATTTGACATCAGGACTCAAAGCAAGGACAAAGTTATATCAGTGCATTTTAATTTCCCAGGATACTCCATTGTAGACCTCAAAGTAACTGTTTTGAAAAAGTGGAACTTTAACAGCACCATTAAATGAGAAACTGTTGAACTCACATATTTCAAAAGGTTTCAGGCAATCTCAGAAGGTCTCAACAAACACAATGAGTTTCTAACACATTACAGTTGTTAACTGATTAAGTCATTGTAAACTGTCTGATGTGTAACCTGCATCTGCATAACCTAACCTATCTTACCCCACCTTTCCCCCTCCACCTCACTCCCAATTTAAATCCTACATCAGTCTAGCCACCCAATGCATCTAAGGAAGGGAGCTGCAGCTCCCAAAAGCTTATAATTTTTAATAAAATTTGTCAGTCAGAAAAGATGCTACCAGACTCCTGATTTTTACTATCATAGACTAACATGGCTACCCTCCTTCAATCCCCTTAGTTACTTAGTTCTATCTTTGGGATCATTATCTCAAGCTAAATCTCTTCTAGGATTACTACTCTGAAACCCTCCTCTTCTTCACCTATATTCAAGACCAAGACCCTCTCCCTGTCCCTAGTGATTCGTCTCATTACTTTATTTAGGTCTCTTCTGTCTCCCACTTGGTCTTTTCACTTAATCCTCACTGGCCTCATCATGTAATTCTCATTCCTATTGCACTGTCTTACACTGCCTCTGTTCCCAAAATTTCCTTTTACTTGGCAGTGACACATGAGTCAGTAGTAGTCTTCTGAGAGGGGAGATAGTCATCACTGGCCTTCACTTGCTCACCATCTCTGCTTTCTAAGAATGTCTATGAGTTCACTGGGCCCCAATCATTTGGAGAAGAAAGCAATGAGGTGGCCAGATTTGTGGGTAAGGAGCTCCAAAAGGATCTCTCTAAACTGGATGAATGATCAACCAAATGGCAAATGCAACTTAGTTTTAATAAGCGTAAAGTAATGTATACTGGGCTTCAAAACCATAGCTTCACACATACATCGATGTGGCCTGAGTTGTCTGTAAAAATCAGAAAAAAGATCTCAAGGCCATGGATACCTCAATGAAGATGTCAATTCAGGTGGCAGCTGTAAAAACCCAAATTCCATGGCAGGGACTATTAGAAAAGAAACTGAGTATAAAAATGCCAACATTTTTATGTAATATCCTTATAAAATTTGTAAGATATGTGGGCATCTGGAGTATTTTTGTCTTTTATCTTTATCAATTTATATTTTGGGAGATGGATTGACATAGGTAAAATGATGTTCTCAGTATCTGGGATTATGGACAGTATTTTCTTTAAACAACTTCTGTCACTTCCCAGTGGGTAGCCTATTTAAAAATCAAATAAGGTATTTATAATTCTAATAGCCCTCATTTTCTGATCCTTCCTGGCTCTGAGTTTCACTGATACAGGGTCAGCACACACCAGGGTCAGAGAGTAAGGAATTTAGGATGCTTTGTATCAAATTAGTTGTTAGTTGTTGATAATGTCCGCTGTGCACCAAGGGGGCAAATGGTGAAATGTGTGACATTATCATTTCGTAAAAGCTGAGATCATATTATATAATGGAATCATTTCCATGACGACATCACCACATGCCTGTCATCTGTTGCTATCAATGCAGTTTGCCGCAGACACCACTGTAGCTGCTTCTTCAGAGAATCATTTTCATTTCACTGGTTCACCACCAAATCCTTTTTCTTGGAGAATCTGTGTATTTGATTCATTAACATTCTCATCCAAATTAATCTGTGCAGGTGATGCTTCCTGTTATAATGCTACAATTCTCAATTTTCAAAAATATGATCCAAACTCCCAAAATATATGAAAAATTTAAGAAAGATAAGACCATCCAATTACTTTATTTGTGTGCTCAAATTTTACATTTTCAGTAGGCTTCTTACTGAAGTAATGGACAGCAATGGCATGATATAGTCTGTGGCAACTGTAATGTCAAGCTATGGGCATGTGCTGAAAGAACTGTATCATTACAGTAATTGTAATTTTATATTTTTAACTTGTTGTGAACCGCTCAGAATTCCCTGGTATAGAGGAGATGGGCGGTGATACAAATTTAAACAAACAAACAAACAAACAAACAAACAAATTACTATAGCATTTTTTCAAGTTCATGCAAATCCTAGACAGGAAGTTTGTTGGAATTTGGGGAAGCTTGTTTTTCAACTACAAATGTCACTTTCTACAGGCGGGGGGGGGATGCCAATACTGCCCTCTGTCTCAAATTGCTTTAATGTCTTACTTTTGGAATAGAGGATAAAATTGATTAATTACAATCAGGTGGGGAATGGTGATAACTATCAAGAAATTATAGAATTGAGTTCACTATATTATTATTACTGTGTAAATAATATTAGATCTGTTATATTCCCTAGATCAGGGGTGGGGAAACTTTTTTATGCCAGGGGCCATTTTGACATTTATAACGTCACTCGAGGGCGGGTGGGAGCCAATCGCGCGGAAGTGGATGGGGTTTGCGGGCGGGAGCCAATCGCGTGGAAGGGGGTGGGGTTTGCGGGCGGGAGCCAATCGCGTGGAAGGGGGCGGAGTTTGCGGGCGGGAGCCAATTGCGCACACTTAGGGCCTGCTGCCGCCACGCCCGCCACGCCCACTGCAGTGCCCGCCGCTGCCATGCCCGCCGCCATGCACACCATGCCCGCTGCCGCGCCTGCCCCCGCCACGTCAGCCACTGCACTTGCTGCTGCTACGGCCGCCATGCCCGCCTCCGCACCTGCCCCCGCCATGCCCACCATGCCTGCCGCCACACCGGCTGCCTTGCCCAGCATGCTCGCCGCCACGCCCAGCATGCCTGCCATTGCGCCTGCAATGTGGAAGAGCCACACTCAAGGGGCCAAAGAGCCGCATGTGGCTCGCGAGCCGTGGTTTGCCGACCACTGCCCTAGATGAAAGGTGAAGCAGATAAATATTATTGTACTTCTTGAAATGAAATTGATAAAGAGAAGTTACTTCATGCATTTAACATCTATTGTCAGAAAGTAAAATCACCATCCAGAACCAAGGATACCATGATAATTACTGTAAAGTCAGACAAAACAAAGGGTAAGAAATGCTTGAAATTAGCATGTGTTAGTGAATACCTTGTACTTGTTTCCCAAAAATAACTTGGTTTTCTCTGTGAGTCCTATCCAGTTTTTGAGAATGTCATGTCCACTTTGCTTTCCAGTTTTTTTAATTTAACTCATACTACGACGACGACCAAGCAAGCATTTAGCTAGTCATATAAAACAGAAACAGAAAAAGCTTGATTTTTCCCTAACAGCAAAAGAATGGCAGATCTCCAGAAGTGTTCAAGCATGCAATGCCCACTACTCCAGTCTTTTATTAAGAGCAACATTAACAAATTATTGCACAACGCAGGAAATATGCTGCCCTTCTGGGGCACATTTTTCCATATGTGTTGTACAAATAGGATCCTGCATTTTCCTAACCAAGAGGAAAACCAGCTTCCAGAGCAAAGTAACTTATGGCCATTTATAAATCCACTCCCCCCCACGCCCACTGTTCCTTATTTGTGTTCAGAACAAACTATAAGTGTCTTTTCTGTATCCAAAATAAAAGGATACACCTTAATTAGAAGAATGCAAAATGTCGCATATGAAGCACTTAGCCCAGCTGCCGCACACATCGAATTCATAAAGAAAAGGAGGAGGGAAGGGCAGCTTTAACAAGATTACACACATTGACTTTGATCAAGACACAAAAGCACTAAGGCATTCCAGGCTTTTTATTGCTGTCTTCAGGCTACATTTTAATGGTTACATTAGAAACATGCGAACAGGCGGAAAGAGTGATTTTTTTTTTTAAGTGAGAAAGAGAACAGCAGTTGCCTTACAAAATGCTTCCTGCAATACATTGTGGGCTATGAGGAGAAAGCAAGGGCTGGGGAACAGATGAGTAACTGCATTTCCATTCCACAGCTTAATTCCCAATTTTGAATGCTGGGCCTGATCAGTGCAGGGAACATGCAAAGAATGTGATAGAGTAACACATTAACTTCCTTCTCCTCTCACTTTTCCCAAAAAGGAACAGTGCTTAAACTGCAGCTAATACCGTTGAATTTTTTAAACAGTAACAGCCTATCTAGAATAATTACAACATCCTTAAACAATAAAATATAGGTATTCCAATTGTTCTTTTAAAAGTAACATCTTAGATATAGATGTTATATATATATATACCTATGCTTCACTTAAGATAAATGTAAAATTTGTACACAGAAACGGTAATACATTGATTACTATTTTCAGAAGTTCTAAAACTTTCTAAGTTCTAAAACTAAGGTTCACGTCATCCTTAGTGTATCAGCAATTTTTCAGGGTGCCTCTAGGTAAAGGTAAAGGTTCCCCCCCGCACATTTGTGCAGTCGTGTCCGACTCTAGGGGCCGGTGCTCATCTCTGTTTGTTAGCTGAAGAGCCAGCATTGTCTGAAGACGCTTCCACAGTCATGTGACCGGCATGATGTGCGTGGAACGCTGTTACCTACCCACCAAAGTTGTACCTATTAATCTACTTGCATTTGCATGCTTTCGAATTGCTAGGCTGGCAAGAGCTGGGGCTAGTGCGGGAGCTCACTCCATCACACGGGGCTAGGGATTCGGACCTCCAAACTTGCGATCTTCCGATCGACAAGCCTGGCGTCTTACCCGCTGAGCCACCACGCCCCTAGTGTGCCCCCAAACCATGTGCTGTGGTGCTCTGGGAAGCTGCAGTGAACTCACAAACAATTCTGTTTATTAAGTGGTGAAATATCCTGCAACATCACTGTGAGTTTGCTGCAGCACCCCACGGGGCTGCAGCACCCCACGGGGCTGCACCACAGAGTTTGGGAACTGTGGCCCTATTTAGAATTTTGCTGATCCTGTTTTCTCTAGCAAAGTCTTATCAGATGAGTCAAGATAGGTCTTTCTGTAAGATAGTCCTTCTTTTATTCACAGAAGGGCCCAGAAGTTCTCTGATAATACAAATCCCCATGTCATCTCCGAAGTATTTCAAGTCACCTTATGTGGTTAGGCTGTATAGAAGAACTGCAAAGATAACCTCCCTTTTCCTTCTCCAAGTTATCTCCTTTGGATCCAATTCAATATATCTGTATCTGCATTTCAAAACTTCTTTGCTTGCATCTCTATTTTATTCAAGATGCTAATACTGATGAACTGAGTTCACAAAAATACAGCTTCACTGAGACAGCACCTCTTACTACATGATTTCATCAGTTGAGTTAACTGGTCAGCCTTATTTTGAATTTAGACAATGGAGCATATTATCTTGTTCTAATGAAATGATCCTGGCAAATTTTAAATCAAAGTGAGGGGATTTATTTTTCCTTGTTTCATGGTGAAAAAAGGAAGTTGTTCTTTAAAAAAACTGAACGAGAAAGACATTACAGATTTGAGAGCCACAATTTTAGTCTTGTATTCAATACTTCACCTGAAATTTATTTCTAGAACCTAGTAGACTGTGTTTCTATCTCATATACATTTCGCTGTATTACTGTTTGGGTTTGTTCCTACAAAGGCAACAAATCACTGCCAAATTGTGACATGAAGGTTTTTTTTTTTTAAGGAAAGTATATTAGTTCCTCAGTGAAGCCACTGTATTATTGAGGACTGCTTCCTTTTAAAGCACATTTGCTCCATAAATGTAAAACCCTTATGGATAGTCAGTACTAAATTTATTATAGTGAAAGGGCTTGGGCAGTTAAATATTATTTTCAGGCCCTAACAGGAAAAAAGAACTGTTGCATTTGCAGGAATTCTAGTTTAATAAGCTATCAGGTGGATAGGCTTGAGTAACGGGTGCAATAAGACCAATTGCTCCCATTTTATTTACTCCTCATTTTGCAAAAGAAAGCAAGAAGGGGCAAGTTTTTGATGATGTCTAAAACAGGTGTGCACAATTTCTGTTAGCTCAAAGGTGCACCAGACATTGCATGATATCTCGAGGACCACATTCCCAAAGTGTGTGGGGCCCGGGTACTGTAAGTACTTGTAAGGCTTAAGGCACCCATCCTGCCCTTTAAAACCTTTGAACCCCACAATGCAAAAAGGGCCACATTTCAGGCTCATCTACTCTGAAGACAGAAAATAGATACTGGAGGCCTGAGTGTGGCCCTGAATGGTACCTTTGCCCCTAATCTAACACCTGATTTTGATTAAGTGCACCCAAGCACAGCAGGACTATAGATCACTTTTAAAGACACCATTCTCTCTGTTTACTCATATTTGTTGGTCTGAGTATGCTTAACTATATCTCCAGTTTGGACATTGTGCAAAGCTCTCTTTATTGTGTATTAATGCAAAAGAAGAAACAAAATGCTGCAATAAAAAAGCTTTTTCAGACTGAAAATTTTTAGCTATTTTTCTTACGTTGCAGGCAACATTCCCTATATCCTGTGACATTACAGAGTTTTGAACTCCTTGCCTGTCCAGCAAACGCTTGATTATAATATACTACTACTAGTTTCATTGTAAATCATTTTAGGATCTAATCTGATGAAGAACAATATAAATCATTTAAAATATATTTTTACATTGATCCCCAGAAAACTGGCTGTCTATAGAAATGTACATTAACACAGATGGATGTATCAGATACAGTTGCAATCGAAATTATTCAACCCCCATTGGAAATCAGGTTTATTGTCAAAATTTACAGACTTTCAGCTGTTTGCAATGAACAAATCAAACAAAAGCAATTGAAATAGCTCAACACAATGAATGCTTCAAGTGGTGTCCCCAAATTCAACTGAAAATGCAACTTATAATGACTTCTCCAGTCTCAAAATTATTCAACCCCTTCATGGCAAGCATCTTCAGTATATAGTAGAGCACCCTTTTCCTATGACCTGCTGCAAACGAGATGCATAGCCAGACACCAGCTTCTGGCAGTGTTCCTGAGGAATCTTAGCCCATTCCTCATGAGCATACATTGGCAATCACTCGTAGCCGAGTAAGATTGTCTTCCAAGGGTAAAATTTTAACAGTGGATCCGTAAGTGGCTGTAAAGGCCAATTCTGGATCCGCACAACCTCCCACAATGAGGGCATAGGTTTCCGGGTGGGAGACAGTCATGATGAGGGTTTGCTTGACGTGCCTTCCTTTTAGCTCTTTTCTCCCTTTCGCCCTGTACTCGTGCTTCTTCAAAGTCCATAGCGCCTTTAATAAAGGCTGACCTCCAATTGAAACGCTCATAAGTTAGGGCTTCCCAGTTCTCAATGCTGATATTACATTTTTTAAAATTAGCTTTGAGAGTATCTTTGAATCTCTTTTGCTGTCCACCAATATTCCGTTTTCCATTCTTAAGTTGGGAGAAAAGTAGCTGCTTTGGAAGACGATGGTCAGGCATTCGAACAACATGGCCGGTCCAGCGAAGTTGATGCTGGATGATCATTGTTTCAATGCTGGTGGTTTTCGCTTCTTCTAATACGCTAACATTAGTCGGCCTATCTTCCCAAGTAATTTGCAGAATTTTTCGGAGGCAGCGTTGATGGAATCTTTCAAGAAGTTGGAGGTGGCGTTTGTAGAGGGTCCATGTTTCACAGGCGTACAGAAGGGTTGGTAGTACAATGGCTTTGTAAACAAGCATTTTGGTCTCCCTGCGAATGTCCCAATCCTCAAACACTCTACGCTTCATTCGGGAGAAAGCTACACTTGCAGAGCTCAGGTGATGCTGAATTTCAGCGTCGATGTCGGCTTTTGTAGATAGATGGCTGCCAAGATAAGAAAAGTGGTCGACATTTTCTAGTGACACACTTTTAAGCTGGATTGATGGCGCTGCGGAGGGATTGGTTTGAACTTGTTGGTAAAGCACTTTGGTTTTTTTAATGTTAATCGAGAGGCCGAGCTTTTCATATACTTCTGCAAAGATGTTTAGGATAGTTTGAAGATCTTCCTCGGAGTGTGCACAGACTACGTTATCATCAGCATATTGAAGTTCTATAACAGAAGTTGTAATTACCTTATTTTTTGCTTTCAGCCTACTAAGATTAAAAAGCTTTTCATCTGTTCGATATATAATTTCTACACCGGTAGGAAGTTTCTCTTCAACAAGTTGTATAATCATAGCGATGAAGATAGCGAATAAGGTTGGAGCAATAACACATCCCTGTTTAATGCCGGATTCCACTTTAAATGGATCGCTTTGAGAGCCATTGTTATTCAGGATTGTTGCCATCATGTCGTCATGGAGTAGCCGCAAGATGTTCACAAATTTATCAGCGCATCCGATTTTCAGAAGGATGGTCCAGAGAGCAGTATGATTTACAGTATCAAAAGCTTTGGTCAGATCAATAAACGCCATGTACAGAGGGCGGTTTTGCTCCTTGCATTTTTCTTGAAGCTGTCGTGCAGTGAAGATCATATCCACTGTTCCCCTGGAAGGGCGGAAGCCATTTTGCGTTTCAGGGAGGATGTCTTCTGATATAGATAGGAGACGGTTTGCGATGATCTTTGCCAGGATTTTGCCTGCTGTAGCTAGAAGGGAGATGCCTCGATAGTTTCCACAGTCTGTTCTATCACCCTTTTTAAAGAGAGTGATAATTATGGCATCCCTACAGTCTGCTGGAATCTCCTCCCTCATCCAGATTTTTTCGATGAGCTTATGAAGTTGTTGTGTAAGTTCAGGCCCGCCTTCTTTAAAGACTTCAGCAGGAATCCCATCAGGTCCACTAGCTTTGTTATTTTTCATTTGTTTAGTGGCTTTACTGACTTCCTCCAAACTAGGGGGTACTGCAAGCTCATCTCTTATTTGTTTTTGCGGGATTTGCAAGAAGACTTCATCAGCCACAGTAGAGTGACGATTAAGGAGATTGTAGTAATGCTCTTTCCAGCGCAGTGCAATAGACTCTTTGTCCTTTAGAAGTTTAGCACCATCTATTGAGCGTAAGGGATTTGTACCATAGTTTGTTGGTCCATAGATGACCTTTATGGCATTAAAAAAGCCCCGTGCATCATGAGCATCTGCAAAATGTTGGGTTTCTTGGGCTTTTTTTATCCACCATATGTTCTTAAGTTCTCTAGTTCTTCTTTGGACTTCTGCCTTTGCACTGGCGTAGATTTTTTTCTTAACGGTACAGTTAATATCTTTTTGCCATACCCAGAAGGCTTATCTTTTCTTGTCAATAGTATATTCAATCTCACTATCGTTCTCATCAAACCAGTCCTGATGTCTCTTAGTTTGGTATCCGATAGTTTGTTCACAGGCTGAAATAATAGAAGTCTTCAATTTAATCCAGTGTTCCTCAACATTTTCAGGAAGTTCCATAGGCAGATGTTCCTTGAGAGTTGATTGAAAGCAAGCTCGTTTAGTAGAATCCTGAAGGGCCAGTGTATTCATTTTACGCCTTGTTTTTCTTCCTTGGAGCCTACGATGAGGGACAATCTTTATGGCATCGTGGATCAAATTAATCGATGGTCTGTCCAGCAGTCATCGGCGCTCGTCATGGCTCTGGTGAGAAGTACATCACGGCGATCTCTAGCACGGACAATTACATAATCTAAAAGATGCCAGTGCTTTGACCGTGGGTGCTTCCATGATGTTTTAAATTTATTTTTGTGGCAAAAGAGTGTGTTAGTAATGACAAGGTTATGCTCTGCACATTTAGTCAGAAGTAAGATTCCATTAATGTTGCTATTGTCAACTCCTTCTTTCCCAATGATCCCCGGCCACAGATCAAAGTCACGCCCAACTCTTGCATTGAAATCGCCCAGGAGGATAATTTTATCCTCCTTTGGTATCTCTGATAAGATGGTGTCCAGCTGGGTATAACATTTTTCCTTGATATCCTCATCTGCATCTAGTGTTGGTGCGTAAGCACTTAGGATAGTTGCCTGTTGGTTTTTGGCGAGTTTTATTCGGAGAATTGAGAGTCGTTCGTTAATCCCAGTGGGAACTTCTGACAAGAGCTTCACAAGGTCGTTTTTGATAGCAAAGCCTACCCCATGTATTCGTCGTTCTTGTTCAGGCAGTCCTTTCCAAAAGAAGGTATAACCTCCTTTTTCTTCCTTCAACTGTCCTTCTCCTGCTCTTCGAGTTTCTTGGAGTGCTGCTATATCAATATTAAAACGTCTCAGCTCCCTTGCAATAATGGCAGTCCTACGTTCAGGTCGTTCACTATCCGTATTGTCTTGCAGTGTCCGTATATTCCATGTTCCAAAATTCATGTGTCTTTTACGACCGCTAGATGGTGACCCCACTGGTCACGGTAGTCCAGTCAGGGAGAAAATGAGGCAGACTATGTTTAGGGCACCTTTTCTAGCCCCCTCCCCATATGGGGTGAGCTGAGTGGATCCTAAATAGGGCTGCTCAGTCGTGGATACAGCTGCCGAACTACTCAACTGCCTCGAACCTTTAGTCAGGACGACTGAATCCGTATCCACCGCCCCTGTGCTGGTCCATGACTAGGAGCTTCTGGATTTCACAGTCCTGCCTCCGTTGCCATTCGTCAATCGCCATGGGACTTTTGGTTGTTTTGGGTTTGGTGTGGTTGGAAGACGCCTGTGCGTGAATTTGTTTTATGTGTGGAGATCGGCGCACAACGATCAGCACACAACCTTCACAGAAAAAGGCTCTAATCCAATGGCATGGATACCATGATGATTGGTGACCTTTTGTCTGCTGCAGCCTTCATCCGCCTTCGCAGCCATTGCAACAATACACCTTGTTATCTTCCGCCTGTTCTGCCGTTGAGGACTTTCTTGGATCGTTCTTTGTCTGGTTCCTCCCCCTGGACCTTACCGCCATGGGTGACCCTACCAGGAGTACATGACTCCCGACGGCTTCGCTCACAGGGTTCATTGGGAACACACAAGCCCACTCACTACAACAAGGTGACGATCCAGCAAGTGAGCCTCATGAGCAATGGCCTCCAGTTCAGTAATATTCTTAGGTTTGCGTGCTGCAACCACCTTCTTCAAATCCCACCAGAGATTTTCTAGGGGGTTCAAGTCAGGTGACTGTGATGGCCACTGTAGAATCTTCCAGGACTTCTTCTGCATCCAAGTCTTAGTGGAATTTGAGGTATGCTTGGGATCACTGTCCTGCTGGAAGGTCCAATGACGCCCAAGCTTCAGCTTCCTTAGCTTTTGGATCAGTTTTCAGCTTTTGGGTCAGTAGTGGTGTACGTCTTGGAGTTCTGACATGGAAACCTTGTGTGTTTAGTACCGCCTTACTGTGCTCACTGAAACCTCAGTGCCTGTTGCCACCAAGTCTTGCTGCAGGTCTTTGGCAGTCACTTGAGCAGAGCTTTCCAAACTTTTCATGTTGGTGACACACTTTTTAGACATGCATCATTTCGCGACACACTCTTACAGCAGGGCACAAGGCAGGCACTAGGACCTGCGCGGAATACTGGCAGGGCAGGTTTGGAGGCAGCAAGGCACAAGGCAGGCGCTAGGACCTGCGTGGAATCCTGGCAGAGCTCGGAGGCAGCAGCAGCCGTGACACACCCAGACACTGCAGCCGACACACTAACGTGTCCCGACACACAGTTTGGAAAGCTCTGCACTCGAGGGTTTTTCTCAACCTGCCTTCTCAGAAATCTGGTTGCAGCCATTGACAGCTTCCTTTTTCTGCCCCGTCCAGGTAGTGTAACCACTGTTCCTTTAACTTTGAACTTGCAAACTATGCTTCCAATGGTGTCTCTAGGTGCATTCAGTGCCTTCGCTATCTTTTTGTATCCTGTTCCTTGTTTGTGAAGGGCAATGATCTCTTCTCTTACCTTTTTGGACCATTCTTTTGACTTAGCCATATTTCTAACATGCAGTCAAACGTGACATTCAACAAACCCTTAGCCAGTTCAGGTATTTCATGTGTTCCAGCTCAAGCACACCTGGTGCAACTAATGAAGCCCTTGATTAGTTGCATCAAGTGTGTTTGAGACAACACCTGTTCTGCATATTGTACAGTATGTGTGTTGTGATGGATTCTATTCAGGGGGTTGAATAATTTTGAGACTGGATAAGTCAATGTAAGTTGTATTTCCAGTTGAATTTGGGGAAACCACTTGAAGCATTCATTGTGTTGAGCTATTTCAATTGCTCTTGTTTGATTTGTTCATTGCAAACAGCTGAAAGCCTGTAAAGTTTGCCAATAAACCTGATTTGCAATGGGGGTTGAATAATTTTGATTGCAACTGTATATTGTACAGTGTGTATATTCACTGATGTCAAGAATCAGTGGGGAAAAGAATGCAACAGTATTTTAAGAAAAACATGAAACATTTGTGATTTACAATGTTAGCTACAAAGAAGCAATGAGAAATGGTCTCTTCTTTCTTTATGGGGCTGTCAAATATTGGTGGAAGAGAAAAACTTAGTTTTAATTTATTAAATCCTCCCCCCTACTCATCCATATATATAAGTAATAGACAAAGATTTAAAAAAAACTGGCCAATGGCTCCTGCTTTGTTTCTCTCACTAGTGTGAATAGTTAAAAAACCCAAACTATTTTTAGTACAAACACACAAGTCTGTTTTACCATTTGCAAGCCAGGATTGTAAAGCAGCATTTCTTCTTACTTATAACAGCTTATAAAAGATGGAACAAGCAAGCTGCATGTAAGAAGACAGCCACAGTGTTTTTCTATTGGTGACAATTTCCTTTTACTTTCTGAACTGATTAAAAATGATTCCATTTTGCTTGTGGGTGAATCATGCTGCATCATACCTATTAGGAAATGATAATCCTAAACTGAACTGAACTGTTGAGTTTAGTACAGATTTTTCATAAGCCTGCTTTTCATATTACTTTCCCCATAAGTGCATCCTTGAGATGAATATAATGTAATGAATGGATCTTATGTGGATCTTATGACAGTTGTGGCCAGTTAATCTGTAATATTCAGAAGATTCCATCTCCACAACTTGGAAATAGTTAAGACATTCAAACTCCCCTTATGAAATTGTAAGAAGTCTACAAATGTGTTTGAGTACCTTGTGTAATACAAGAATCCTATTCTTCTATAATCTGAAAGGAAGAAATTACTTGCATGTTTTTCACCCATATACAAAAACATTTCATTCATACTTTCTCACATTCACATACAAAGTCAATTATTAATTACCAGCACTCACTGAAGGAGAGCAGCCTACCTTGCAAAGCCAATTTAAAAAAGCTTTCTACAAAAGGACTGGGTCAGTGACTGTAGAGATAGACAATCAAAGCACAATTGCACAATCAAAACTAATGGGCTATGTCTTAGGGGGACAGAGATTGCTAAGAGTCCCAGAGCCAGGTTACTTGCGAGACCGCTACTCCCTGAGGGTATCTGCCCGTCCTATGGGATTAGATAGGGTGGGTGCGCTCCAGGTCCCCTCCCTTAAATGTTGCCATCTGATGGGACTTCAGAGGCGTGCCTTCTCGGTGGCTGCCCCAGCCCTTTGGAATAGCCTCCCACCTGAGATCAGAGGGATCCCTACCCTTTCAGCTTTCCGGAGGGCTTGAAGACCTGGCTCTTCCTCCAAGCACTGGGCTAGGATGGGAGTTGAGCTGTGAGGATGTTTGGTCTAGCACCTGGGGGGAAGGGTACCTTTGTTTTAAACTATGCTTTTCTATGAGATAGACGGCTATATAAATCCTGAAAATAAAATAAATAAAATAAAATAAAATAAAATAAAATAAAATAAATAAAATAAAATAAAATAAAATAAAATAAAATAAAATAAAATAAAATAATAAAATAAAATAAAATAAAATAAAATAAAATAAAATAAAATAAAAGTCTCATCCCAGCCTGCCAGTCAGCCTGCACTGTGGGAAATAAAATGGAATGCTTCTCCAACCACCTCTGAGGGTGCAAAGGTATAAACTGAAAGACTGGAATAAGCCACTGATTAGATGGGAAGATCTGCCTGCTCTAAAGCTGTAGTTTTCAACTCTTGGTACATGTATCAGAGATGGAACTCAGAAGTAGTCTAGGTGAGACATAAGATAAACAATTGAACCTTTAATCATACTTTTAAAACTTACTGTTAAATCTCAATCTCTCTCTCTCTCTCTCTCTCTCTCAAAATGCCTGTATACAGGCAAATGTCATTCTTGTAAAAAAGTGAACTCTTTGCTTCTATCATGATAGGACCCAGGTTCTTTGAAAGAAAGACTTCAAAAGAAGGTAAAATTGAGAATGACTGCCATTAAGTAAAATAGAGGCATAATATTTCAAAAAGGATTCTCAAGCAGCTGTAATTTCAACCAGGGAAAACAAATAAGAAACTAAGAGACTTACCAGAGTCCGCAGCCAGCATTCCTCGCAGTGCACATGCCAGCACTGGATGGAGGTCAGGGGCATCGTATAGGAGTCCTGCAGAAAGGAAGTAAAGGCAGCCACATCACACTCTCTAAAATTATGGCAATTACGGATTGAATCTGGAATTCAGCAGTACAGGGCAGGATGCAGTGGAGTTAACCTATCTCTAAATTTCATTTTCGCATTTGACCTACACACCATTGCTTGATTTTACATGCATCTGTGAACGGGTGCACAACTGGTAAATATAAAAGGGAAGATAGTATTACCTCAAAGAGAACACAGACAGAATATAGTGCTGCAAGCTTACCTGTAGATTAGGAACAAAATTACTTTTTACCTTCAATTGTGAAAAACCAACTGCCTTTATTGATTAATCCTCCTTGAACAGACTAATTTCATGTTAAGATACCACAATTCTCTTTAACAAATGCTTATAGTAAACTCTTGTTGTAATTATACACACACACACACATATCAGAAGATAATAATAATATATGCTCACTGTCCAGAGCAGTGTTTCTCAACCTTGGCAACTTTAAGATGTGTGGACTTCAACTCCCAGAATTCCCCAGCCAGTTGCCAAGGTTGAGAAACGCTGGTCTAGAGAGATAAAGGTAAATGTTAAAAGGGACCTGATATTCATGCTATTGGGGAGATGTGGGGAGAGACAATATTTTCCATGCAGACCTAAATGTATTCTGTGTCCTAGGAAAAGATTTTTCCTAAAATAGAGCTATAGCTTAGAATGAAAGACAACAGTACCCTTAGAATAAAAAAAACCCTGAAAGTTGTAAAGCTGCACAACCTGTAAAAAGTGATATGAACATCTGCAGACTCCAACCCACTAGAGGGAGCTTCAGCACTTCAATAATAAGCTATACTAGTCAGGTGCTCATTATTACCACCTTTCCCAGCTTCTGCTCTCCAAATGTTGTGATGTCAACTCCCATAATCCTCAGCCACCATGATCAAAGACTATTTTAAATAATTTGGCTAATGGTCTGCATTTAAGCCTTGTCATAGGTTTTGAAATAATTATTTTAAGTTGCATGTAGCAAATTGGGAAGAAAAACATGAATATATGTTCTACAAGATCAAGAGTTATGTGGTTTATAAAAGCAAAACGCATACATTAGGCAAGAGTAATGTTGTACTGTAGCAGATACATTGAAACTAACTTCAGAGCAAGGAAAAAAAGTGCTATTTCCCCAGAGTCAAACAATAGTGGATAACGCTGCAGTTTCTCCTATCAATTGTACCATTTTGCTATAGCCAAGGCAGAGGTACAGTGTCATTTCCTCATTCATGACCAGAACTGGCAAACTACTCACCATGCAAATGAGACATTTATAGCGGTCCCCACGGGAGAGCTGCCTTTCTAATTCACGAACACGAGCCTTTAGCGCCTCAAATGTTGTCACTGCCGAGTCTTCTGTAATCCTAAAATAGATGACAAAGTCAGGGCTGGCTGAGTTCTTAGAAACATTTCACTGATTTCATTATGTGCCAAGTGCAGTAGGCAAACCACATAGAGTTAGGGTATGTCTTGGCTGGCTCCTAATAAGTGATTAAACAGATAGAATCAAATCAGCTTATAGATTATGTAGGTTTGAGAATCAGCTGAGGCAGCCAACATTGGATAAGATTTAACAGCAAAGGCCAAGGAGTAAAGTAGAGAATATATGAACTAGTGGGCAAATACTGTACTGTACTCTGGAGTGGGGAAAGTTGGAAGGAGGATACTGATCAATTTTGCTCTAAACAAGTGTGATGCTCCCTTTTTTGCCAAGCTGATGCTAATTTGACATTAAAAGTGGAACACTTGTGCAAGTGAAGAATTCACAAAAGGCTGTATCACACCCACATGCACAAGAGAAGTTTTCCAAAAGTTCTGACTTCACCACAAGCATAAAAAAAAAAAGGATTGCTTGGCATACTGAAGAAACCAAGTATCAAGTGCTCTCTTGAAATGGTTAACCAACGGAATGCTAAACTATTAAAGCAGGGCTTTCCAAAGTGCCGCCGCTGGCGACACACCTGGTGGCGGTGGCGGCGTGTGTGCACGGCGGCGGCGCGTGCGGCGGCGTGGCGGGTGTGTGCGCGGCAGCGCGCGCGTTCATGGCGGCGCGGGAGGGGCGTGTGGCGGCGCGGGGGGCATGCGGCGGTGCGCGCGCATGGCGGCCGCCGTGCACGCGCGCGCCGCCGCTTCCGGGTGGTGTGGCGACACACCACGCTGTGTGTGGCGACACAGTTTTGTGTCACGACACACAGTTTGGAAAGCTCTGTATTAAAGCATACAGTGGGGCAAAAAAGTATTTAGTCAGCCACCAATTGTGCAAGTTCTCCCACTTAAAAAGATGAGAGAGGCCTGTAATTGACATCATAGGTAGACCTCAACTATGAGAGACAAAATGAGAAAACAAATCCAGACAATCACATTGTCTGATTCGGAAAGAATTTATTTGCAAATTATGGTGGAAAATAAGTATTTGGTCAATATCAAAAGTTCATCTCAGTACTTTGTTATATATCCTTTGTTGGCAATGACAGAGGTCAAACGTTTTCTGTAAGTCTTCACAAGGTTGGCACACACTGTTGCTGGTATGTTGGCCCATTCCTCCATGCAGATCTCCTCTAGAGCAGTGATGTTTTGGGGCTGTCGCTGGGCAACACGGACTTTCAACTCCCTCCAAAGGTTTTCTATGGGGTTGAGATCTGGAGACTGGCTAGGCCGCTCCAGGACCTTGAAATGCTTCTTACGAAGCCACTCCTTCGTTGCCCGGGCGGTGTGTTTGGGATCATTGTCATGCTGAAAGACCCAGCCACGTTTCATCTTCAATGCCCTTGCTGATGGAAGGAGGTTTGCACTCAAAATCTCACAATACATGGCCCCATTCATTCTTTCCTGTACACGGAACAGTCGTCCTGGTCCCTTTGCAGAGAAACAGCCCCAAAGTATGATGTTGCCACCCCCATGCTTCACAGTAGGTATGGTGTTCTTTGGATGCAACTCAGCATTCTCTCTCCTCCAAACACGACGAGTTGTGTTTCTACCAAACAGTTCTACTTTGGTTTCATCTGACCATATGACATTCTCCCAATCCTCTTCTGGATCATCCAAATGCTCTCTAGCAAACTTCAGATGGGCCCGGACATGTACTAGCTTAAGCAGGGGGACACGTCTGGCACTGCAGGATCTGAGTCCCTGGCGGCGTAGTGTGTTACTGATGGTAGCCTTTGTTACATTGGTCCCAGCTCTCTGCAGGTCATTCACTAGGTCCCCCCGTGTGGTTCTGGGATTTTTGCTCACCGTTCTTGTGATCATTTTGACCCCACGGGGTGAGATCTTGCGTGGAGCCCCAGATCGAGGGAGATTATCAGTGGTCTTGTATGTCTTCCATTTTCTAATTATTGCTCCCACAGTTGATTTCTTCACACCAAGCTGCTTGCCTATTGCAGATTCAGTCTTCCCAGCCTGGTGCAGGTCTACAATTTTGTTTCTGGTGTCCTTCAACAGCTCTTTGGTCTTCACCATAGTGGAGTTTGGAGTGTGACTGTTTGAGGTTGTGGACAGGTGTCTTTTATACTGATAACAAGTTCAAACAGGTGCCATTACTACAGGTAATGAGTGGAGGACAGAGGAGCCTCTTAAAGAAGAAGTTACAGGTCTGTGAGAGCCAGAAATCTTGCTTGTTTGTAGGTGACCAAATACTTATTTTCCACCATAATTTGCAAATAAATTCTTTCCGAATCAGACAATGTGATTGTCTGGATTTGTTTTCTCATTTTGTCTCTCATAGTTGAGGTCTACCTATGATGTCAATTACAGGCCTCTCTCATCTTTTTAAGTGGGAGAACTTGCACAATTGGTGGCTGACTAAATACTTTTTTGCCCCACTGTATATCTAAAAAGAACTTTCACTTCATACAGAAAAGGAAAGAAACTTATCTAGCAGAGGTAAATCCATGCTCTGCAAATATATTAGGTTTAAAAGACTGAGAGGGAATAAAAAGAACAGCCATTGTCTAATATAGCAATAACTGCAACTCTGTCATGGATCAGGAAGCAAGTAATCCAAAACAAGGTTTTCTTTTAAGTTCACCCAAGGAGTGGGGATGCACTTCTTTGGGCTCATCCTTACTATGCCTATGCAGTTTAAAAAACACCAACATTCTGCAGAAATTCAAGTTTGCAATAAAACCAACTAGTTTAAGTAAAAAGACACACACTTGGCATATATACTAAGTAAACAATTTTACTTTGGTAAGTTTATCTCCTAAAAATTGTCCCCTCTGCTTACTATAGTAACTGATGCAGCCAAATGGGATAAGGAAGGGACAGATGTGTAAATTGAGGGTATCCTTAGAGCAAAGTGTCTCAGCAGGTAGAACTACAAAAGGAGCTCAGCTCTGCCAGAATAAATTGTATTCTACTTTCTCCTTTGATAAGTGACTGTTAAAAGTTACTGATAGTACAATGTTTATTTTATGGAACTTTGACTGATAATTGTTTTATTGTATTTTTATTATTGATTTATTCTATACAGAGTCCAGGACTCACATCCATGGGTTATTTTAATGATAAGTAATATAGAATATTCATAAATAAATAAATGAAAATTCCTAGGAAGTTAAGCTGGGTAGCATCTCTGATACTGAGTCTTGCCAACCAAAGGAAATTGGAGCTTGGAAAAAAGGAGCAGGCAGTAATAGAAAATGGATTGTTTATAGGAATCTTAACAGTCCAACTCTCACTGGACAATTTCAGGAAGTCTCTCAGATGATCACTCTTGTCCAGTAATAAACGAATGAATCAGAAGACTAAATAGAAGCATATGCAACACCATTCAGTGCCTGTCTGATACAATGGTCAATCAATAGCAGGACTGTAGATCAGGGTGCTAGTTAGCTGGAAAATTACCGCACTGCCATGTGCGTCACACTGGAGGGATCCTGGACAATCAATGAAGGAGGTATTGATTTAGTTATTATCACCTCATATGCTTCAGACATTGTTAAATATACATTTATTAAGGGGGGAGGGATATAGCAAGACTGAACAGTACAACCTTCTCTTCCAACTGAGCCAGAATGCCTGAACATCTCATTTTGGCCCAAACATTATTCAGACAGGTTTAAAAATGTGGCAGATTTAGTCAGAACTTGATAAAAGTCTAGGGCAGTGTTTCTTTCCTAATATTTCCCACATATAGCTTTGGAGTAATTAAGGAAGGTGTTTCTGGAAGTTTATTCTTTCACTCTTATTGATCCATGAACAATTAAATACTTTTTTTATAAAACTGACAGCTTTTCTTCAGTATCCTGAATTTTGGACATTTTTCATTTTTACATTGGAAAAAGGACATGACATTAATGGAAGAAATAAATATTTGTCTTTCCTCATTTCAATACAGGAAGAACTACAGGATTCTGAAGTGAAGAGGAAGCAAACTTAAATATATCAAAATAGATACAAGAAATTTATAGACTATGTGACATTTGTTCCATATCAAATGATAACGATTTTAATAAGGAAGGCTAAGCCCAACATCACTATTATTGTGCTAAACCTAATATAATATGTCCATTCCAATCCCTCTTAGAACAGTATTAAAATGAAGGGTTTTGCTACTCCTGAATAATTGCTGTTCTAGCAGCCCAGCAATGGCCAGATGAACACACACCGTATACAAGATGGAAGAGGCTGGATACTCCCCTTCATCCCAAATTTGCTTCAGAATTCAGAATACTTTCAAAACTAATCTTCCCCTCAAGTTTATTTCAGCAGAATACAAATCCCCTCCCTCTTCATAAATAGTCACGCCGTAAATTTTATTGTCCTGCTGTTTATATGTGCCTTGTAAAATATATTTAGAATTGATCATATGCAAGACAAATAACATTTCATGGACTATTTCCAACACCTGATCTCTTTCTTCTTTCCATCTTTAAACATAATCCCCTTTTTTTTAGTTCTCATAAGTTTGAGAATTGAAACAAATTCAGGGTTTCTTATAAATTATCTCATAAGGAAATAAATTCAATCCCTGCTCACTAATGTATCATGGAATTATCCGGTGACAAACATATGCATCAAAATGAGATCCCCCAAAATAAATTTAGTTCTCTATAAATACAGAAATAAAAACAAACTTTTTTGGATTGCTATTTCCAAGGGCACAAACCTAGTCAACACATAATAAAATACAAAGAAACAACAAATCTATAGAGAAAAAGTGGCATATAAAATTATATGGCAACCCAGTAATTAGTGATGTACAGTGATCTAATATTAAAAGGCACTATAGCAAAATGATCTGAATGAATCTGAGTGCACAAGAAAATACATCTATCAAAAGTGCAATTATTATAACTATATTCAGTAGTGGTATGAATTTCTCACATTTTAATTTTAATATAAAACTACACTACTGATTTTTGTGCAATTAAAAAATTCAGTTATATATTTTATTCACTACATTCACACTGAGTAGTACTCTAAAATGCCATCACATTTAAATTAATTTTTTTTAAAAATATTCATCCCATTTTCTTTCAATCAACATATTAAAAGGTAGCATCTGATAAAGGCTTTAAAACTACAAGCATCTTTAAAAGAACTGCAAGTGTTCTTTCCCCAAAATCTAACCTTTACTTCCTATATAAAAAGGTAAAGGTTCCCCCCGCACATCTGTGCAGTCGTGTCCGACTCTAGGGGCCGGTGCTCATCTCCGTTTCTTAGCCAAAGAGCCAGCGTTGTCTGAAGACGCTTCCGCGGTCATGTGGCCAGCATGATGCACGCGGAACACTGTTACCATCCCACCAAAGTGGTACCTATTAATCTACTTGCATTTGCATGCTTTCGAATTGCTAGGTTGGCAAGAGCTGGGGCGAGTGCGGGAGCTCACTCCATCATGTGGGACTAGGGATTCGAACCTCCGAACTTGCGATCTTCCGATCGACAAGCCTGGCGTCTTACCCGCTGAGCCACCACGCCCCTTGGAGCCACCACGCCCCTTGGGGGCATATATATATATATATATATATATATATATATATATACACACACACACACACACACACACACACACACACACACACACACACAGTATATACTTCCTATATACTTAGTGCCTAATTATATTTCTGAAGCATCAGCTCTTGTTCCCTGGCTACAAGCTGTTGCATGAAATGCAGTTATGTTCTTTTAAAAACTTCTACTGCAGAGATCATATGTACTATTATTACCAGGTAAGTGTGACTCTTTCTCCACCTACAGGATCAGTGCTATTTATAATATCCCTAAAACATGCTAATGTGCAAAATTAGTACAAGTTTCTAGTTTTCATCTCTCACAAAAGATCACCTTGGTGATTTCAGTAGCCCAGTAACAAACCACTTTATGACTGCATATATTTCAATGATTCCACTTACTAGATACCATATAAAAATATATATTAGTGTGACTACAATTATGTTTTGGCATTTACTAAGGAAAAATGTGAAAACCAGGGCTTGTGGTTAAGTAAAGAGAAAACATGTGCAGAAAATGTGTGAAAATCATATCCAAGACAAAGCTGAAATAAAATGTGGCTACATGTGGCAGTTTCAGTGCAGCCTTAAGAGGACACAACATAATCAACTGGAGATGAAAGCATTAAAAAGCTTGCATTACCAAGATCCTGTATCTACTTCAGTGACAACAGCAGAATATGCAAAATGAAAGCTTTATCCCATTTGGATTCTTTTCATTGGCAGCCGTGCAGCCACAGCTGAAGTTGTATAGTAACAAAAGAGGCTCAAGTATCACACTGACTATGCACTCCTACCAGCCAAAACATTTACATCTTACAATGATCTTCCATGTTTAACTAGTTAATTAATGCAATGTAGATGATAGTACTCCAGTTCAGGCAGCAGTAATGCAAGGTGGATCAAGAAAGCAAGCTGGGCCAGGCCAAGCAGAAGAGATTACTTTTGACTCTCAAACAGTTATATGGTAGCTTTACCCTGCAAAATGGGAAACAGATCAACTTTGCTAAAGTGAACATTTCACCTTTGGGGCATGTACATTCTGCCCAGTATTGGGAACTCTTACATGTGAGATATGTTTCTGTTAGTCTGGATTTGCAACTAGGCCTTGGTATCACACAGGGGTGACAAAATGACTGCCCCAGATGGGAGATTGACCACAACTAACTTAGTAGCCCAATCACAAATCAGAATATTCAGTGAGCAACCAAGACAGAATAGGGTATATTCACAGCCCGAATACACAGACTACCCTATTTATCCAGAATTGAAACAGAATGACAAAATACATTTTTATCAATACAGTAGTTAGCTTTCTTGCGTGACACAAGAATGTCTTCTGTTGGGTATCTTTGTAAACTAACCTTGAAAAAAGACTGATTTGGAATCATGTGAAGGAATGCTGCCTCCATTGAGGAACTAGCAAGGATTCTAATGTACTAAGATGGGTGTCCTTCCATCTTGATTAATGTACTCTTTCTAGGAACATATATTAAGAATTTTGTTCACCTGTAATTATAGTGGTGGCTTATTTTGGCAACATGCCCTAGCCCTTGGTTGCCAAGTTATGAATAATGCAGTGTTCCACAGCCTAATTTCCATGTTCTCAGCTGAAAATTTGGAAGAGGCTGCATGCAAGGGTGAGTATCTGCAAAGCAGAGGCCCTCTGTGCCACGAGAGCCTCTATTTTATACTTGCTTGCACAACTTGTTAATGCTACCAGCTGCTTGCCAAGTTTGGAGTTATCTGTTGACTAATTTAATCTTCATGCAAAGCAAAAGTGTTGTGTTGCTCAACCCCAGAGGAATTATTCTTCTTCCACTTGCATGCTCTATCACAGTGGCATGGCAGGAAAGCTTACTGTCACAAGAAGGCATTCTAAGCTGCATTTAGCTAGGTCCTGGTAAAGATTCCCCAAGGAATTGCTCTACAGAAGGATTCATTATGCTGCTTTCATACCCCTATCCCTTCACTAACATGGAGTTTGAGAATGTCTCTGCAGGAACAGAGAATGAGTTTAGGAGTTGGCATTCAGCCTTCTCTGCTTCCAAGACTTACATGCCTGGCATGAATCAAACTGCAGACAGATGGCACCAACGATCAATAAAAAGAGTAAGAAGCTTTTGAGTCGGCTGATTAGAGGAATGTGTGGGGTTGCTGAGTTTAGTAGCTGAGAACAATTTTTATTTATTTTAGAAGGGAAAGGATGAACTTGCACTGAACGTCTAAATTTGTAATTTAAGCAATGCACACCACTTAAAGGTGGGAAAACATCTAATTGTAAACTGAGGCAGCAGTTGGTATGAAAAGATTCTATTCTTATACTGGAGTGATGGTGGTTAGCTTCCCTCACATTGCTCTTTGTTTTTAAAACAGGGAAACATGCATTTCATAGAATCGATAAAAGAAATGTAAGTAAAATGTTCACAAAATGGCACAGAGAGAGGAAGTCTATCATGTTAAAAAAAAGTTATATGAAATTCTAAATGGTCAAATGAACACCAAACGGCCATAAAGGAACTACTGGATAATGACATGAGTCTTGCCTGGCAACACAAAACATCTGGATCAGGCTCTCATCAATTTTTTTTAAAATTCTGAAATGTTCCAAATAAAAGCACTGTGCAGACACAAAATCTGTATTTGTGATTCACAGAGATCACAATGAAGAAAGAAGAGGCAAAATTAAATAGGAATGGTTAGGGGACAAAAACATGCTTTTTATCATTCAGTGGTACTAAGGATACTATGTTATTTGAATCACTATCTATTGTGGCTTTCAAGTTGGCCTGTTGCATATATTAAGTGCCATTTGATTTTGGATAACACAACAAGTAATAAAAACCAGAGAGCGCCACAGAGCACTTATCTAATTCTTTCCATTCCTTTTACCAGTAGTCACCATTGGATGCATCTGCTTTCTCCTCATGTGGTTTCAGTATGTGTTTGTATGTGTGCACTGGGAAGTGTGGGGTGGGCTGCACATGCTACACACTATACACGTAACCAGGATGGAGGGAACTCCGAATGCAGCAGTCAGCAGCATTCTGAGCTGTTGCCCAACTACCTCCCTCTCCTAGAGGGATGCACTGGGAGACTTTTTTCCTATGTAGCCCCCAGCCAGACTGTTCTCAAACTCAATCTTCTTTATGTTGACTTCACCCACTGTGCTACCTTTGGTCTTGTTCTGTTCCATTTTAAGAGATTTATCATGCCAATGGAGAGTCCTGAGGAATTTCCCAATTCCTTTCCAACGCTGCTAAGCCATAAGCATAAATATGATTTATTGAATACTGTTACAGAACAGTACACTTGAACCTCCTTCAAGGTTTTGAGGTGTGAGTAAATCCCCATTCTAAATAGTTCAATTTAAAAAAAGTCAGAACTGAGATGAGCCAGCTGTGCCAAGTTTAAAACAACAATTCCAAATTGTAGCAGTAGTAAGAAGTAAAAGCTGAGAAAACAACAGGAAGACAAAGCAACAGAATTCTCTCTCTCTCTCTTTTCAAATAGAAGGGAGAAGAATGTAGAAGGTCCAAGAAGAGAAGATAGTAATCATGGTGATCAGGATCAAAATAAAGCACAACATTCACTGGATGTTACCTTGACTTAAGATTTTCCTATAAATCAAAGGGATCTCTTCAGTGCACAGAAGGTTACTGACCAAACAGTGTGTGTGCTCAATCACTGAAGGGGCCAGGAGAGAGACTGACAGCAATACGCATGCCACCTTGGCTTCTCAGACTTTTCTCACAAGAGCTCACTTTAGTGAACCTCTGAGTGCTGATAAAAAGTGTTTCATTATTTTAAATCAGGGGTGGGGAACCTTTTTTCTGCCAAGGGCCATTTTGATATTTATAACATCATTCGCGGACCAGGGGGCGGAGTTTGCGGGCGGGAGCCAATCGTGCAGAAGGGGGCGGGGTTTGAGGGTGGGAGCCAATCACAAGCACCGGGGGCGGGGTTTGCGGGTGGGAGCCAATCGTGTGGAAGGGGGCGGGGTTTGCAGGCAGGAGCTCCTAGATTTATTGAATTTCGAGTCCCGCCTGCGGTTGCCTTGGCAGGGCCAGACCAAATGATTTTGCGGGCCTTATATGGCCCACGGGCCAGACGTTCCCCACCCGTTTTAAATGGACCATATCTGCCACTTGCTGTATTTCCAGAGAGCAGTGATAAGCATTATAAGCACAAGAAAAGCTGGTATGCAAGTCCAATTAGAATAGCAATGGTATTCTTCAATGGACCAAAACTACAGTCAGGAACGTTTTCATCTAGGGAAAGCATGAATGGTTTGGTGACTGATACTTGTGGTTGGCCTTATCTCCAGTATTGCACAATTCTCGAGCAGTGACATTGACACAGAACCTAGAAGGGGGCTGTCCAAAAAGGGACAAGCTTTTGGAGGCATATGTTGGATAGAATTATCAATGTCACATTGACATTAGCCATCTGTAACCTGTCCTTAAGAAGTCACAGGGAGCATGTGCTCAGATGGAAAATTTCTGAGTTATCAATCTTGCAAAAGATGATCCTATGTGGGACAAATTACTGAATATGAAGAATGAAATAATAAAATTCCTGAACCCTGACATTCAAAATGAACTGATCAGCATTCTTTCTAACTATGTTAGGGATTGAATCCAAGTGTTAAGGAGTATTAGGAAGACAGATCAGCTCAGTTTGGTGGTTTGCCATTTATTTGTGGGCTTTCTGGATACTATTCTTGGTTATATTAACATCTACGGTTATGATTTTTCTTGGCTGCTATATATACAGTATTTAGTTTTTGTATTGTGTTTGTATTTGGCTTTAATTGATTTTATGATTGTTTGCTGCCCAGAGTCACTTGTTTGAGATGGGTGGCCATAGAAATTGAATGAATAAATGAATAAATATAAATAAATATAAGAATAATCAATGGCACAGCATCACAAACACTATGGAACATCAACTGCATTTTCTGCAAATTGGAATTTCAAGACTGACATATGCCACGAGTCAATAAGCTTTATGATGGCCTTTGACTACATTCTTTTCAGCTACCTTTTTTTCTATATACACCATACAATATATGGGGCACGATGGCTCAGTGGTTAAGACGCCAGGCTTGTCGATCAGAAGGTCGGCGGTTCAAGACTCGAGCGCCACGTGACGGAGTGAGCTCCTGCACTTGCCCCAGCTCTTGCCAACCTCGCAATTTGAAAGCATGCAAACAGATAAATAGGTACTACTCTGGTGGGATGGTAACAGCGTTCCATGTGTGTCATGCCGGCCAGATGACCGCGGAAGCGTCTTCGGACAGTGCTGGCTCTTCGGCTAAGAAACGGAGATGAGCACCACCCCCTAGAGTCGGACACGACTGTGCAGGGTAAAACCTTTACCTACCATACAATATCTTTTTGTCATCTTCATTTTTTGCAGCCATGATTCTCTTACATGCTTTTTTTTCACCCACAGCCTCCTTCACTTCACCATTCACCAACTACTTTTTCCATATCTCCTATTAAAGGAATTCTACACACTTCTGTGGCACTCTTTAACAATACTTTTCATTCTATTGCAAATAGCTTCCACATCTTTTTTTATGTCTGCTTTCCATTCAGTCTGTTGGGAGATGAACCTGTCTTTTAATACTTTTTCATATAGGACTGGACTTGAAGTTTCTCTTCTTGCAATTGTTCTACTTCCACTCTTTCATTTTCTTCCATTTCCATTTTTCCCAAGATCCACAAACAAAAAATGTTGTGTCCTATATTAAAAAACTCTTATCACACTTGTATCATTTATTACTTCTTTCAGTGGACAAAATAAGTCAAGAATATGGATTCTATAGGATTCTAACCACAACAAGCTAGTTTGTTCTCTTAATTCAAGCTCTCTATATATACATGCTTGGGCTGGGATAATACTGATGTGTTTGTGCAGTTAAGTAATTAGGCAGATAAAAACAGTATTTGGTAATAACTTTCACTTATAGTTTACTGCTATGAGCCACAAGTTTGTGCATTTTCACCTCTGCACTCATTGCTAGCATGGTTGGCGAAAAGGGAACAGAAGTTTCTAATCCCCTTTTCAATTAAGGCTTAATTGGAATTTGTCCAAATCAAAACAAACTGTTTCATTTAAATTATACTTTGGCTGAAAAAGCAAAGGTTGCACCATATTTTCTGAAACTGTCTTATTTGGATAAACATAGTATAAACAATCAGAGCTTGTCTGGATTTGAACAAAACAATAAATCAGAAATAGTAACAATAACAAATTAGAGGCTTTGATGATGAGTAGAATAGGGCCATCTAAGATGCTAAATTGATTTAACCTCAATTCCAAACCAAGTGATAGAGCGGCTTCAAAATGTTACTTAAATGTGAGCAAAGCACAGGAGGTGTATTTCTCTTAGCTCCCTTATAACAGTGTACAATTACAGTCTCAGATGCTGCTGCTTACTGTCGGATGTAAAACCTACACTTATATTATGATGTAGCTCTAGCAAACTATGCACAGACTCTCTTGCTTCTATGTACAGCATTCACATTTTGAGAAAGCTATTTGCTTAGCTGGGCTATTTGCTTCTTATCAACTTAAAATGAAGCAAAATCTGTGAAATACTGCAAGGCTAAATTAGGACTAGGTGTTGTGTAAAGACAATGACAGCAATTTAAAGGTTATGGTTTGCTCCTGTACAGACACAGCTCAGCTACTCAAGTTCTTTAGGGGGAATTAGTATTTTCTAAGCCCTGGTTTTCCTCCCTTGTGGGCTAGCTCCAGTATTTCACAGAGAATCATCATTTATCTGACTGAAACACTCTTATCAGCATTGTCTTCATTTTGATATAGCCCAGCTAAGCACTGCAGAGACTTATTTTTTTCCTTCTAAGATGTCTTACTCACTCCATAAGCTCAAGACTGACAGTTGAATTTCACACTGTAAGAGCCCCCCATTGATTTTTTCACTTGTAAGGAACAACTCTACAAATTAAAGTTAACAGTACTGTTGAAAATTTGAAATATCTGAGAAAAGGAATAGAAAGATACTCAACTATATCCTCCTTCTGAGGGGTCCAGTATGTCTGTAGCAGGAGGGGAGGCAGAACCAAAGGCAACAGGAATTTCCACACAATTTAAATAAAAAACTTGAAAAGGGACTTCTCTGAATGAGCAAAATATTCCTAAAAGGACCATAAGATGCTAAATTATTACTGCAAGAGAAAGGACTCTCTTAGGGGCTATATGATAACAAACAGCATCCTCTTTCCTCAATTTAGTGGATTTGATTTATATTTTATTTTTATAATAAAATATAAATCAAATCCACTAAATTGAGGAAAGAGGATGCTGTTTGTTTCTAGTAAAATTACACTATTTTCTTTATTTGTAATCATATGCAACTCTTAATTTTTATAGACTGTAGCATCTAGGTAACTTTTGCTAATCTTGAAAAGGCTAAGTTAAGTCAAGACTAGGTAGTACTTGGATGGGAAACCACCATGAAATCCCTGGACTGTAAGCTAGACTGGGAAGTAAAAAAAAAAGACATACTGAAAAAAGCAGTGGCAATCCACTTCTGTAATTGTTGCCAATATGTGTCCATGAGGTTATCAGGAGTCAAATTCAACTCAAGGAAGAATTTACATTATCCTGACCACAGACCTTGTAACAGTGATCTAAATATTAAACAGGAGTCCTGACACACAGGCTTTCAGTATCAATGGAATGTACATTAATTATGGAACCATATAATTCCTACAAAAAGAGTATAGGATGCCAGTGTAGTTCCTGAACTAAGATACATGTTTTTGAGACTTAGAATCTGATCTCCAAAGAACTGGGGAGCATCAGAACATTCAAGTTCTCTCATAGCTTGGCTTAAATGAAGTTTTACTCTCCTATTTTACTCTCTCCAATTTCCAAAAACACTTTCTTATAAACTCAGTTTACTTTGGGGCTGCTTACAATGCCTTGTGTTTATACAGCAGTGCAGAAAAGACCTTTGTCCCACTGGAAAACATAATTTTTCTTTTTCTTTAATAATAATTTTATTAAACATTAAAATTAGAAAGGTAAAAAATTAATACAAAAAAAAGAGTAAAAAAAGAGTAAGAAAAAAATAGAAAGTGCAGAAAAGAAAAAAAGAAAAAATAAGAATATAGTAAAGAAAGAGAAAAATATATATAAAGAAATGACTTCCTCCTTCATCACAATAAGCAATTTTAGTAACATCACCTTCTCTTAAAATACAACAAATGATCTCTTCTTCCCATATCTCATCTCTTATCTATAAACAAATCCTTATAGCCTTGTCCTTCAGACCCAGTCAGCAAAAATCCATTAAGGGTTAACAGAGATAACAAAATATCTATTTTAACCTTTATCAAATAAACCAACTTTAATTCCTTCCTTTTACTTCTAACAATCTTGATCTTTAATCCCTTCAAATGTCCAGAACTTGATTTCTTTTCATTTTTACTTTGTCCCTTCTCACAAAATCCTTCAAAACTTTAACAGGTCTCTTTTGTAAATCCAATATAAGAAAGTTATCGAAGTGACTTTTCTGGTTTGTTATTTGTATATCCCTTTTAATTATTAAGACATCAGCTGGTTTCATTTGTATATCCAGTGTAGCATCTTTTTCCATATCATTCTTGTAGCCTATCATTTTTAAATCCACTTTCAAATCAGTCTCAGTCTAAGTCTTGTTTGGTAAAACTTGTTCCTCTTCCATAACATCTTTTAAACACAGTCTGTCTATAATGGTTTTTATTGTAAACCGCCCAGAGTTCCCCGTTGGGGGAGATGGGCGGTTATATAAATTTAATTAAATAAATAAATTAAATAAATAAAATGGCAGACATTCTTAAAATTAACTTCTGAGTCCATTGTTCACAAATATCCTTCAATACGTCCAATGTTAAAGCATTCTGCTCCATTCTGTATCAGTAAGTGAAATATAAGTTTTCTTCTCCTATAATTGTGATATTTAGTTCTTTCTGGTTCCCTCTAGTGTCCAACCTTCTTCTTCTTCTTTTTAGAATTCAAAACGACAGCATTTTCCCATGGGAAGGATTCTTATAATTAATTTCAAAATCTTATTTCAAATCTGGACCCTTCTCCATTTTTAATTATCTAAAATCAACAATCTAATCATCCTTTTGCTGTTTATTCCAAAAAAAAGAAAAAGAAGAATTTTTTAAAGTCTTTAAACTTGTATTTAAAACTTCTTTCACTGAGGATTGAAGGAAACTCAGCTGGTGAGTGCTATAAAACTTGTTGCTTCAAAGGTTCTTAATAGTTGAAAAGGAATTGATAAGCAATTTCCAAAAGTGATTAAGAAATGAGGCTCGGCGAACCTTGTGTCTACATAAGCTACATTACAGCTGTGAGCTTAGTTCAAGGGTCGGAAATGGCGGCTTGCAAGCCAGATCTGGCTCTTTGGCCCCTCGGCTCTGGCTCTCTCTCTCTGTCTGCCGCCCGACATCCGGAAAGCCGGTCTCCGGAAGCAGCGCGAACCCTGGGGAAGAAACAGACGCTGATTGGTGGAGGCTCAGAAGGAAGGACGCCTCCACCAATCAGCGTGCGCCAAAGGGGAGCAGAGAGGCAGGCTGAGCAAGGCGAAGCCCGATTGGCCCTGCTTCCCAGAGGCGCGGAAAAAAAGACCGGCGCGTGGCCTCGCTCAGCTGCGCGAGGAAGCGCTCCAAAAAGACTGGTGCGGGGCCTCGCTCAGCTGCGCTGGGCTGTTGCCCCGCTCCAGTTCTCAGCCCTGACCACCCACCTGGGGCTGCTGGGAGATGTGGTTCAGCCGCTTCCGGAGAGCTGCGGCTTTGCCAACCGCGCCCTCTGGCGCGCCCGGCAGGTGGCTGCCCACCATTTGCTAAATCGCCTCCAGCGAAGACGACCTCCCCCCGTGCGCCTGCAGCAATGCGGGCAAAAGGGGAGCGGGCGTGTGTGCGTGTGCAAAAGGGTTGAGGAGGTGTAGAGGTGTGCCGTTGGCGAAGCCGCAGCTCTCCGGAAGCGGCTGAACCACATCTCCCAGCAGCCCCTGGCGGGTGGTCAGGGCCGAGAACTGGAGCGGGGCAACAGCCCAGCGCAGCTGAGCGAGGCCCCGCGCCGGTCTTTTTGGAGCGCATTTCCACAGCCCAGCGCTCAGCTGCGCACGGAAGCGCTCCAAAAAGACCGGCGCGGGGCCTCGCTCAGCTGCGCGCGGAAGCACTCCAAAAAGACCGGCGCGCGGAAGCGCTCCAGGTCCGGCGGCTCGTCCAGCTTCACAGCCCAGTGCCAGCGCCAACCGCACTCCCTTCCGCGCGATTGGCTCCTGCCCACAAACCCCGCCCCCGTCCACGCGATTGGCCCCCACCCGCAAACCCCACCCCCTGGCTCTCGAGCATTTCAAAATGTGCACGAGCATGCCAAAATGGCTCCCGGCATAAAAAGTTTGCCGACCCCTGGCTTAGTTGAAATCCCTCGACTCACAAGTTGAGCACAAAAAACTTGGTTCCTGCAGTCTACTCACAAGGAGCAGCTGTCCGGAGTACATATGGGCAATCTCAATCGCTCCTTTTTCCAGAGACTTCATTGGCCAGAATTCACTGTCTGACTGCCAATCTCCGCGGCAATGCCATCTCCACTCCTTCAGGGATGTCTAGTTCACCATGAATCCTCACTGGAAGTCCCCGGAAAACATAATTTTTCTAAGAACTACTGACAATACAAAGAACAATCAGGTTCTTTTGTCCCCACAAACTACCACATAGATATACCAGACAGCAGGAAAGAGGATAGAACTAAATATCCCTTATTTCTTCTCTTCAAGGCTGGTAGCTGGTGCTGGTTCAGACATTAACTATTTTAGAAATAGAACTGATTTCTTTGGAATGCTAAATTAGCAGTCAGTTAATCTGGGCAGAATCTTGACATCTAGGGTCAAGAAAGGCAGCTGATCCCCACAAGGTTCCCATTTTCATGCACAGAAAATCTCAGTGATACTCAGAATAGCATTTCACAACTTAAATTAAGCTACAGAATTATTCCCATTCCCATGTATTTTATATATATCCTATCCTTTCACCGAAAAAATTGTTCTAGACGGCTAACAATAACATACATACATACATACAATAACATATAGCCAGTCTGGTCTAGTGGTTAAGGTGCTGGGCTAGAAACCAGGAGTCTGTGGGTTCTAGTCCCGCCTTAGGCATGAAAGCTGGCTGGGTGACCTTGGGCCAGTCACTCTCTCTCAGCCCTAGGAAGGAGCCAATGGGAAACCAGGAGTCTGTGGGTTCTAGTCCCGCCTTAGGCATGAAAGCTGGCTGGGTGACCTTGGGCCAGTCACTCACTCTCTCAGCCCTAGGAAGGAGCCAATGGGAAACCAGGAGTCTGTGGGTTCTAGTCCCGCCTTAGGCATGAAAGCCGGCTGGGTGACCTTAGGCCAGTCACTCTCTCTTAGCCCAACTCACCTCACAGGGTGGTTGTTGTGGGGAAAATAGGAGGAGAAAGGAGTATTAGATATGTTCGCCGCCTTGAGTTATTTGTGAAGATAATAAAGGCGTGAGATAAAACAAATAAAATAAAATATAATTAAATCATTAAGATATTAGTTAATTTAAAACTCAAATAAAACTGTCAGAAATAAATCAGAGCACCTATGAGAATAAACCTTGAATTTGAATTGAAACCACAAACATTTCTATTAGGTATAATTCCAGAAAATATAAATGAAAAATATCACAATTTATTATTATTATTATTATTATTATTATTATTATTATTATTATTTATTATTATTATTATTATTATTATTATTATTTATTTATTTAACTTAATTTACTAAGATAGGTGCTAACAGCTTCAAGGACAAATTTGGCAGAACATTGGAAAAGAGAAGAGAGAAAATCTGCTGATGACACAAGCCTGGGAGACCACAATTTGAGAATATGCAGCCATGGCAAAACTGACAGTATATATTTGTAACAGAAGTCAAACCAAATTTAAGCAGGAATAGCTCTCTTATATACTACACATCACACAGCAAGACAAACTAACTAAGACATTTGGAATATGGTTTCTAGGAAAAGAGTTTATAAGACCAAGTAAAAGCAATGTTCTTTAATGTTCAATATAAAGGACAAATATTTAGGTTAGTGGTTGGGAAACAAATAGAAGGGAAGGAGAGAAAGCATCATTAAAATGTCTTTCTATAATGTGTTTTACTCTATAGCTGTTTTTTCTTACTTTGTGCTTTGTATTTTTAACTTTCTAAAAATCTGTTAAAAGCTTAGACACACAGACACACATTTATTTATTTAATTTATTTTCTATCCCTTTATTATTTTTATAAATAACTCAAGGCAGCTAACATACTAATACTCCTTCCTCCTATTTTCCCCACAACAACCACCCTGTGAAATAAAGCTTACCTCAGCAAGTTATCTTAAAAGGCCAGAATTACTGAGTTTGGACAGAACTGAAGATAGTTGGGATAGTATAAAACAGCTCCTCAGAGTAAAGATACCAACAATAATAGGTTGTTAAGACCTCAACAATACCCACTCCTGATTCTAAGCTATAAACAGAATTTGTAGCAAAAGACTTGAGCTTAACTGGGACAATCCCTTTGTGTGTGTGTGTGTGTGTGTGTGTGTGTGTGTGTGAGAGAGAGAGAGAGAGAGAGAGAGAGAGAGAGAGAGAGAGAGAGAGAGAGAGAGAGGAGACGCTCTCTTATTATTTGGATTTACAGGAACCCAAAATGTATTAGATTTCAATCTGATTAGAAGCATAAATCAGGATTCACACAACCTTCCTTAATAAAAAAAACTGAAGGTGTGTGAATTAGTTGTTATAAATGTTGCTCCAAACCAAGTCATGTATGTGTGCCCTGAAGGTGATTAATGTAGCAAGAAGTACTGAATACTTAAAAGACCAGGCTGAGGCTTACATTTTGCAGTCAAATATGTAACAGGGCAATCTTCAGTTGTAAACATCCACATTTTTGTTATTTAAATTATATTTTTAGCATGTGCCTGGTTTTTCTATATTTTAGTATATTAATCCCCAAACAGTTATTGATATGCAATTTAAATTCTTCTTAAGCAGTTTTATGCTCCCACTGATGAGATTTTCTTCTCTGTCTTACGAAGCCTTTGTAGTAAAATTATTCTATTAAGTTTTGGGTTATTAGTTAATGTGATTTTTTTCTGTTTCCATGTATTTTATTCTAAAAATTGATTAAAACTCACATTTTAACAGAGCAGACTCTCCCATTTTTGAATAGTTGGTTGAGTGGTTATTCTCAAAATTCTGTCCTCTCCCATGGTATATGGATGGAACTGATTGACTTGGAGGCCTGCATGTGCTGATTCCCATCTTTTGAGGGAGATGGGTGGTAATGAAATTTGATAGATAGATAGATAGATAGATAGATAGATAGATAGATAGATAGATAGATAGATAAATAAATAAGACTGAAAAAGGATTTGTTAGATTTGTTCATTCCGACATGGTAACTAGTTTTCTTTGCTGACAGTGAAGATTACAGTGGAATGAAAATGGGGATGGAAATAGCCATCTTATATGCCACTTTTATATTTTTTTATCTCCCTTTTAACAACTGAGGAATACAGAGAGAAAGAGAGTAGGTATAAAAAGGGGTTTTTCGGTGCTTCTCACTATTTTGTTTTTAACCCTGGAATAAATGAGAAGGGGCTTCTGTCAGAACTGTTGAAATCTGAATGCTACCCCTTCCTGGAAGGAAGAAATATAGTGTAAATAAAAATAATCCATTACATCGGAATAGCTTACCATTTACAAGCTTCCAGCACAGGGGTTTTCAAACTTTCTCAGGCCATGGAACCTATTAGTTAAAAACAGATTCCTGGAATCCATGACCAAGAGGCAAATCTCTGGTGATAGAAAATAGGCTGTGCTCAAGTGAACTTTTTCCTATTGCCCTTAATCTCTCAAGGATCCCCATTGAGTTCTGAGTTTTCAAACAGAGTTTGAAAAACCCTTTATCTAGCAGATAAATCCCTGGATTGACATTAAACATTGTTTCCATATTCTTAAAAGCAAGGAATGAGAACCGATTTTTAGACCAAATTTAAAAAGGAAAAAGTTTACTTTCACTTTTGAAGCCAAACCCTTTATTGTACAGCTGCACAGATGATCAGAATATGCCTCACCTTTTGGGAGTAAATTTGGGAAACTGTAAAAAGTTTTTTCATGCGCATGTGCAGATACACATTGACCTCACTCTTATAAAACCCTCTTCTAAACCAAACAAGCATCTTGCCCAATCAACCATGAGGAGCATGAAGAGTTATATAAAGAAGATAATTATAAAGGGATTTAATGCTTGGTGAACTCAAATTGCTAAGGCTTATGACAAAGGTAGCACACATGCTTGCTTAACTGGCCCAGCGCCCTGGCTTTGCTCTTATGTAAGCGGCACAGCTGGAGCTGCATCCCAAATGAGATTTGTTTTATGGAAAAGAAGAGTGTGCCCCTTTGCTCCTGGGAATGGCAGCCAGAGTCCCACCTCCTTCTAGTTTTGCTCCTCTCCTGATTAATGATCTTGTCTGCCTGATTTATGACCCACCCTGGCAGATTAGAGTTTCCCTTTCAACCGCCCCCTTTCCCCCACAACCTCAGAAGCCACAGCCACACTCTGCTGGAAATATTAGAGAATTATTAAATAAACATTCATACGTCATGTCTCTTCCCATCCTGAGCTCATCCTAGTCAACACTCGGCAGCCTGGGCCTGTTTGCTTTTCATGCTGACAACAAACAGCTGGAGTGATTCATGGAGAGGCTGGCTACAATGTTTCATGTCATATATCATGCGAGCAGGGCTCTCTGCCCCAACAGAGATAAACTGATCAAGCACAACGGGCTGGAATGAATTTATGACAACACAAAATTGAGGAAAACAAATGGGAGATGACCCAGTGGGGCACTAACCCAGACTCTTTCCTTGGCCTGCAATCTAGTTTGGTGGCAGAAAGCAAAATTGAACATTGGCACTGTGAATTAAGAGGCTAGCTTCTTAACCCCGAAAAGCCTTGATTTCAAGATGGCACTGGGCTACGTGGCAAGCATCTTCAGGAGGGGAATTTGAAGAGTTGTCATGTTCACTGCCTGCACACAGGTGGAACAGACTAGCTGAACATCACTTCCAAGATTTAGGGGCCAATAATGCAGAAAAAAAGCCAAAGATTATACAGCCACATGATAATAGAGACAAGCATAGAAAGTGGACAGAAACAAATATTGTAAAACTTCACCTAATTTCAAAATTAAAATAAAAAGGGACAAGAACTTTCCCAGGCATGAATTGTTTTCAGTGGCAGAATAAGAGGGTAAACCAGAAGCGATAGGCCACGAGTATCAAATGAAACATAAGCGTTTCAATTTTGGAAGTACTTATTCATTCTCCACCCCCCTCCAATCAAACTACAAAGAGATGTAACTTAACTGAAGGGTAAGTACATCAGAGAAAATCACAACTAAAGTCAAATCCTGAGAGGCCTTGTGAGACTTCCAGGGGAGATATGGTGAACCGAAGAAGTCTCAGTGAAAGCGGAGCCGATGACAAAGACCAAGGAAACGGTGAGTAGACCAGGACAGGAGATTGCCCACATGTGCTCTGGACAGCTGCTTCTCGCGAGAAGACCACAGGACAGCGGTATTCTGTGGGTTTGAGTGCTGGGAGACGAAGGGGTTAGCCATCCTGCTCAAAACTGCGGTAGAGCCTTTTAAAGGACACTAAATGCACAAACCTCACTTTCTAATCACTTTCGAAAGTTGCCTATTAACGATCTTAAAGCTATTAGAGACCTTCAGAACAAGAAGTTTGAAAAGTCATTGGATGACAATGAACAAAAGAAAAAATGATTAACTTAAAGGGTTTGAAATAAACAGCAAAAAGCTAAATAAGATTTTGATCTAAGAAAGTTATAAATGGATTAAAGGTCCAGAAAAAATTGTAATATTGACTTGTACTATAAGATTTGGAATTTAAAAAATAAATACTTTCTCGTGGGAAACAGACTTATTTTGGCTATCCTGGCTATTGTAAGCCATAACAAAGATGTTACTTTATGATTTTAGAAACTGGACACTAGAGGGGACTAAAGATTCTAAGCAAAAGGAAAAAAAATAGAAGCCTGTTCTTGATGTCAGTTAATACTGGGTCTTACAAAATGACACAAAACATCAGAAACTTTAAAGGTGATCTTTGAATGGAGCCAGAAATTAGTAACTACAGTATCAACACTGTCAGTAATGATGTCTGCTTCTATGGATAGACTATGTCCAAAAGATGTTAATCAAGGAATGACAGTTGAGGAAAAAAACTTAACTGACAAGACAAAGTACCAAAAGTGGAACTACAAATGACAGTCCAAGAGAATAATTTGGAAAAGGACGCTTTACTGGATATACAAAAGAAACTGGCCGAAGTTTTAAAAATTAAAAAGGAAATACAAATGATAAACCAAAAAAGAGAATGACCTAATTTTTTTTCTTATTGGATCTACAAAAGAGGCTTGTTAAAAGCCTTGAAGAAATCTGTGCAATGAGATAAAGAAAAATGGAAGAGAATTCAAATCCTACAACAATACTTGATTGAATTAAATATTAAGACTGTTAGAAGTAAAAGGAAGGAATATAAAGTTGGTTTATTTGATCAAGGTTAAAATAAGCGTTTGATTTTTGCAAAGTTCTGGCAACCCTTTATGGACTTTTTGCTGACACCAGGATTGAAAAGTTTACGTTTCAGGGATTTGCTTATAGCTAAGGGATGGGATAAGGGGGCGCAATGGCTCAGTGGTTAAGACGCCAGGCTTGTCGATCGGAAGGTCGGCGGTTCGAGACCCGAGCGCCGCGTGACGGAGTGAGCTCCCGCACTCGCCCCAGCTCTTGCCAACCTAGCAATTTGAAAGACAATGCAAGTAGATAAATAGGTACCACTTCGGTGGGATGGTAACAGCGTTCCGCGCGTGTCATGCAGGCCACATGACCGCAGAAGCGTCTTTGGACAGCGCTGGCTCTTCGGCTAAGAAACGGAGATGAGCACCGCCCCCTTGAGTCGGACATGACTGTGCAGGGGAAAACGTTTACCTTTTAAGGGATGGGATATGGGATGAACAGATACCTGTTTGTAACCTTATAGGGGGTGAAGAGTTACCAAATTCGTTTATACTTGTTGTGATGAAGGTTGGAAGTCACTTTTTTATATATTTCTTTGCTTTTTCCTTATTATATTCTTTCTTTTCTTTTTTCTTTTTTCCTGCACTTTTTCTTTTTTCTCTCTTCTCTTCTCTTTCTCTAAGTTTAGTTTGTATTAGTTTTTACTATTTTACTCTTTTTCTTTTAAAAAAGAAATATAAAAATAATAGATTTAAAAGGAATAATTTATGCAATAAAAAGAAATTAAGAGAAAACCTTTCTAAAATCTACCCTATCAGATCCCAGTTCTTGTAGAATAACAAATGAATTGGGCCAATGACAGCTAATATACCAAATTCAAGCAGCAACTGAGGAGGTTGGATTGAAATGGAAGCTAGTTAAACAAAAAGCAAATCCAAGATTATACACAAGGGAACAATCAGCAAATTCATCTCTTACTGAGGCAAGTTGTTTGACATGCAAGAGATTTTGCTCCAAGAAGCCTGCAGCACATATTGCATTAACTTTCAACCCAAGTACATTAGCTTTGCACCAAAGGAAGGGCAGTTTACTGTATTGTATTAGCTAATTAAAAAGATACTCTCCATACCAAGACTTTGTTTTGGAAAGAGGAGAGAAAATGAATGTCATTCTTATAAAAGTAGGATCAATAAAGAGAATCACTGCTAACTCCATTAACCATTGTTCTAAGTGGGCAGCCCAGCTGACACAAGTGATAAACCATGTGCTTCTAAACACTTTTTAAAATGCTAATCAGACATTATATGGAGCTTAACACAGTGATCAATAATGTCCAGATTTAAAAGCAAAAATTAAAGTTATGAACAGAAGGAAGTGTTCCCATAGAGAGCCCGCCACAAGCACCGTCCAAAACAAGAAAAATGAAACCAATTTAGCCCCAGATTAAGAGCCAGGAACTAGAGATGAATCAATTTAGCTAGCTGGGCTGGGTTACCATATATCATGGCTTGGCAGTGCAGGTGGAAGCAGCTAGACAGTAGGAATAAAAAAACTCACCTTTTTGTCAGGCCCCAAGGTCTGATACTGGTTATCAATTAAGTTAACAGAACCCACCTCTTCACACACAGCATTCTAGCTGCTTAACTATCACAGCAGCAACAATTTATCACACACAAAGCTGGAATCTTTGCTTCTAACTACTGTTTTCTGCTCCCAATGGAGTTACGAGCCTCTAACTAATGGCAGCAACCTATTTCCAGAAGGGATTTCTTATGAAGGAAGTGCTGTCAGGTTCAAGAAATGGTAATTGGCTTTTACTTTTTCTAAAAGGTTACAGAGGTTGACTGTCCAAGTTTTAATTTTTGTCTTTGAAAGTCAAAGGTTTCTGAATGTTCCATGATAGATCATGATTTGTCACAAAGGAGGACCAGGCCTATATTTTACAGGACGGAATTATTGTATGCATCACTTAGAAAGAGTTTAGGATCCTCCAGGCAGCACCGAATGAAGCATTTAGATAATGTGATCTAGGTGATGCTACCAATTAATCATTTGGACAAGTGTGTTTCAATTTTAAAGGCTAAGACAGTGCTTTCCAAACTGCCGTTGTTGGCGACACACCAACGGCAGCAGCGGCGACGCGCACGGCGGCAGCCTCCTCCAAAACCTGGAAGCGCTGATGGTGTGCTGCCGCGCACACTGACACTGCCGCCGCGCACACCGCCGCGCCCCCCCGCTTCCGGGTTGTGTTGCGACACACTAAACCGTGTGTTGCGACACACTAAAGTGTCGCGACACAGAGTTTGGAAAGCTATGGGCTAAGATTTGAGAAGACTGACAACTATGGAGAGTTTCTAACCAATGAAACTGACAGACTACTGGACAAGACTGAATTCCGTTGCATCAGAGGTTCATAAACTGACCATGTGCACCCAGCTCAAATGCTGGTCTGTGACCCCTAAACCCCATTTGCTCCTAAAAAGCAGAAGCAGTGCACGCTGCCCCAGATCTGAGTGTCCCTGAAGTTTTAGCTAGCGTGACCTGAAATTGTGGGGGTAAATAACAAGTCACTTTCACTTCCTGCTCTTCCTTGGAGTGAAGAGCATAGAGACACACATACAAAGTTGGCACAGCTGAAAAGTTGTAATTGTGCCAGTAATTCATAAGAATTTTTCCCTTTGATAGGTAAAGGTAAAGGTTCCCCCTGCACATTTGTGCAGTCGTGTCCGACTCTAGGGGCCGGTGCTCATCTCCGTTTGTTAGCCGAAGAGCCAGCATTGTCCGAAGACAATTCCACGGTCATGTGGCCGCATGATGCGTCTTACCCGCTGAGCCACCACGCCCCTATTTCCCTTTGATATTTAAAGGCAAATCCTTAAATTGTGGAACAATAAAAATTCCCTCTGCCCTCCCCAATTGTTTCCAGAAGCTGCTACCAAGAACTTGCAACTAAGCCAATATCCTGCATAACTCACAAGATAAGAACTGGTTCTAGCAATTGTTATCAATTTCTCTACATCCACAAGTTGCCTCCAAAGCGCGGAGGGGGATGTGCCCCTGCTCCAAAGTACTGTTGGTCCAGCTGTTTTCAATGTGGACTACTCTTCTTTTCTTGTCACCTGATAAAGTAGCAGCTTTTAGTAAAATCTGCAGCAAGCCATACCACTCTGTTCTAGTACTTTAGCTACAATTACCTGACTTTCCCCAATATCTTCTTTCCTGACCTCCATGCCATCTCTTGTGTTTATTCCTCCTCTTTCTGCTTCAGCCTCTCATGGCTTCTCTCAACTGTTTCTCTGATTTGTCTTCTAACTGCAAATCCTTACTCTGTAGTTAGTCCACCAGAGAATGGTCACAGCTTCTGCTGTTGGGGTTATCTCTGGCACTGAAACAGCTACAATGAATCAATCAGATTTATATTCCCCCCTTCTTTTCACAATACTTAAGGTGTAAATAAAAAACAATATATTTTGCATGGGAAAAGCATTAGTATTAGAATGCTCTTATTGGAATAAAAAATCAGTTTATTTTATAGATAGGAATGATGGAAAAGGATGGGAGAGCAATTTATTCTACAGAGGAAATTATTAAATATTAAATATTCTCTTCGATTATTAAATATATTAACATTAACCACATCCCCTTGATTTTGTAGTGTGGCCACTCAAAGTTCAATGCAATGCTCAAACTGAAGAAGACTGTGCATATTTGCCCAACACCGAAGGCAGTATTACCAGCTTGCTGGACAATGTTGTGTTCTTGCAAAGGCATGTCAATATGCATTTCAATGATTAAAATAAGTGCATATCTACCAGATTACCTCATGGTAATCTTCTCAATTCTTAGAACTATCCAGATAACACACATCATTACTATTAACAATGTATTAGCACATGGTACAACCTCAAAGGAATTTACACACATTTCCCGTGATATTTTCCTTCTTTTTCTTCCTTGAGAGGGATATTTTTTATTTTTTATTGCTTTTTAAAATAACATAAAAAGAAAAAAGAAGAAACAATACACAAAGATACAATATCAAAAAAGAAATACATAACAAGTGCTTAAAAACATGAGAAAAATATAACAGAAAAAGTAAAAGAAAAATATGAAATATATCATTACAACAGTAAACAGTTATTCTATATATATGTTTATCTAATGCAAATATGATGCATATCTATATCTATATTTATTTCTAATATACTTATATAACCATAATGCTTTTCCTTAAACTACTATATTTTGTATAAATGAATCCCATATTTCATTGTACTTATCCATGCAAAGTCTACGTCTATAGGCAATCCGCTCATAGGTGGCAAGTGTAACCAGGTCTTCAATCCATTGAGTAAATGGGGCCACACATTTATCTTTCCAATGTTGCAATATCAGTCTTTTAGCCATAGTCAAGGCACTCCCCTTGAGAGGGATATGTTTTTCAAAATGGCTTAGCTGTATGGACTTGGTCACATCTTACACACTATGCACAGCTAAAAATGCCTCTTGCACTTGCATTATTCTCAGTCACTTACTGAGCAATCTAGTCTTTAAAGCATTTCCATGCTGTATATTTCAACGCAACCGACATAATACCCAGAACACACAAGAAATAAGCTTAAATATCACGGCACGTAGCCCTGCCCGACTGTAAGAAGATGGGACAGTATTGTTCATTGCTCTGAACCCCTCTTTTGGTTTGTCACCACTCTTTGTGGAGCAAAATTATCTGTCTCATGTTACTCATTCCCAGTGGAAATGAAGGTTAAAATAATCTAATTCTATTCTGGAGAAAGGGCATAACAAGTAAGTCTTTTGAAAAATAACACATCCCAGGGGGAAAGAAAAGGGCAGCATTTTGATACTACAGAGAATTTAACACAAGGATAAGATTTGCTATCATCCCCCTAAAGCCTCAGAAACTACACTGAGGATCTAGAAATGAAACATAAAATCATCTTTTAGAGCCAATATACCAAGATGGATTTTATTTTTCTACAGATATGGAATTCCTATAAAGGCTAAAAAACAAAAAGATATGGAAGAAACCATGTGATTTTCAGCTAGGAGAGTGTCAGCTTTAAAAGCTGTGTAGTGTCACTTGAGAAATGCATCCCTGAGTTTTGGATAGCCATAAGCTGCAAGCCATGTTCTGTAATGTTGCACCTTTTACCATCTTTAGCAAATATATAAGTACACGATTCATACTTACTTTTCTATGTCACTATTCTTGCAAGTCTTTTGTACAGGCTCTTGTTTACTACTCTCCCCATTACTTGTTGATGGCATTTCTATAAAGAGAAGGAAGAGCTCAATCAATGAAGAATGTTTATTCAGATAAGCATCAAACCACAGCATGAGTAAAGGCCTCTGTTTTTTTATTTAAACCCACCTTGTAAAAAAAGCAAGAATGGTAATCACACAATCAGTAATGATGAAATTGAGTGCCTAATTTTAAAATCTCTTGCATTCCAGAAGCAGGCAAACTGGTAACCTCCAGAAGCCTTGGACTATCATCTTTTGCTATTAACCATAATGGATGCTGTTGAAGAGAACTTGAAAAATACCTGGAGATCACAGGCTTCATTATTCTTATTCTAAAAACAGTTTAGTGTGGAACATGTTTTTCTATCAGTATACCCTGACTGGAATAGTTCTAAAAAAAAAAATCAAATGCTCCAATTAAGGAAATTATCAACATTACTTTCTACTAGCATGCTATCTTTTCCCCCCAGCTATATACGAATTATAATTCCAGAATGATTATACATGCATGCAACTGGAAAGCCAATATCAGAGAAAGAGAACTGGATTTGAACTAAACGGTGTGCACATACATGATTTTGTTCAAACTTACAAGAATAAAAATTACCATTGTTTTGGGTTCCATGGTTTATGCAATTAAATAGGCATATTTTATTTCTGAAAAGATTGTGTTAAAAACTGTAACCTGCTCTTCAGAAGAGCAATCACTCCTGAACAGCTAACAGAACATACAAAAAGATGCATTTAAAAGGGCAAGTAAAACGAAAGCAGGATGTCCAGCCAAATTTTTAAAAATGCATTAAATAGGTCAAAACAGAGTGATCTTAGCATATTCAAAGATCTTTATCTGATGCTGAATTTATAATTAGACTTAGAGCTAAGTAAAGACTCTTCAAGAAGTAAAATCAAAGTCCCACAACTAAAGATTCCTTATAATGAGTGACCACCCATTCCAACTCTGTAGGCAGAGCACACCGAGGAAGAACATGGTAGGAACATTACAACACACTGTTAAACCATCAAGCACCTCAAGCACATATTTCAAGATGCTTCTCTGTAGAAAATAACATGAGAAAACTGGCCTAGGATGCACTGTAGACCAATCTCAAGCAGCATCCTGACAACCATGAATACACTTCCCCAATTGTCATCTAAGCCATAAATAAATAAATAAATAAATTGGGGTTGTAACCCAAACAATTATAATCTAATGTTAATCTTAATTTACATGTTGCTCTAGCACTAAACAGAAAGGCAGAATATGAGCGATAAATATCCCTTCAAGCTGACTCCATTATTTTACTTAAGGGTTGGTTGTTCTACAGCATTTATCACCATGTCCAAAATAGTGCATGGATTAAGAACTCTGTAATTATACACAAAGGAAAACTGAATGTTGTCATATACATGACACAAAAAAGTGCACCCTAAAAATATCCATTTTCAGTCTCTAAGCACGTACTAGGCCAGCAGGCAGACCTGCTACGTCTTCTACTCACCATCACTTGCCCATTTAGAGAATTCTGGTGTTATTCGGGTACTAGGAGTGCCACCACTGAAAGAAGAGAGATAGCAGTGAAATAACTGTTATAGAAAAAAAGACCTCAGGCATACATTTCAGCCATATCTAGGATTTATCATGATAAATTAGGATTTTAAAACTGGCAAGTGCCTTATAGTTCAATTGTAATTAGCAACTGACAAAACAGATTTACCAGATTAAGTATTTAGTGTAAATTTTCTAAGGCTGTGTAGTAGCTCCTTGGCAGGATTGGAATTTGAACTACTGTCTGCCAGACCTAGGTCCTACTGTATAGATACTGAAGCATGCTCTTTCATTTCTCAATATAGTTTAGACACTCTATTGTCTTAAATAAATACTAACAGCTTCTTTTTATGTGTGTATCACGAAACTTTCCAATTTGTGAAGAAACAAAGTATAATTCCATTCCAGTTCTATTAGTTCGAATTAGTTCCATTCTTATTATGCCCCTTAGATCTACCGTAGTTTTAACATAGCATATTAACTGTAATTTGTGAAACAACTAAGTCTTTTAGGTCCCCCAAAGCTAAATAATAGGAGAGAGGATTTTCTCTAAGATCACTGATTACTGAGTAGACTTGTTCACTTATATAGATTAAGGTAGCTGACACAGTAGCTTCTTATAATTTGATGGCAGTATTTCCATGCTTTCTAAAGGAGGAAACAAATAAAACAGAGCGATAAGTAAAGTACTTGTAGTGTGACATATTCCAGTCAATGCATAATGTTGCTTGGGTGAAGGGAGGCTGCTCAGTGAAGATTACACCTATGCTCCAACATCTGAACTGATTTCATATTGGGAGCAATCTGAGGCACTATATTTGATCTAAGTAATCTCGCATCACAAGTCTTTCCCTTCCTGCTCTCTTATAAAAATGTATGAAGTGCTACTTTGAAAAGTTTCAAGGGCATGTTAAGTTTGAATAGTATGCAGAGATTTTTTTTTAATGATTCCTGAAACTGAAACTTTCATCTCAATGAAGTAGGAAGCTGACCATTTTTTAAAGAAGCACTACAATGTTTTCTTGTTGACTTGTCTCTTAATGGCTGAGGGTCAGATCACTGTTTTTTAATGTTTAGTTTATATAGCCAATTTTATTGTTTTTAAATTATTGCATCATCTATCTTGGGCTGTAGGAATGAACCATGCAATGTCTTAACGGCTTCTGGGGGGAAAATGTACGGTTCCCGAGTTCTTCCACAGCTCATCACAGTTGCCTGTCCTAAGTTATCATTATTAGTGGAATGCAGAATACGCTTGGAATATTTACTGGTGCTGCTGAAACTTACCTGAGAACAAAAGCCTCCCTGTGAGTTAACAAGGAGACGTCACTGATAAAGTAGAGTGCAACTTATGACACCTTTAACTGAATAGGAAGGCCCATATACTTAGCGAGAAAGCACTTTCTGCATTTATAATATACGAGGTTCAGACTCCTAGATTTCTAGTACAGGCAGCTAAGTGCTTCTCTGGGTTCCTTCTGGTGGCAAAGTGATTATATAAATAAAATAAATTAAAACTATTAGTCTTATATGAAATCTTAGAATGATGTTGCAATTCAGTGAAGACAGTACTAAGCTAATTGGATCATTGAACAGATCAATATAAAGACAGTTTTCAGTATTCTTTAGAAGACAGCTTGGAGCATATCTGAAAGTCTGTTCCTAAAGTAGGTAAACTGGTGCCACTCAACTATTCTGGATTACACATTCCCTTTCCTATGACATGAGCTGAATTCTGATACTAGAAGTATATCAGGTTGTCTTTTGCAGGTCTATTCTTATCGCACTCTTGATACTGAACTATATATTCTTCTCTCACCGTTGCACTGGCATAGAGTAACCTTATAGGGATATTTTGAACAAAGATCTTATTTGTTCATAAAAGGTAAAGGCACAGTCGTGTCCGACTCTAGGGGGCGGTGCTCATCTCCGTTTCTTCCAGTTAATAGTAAAAAACCTACTACAATATTCTTGTAAAATACTTTTCTGATAAAATTAGTAATGCCAACCGGGATGCCTATGTTATAGTGAAACATACAACACATGTTACAATATGATTCTGTATCTTCTATTTGGTTAGATTTCAAACTCGTTTGAAATAAATTATATTCTTGGAGATGTGAATACAAATATTTGTCTTCTCAAGCCTTGTATTAAATGGAGTTCAAGACAAGATTGAGATTAGAAACTACTTTTTGTAGTGGTGGTAGACTATTTCTGTGAAGAGCTTAATAAAAGTACAGGTAGTCCTTGACTTATGACCATTCGTTTAGTGACCGTTCAAAGTTACAACGGCGCTGGAAAAAGCAACTTATGGCCAGTCCTCGCACTTATGACCGTTGCAGCATCCCTGCAGTCACATGATCAAATTCAGGTGCTTGGCAACCGGCATGTGTTTACAACAGTTGCAGCGTCCCAGGGTCACGTGATCGCCATTTGCAACCTTCCCAGCCAGTTTCTGACAAGCAAAATCAATGGGAACCCGCATGATTTGCTTAACAACCGCAAAAAAAAAAAGTTGTAAAATCGGGTGCGGTCCTGTAATGCCTCACTTAATGACCGCACTGCTTAACAATGAGTTTTCTGGTCCCTATTCTGGTCGTAAGTCAAGGACTACCTGTACATTTCTTCTAGTGTTCGCCTTCTCAAATATGTAACAATAAAGCCCTTCTAGGCCAGCTCAGACAGACATGTCTAAAAAATACAGTTCTTTAGTTGTTCTCCTTCTAGGAAACTGTGATGGACAATGGTGCTCAAGGTATTGGTTCTTCAGTGGTTTGGCATAATTCCATTTTGTTCTCAATGTTGTTTAATACTGATATTCAACATCTGTGAGAGGCAGGGATTTGAAATGAGGTATTGGTAATGTACTGGCATCCAATATTATTTCAACTCTATTAGTCTGACAAAGCACCTCAACTCCATTAAGGACTAGCTGAAAATTATCAAATAGAAAACTGAATCTTACCAAGATACTTTGTTAATCATAAATGTGTTAATGGCTTGTAGATCAGTTAGAGGTCCTGGTTTAGCTTATACTTAATTAGCTATAAATCTGAATTGTCAGGATTGTGCAAGCTTACTGCCTAATTACTCATGTTTAGCTCTTTCTGCCAATGGGATACTAAACAAACCATAAGATCCTCTATCCTTTTCAGACTGCAGTAAAAATATTCAAATGGCTGAAATCTAATTAGGCCTAATGTCTTCTTGCCTGAAACCTTGCAAGGTTTTATACAAGAACAGAGAGATTTTGCAAGTTTCACATATTTTTAATGTTTTGAAAACATTTTAGAGGGTCATTGTGAGCCATTTGGAGAGTTGTGGTGCTCTGCTTAAAATGAGGATTTCTTGCTGTTTTTCTCCACCTAGAGCAGGGCTTTCCAAAGTTTTCCCGCGGTGACACACCAACCGCTGTTGGTGTGTCGCCGCGGGAAAACCCGGAAGCGCCGCCGTTGCGGCAGCACGCAAAAACCCAGAAGCGCTGCTGCCGCTTTCGGTTTTTGTGCGCCGCCATGGCTGCGGCGCTTTTGGATTTTTGCGCGCCGCCGTTGGTGTGTCGCCGCGGGAAAACCTGGAAGTACTGATGGCGCGCCATCAGCACTTCCGGGTTTTGACGCGACACATCTGGGCCCCGCAGGCAACACGCTTTTGTGTCGCGACACACAGTTTGGAAACTTCTGACCTAGAGTCATTGAGAGTTGGGTGGCATACAAGTTTAAATCATCATCATCATTGGAAATCAGAAACTAAGAACAAAGCTAGGCATTGTAATTTGAAAGATCTAAATTAATATGGACTGAGAACCTCTCTGGTTTAGTTGTTCCCAGTGGCAGGAGGAGGATGCCAAGTGGGAGCAACTGATAGCATGCATCAACATACTTGTTGTCAATAATAAAACTTAAAAATTTTTTTTTGACTTACTACATTTGAACTGGACCATCAACTGTCCTCGCAGTGTAACATTCCTTTCATTAAATAACTTTTGTTTGCCATTTTTTCTTAACTGTGTTAGGGTGTGATACAGTATATTATTGTTTCATGTTTTGGGGATGGAGGGAGATGGTACATTATATTGAAATCCAAGGGCTTGAAATGTGCCTAAATAAATATATAGATGGCAAAGGCAAGAAGCATTTTTGAACAAATGCAAAGAACAGAATTTATATATCCCAAACTAATTTAGAAATAAAGAAATTTGCATTACTGCACTCTTTCTTCATTGACTGCCAATTAGAAGTTTTATCCAGATTGACAGAGTATATTTATTTCTACTGAAATAACATTTGCTTTCATCTTAGAAATATATACACCTAAATATTATGATTGTAATGCTGACTAAAAGTATGGAGCAGAAAAACAAAGGGAGATCTATATAGGCTTTGGATATCATGAAAGCTAAATCTCTACTTTCATCATGCTAATCTAAATAAAATTAAGAGTATTTAAATTCTGTTCAGATCCATGGGACAAATCCTTGAATAGTGCATTTGTCTTATTGGCCTGGTTTTCATTTAATGCTAAGCCATAACAGTTTGTTTTTGGTTTAGTGTAAAATGCAAACCTATCCTAAGGGTTTTTTTTTTAAATAACAAACTACAGTTCAAATCAATTTATAAACCTTGGCTTGTTTTAACCATTAACCCAGACTCATAGCTTGTTCCTGAATTGTCTTTTGTGGGTCACTCAAAATATGGGTAATAGAAACAGAAATGGAGTGAAACTAACTAGGAATAACCATAAAAGTTGTAATTAAGGCAAAACCTGACTTGGTGCTATCTACAAATGCAACTACTACTATCAATATGCAATATTCCAGCTGTTTCTCTGATGCTCCCAGCCCTTTTCCTTTGCTCATTCACATGAAAAATATTTGTATCATTTTGTTCTGTTCATTCAAACACTCATAAAGCAGTTCTTGCTAGACATCTACATTTTAGAGTCCCAATTTCATGACTCTAATAAACTGGCAAACTATTACAAGTAGTCCTCGACTTATGGCGGCAACTGGGACTGGGTGCGGTTGTAAAGTGCGACATATCGCTTAGGAACGACAATCCCTGCAGTCCTGGTTGCTATTGTTAACCGAATCCCATGGTTGTTAATCGAAGCAACTTCCTGCCAGCTTCCCACAAAGTCAGTGGGGAAAGTGGCAGGAAGTTGCCCAGGTGGAGGAGGGAGTGAGGGGGTACACGGGGAGGGTGCACAAGGATGCGAGGGTGTGTGTGAGAGGGATGGCACGGATTGGGTGCGAGAGGCATGGTGTGGGTTGGGGAGGGTGTGCAAGGGGATGCATGAGAGGCGTGGTGCGGATTACGGAGGGAGCACGGTGCGGGTTGGAGAGGGTGCAGTGAGGGTTGGGGAGCGTGCGCGGGGGTGCAAGGGAAGTGCAGTGAGGGTTGGGGAGGGTATGAGGGAGACACTGTGAAGGTCGCAGAGGGTGTGCAGCACAAGTGCTGAGGGAGGGTGCATGGGTAGGGAGACTTATCCCAGTGACTTGTGACCTTCCCGGCAGGCTTCCCCACTGACTTTCTGGAGAAGCTGGCAGGGAAGGTTGCAAATGGCAATCATGGGTCACCAAGCGCCCAGATTGCGATCACGTGACCACGGGGGTGCTGGGACAACTGGAACCCTGAGGACTGGTTGAAATTGGCACTTGTTCAGCACCGTTTTAAGTTCAAATTGTCACTGAATGAATGGTTGTAGGTCGACTACCTGTATACCAATCTACTGAATTTTCTAATGGGAAAATTTAGAAGTGCTCTTTAGAACAGAATGTCCCAAATAACAGAGTACCAAGGAAAGTGTTCTCAGTCAAGTGCTATGCTTATATGCATCAAGATAGTGAGATTTGCCACTTACCATAACTACATAAGTGTTTGCTTAGCATGTGTCTGTATTCTCTTTATCCTGATTTTGGGTTGTACTAAAAACTAAAAAGTATTGGCTTTGAATGTATCCTCACCAATTCCCAGCACAACAAAGCAGGTCTTTTTGTGTTTTAACACTGTATTTTTAAAGGAAGCCTACTTACTTTAGGACTGCACCTCGGAGTGCCTCTCTCTCTTTGGCTTCACCTGGTTCTTCCCCAGTGCATGGAATGATATCTGCTTCAGTGTACCTAAGAATGAAGTGTTAAGGAGAACACGGACTGATACAAATTTTAACATTTGTGGACTTCTCTTCAGTGTTTATCTTAGGTCATCATGGAGACCAGCCACCTTTGCAGCATGAGATGTGCTATTACAATTCGTGTATTTATTAGGTCTTTGATAGATTTAATATCCCACCCTTCCTCTAAGGTGGCATACATAGTATTCCCTTTTCTAATTTTTCTCCACAATGGCAATCCTGTGAGATAAATTGTGGGGGGGGGGGGAGAGAGAGAGAGAGAGAGAGACTGCTTGAAGTCCCCCAGTGAGTTGTCATGGCTATGGGGGGGGGTCTCCATGTTCTTTGTCTAACAACCAACTACACCACATTTGCACCAAAAAGTACTTCTGGGGCACCAAAAGCAACGTATTTGTGAGTAGTGTCTTCTTTCAAAAGGAACAGCATGTGAATGCTGCTGGTGCTATCAGGAAATACTGGAAAATAAGATTCATTAACTAAGTACATGCAAAAACTTTGCTTTTGAACTCTTCTCTAACACAGCTAAAACCTTGGCATGTCTAGAATCTGAGGTACTGGCAAAGACAAAGCCGCCTGCTAGGAGTTTAGCATCTCTAGAAAATGATACTGTGGTTTTCCATATTCCAATGTGTCATCACCATCCACATCAAGGTCAGCATCGCTATCGGGATTCTCCTTGCCACTGCACATGACAAACCCAGATCCTAGAGAAAAAGAAAATGCACTGAGTACATCATCATCGGATATAACTAACAGAGAAATACAAAGTGATAGTGTGGGAAGGAAGGAAGCACAACATTTAGCACAAGGGTGAAGACTAACATGGACACAGGCAGCAATCTCATTTATACAGGTTTGTAGTAAGCACTTTCCTCCAGGCTTACTGTAGTTATGGATGGATCCAGAATATTTCTCTGGCTTGGCTGTGTGTAATATAATGGCAAAAATTATTTAGAAGTTTTTAAAAAGCAGATATTATTCTATATTTTGACTTATGAAAAAGAATTTAGAGAATTTCCATTGTTCTCCTGATCTTCAGATTAGCTTTGGGGGGACGACGACAGAGAGCTGTGAGGGATGACATCTGTCAGAAATAAACTGAACTAGGAACCGAAGTGCACAGCAGCAGAAAAAGTGTATTCAAGCCCAAAGCAAGCAGACCTATGATTTATGAGAACTATTGTGGCAAGTAGGAGAAAGTAAATGTATAGAACTTCCAGTTAAAATGTAGGGAATGAAAAACATTGTTCTATGCAGAAGAAATCCCTGTACTCCAATGTTAAAATGAGAAAGTAAAAAACAGTTTCAATATATGTTTGATGGACCACACAGTGAACTGCTATGTAAAACTGAACACTGACTTTTCTTCATAAATCTAAACTGCTTGTCACCTGCCCCACCTCATCACCAGATTAGATCATATCAGATTTTAATAAATCGAGAGCAAAGGGAAGCAGGATACAGTACACATGAATAAAAGCAGTAAGTTTAATGTCAAAGTATATGGTAAATGACAATATGATGTGGGGAACTCCCAATCACAAATTTAGGAGCAAAAAAAATCCATCCAGCAAAATATGTTCTGCCTTCTAGAAGTGGTGGTAAAAGGTACCCCTCCACACACACGTGAGCTGTATTCACTAACAAATCTATGAGATGCTCCCCCCCCCGGCATATATGTGAATTGCTTAAGGTGCCCTTGTAATAAAACATTCACAACAAGCCGAACTGCACCCTGAGTGGTGACAGGGAGAAGAATCAGCCAGGAACCATTGGGCCCAGTAAACCAAATTGTTTATACTCACTGACCGTATCTCACAAGATAGTATAGCTGACATGCTCACCTAGTACAGCTTGGGTATTATTTGACACTTGCCAGTTTTGTATCCGAATTTTATTTCTATCCTTTACAGCTACAAGTTGTACAAAAGTACTTTCAAAAAGTAAAATATATGTTTTCTGTTTCCTGAAACAGGCATGCTATACTTATTAAATACACAACAATACTGCACAGAGAATTTCCTTAGCCTTAATTTACATGAAGAGCCTCCACCAAACAAAATATACATGTTCTGAATGGCTTGCCTGGCAAATCTTGACATCTTCAGTTCATAAAAATAGTTCAGGGATCTGTAACAGGATCTACTAGGACTTATTAAAACGCAGACCACAAAAAACAAAACAGAGCACCACTGCTTGTCATCTACAACTCACAGCTCAAGCCATTAAAATGCGTTATTAATAAGCTGCAACCTACACTGGACAATGACACAGTACTTTCTCAAACACTGGATGGTAGACCCATATTTGCATCCAACCTGAAGCAGATTCTCACAAGCAACAAGAAGCAGAATAATGATAGTAGCATAGGAACCAGATCCTGCAGCAAACCCAGATGTCAATTGAGCCCTGACATTTAACTGACAGCACTATTACAAGGCCCAACAATTCATGCACAAGATTACATGCACCTTTACATGCTCTTCCTCTAATGTTATATATGCCATCATTGGCCAGCAGTGCCTCCTTTAGATTCTAGGTTGGACAAGGAGGCTAGACTTTATGCAAAGGAATTAACAGACACGTTTGACATCAGGAGTCAAAACAAGAACTTAGTATCAGAAAATTTTAACCTCCCACTTAATTACAGATCTTAAGGTAGCTGTTTTGGAACAACAAAACTACACCAGTATTACAGACTGCAGAACTCATACACATCAAAAGATTCAAGGCTATCTCAGAATATCTTAAGAAATACAATGTTTTTTTTACACATTACAACTGCTAATTGATGAGGTCCTTGTAATGTTTCACATGCACCCTGCATCTGTATAACCACCCTTTCCTCCCAACTAGCCTCATCCAATTTAAATCCTTTATCAGTTTAACCATACCATGCATCTAATGAAGTGAGCTACAGTTCACGAAAGTTTCTGCTTTTTAATAAAACTTGTTAGCCTATAAAGATGCTACCAGATTCCTCCCGATTTTTAGAAAATTGAGTTACTTCTCCACTGTTATGCAAGGACTTGTAACACTAATTCACAGTAGTAGGGGTAAATGATCACACTGGTGTTGGACTCTTATCAGTATTCACTTGCATCAAGCATGAATTTAGCTTGTTATCTCTAAAAAGCCCCTGGACACAAAAAAATGTTGTTTTTCCTCCTCTCACTTCAAAATGTAGCAGCAGTTATGGCCTGAAATTGAGTATTCTGAGGGAGTGGAACTGTTAACTCAGCCACCTGTGTGCTGGATCCATGTCCCTCCTGGTTAGCTAAGGCTTCTCAGAAGATGGCATGAGGTTGGATATTAGCAGTAATGAATTCATCCTGTCTTGCCACTGCTTAGAGAGATAGTAGTTTACCCCTCCTCATGAAGACATTTCTGGATCTAACCATTTTGGTTAACTTTCGTCCCATCTCCAATCTTTCCTTTTTAGGATTGTTGAGGAGGCAGTCACAGCAGCTTCAGATAATCCTGGAAGAAACAGATTATCTGGACCCTTTTCAGTTGGGTTTTGGATCTGGGCAAGGGACCAAAATGGCACTGATGACACTTGTGGATGTGGGATGGAGGCGGTACGTCCATCCTGGCTCTTCTTGATTTCTCAGAGGCTTTTGATACTATCAACCCTGGTATCCTTCTGGACAGGCTCTGGGGACTGCAAGTGGGAGGTACAGTTTTGCACTGGTTCTCCTCCTTTCTCCAGGGCCGATTCCAGCTGGTGTTCATGGGGGAGAGAGATCTATCCCATGGCCCCCTCTCTGTGGGATTCCTCAGAGCTTGACATTCTCCCTACTCCTATTTAATACCTACATGAAGCTGCTGGGTGAGGTCACCTGATGGCATGGAGTGAGGTATCATCAGCATGCTAATAAGCAGCTTTACATATCTGCCCTGGGCTGATAAATGATGCTGTTGAGGTTCTGTGTTAGTGTCAGCAGGCTGTGGGGGTCTAGATGGGAAAGATCATGCTTAAATTTAACCCTGGCAAGATTGAGTGGCTGTGGGCTTTAGGCCCCCCTAGATCCAGTGTTTTTCCATTGTTGGTTGAGGATGGGGTTGCACTACCCCAAAGAGAACCAGTGCACAATTTGGGGGTCCTCCAGGACTCACAGCTCCTGTTCAAAGAGCAGGTGGCAGGCAGGCTTTTGTGCAACTGTTTTGTGCACCAATTGCACCGTTTCCTGGACTGGGAGGCACTGCTCGTAGTCACTCACATTTTAAGTCACCTCCCAAGTGTAATACATCATGGTCTACATGGGGCTGCCCTTGAAAACCATCTGGAAGTTACAGCTGGTCCAGAATGCAAGTCATGAGAGTGCCCATATTATACATCTATTCCGTGAGCTGCACTGGCTCCCAGTGGTGCTTCTGAGTGAAATTCAAGGTGCTGGTTGTCACCTATAAATCCTCCATGGCAGGACTGCCTCTTCTCAGTTGTTTCTACCTGTCCCAGTAGGTCTACAGGTGGGGGACACTCCAGGTCCCCTTAATTAAAGAATGTCATCTAATGGAATCTAGGAAGCATGGCTTTTCTGTTGCAGCACCTGCCCTCTGGAACATCATATCCCCAGAGATTAGATTGGCCCCTACCCTGCCAGCCTTCCATAAAGCGTTGAAGACCTGGATGTGTTCCAGAGCCTGGGGGTTGGGAAGTTAGGTGGACCACTGAAAGGTTTTTGTTGCTTGTTTTGTCTGGGTTATACCTGGTGACCACTGTAAATTTTTACCCTCTGTTAATTTTTTTACAAATGTTTTTACATGTTGTTAGCTGCCCAGAGTCGCATTTGTGAGATGAGTGGCCATAAAAATAAATAAAATAAAAGTACTATTTTTTTTTGTTTCACTTATGCAACATCGCTAATACAAAAACGAAGACAGACAGGTTTTAGGCTATCTAATATGCCAAATAAAGCCATCAGATCAAAGGGTTTTTTGTCCTTAGATTATCATAGTTAGAGCCCATATTGTCTCTTTCTCAGTTCCATTTGCCAAATGCTCTGGATGCTAAAATCAAAGATTGAACAGTGAAGCCTTAGAAACCAGTTATATGTTATCAATGGACTTCAGCCTTATATTTGGAATGCTAGCACAGAACATTTAAGGAATTAAACAAAGAATGCGCAATAATCTTCCAGTTTGGATTCTTTCAACAGTTCAAACCACTGACCACACTGGTTGGATCTAATGGAAACAGTAAACCAAAACATTTAGAGGATTATGAGTTGAGGAAGACTGAATTGCTCTAGATTGTGATAATTGATTCACTACTATTCATCCTGCAAAGCTTTCTAGAGACAATCAGTGGGTGAATGTATTGAGGATTCTTGATGGAAGTATCTTCTCCATCACAGTTTGATCCTTAAATGTGAGCAATACTAAACGTAAATCTTACCAAGTTAGGGGCACAGTGAAAATTACTCTAAACAACTGCTTGAGGACAGTCAGTAAACTGTTTGATGCATGAAATAAGAACAGTGAGGTATTATTTATTTATTTATTTAATATTCAAATTTATATCACTGCCCATCTCCCCCAATTGGGGGACTCTGGGCAGTTTATTATGCTATCTGAGCTACCTAAAAAAGAGAATTATGTTTATATACATACACACCCATACATGCAGATTATTTATTTATTAAATTTCTCTGCCGCCCATCTCGAGATCAGATTTACAGATTGTAGACACACAAATACCATAGCAACAACAGCAACGGTTTAGGAAATATTCTGACTCACAAAACATATCTAAGACTTGATTAGTAATTAGTTCCTCCTGGGGGTGGTTAGCTTAGCAATATCCTCTTTTTAAGTACATACCATCTCTTGGATTTTTATTTTTTATTTTTATAATATATTTTAGATGTATAGGTTTTTTAACTTTTTATAATGTGATTGTAAACCGCCCAGAGTCTGCCATGGTAGAGATGGGTGGTGATAAATCCAAATAATTAATAAATGAATGAATGAATGAATGAATGAATGACAGAACCTCTATGGAAATCTGTTACCAGAACTACCCAGGCTGGAAGCCACAGCTCAAGGCTCTCTACGCACCACCTGCAATAACTCTATCCTTCTGCTTTTATATAGTATGTTGTTTGTTATCCTGTCTGGGTAAGGTAAGCTTGAATCAATTCTGCAGCTACAACAACATACATTTAAGATATGATCGTTAATAAACACTCATATTTGAAGGCTTCTTTCTTACACAAAATTTGAAGTTTTGTGCATATGTGTAAGACAGGTATTTACTACAGTACAGTTATCCCTGTTAGCATGTTACATTCCTCGGTTCCAATTAACAAGTGATTTTGCCACACACGCAAAAAGGGTATGTCTATAAACTCTATGACTTGTGGGTAGAGCAGAGCACAAGGGTTATGGGTGGCAAAGGGAGCCTAGAGTTCTTAGTCTGCCAAACAAAACAGAGTGCACATAAAAAACTACATGCTACAGATCTCTCTCTACTCACGGTCTCTTTCCAAAGCTACACTGAAACAAAATGTAATTTCTGAGCTGCCACCAGGTAGCATGATTGTGCTTCGCGGCTGAAACACCTACAAAAGAGCCTAGGCTCAAGAGAAGGAATGTTATGGGGCAGCTCCAAAGGGGTCGGAGTTTTCGTAGCATCCGTTGCGATCCAACTCATTCATACGGTATGTCTTGATACAAAAAGTCAGTGAAAACACCCCTGCAGCTGTTTAAATATTTGAGAACTAAGCTGGTTAATATTCATTATTCATCCCAGGTTCATTCAAACCAGATTTCTGAATAAGAGTTGTCATAAATGGATTATATAGGTTTTTAAAAAGGAGACAACCAAATAGGATCATACTTACCAAGTGCTTACATACACATATGCAAATGTCGCACAAGAGTCTTAAAACACAGTCTGGCACAATTTTATTCTGAGGGAGCATGGAATGCAGGAACTCCAAAGCATTAACATTACAAGGATTTAAAACAATCATTATTTTTTTAAATGAAGCTTCCATAACTGATTTTTTATGATGGAGGTAAGAAAAAGTGAGAGAATACGAAGATACTATATGCCAGAGCTTTCCAAACTGTGTGTCGCGACACAAAAGTGTGTCGCCACACACAGCGTGGTGTGTCGCCACACCACCCGGAAGACTGCTTATTTTTATAAGAAAAAAATAATGGCATATACTCAGATCGGCTTTCTCATTACTTCAAGTTCACACATTTCAAACCATAACATGAGATTCAAAAACTTTCCAAAGACAAAATCTCGACAGAAGTCAAGTACCTGAGGGCATTAGGAATCCTCGTCCAAATTCTATTCCGTTTTTCCACCTCACTGCTGAACTTTTAATAGGATTCCACAAAGTAGGTATAAAGTGTTGTCTCTCCACAGCAATGGATATTTAGTCACATTATTTTTTTAAATGAAGCTTCCATAACCAAACAGTTGCTAATATAACTTATCAATGAACTTATCCATGACCTTTTAAAACAGAGCTTTCCAAACTGTGTGTCGCAACACGTTAGTGTGTCGGCTGCAGTGTCTGGGTGTGTCGCGGCTGCTGCTGCCTCCGAGCCCTGCCAGGATTCCCCGCAGGTCCTAGTGCCTGCCTTGTGCCCTGCTGTAAGAGTGTGTCGCGAAATGATGCCCTGCTGTAAGAGTGTGTCACAAAATGATGCATGTATAAAAAGTGTGTCACCAACATGAAAAGTTTGGAAAGCTCTGTTTTAAAACCACATTTTCTAACCTTGAACAAACAGAATAAAATTTTCCATATTATGCCATCTTAGGTAAAAAAAAGGTAACGGTAAAGGTTCCCCCCGCACATTTGTGCAGTCGTGTCCGACTCTAGGGGCCGGTGCTCATCTCCGTTTGTTAGCCAAAGAGCCAGCGTTGTCCAAAGACGCTTCCACAGTCAAGAGCTGGGGCTAGTGCGGGAGCTCACTCCGTCACGTGGGGCTAGGGATTCGAACCTCCGAACTTGCGATCTTCCGATCGACAAGCCTGGTGTCTTACCCACACGCCCCCTTGCCATCTTAGGTAACCACTTCAAATAGAAATTAAGAGAGCACAGAGCATAAATGCAGGACAATATTTGTGTGTGTGTGTGTGTGTGTGTGTGTATGTATGTATGTATGTATGTATGATATAGCCAAACAGCAGCTTAAGTGGACTCAAAGCTAAAAAAGAAAACAAGATCATTACCATTTATTACTAAAGTTTTAACTTCAAATGTTCATTTAGGTTGCCTAACAATTATAATCATGATAGGAATAATTATTTTAATATGATTTTAATTTTTGTTATGTTGTTTTATTGAATGGTTTGGTTGTAAACTGCCGTGAGTCCTTCGAACTGGGGTGGTATAAAATATAATATAAACATAAATATTAATACTGTATTCTAGATAATAACACCTGTGTATTTACACAAGAAAAATATTTTTACTAGTTTATGCTTCTAGCCTGCAAGATTTTACCTGTATATAACTCATCCTTAGTAATATAAAGCCAACCCAATGAACTAAAGAGCACTATTGTCTGGCATCCTTAATCCAAAATGCCTTTTTCAAGGTCCAAACAAACAAGCATGAATACGCAGGTCAGATTCTGGGGCTATTAAACCAAGAAAAACCAAGTTACCACTCTGTTTCTGATCCCCATTGTTCTTATAGGCAGTTGCTCGACAAGCAATCCCAGCACCAGTACTGAGTGGCACTTCTATAAACCCTGTGACAGTCTGGGAGACAAACTCTCTCATCAGTCAGAATGTACAAATCAGGATCGCTTACTCTGAGAGCACAGCTGCCCTCCAGCACTGTGCTCATAGCTCTGCTCAGTCTGATTTTGAAGCAGCTGACCCTGGCACCAAAAATGAGTTAATACCAAACATTTTAGGAGTTCAAAACAATAAACATTCTGACTGAGATATAAATGCAGGTGCTTTACGAAGAGCAAGGAGGCCTATTGCACACAACCTACAGGGCAACTTTAAACTGCACATTGGAAACTCTTCCCTTCTCCAAAAACCCAGTTTAAAAATGATTTTCTCATTTTTATTTTTTTCTGGTATCTGCTTGCACATCACTTATGTATGAGTGGGCAAGCTATAAAATATGACTCAAGTGTTACTGAAGCTTGGGAAAAGTGAACAGGAGACACTGACCTCCTCTCTGCTATAAAGGCTATTTGATAATTAGAGAGTACAAAAGAGATTCATAAGCTAAACAGAAAGGCATCAATAGTCCATGATATTTGCTACGATGGGTATGCTGGGTTTAAAAATAAATTAATAATAATCAACAAAGATAACTAGGGCAGTCAGTCTCTTGAAGATTATATAGCAATCTTTTTTTTTTCTTTTTCCAGAAAAAGGGAACTGCTTTTTTTCCTACTGTTACTGCCCACAATTTTAGATTTTTTTTTCATTCACTTTAGCCACCAGGAAACTAATTACGAAATGTGGTAAAGAGCCCCATATGTTGCTCTAGGAAGTAATCTCCATACTGGTGAAACTTCCCCCTTATATGAGTTGTATATTTAAGGGTAGAAATAACTTCATTTAAAAGGTGGGCTTCCCACCCAACGCTCTCACAAAATCCTAAACTTTTTGTTGGAAGAGCACTTGTACCTGTACTACATTCATACACAGATGGTAGCATGAAATAAAAGAAATAATGCATCTTACACGGTTAGGCTTATAGAACAAAGGGTGTATGGATAATACTTCACCGTGAAGAGAGCAAACAACATGAATAATGCCTTGATGAAAAAAAGCAGTTTCTCTTGCAATCAGTCACAAAGAAAAAGACAGAAATGTGAAGGTATCAATTGCATCCTTAATTGGGTTGATTATTTGTGCCAGCAATTCATGGCCTCGTAATCTAATTTTAAAACTGAATAAAATTAAAGCACCTAATTCTTTTCTTAGCTAAAGCATTTACGAACAGAACTGACAAATCTCCTATTTGTCCAACTGACAGCAGCAAGAAACAACTGCTGGTTAATACATGGTGTGTAACATACATTAGCTTCAGAAAGTAACCATCTGGACTGTTTTTGTTGTTTATTCGTTCAGTCACCTCCAACTCTTCGTGACTTCATGGACCAGCCCACGCCAGAGCTTCCTGTCGGCCGTCGCCACACCCAGCTCCCCCACGGTCCAGTCCGTCACCTCCAGAATATCATCCATCCATCTTGCCCTTGGTTGGCCCCTCTTCCTTTTGCCTTCCACTTTCCCTAGCATCAGCATCTTCTCCAGGGTATCCTGTCTTCTCATTATGTGGCCAAAGTACTTCAGTTTTGCCTTTAATATCATTCCCTCAAGTGAGCAGTTTGGCTTTATTTCCTGGAGTATGGGCTGGTTTGATCTTCTTGCAGTCCAAGGCACTCTCAGAATTTTCCTCCAACACCACAGTTCAAAAGCATCTATCTTCCTTCGCTCAGCCTTCCTTATGGTCCAGCTCTCGCAGCCATAGGTTACTACGGGGAATACCATTGCTTTAACTATGCGGATCTTTGTTGTCAGTGTGATGTCTCTGCTCTTAACTATTTTATCGAGATTTGTCATTGCTCTCCTCTCAAGAAGTAAACGTCTTCTGATTTCCTGGCTGCAGTCAGCGTCTGCAGTAATCTTTGTGCCTAGAAATACAAAGTTTGTCACTGCCTCCATGTTTTCTCCCTCTATTTGCCAGTTATCAATCAAGCTGGTTGCCCTAATCTTGGTTTTTTTGAGGTTTAACTGCAACCCAGCGTTTGCACTTTCTTCTTTCACCTTCGTCATAAGGCTCCTCAGCTCCTCCTCGCTTTCAGCCAAGAAAGTGGTATCAACTGCATGTCTGAGATTGCTTATGTTTCTTCCAGCAATTTTAACTCCAGCCTTGGATTCATCAAGCCCAGCACGTCGCATGATGTGTTCTGCGTACAGGTTGAATAGGTAGGGTGAGAGTATACAACCCTGCCGTACTCCTTTCCCAATCTTAAACCAGTCCGTTGTTCTGTGGTCTGTTCTTACCGTTGCTACTTGGTAGTTATGCAGATTCCTCAGGATGGAATCTTGGCTAATACAAGATGACTTGGTATTCCCATACTACCAAGAACTTGCCACAATTTGTTATGATCCACACAAAGGCTTTAGAATAGTCAATAAAACAAAAATAGATGTTTTTCTGAAACTCCCTGGTTATCCAGCGGATATTGACAATTTGGTCTCTAGTTCCTCTGCCTTTTCTAAACCAAGCTTGTACATCTGGCAATTCTCGCTCCATGAATTGCTGGAGTCTACCTTGCAGGATCTTGAGCATTACCTTACTGGCATGTGAAATAAGTGCCACTGTTCGATAGTTTGAACATTCTTTAGTGTTTCCCTTTTTTGGTATGGGGATATAAGTTGATTTTTTCCAATCTGATGGCCATTCTTGTGTTTTCCAAATTTGCTGGCATATGGCATGCATCACCTTGACAGCATCATCTTGCAAGATTTTAAACAGTTCAGCTGGGATACCATCGTCTCCTGCTGCCTTGTTATTAGCAATGCTTCTTAGGGTCCATTCAACCTCACTCTTCAGGATGTCTGGCTCTAACTCACTGACCACACCATCAAAGCTATCCCCGATAGTGTTATCCTTCCTATACAGATCTTCCATATATTCTTGCCACCTTTTCTTGATCTCTTCTGCTTCTGTTAGGTCATTTCCATCTTTGTTTTTGATCATACCCATTTTTGCCTGGAATTTACCTCCGATGTTTCTAATTTTCTGGAAGATGTCTCTTGTCCTTCCTATTCTATTGTCTTCTTCCACTTCTGCGCATTGCTTGTTTAAAAATAATTCCTTATCTCTTCTGGTTAACCTCTGGAATTTTGCACTTAATTGGACATATCTCTCCCCCCCCCCCCCATCACTGTTGCCTTTTGCTTTCCTTCTTTCTTGGGCTACTTCCTACTTAATCTGGACTGTTAAGGATCAACTATTTGCTCTCCAGTACTGTTATTCCAGATCTGTTCACACCTGATTATTTTCAATGGAATTTAGTACTAATATTTACCTGTGTTTAACTAGTTATCATTTGTGGATACTGTTGTTAATTGCAAATTGTAAGTCACTTAAAAAGGTAGCTTTTTTTAAAATAAGCAAACCAACAGGTTACAAATTGCAAAAATGAGTAAATAACTAATACATAAGGTAATGCCTGCCAGAAGAACCTGTGGCAATCTTCCAATGCTGAGTAGAAGAGTTAATCTGCTTACAGTATATATTTCTTGACTGCCCCTCTCCTAGACAGCATAAGGCACACTAAGGAGTTCCTGTTTCCTTGTCAATAACTCTATCCAATTTTATTTTTTTACTGAACAGGCTTGAAAAGATTTCAACAACCAAAAGTAAAATGAGTGTTTACCATATTTGGTAAACAGTTTATACAATTTTGATGAAAATAGTATTCTTTAAAGATTTTTTCCCTTTGAAATACCAGATTTTGCTAACTGTTTTCCTAGCAGTATGTATCAGACATTTGAGGAACACCTATTTTCTCCATCCAAATTGTCAACCTACTGGTTTCTGTGAGAAAGATATTCCCCCCCAAAGAAAAATAGACACATGAATAAAAGTGCTCTAGTGCTGCCAAGACTCACACCCATTTCTTGGGAACAATGCCTGGGAACAACGTCTGGGATATTTCAGCAGTTGAAGAAACAAGCTAGCACCAAGTATACATAATGATATGGATGTGGTTTGGGGGGGAAAAGGAAAAAAATCATTTCTAATCAGGCTTTAAAATAAGTTATTAAATGCTGTATATAAATAATCAGGTAAGCAAGAGTTACATTATTAATTTTGATGGCACCATTGAAAATCAGCTTAACCAGAGAGACAGGAAAGTCCAGTTTCTCCTAGCTGTAAGCAGCCACTAGAATGGATCTCAACATTTAAAAGAAAAGGCAGATAAGTCCTCAATACTGGAGGATCATGTACCTGTATGTGAATTACTAAATTGAGGTATCAGTGAAATACTATTTTTCAGGCTCAGAGAAAACCTTGAAAGACCTCGTCATGACTGCTTCCAGTCACCAAAACAATCTAAAACCAAGGCTGTATAATGTTATGCCCATTATTTACTGTAGTGTTGCATACTGAGTTGAATGCATATACAGTGGGGCAAAAAAGTATTTAGTCAGCCACCAATTGTGCAAGTTCTCCCACTTAAAAAGATGAGAGAGGCCTGTAATTGACATCATAGGTAGACCTCAACTATGAGAGACAAAATGAGGTCAACGAACTCAGTCCAACCACCAGGTCATGGGAATACTTCTCACAATGAACATGCTACTCACGCTCATCAGCCACTCGTTAAAATTTCAACACAACAAAAAACCCCACCTAATCTCCTATAATTTAGCTCTATAAATAGAACATTGCCACTCTACCTGGGCACAGAGATTTTGCTTCTATCTGTGCTCCTGCCCTCTGAAGATGCTGGCCACAGATGCTGGCGAAACGTTAGGAACCACAACTTCCAGAACACGGCCACACAGCCCGGAAGACCCACAACAGCCATCCTCTTCTGGATCATCCAAATGCTCTCTAGCAAACTTCAGACGGGCCCGGACATGTACTGGCTTAAGCAGGGGGACACGTCTGGCACTGCAGGATCTGAGTCCCTGGCGGCGTAGTGTGTTACTGATGGTAGCCTTTGTTACGTTGGTCCCAGCTCTCTGCAGGTCATTCACTAGGTCCCCCCGTGTGGTTCTGGGATTTTTGCTCACCGTTCTTGTGATCATTTTGACCCCACAGGGTGAGATCTTGCGTGGAGCCCCAGATCGAGGGAGATTATCAGTGGTCTTGTATGTCTTCCATTTTCTAATTATTGCTCCCACAGTTGATTTCTTCACACCAAGCTGCTTGCCTATTGCAGATTCAGTCTGCCCAGCCTGGTGCAGGTCTACAATTTTGTTTCTGGTGTCCTTCCACAGCTCTTTGGTCTTCACCATAGTGGAGTTTGGAGTGTGACTGTTTGAGGTTGTGGACAGGTGTCTTTTATACTGATAACAAGTTCAAACAGGTGCCATTACTACAGGTAATGAGTGGAGGACAGAGGAGCCTCTTAAAGAAGAAGTTACAGGTCTGTGAGAGCCAGAAATCTTGCTTGTTTGTAGGTGACCAAATACTTATTTTCCACCATAATTTGCAAATAAATTCTGTCCAAATCAGACAATGTGATTGTCTGGATTTGTTTTCTCATTTTGTCTCTCATAGTTGAGGTCTACCTATGATGTCAATTACAGGCCTCTCTCATCTTTTTAAGTGGGAGAACTTGCACAATTGTGGCTGACTAAATACTTTTTCGCCCCACTGTATGTTTATGTTCCTCTCAGCAGAATCTCAGAACTTTGGTAACTGGAAGGCATGAGGTTCCTTTGTGCCTCCATCCCACTTTGGATGCAACTGAAATTCACCAGCAGACACTCAAACATTTCTGTGCTTGTTATGGAGCAGACTGTCATCACAAAGGAAATATGCAAGCAGAGGCTACTGGTGAAATTTCCATGAAGGTGGCTCATTCTTCCCATGAGGAAAAATGGAAACAAAAAAAGGAAAGACGGAATTAGAGTAATCTTGAATTACTAAAGAGGGTCACATCACCGGATCAATAAGCACCACTGACAGAGATCAGGGTTGCATTGCAATTCAGCCAATAATAGAGAAGGTAGAAAAGCTGAGAGGAGGATTTTTCTAAAGCAGCAGAGCATGAAACAGAAAGCTCGGTAAGCAATCCAAAGCAGTGTCCTGGTTTACAGATTCCAATGGTAGCACTAGTACCACTGCTCTTTAAACAATGCATTCAAACTTGCTAGAGAGACTGTGGGTCTACATTTCATAAAACAAGCCTTTATGCTCTCTGCAAACTAAGTGTTATCAAAGTCATGAAGATTAATCAACTAATTAAACAACTGATTGTAAAAACTGGGGCCACCAATTAGCCATCTGTAGTAACACTTCCTGCTTTTGAGTCAGCAGCACATACCACTGTTTTCTTCACCTATTACACAGGAATAAAAAAGGAATTCACTTTCCAAGGAAGAAGTGGCAGAGAGTTGAGATAAACTCTGAAATACAAGTAAAGGAAACAAGTGACTAAATACATGAAGCCAGAAAATAGGGGCAAGCTCACTGTCTTGCTAGTTTCAAACTGAAATTAGTTACAGATGCAGTCACGGTGTCTTGTGTAAACGCTATCGATTGAAAAGCTGACAGTCTTAGGAGCTTCAATGCTAAGACAATCAATTTGGCAACAGTGTCACCTGCCACTTTGCTGAATAGTTGACAATGCAATTATCCAGTGTGGAGGCAAGGAGTTGGCGTGTGTCAAATGCAATTAATCACCTTCTGGGCACTATTCAATAATGCGTTTCACCGCCTGGTGCAAGAGACGACATGCGAAGACAAGTAGCAGTTTCAAGTCATTGAGGAGCCACACTTCTTTCTTTTTGGTGAAACAGAAAACAAGAACACTATCCCAGCGAAACAACTGCATTTTAAAATGTTATTAAACTAGTCTCAATCAATACTTTGGCAGAAGAGGTTGAAAGGCAACTCTAAAGCCCAGGAGAGAGGCTGTGTTCAGGGCAGATGGCTTGGGGGGAAAATAACTGAATTAGAATCTGCAACCTTCATACTGAAAATAGGAGCGTTTGCACACACAATTATCACAAGAATGCTGCAAACGCCAAATGTACTTAAAACACCTCTTGCCAGTTTAGCAACAGATAAAATGTACATTTAAAATGGATTATCTCAACTTAACAAGCCATTCCTCTACCAGTTTTTTTCTGCTAGAATAACAGAGTTGGAAGGGGTCACAGAGGTCATCTAGCTCAACCTCCTGGTCATCTCTTCATTCCTATCTAATTGGATTTGATAACAGAAGAATGAATTATCATTACGAAAGTGTCTGTGTATCTGAACCATATCCCAATCTCAGCCTTTAGTGCTACCTAGCACAGTGAAGAAAGTTTTGAAGAAGTGGAAAGGAAATATTTATTTATTACCACCGAGGAACAGACCAATCTGAATCCACTCTTCTGTAAATGGTGGTATTTTAAAAAAAATCTTCCCCAAGTAAAACAAAAAATGACTTTCTGTACAGAGCAAAATTAAAATATCAGGGGAAAAGGTAAGACAAGACTTTCCCCCCCTCAACTTTCTACAAGCAGGGAAGTGTTGATGTGGAAAAGCACTTAACTGGTAAGGGCATAAACGGTACATTCTTTTCCTGGCTCTTCACGTTTGCTATGAGGGTGATGTGCAGTTTCTGTCTACACTCTCAATGTAAGTCAAGATACTTTATTGGAATGCTGAATATTTTAGAATGAAGTTCTGCCTTTTATGCTCATCTGCTACTTTAAAAACTAAGTTGTTTACCATAAAGGTATGTTTAATTATTTACACTGTTAAATTTCTAGACATCATAAAATTATTACATAGGGAACTCTAGCTCAAATCCTTACATGCCGTAAAATGTGCTAGTTAGCCCAAAAAAATCACTGAATCTTCGTCTAATCTACCTCACAAAGGTTTCATAACAATAAAATGCCACACTTAATTTTAATTAAAAAAACAAACATTTATCTTTTTTATGGATATATAGAAACTGCAAACATTAAGTTCAAGACATACGTCCACATGAAGACTGTGCTGTTTATATGAAGGCTGACTCTCTATAAGGCATTTTCCTCAGTTTTTGAAGGCCATTTTCTCACTTTTGGAAGATCATGGCTGGAGATTACTTTTGAGATTATGCTGCTTCTTTTACTTGTTAAGAAGCATATAGAAAGAAGGGTAATAAGCACACAGTGAACCCTAAAAACATTTGTTGAGAAAGGCAACATAAGAAGGCCTCATTATACATTCTTGAAGAGCTGCACCATTATATTCAATGGAAAACAACTGTTCTCTTCCCAGATGATCAGGATAACAGGTTTGCATTACAGGTTAATATGAAAATTTAAGAGCCTTGATCCTGATCTCATGCCCAGGCTGCTTCCTTATGAGATCCCATCATATAATGCATGAGACCGTAGCCTTTTCAGTTCTACGAAAGAAATCATTGGATTTTGCCTTGGGCAATACTGATATTTTGGAAGATGACACATGGAAAAGCCAACATCCTACAAGAAGTGGTGATCTCATGGAATTTTGGTCATTTTCAAGATTACTTTGGTGGGATACAGGCACAGTGGACGTCATAACGTCCATCACAATGGACACTATTACAGACCTCTGAATATAACATTTATATTTATAAACAAATGTATATTACTTATTTTAAAACTCTTATATAACAACTGCAAAGATTCAAGAGTTATGGAAGAGCACAATTCTAAGGAAACGCTACTGTTCTTAAACTGTTCCTTGGGTAAGGTAAACTTTAGTCAAATTTATATCTCCATCTCCTGGATTATTTATTCTGCTTGCTGTGCAATTAAGAGATTATCTTGCTTTCTTCCAAAATGTGTTTTATTTATTCAAAAGTAACTTGTGCTATATGTTGGGAAATTTACATATTTTATTCATTACTGCTTACCAAAGAAAAACTGCTTCTAAATTCTGTTTCAATTATAATATTAATTATACAATATATATATATATATATATATATATATATATATATGTGTGTGTGTGTGTGTGTGTGTGTGTATTTCAATTCAATTTATTGTCTGTGTAGATATACATTTTCTAGGTGCATGAACTTTTCTTATTTTTTTGTGGAAAATATACAAAAAAGGTTAAAATACAAATCCACACAATTCAGTTCAATGCACCACAAAGTAGTTAGGTAGAAATGATGTAGAACATTGTTGCATGGTATCTGAATCCCAAATAATTCTTAATATTGAAAGTAAACAAGATTATTCATCCTGAGGTATGTAACTGATTCAACAATATATTATATACTAAGGTAAATATATTTAGCTTTATATATAATTTTCTTTTAACAAGATAAATAAACAATCACACATTAAAATGATTTCTGAGAGGATAAAATTGAAATTGATAATAAACATTCAAATAATAATAATTATTAATTATTGATTAATAAACTTCAAATAAACATTGAACTGAGGAACAGTCTCTCAGAGAAGAAATCTTCTAACTTGGAGGAAAAGTAGTTAAGGAATTATGAAGCTATCTTAAGTTATTCTGCTGGCAGTTCTCTCAAGCTCACTTCCTATTGTCAAGTTGGAAGTAGTTCAATTGAGAACTATGAATATCAAAAATTAAAGATTTATTGAAAAGATCTGTACATACTAGAGATTCCTTTTATTTCCTTACTGGTTCCCTGAAATCTCTTTATAGCTTGCAGGAATATCACTAGCCTGCACTCTTTGGTATGATCTTAAATAACAAGACGAGCTAATAAAATCCAACTAATAAATTAATAAAATCACAAATTCCTTCCTTCTTTCTGATGTTCCAGAGATGAAACAATGATACCCACATTTATGGCATAAATTAGGTTAAGGGATAGGAACATATTACTTCTTTATGCCATTATCTTAAGAGTATGAGAAAGGACAGACAAATCCATTCTCATATTGGCATGACAAAGTCAGATGTTTACACTGAACGTGTCATGATGCTTTGTTTCCTGGATTACAGGGAGAGAGCTCTACCATTTCTAATACTATTGTATTATATAGTATTTACAATGCTTCTAGTTTCCATACATATACACAAGGAAGAACTGCTATAGCTGATGCCACTTACAGAGTTTACTTTGCAGCAAGCATACTGTGACATCAGTGCCCACACCAAAAAGCATTTCAATTAGCTGCAAGCCACCAGTTGGATGACAGCCAGCTGCTGGAAATGCCTGGCATTTATATTTTAATCAATCTGATTCTCAAACAGTCATAACAAGTGCAGATGAAACCATGAAATATTTTGCTGCAGCGGAAAATTAGGGTCTTGTGCTGGTCTTTCACTTGGCAAATTAAGAAGAAGCCTGCTGATCAGATTATCAGTCCACTGAGTTCAGCATCCAGGAACCAGGAGATATCTACAAGAAGCTAGAAGGCAGGCATAATGGCAACCATTTTCCCACCTACAGCATCTGGAATTCAGAGATACACTATTTAAAAGGCTCCCTGGTGGCTGGTACTCTTTCCTGCAAAGAAATATGGAACACCAGGAAAGGAAGGGAAAGGGAAAGGGAAAGGGAAAGGGAAAGGGAAAGGGAAAGGGAAAGGGGAAGGGGAAGGGGAAGGGGAAGGGGAAGGGGAAGGGGAAGGGGAAGGGGAAGGGGAAGGGGAAGGGGAAGGGGAAGGGGAAGGGGAAGGGAAGGGAAGGGAAGGGAAGGGAAGGAAAGGAAAGGAAAGGAAAGGAAAGGAAAGGAAAGGAAAGGAAAGGAAAGGAAAGGAAAGGAAAGGAAAGGAAAGGAAAGGCTTCTTTGTCAGCAGGGACATCAGCACGTTCACACCAACATACAATGTTATACTGGGCTGCTCATAAAGTAAAGATCTTCAAATCAGATTTTCCTGTAGAGTTCATCTTAGCTCTCTGTTAATCACTCTTTTAAAAGGCCCTACACATTGTCTTGATGAATATTTCAAAGCAAGTGAAATTGCCAAGAATGTCAAGTGAATAGACAGTTGACCAGTTGTTGTCATACTTAAAAGATTCAGTACGGGAAAGGCAAAGAAAGACAACTTAACTACATTCTCCAACCCTTTCATATCTGGAGAGGGCAGCAATCTCAGCTCTATCAGACAGCACAGCTCAGGGTTTAAATGGGACGCTGCTGCTCACTTGCTTTTCCTGTCTGTCTGTCTCCCTCTCTCTCTCTCTGAAGTTGCCTGGACAGCTTCCTCAAGCTGGCGTTATCACTCCCTCTAACCACTCTTGGCAGGCAATCTAATTCCCCCTGAAAAGGTCACCGCCATTTTAACTGCCTTTCAATCACATTAGGAGTGTTGCTGCTCGTGCCCACAGAGCTATGCCTGCAGCTCTCCTGGCTAAGGTGCAATCGATAAACTGACATACCGTTCCCCCCCTCCCAGCTGTAGATGGCTCTTCCCCTATGCCATTCACTGCTCCCTCCCTCCCACTTACTTACTTTGACTAAAGGAATGACACAAGATGCTGTCTGACCAAAACTCTCATAAAAGTAATACTGACATATCCAGAAAGATAACCTTGTAGGCCTTGAATGAAGTAGCCCAATTGAGACAACTGGGGGGGGGGGGATTAGACATAGAGAGGCAGCCACATTCTGGGAACCAACTGGCTCAGGCTCCTTTCAAGCCAGGCTGCCACAAAGAACAGGCCTGCTTCCAGCTCCCCTCCATGCAATCATTACTGTTATCTCTCCTGCCTTTACCCTTTTTTCCTCACAGTTACCGCCGCCGTGTTTCCTCCATCGATCCTCATGTAAGACACTGTTTTAAGTCCGCTCGCCTTTTGACTGCGCTAAGCCATTTAAGAGATGACAGCAACCTCTATCAGCACAAAGCCAATATGATTCTTTTCAGATAAAGCACTTTTGTCACCCTTCTCCCTCCCACTCACTCTTTCAAGTAGCAGACATGTTAAAACATGCTAAGCTTTCGAAGGAAAAAACATTTTTGAACCTCACTCTGAAATTCTTTAAAAGGATAACCTCACAGTGTAAACACCTAATGAAAATGAGCAGCTGTTCTTGAAAACAACTGAGGAACTGTTACAAATACAAGGAAATTAACATAAATTAAGACAGTAAAAACTCAATGCTTATGGTTCAGGAGCCAAATGCAATGTGGAACTTTAGACATACAGTATATAATAGGAGATAACCCTCCACAAAATGTAGCAGATATAGAAGCCCAACAGGTGCATTTGTTCCACTGACGGGGGAGTCTACAAAGAACTTTTCAAGCATAAAGTAAATTTGCATCCTTCAGCAGAAATAGCATTTGCTGCTGCAGTGGACCTAACACTCCAAACTGGAACACAAATGAATCTGACCTGCAGGGAGAGCAAAAGCTCCCCTCCATACAATCAGGTTTCTCTCTCTCTCTCTCTCTCACACACACATACACACAGTGTGTGTCTCTCTCTCTGTTGTAAAATAAAAAAAAAAGATTGTCATTTTTTTTAAATCAGAAAAATGTGCCTCATCAGAATTTTATAAAATATTGAGCTAAACAAAGACAGGAAAAAAAGTCAAAAAGACAGCACTAACCTGCCAAGATTGTGAAGAGTAAGATGGTATGGTAAAGGACATTCATAAACTGCAATTCACTCTTTCATCCTTACAGTCCATCTAGCTGTACCTCTCCCAATATAAAGATTTATACAGATGCATAGTGCACGGGTTCATACATTTTACAGAGCCATGGTTTGTTTTAATAATTTAATAAGCCACATTTGGATTTCTCATCTTTCTAACGGAACCCTACTCAATGTGATTATCAGCAAATCACAGTTAAAACAAAGTATAGCTTAACACAAAGTGTAAACTATACTACTAAGAAAGAATTAGCATCCAATCAGGTTTAAATAAGATATTAATGTTCATTTTAACAGTGGGATGTAAAAGTAGGTTTTGACTCTTAAAAGGTATCTAACATGGAATACCCAGTTCAAGGGGGATTTGTAAGTATATGTTTTAGCAACAACTTATAATATTTTAAGTACAAAACTCAGTACCATATTGTCTCTTGAATCTGTTAAGATAAGAGCTTGGAAACATCAAAAGGCTGCATAGGACAGTGAAAATACTGTGAAGAATATGCAGGAGGTAGAAACTCAGGAAGCTAATGTTATTTAAAATATATCTATCTTTTTTCTCTTAACATTAAAAGAAAGGGGATTATCAAACTGTTGTTTCCTAGCAAATGGCTGAGCCACAATAGTACTGTAAATTATTTGAAAAAGGATAAAAACAGCATGGAAAATTCTAAAATTCTAAATTACAGTGCAGGGCTTTCCAAAGTTTTCCCGCGGCGACACACCAACCGCCATTGGTGTGTCGCTGCGGGAAAACCCAGAAGTGCCGCCATTGCGGCAGTGCGCAAAAACCCGGAAGCGCTGCTGCCGCTTTCAGTTTTTGTGCGCCGCTGTTGGTGTGTCGCCACGGAAAAACCCGGAAGCGCCGATGATGATCAGCGCTTCCGGGTTGTGTGGCGACACACCAGACTGTGTGTGGCGACACACAGTTTGGAAAGGTCTGTTATAGTGATACAACTTAAGTTACCTTCCTGGATTTTCTACACTAATTGCAGAGTAGTCTTATCTACCAAAAATAAAGATCTTGCATTAGTTGGATAGGAAGCCTGAAACAGATGCAGGAAATCCATGAGATGACAGTGACAGAAGATTTGATGGGAAGATTTACCAATGCTGATTTATGATGCTGCAGAAAATAACATTAGGATATCTGATAGAAACAAATCATTAGATCACTGGATCTAATGTCCAAAAGAAATGGCTGAATTCTGACCCATCTGCTTTAGCCATGATTTATCCATACAGAAAAGTGTGAAAGAAACTTGAAAAAGGGAACACTATCATAGGTTTCCAGAGGCTGGGGAGGGGAAGGGAGGGGAAAGTGAAACATGCACCATGATGCAAATGCTGTCCCTTACATACAACACTGTAATGCATATACAGAAGGGCAGAGCTTACATCATGATATCACTACTCATGTTTTATCATTTTGGCATCATCATGGTTAGGAACAGATGCCTATAAGCATCCTTTATAACTCCAAATAATTGATTCAATTTTGAAACCTCTCTGCACCACTGTGATTTTTCTCTTTGGATATTTCAAATTAAAATGTAGGGTAAGTTATTATACACAACAGGTTGCAAACTCTAACTCTGATAGAGAGGTGTACCAGTTTCCCTGCTAGGAAGGATGCAACATTTTCCACAGAATCACAAGGTTCTCTATCAGTTTAGTCAATCCTGACATAGAGCAAAAGGCTGAGTAGAAGAAAGGAGCCAGGTGCACAGTTAAAATTACATTCACCAATAAAACTCACAAAGGTCACATTTTGCCATAACTCATTCACTCCTTTGCAGCCATTTTTCCTGTCACAGGGGAAGGAATAGAAAGAGGAAAAATAAGATGTGTTTGTCTGGAAGCCCTCAGGGCTGGAGTGCTGGAGGTGTATGGCAGGTTGGTGAATTCTCATTTATCAGCCTTAAAAAAGATGGAGTGATAAATGCATAACTGGCCCTTTAATATTTTATGCAGGTGCTAAAGTGACTTAGCTGTCAACTTCCATACATCAACAGCAGCTGATAAACTTGCTTTCGTCACTCTAGATTGGGGCTATTTACAGTTCCATTTTTCACCATTTTTAAAAATGCAGAGTATCGCTGAAACTGACTGGCCTTTGGCAATATCTCTCCAACTTTGAGCAATGTTATCTCAATATTAAAGTAATATTTATAAATCCAACAATTTTATTCTATTCTCATAAGTGCAGAAAAATAATTTTTATACTAGCAGAAATGCAAGCTTCAATGTACACTGAAAAGTAAACAAATGGCCTGTTACAGCTTACAAGATTTAACTCCTCAACTAGAATAGGTACAACATTTAATAATAACAAAAAGCTCCCCTAAAGTAATTGAACTTTAAGAACTAAGAAAGGAAGTTTACCTCTGAACCCTCCTTCCAGGAGGGTGGTAGCACGTATTCTTTTCTGCCCACACCATTCATATTCTTCAAAGCGATTACCATTCTCATTCTCAATGTCAACAGGGTCATCCTCCATCATGCATGACCCTTCCCTCTGAGTAAATAAAACATTAAGCATCATTTTAGTATCTTGGAAAATAGATAATATTCATCCTAGTAGGGATTATTATGCCAAGGTAAATTATAGAGGAAAAACTGAGTGATGGAGAAATTTGCAAGGTCAAGCTGCTTAAGAGCAATGGCAAAATGTTATGGAGATGCCAAAGAAATAATTACTCACATTAAACATTAAATTTAGAGTGTTGGTTTAACATGAGAGTTCCAAGAAAAATATAATTTAAAACTATGGAGATTCAAGACTAGAATACTTAAAGAATACCTAGGATTACCTAAAGCCACCCAATGAATTCATTGCCAAATTGGAATTTGAATCGAGAACTTTCTGACCAACATTCTATCTGCTGAAGCAAGCTATAATGGTGTGTCTTAGGAAGAAAAATGTCCTTTACACTACTGAAAGAACTTGTCTAAAATTTATAAATAACTGAAACACAATGACCAATACAAATAATCTTTTGTTTAACTGAATAAATCAGAACTGACTGGATTTGCATAGCATGCTAAGTTCAAAGACATGGACCCACAAAGGCTAGCATCAAACACTGCATTAACCAACCAACCCTCTGCGCCATCAATCTAATTTAGGTGTTATGTACTGTATGAACAAATCCAATAAAATGAGAAAGCCGGAAAAGGTAGAAAAGTGGAGTTTCTGCTGGGTTAGAATTGATCATTCTGGATCAAGTTTTAGGATTATTTTTATTACTGGGAAAGAATGCCTTCTCATATACAACTACTGTGTGCATGAACTGCTATCACACTTATTTATGTGTGTGGCTACTTCAATGTTATATATACTGAATAGTAAGGAAAACAGCCAAGTACTGATTTTGAAGACATGACTTAATTCAACATTAGGCAAAAATAGCCGCATTAGCAATGTGACTTCAACTGTACAAACACCAGGCAATCCTCAGCTATTTGGGTGCTATATCCGTTATGATCGGAATGACAGGCTATACTCCACAAGGAAATTACTGAGCACCCTAACAAATGCTATAAATGGTATAGGAAAACTAGAACTAAAGTACAATAAACTCAATAAAACTAGAATATTGCTTTTCTAGATATGTGTGGTCACTTTTTGTTAAAAGGAGAGATTAAATAACTTGAAGCATTTAGGTGCCAACATGTTTAATCTTGAGGGTGAAAAAGAACTGGCTTCACTTCTCCTCTCCAATACATGTTTATTTCTCAATTTTACTGCAATAATCTTAAGCTACAGTTGTATAGTATAATCAAGCTCCAGGAAAAGTAGTAAAAGCCTCCTATAACTCAGGAGTAGGTAATTTCTGAAGTGATCAAAGCTACAGGCCACAACTTGCCTCCTATGCTTCTGGAGGGCCATAGAAGGATGCCCAAGGACATAGTGACATCACCAGAAAGATCATATCCTAATTTTGGAGGGCCTTTTTGTTTGCATGTTTAAGGTGTTTTACGGATGAGAATTTCCATGATTAAATTCTCCCCAAATCCCACCAAAAAAGAAAGGCTGTTGCAAAAATCCAGCCATTTTCTCACTGCATTTCAATGGCTCAATCTCAGTATCAGTGGGGAGGGTGCTGACTGCCACTGCTACTGTAATAGCAACTGAGGCTACAATTCATTCTCATTTGAAAGGCTAGGAAGACTGGTTGTAACATAACGAGACTGCCAAAATGATAAGCAAGAAATCAAGTAGATCTGCAAAGGAACATTCAAGCCCGAGGTCTTCAATTGGCAACTTTGACTTCTATCCAGATATCAGGCATAGCAGAGTGTAGAAAGAAAGAAAGGAGAGGCAGCAAGGAATCCCCTTAGCATTTCTACCTTTGCAAGGCATTGTTCGACATGCCCATTCCTCTCCTCCTCGGATCCTGAGAGAGGCTGGCTGCAGAGGGGACATACCTGTCCTTCGTCTTGCTTCCTCCTTTTCATTTTTCCAATCCGAGCTGTGCAAGGAAAGCAGAGATAGAAGAAAAATACAACAGGTTAAATTTGTAAGATTTTCAGACAAACGATTAGCCCCTTCTCCATCCAGTGTCAATAGTATCTATACCTATTACTTGCAAGGAACAACTTAATACATACGTAGTTAGGAAGGCAGTAGCACACATGTCTGTATTTTATCTTGAGCAGTCTAAACTTAATCCTCTTCATCTTGACATCTTCATGGCACAGTCAAACACAAATCAAATTCCTTGTCCTCAAGAAAGCATGCTTATCTCTATTATTCTTATAACACTTCATCTTTCTAGGAAAAGCCTAGAGCAGTGCTTTCCAAACTGCTGTTGGCGACACACCAACAGTGGTGGCGGCGTGCGCGGCGGGCAGAGCGGCCTCGTGTTTTCCGCTAAAACCTGGAAGCGCTGATGGTGCGCCACTGCCGCCGTGCACACCCCCGTGCACATCCACTTCCGGGTTTTGTTGCGACACACAATTTGGAAAGCTATGGCCTAGAGCCATTCGAGTTGCCTCAAAGCAGGATATCAATTGAAGCAAACAGCATCTGGATACACCCAACAAGTCATCAGTACTAACCATTCTGCCTTCAAGGTTCCCAACTAGATTTATTTATTTTAGAATACCCTATTATGGAACACTTTGCAAACTATTGTAAAATAAGGCGCTGCTTTTACTGCCCCCACCCCCCAAAGCACCAAGATCAAGCATGAAATTTGGTAGCAAAATGGCCTAATGTCAAGGGTGCATGATTAATACAAAATTAAGTATGCAAATAGGAATAGATACCCACGCAACATTATCAAAAAGTGCCTGACCACTCAACCCACTACAGCACAACCAACACAAGCTATGAAAAGGATAACACTGCCATACTTCAGAAACATCTCAGAAACCACTAATAGACTGTTATATCCACATGGCATCATCATAGCACACAAACCAACCAAAACCCTTCAGAACATCGTAAGTAAACCAAAAGACCCAGTAGCCCAAGAAGAAAAAACAGGAGTTATCTACAACATACAGTGTAAGGACTGTAATAGCCACTATGTAGGACAGACTGGCAGAAGACTAGCTGAACGCATCCACTTTGTAGAATTGTATCTTGTACTGGTCAGTGACCGTAATAAACTAGAATGAATGAACGCATCCACAAACACCAACTAGCAGTCAGAAGACATGATGAAAACTCCTTAATCTCACAACACATGGACAGACTCAACCATACTTTCAACTGGGAAACTGTGAGCATCTTAAACCAAGCCAAATCCAAAAATGCTAGAGAATTCCTGGAAGCTTGGCACTCAGACAAAGCAGCCATCAACAGACACATAGAGGTAAACAACATTTACATACCATTCATAAGAGACAATAGAAAAGCCAGAAGACCAGAACACCTCTTGGCCAGCAATCAACAACCAGATAGGCAAAGATTAACACCAAGATTAGCACTAGAGGAGAGAGGGGTCAAGGAATCCATTTATGCCAACTTGGAAAATCTTTCCTTGAATAGAGGTGGGGGCCTCAGGCACAATCTTTCCCCTATTTTCCTTCCTGCTTTGTCTTCTGTGCCTAGGAAGATTAAGACCATTTCGCAAGCTCAACAGCAGCATGGTGATCTTAACGATCCTCCTTTAGATGATAAAGGGACTTAGAAATAACATCTCAAAATAACCATGACCTAGCCCCAGGTGTAAGGTCACACAGCCATCTAGAAACATATTTAAGGATTCCCTTACTAACTTTGCTCAGACTGAAGAAGCTCCTTGGATAAGGAGCGAAACGTTTCCACTGAGAAAATAGAAATCCAGTTGACATGATTCAAGCTACAGACACTAGAGCAATCAAACAACACAATAGACCCTAATCAAGGAACTATTAACTCGGTCAATCAACCAAGCAGCAAACAACAACCCAATCAAGGTACTACCAAGAAGAGTACAACACCCCCACCAACACAGGCAGCACAAGTCAGGGTATATAAACAGAGAGCAAGTCCCACTCCCTTTTCGCACTGAAGATGTTGCCTAGCCTGGCAATGAAATGTCTTCAAGAAAACAACCAGGCTCAGAGAGCACCAAGGACTTCACAGTTCAACCCTGAGCTACAATTATTCTCTTCAATTGAAACCTAAATATTTTGGAGCCAATTTCATTTTGGTGGATTGTTATGTTTATCATATGTATGACACACACACACAAGATTCACAGGCAATGCAAAGGGTTTGACTTTTCCTAGGTTGATTAATAATTGACACCATTCAGAAAATAAGACCATATTGTTATTATGTACTCTCAGTGGTGGAGACAGCTTTAAAAAACATGTAACAGCTATTGCAAATAAAAAATGCTCTTGTCCACAAAATTAGAGTGGCAGAAGCCAAACAGTAAATACAGCAAAAAGAAGATAACAAAAAGTTAGCAATAGCTTGATAGTGGAACTCAGGAATGAGAACAAGGAATTGAACCTATTTGAAAAACCACAGTGAGTAGAATTTCCAATAGCTGCTATAAAGCTCAGCTATCACTTCTAATCAGCACAGGAAGGATGGAGTAGCCCCAGAGGAAGGGGGGCAACTGCTTAGCTGTCCCAAAGGAAAACGGCTCAAAAGAACACACAAGTGAGACCACAGTTTTGTTAATTAGTGCTGATAGATGAAATCATTTCTAATTAGCTCACTAATCCTTCTCCCCTGTACTCTTGTCACAGGAGCAAAGAGAGGGGCCTGGTTGATTTTTTCCTAATGTTTAAGCCAAAGATTTTTTTAAAAAATAAGCCTGAATGAAACAACAGGAAAACTAACATTCAGTTAAGATTCCAAAGAGTTAGCCAGGTTAGTTTTTACAGTCTCTCTCCCACCCACCCCAGTCTTACATCACCTTAAACACTATTGTTATAAGCTTTTGTAATCATACTCATGTTATAATATAGCTGAGATAAAATTCTGTAAGGGACTTTGCTCTATCAATGAAGTGGACATGAACGTTTGGTAGTTTTAAGGTGCCACAAGACATTTAAAATTATCTGATTTATTTGGTTAAACAACCAGGGGTATAGGGAAATCATTCATTTTCATTAGTATTACAATAAAAATTCTGCCACTGGAATGGTTTTATGAACCAGGGTGTTGACATCCACTTTTTTTTTTTAACAACAATTCCTTCTTTGATCGGACTAATCATGGATCCAAATTGCTACAAAAAGTTATTTCAAATATATTTATGTCACTGCTTCCTTTTCTACACATTAGCACACAATTGTGATAGCTTTTGTTTTGTTGATCCAAACTGCCAGAATTCAGGCTTAGTCTTAATCTAGGCTGTCCCATATACATGTTCTGGTTTATCTGGCTGTTTTTTGGAGAGTCTTAGAATGCCTCCATGCTGAAGCAGTTATATATGAATGTGCCTGACAGAATGTCTCTGTAGGAAAAGGTTGGATTCTCATGATTTTTGCTAGGGGTCAGACCCTGCTCCTTTTCATATTCTGCCTTTGTTTTCCAAATTCCCCACATATGTTTTGCAAGCCCTTATTTTGTATGTATTACACAGCTTTTTATATTGCTGGAAACCCTGGAACCATGCCTATCTTATGTTCCATGATCTATGTCTTGGTTATCATTTACAGACTGAAACCTGAGTTTGCATTCCACATTCTACCTATGTTGAGTACTCTATTCAACAGAAAAACCCAGCATTTTTTCTTTCTAGTCTACTAACCTACCTATTAGTTATTAGCTTCTACCTCAATTTTGCTTGTTTATCAGTCATTACTTGCTCAGATCCTAGCCTTTCTTCTGCATATCCCAGATAGGGATAGTTAAGAATTGTATTCAATTCACCCTTGGACGTAAACTGACACAATTATCATCTTCAGGATTAATGTGTACACCATTATTTATTTATTTATTTATTTAAATAACTTATATGGCCACCTATCTCATATAATGAGATAGGGCCTGAAACAGGCTTCAGCTGAACCCTAGTAAGACGGAGTGGCTGTGGATTAATGGCTCCTTGTCTTCTGGGAAATTATCATCTTTAATTCTGGATGGGGTTGCACTACCCCAGACAGATCCGGTGCGTAACTTGGGAGTTCTCCTGGATTCACGACTCCTGCTTGAAGAGCAGGTGGCAGTCGTGGCCAGGAGAGCTTTTGCACAACTTCGGGTTGTGCGCCAGTTACGCCCCTTCCTGGAACAAGAGGCCCTTCGAACAGTCACTCATGCCCTGGTTATCTCTCACATAGACTACTGTAATGCGCTCTACATGGGGCTACCCTTGAAGAATATCCGGAAGCTACAACTGATTCAGAATGCAGCTGCGCAGACTGTTTTGGGTGTCCCAAGGAGGACCCACATAACACCTTTGCTGCGCGAGCTGCACTGGGTTCCAGTTTGCTTCCGGGTACAATTCAAGGTGTTGGTTATCACCTTTAAAGCCCTACATGGCATGGGACCAGGATACCTAAGGGATCGTCTCATCCCCATCACTTCATCCCGTCCCACCCGGGCATGCAGAGAGGGCATGCTACGTACCCCATCGGTTAGGGAGTTCCACCTAACGGGGTCTCGGAAGCGTGCTTTCTCTGCTGTTGCCCCTGCCCTTTGGAACATTCTGCCCCCGGAGATCAGACAGTCCCCCTCACTCCTGGACTTCTGAAAAAGACTCAAAACCTGGTTTTGTCAATATGCTTGGGGTCAGGAGGAGATTGGAGATACCTGGAGATGGCTAGCACCTTAGATTTGCTCTGAGGAGCCCTTTTTATAAACTTAAGAATACTCTGCCTTTGGATTCCATTTTATTCATTATATTTTATATTATTATTCATTATGTATGTTATTTTATTTATAAATGTATATTAATGATTTTAATTCTGTTGTAAACCGCCCAGAGTCCCCCTTGGGACAAACAAACAAACAATAAATAAATAAATAAACAAACAATAAACAAACAAATATAAATAAATAAATAAATAAATAAAAATAATGATCCTAGTTGGCTCATAACAACTGGTAAAAACAGGAATACAAACAAAACCACCCTTCCAAAACAGGCATCAGACCAGTCAGCCTCTTGACTCAACCCCCATCCTAGCCCAAAGCTTGGGGGAAGAAACAGGTCTTCACGGCCTTCTGGAAGGCTAAAAGGACAGGGATCCCTCGAATTTCAGGGGGGAGGCTATTTCAAAGGACCGGGGCAGCCACAGAGAAGGCGTGCCTCTATGCAGTTAACTTTCTGGTATTACATGTCTATGAATTATATGATACAGCATGCAGTTAACTTTCTGATATTATAGGTCTATGAATTACGTGATTTACTTTTTAGCTTAAAATAAACCAAAGTATTATAAAATATATATTTTATGATGAAATTATTTTTTGGGGGTGGACCTCACCACAACCCACCTAGGCCTGCAAGGAAATGCAAAGGATGGTCTTAGAAATGAACATATGAGAAACTGAATCCTGACTAAAAAATATGTATTAATCCAACTCCATTCCTATATTTAATCCAGAAATAAGGTCTAGCATGGTATTTGTAGTATGCTAGATTTGCTAATTTTGGGTATTAGCCAGTATTTTTACAAAGGTTCATTCTGTATTTAAAAATAAGAAATATGCAAATCCTTGCTTAAACAGCAATTTTTAATCACTAGAAATGAGTATCTCTGTTTAAGTAGGCTGACCATATTTCCTTGAGACAAAAAACAAGACCCTAACCTACCCACAGCTCGCCAGACAAAGTGAGCGTGTGTGCGCACACACACACACTCCGTCTAACAAAGGCTCGCCTGCAGCGCGGTCCCTGTGGCGCCCCAGCAAACGGGGCGGGTGGGTGCTCTCTCATTGAGAACAGGACAAAATGGACATTTTTATTAAAATGACGGGACAGTCGGGAATTGTTTAAAAACCGGGACTGTCCTGTTCAAAACAGGATGTATGGTCAGCCTATGTTTAAGCATGTTTAAAATATGCTTAATTCTACTGATTAGGAAATCCTCTATTACTTATATCTAATAAAAGCATAGCCACCTCTTCAAAGTCTAAGATCCCTGAATCTTTTGTACCTGTAAGAAAAAACTAGACAAAAAAGTACTTAATGTGCAATAGTATATTAAGTTTTTAACAACTCCAAATTAAAGAAAATCAACTCCAGTTAAAGGAATTTGGCATTCCTTACATGCTTAGACAAATAATTCCTATGTTACTTGAGCTTATAATTGAGCTTGTTTTACAGATGACAGTATTTCAAAGTATTTTAAGGGTTTAGAAAGCACAAAGGAGAAATACAAATAAATCAGCATCTCAGCATTATTGAACAACACCCAAGTTGCAGTCTATTCCTGACTCTTCAGTCTTAACTATCACAGAAGCTTAACTCCATCTGTGCAATAAAGTATAAGATGATAACAGAACTGTTATAAAAAAAATAAAAACAAGTAGTAAGAGCCAAGTTGAAACACCAAGTACAGTAAAACTTCAATTTTACAGACCATTTTTGGGGGGTTGGGGAAACAATGGAAGGTTTGTCTGTTAAACCTGAATGCTCTCTAAATCCAAATGAATATAACTGACATGTATGCAATTTTCATAGTTATGTAACTGGCACTTATGCAAATTATGTAAGTCAACTGTCCAAACCACTTCAGAAAAAATGGACTTTGTCTGTATTTGGGGGGTAGAATCCAAGCTAAAATTTCATTTATTGCATTCAAAGTTTTCTAAATGGGGGTTCATAAAAAGGAAATTTTTACTATATATACAGTGATCTAGCACAAAAGTTATAGTCTGGTTCAAGTGTACAAATAAAATATAATTTACTATAATAAACGCAAATAGCAATTAGTCTTACACTGAATACCCTCTTTGCTCTGGCATAACCACAAGGCATAGAATCAAGAGCAGTTTTTCCATGTATAGAACAGTTTTGGTCAGCAAAATAAAGGAGGGGGCAATGATTTTCCCTTGACCAAGCAGCCCTTTACACACCCTCAAAATCTGCTCTGGTAAGCAGGGGAGTCTTAGGGTTAGAGTTAGGAACAAATTTGGGGGGTATACATATGACAGCCGTTGAAAAGAAAGGAGGAGGAGGAGGACTTCTCATCCAAAATTAATTTCCACAGCTCACTACAGAAAAACTCAGGTTAATCTTAGCTACCTAAGTGAAACAAGTCAACTTTGAACCTTGAGATATTTTCAAATTAAGTTTGGTTGTGACAAACCAAATGATATATTAACTTGTGATAAATCTCAAAAGGAAATGAAAGCTTCCAATCTCCTCCATGAAACCAAACTAGAGGAACTGAGAATATGCTGGGACTATGCAGCAATCCAGATTCAAAGGGGAAAAGGTGATTTGGAATACACATGGGTATGTATGTCACATCTGTTGGCAACTCCTTATATCAAAGCTGCCACAGGAAACCAGGAAAAGATGCAGATTTTTAAAGTTGTTGGTAGGTGCAGCGTATGTACCCGGATACACTCTGAATTAACCTTTTCTTCCAGAATCTGAATTGCTGCACAGACCTAGAATATGCCTATTTTAGGCTCAACAAGGCTTTGTTTAATATTTTTTATTTATTTTTATCCTGCCTTTATTATTTTTACAAATAACTCAAGGCGGTGAACATACCTAATACTCCTTCCTCCTCCTATTTTCCCCACAACAACCCTGTGAGGTGAGTTGGGCTGTGTGTGTGTGACTGGCCCAAGGTCACCCAGCCGGCTTTCATGCCTAAGGTGGGACTAGAACTCACAGTCTCCTGGTTTCTAGACCAGCACCTTAACCACTAGACCAAACTGTTTAATATTACATTTCAATGCAGCCAATACACCTAGCAAGAACTGATTTGCTTTCAAAAGTCTTGGAAAAATATTTGTGTTTCGGCGATAGACATTTTCCAATAACAGCACCAGATGCCGCAAGGAATATTTGTGAGATGATCAATACATGAAATGGTACAATAGTATTCATTAATCATATGCCAGAAGTATTCAATAGTAGAAAGAGTACTGCAGTTTATGTATCTACAACACAGATTACATGTATTCACTATGCAATGCGTGGTCCTTGTTAATTCAAGAGCTCACTCTTATAGACAATGTTGTAAGTGCCACTAACATAGATCTTACAGCCTTGGAGCTAGCTAGCATTCAAAATTAAAGACAAAATACTTCTCTTTCCTTGCAATACTTTATAATTTAGAAAGCCTAATTTATAATACTTTATAATCTGAAAGCCTGAATTTTCACTATATTTGCTTTTGATTGAATTAAGCTCTGTCAAAGTAAATAGAATTAAAGAATTATTACAACTTTTGAAAGGTATTGTTATTTTAATGTGGTCAGATTTTATAGCATTAATAATATCAGACATAACAGACTAAAATATCTAGTGCTAAAGCTGTAAAAATTGTTACTGTGTGCACATATTATATCTGTGGTTAGCTTAAAGAGGCAAATAATCTGAGGAATTAGGTCTGTGGAAGTCAAATGAAAGGTTAATCTTGATTTTCCACAAAATGCCAAAGAGTTTAGGGTCAGGAGATAAAGTATAATTAATATATATATATATATATATATATATATATATATGCTGTATATGACTTGTATAAAACATTAAGCACATATCAAGAATAACTATCAAGAGCACAATACTGATGGTAGTTGGTAAATATGGTTGATCAGAAATTGAAGAACAGCACATATGAAGTGTTATTGCAAAGCCTACCAACCTTGTTATATCCAAAGGAAAAATGTGAAATAAGGACACTGAAAATAATTATATACTTGGCTCTAATAGTATCTCATTTGAAATAGCATCCAGTACTGGTGGAAAGGAGGACAACACCAACTTAGAAAGGATTCAAAGGAACAAAAACAGGTTAGTAATACAAATGATGAGTAAGGCTTTAAAACTGTAGGCCACTACTTGCTAGATACCTTATAAAGAAAGAGAGCATTAGCCCCATCAGACACTAATATTTGAAACTGTTATCCTGTAACAAAAAGAAAAAAGTATAGGTCTCACTCACCATTCAGCCGGGTCTGTCTGTTTGCCCTTACTCGCAAAAAGGTCTATGAACAGAAGACACAAAAACATAAATAAATAGATAGAATTAGGGCCGTGCTAATGAGAAAACCAGAGAATAATCTAATCAATTTAAAGAAGTATTAATGAAAGGAGCCCACTCCCAGAATACTTTTTAAAACACACACCAGTTTCATTCACCTCTTAGATCCCCCATTTCTGGTTTATTTTTTCAATGTATTGATTCAAAACACTACCATTTCATATTTCCTAACAGCTTCCTCTATTCATGTTTCCTTTTGCTAAACTCTAAACCATGTTTAGACTTTCAGAAGTCTCCCATAGAAAAAGAGACTGCCAATCCTATTTGCTTCCTATATTCCATAGACTGTCCATTCTCAAAAACATTCAGCCTGTAATAGCAGCTGTGAGCAGGCTGCTTGCCTACCCCACTATCTTAGGTTGGCTCAAACCCCAAACTAAACTAATCTCTGCCAAATGAGTAAGAGTATCTATTTCGTCCTTTTTCTAGATACAACCTCCTGCTCCCCCCCTCGGGTGTCCTGCCATTCCTAGTAAACTAAGTCGTTCCTACCCAACCCCTAACACAGTTCGCTCCCTCTTCATATAAAAAGAGCCCTCTCCAAGTTTATCCTGTGGATGTAAACAGACCACTCCCCCTCTCAGGAAGGACGGCCCAGCCTCCCTTAGATGTAAACAAGACCAGTCTCTTCCGTAGCAATAAATGGCTCCGGCCCCAGAAATGGTCCATGTCCGCACCTCCTCCCGACCACCGGGCTCCCTCCTCTCGCTCTGCATGGCCGGGGATGAGTGTGGATGCGGGCAACGGCCCCGGCACCTGCAATTAACCCTCCGCAACAGCGGTCGCCGCCATATTAGCTACGATCATGTGACCAGCCGTCGCCACGGTCTACGCGGGGTGAGAGTTCAGAGGAAGTTGTTCTCATGGCAACTGAGGCTGGGAGCGGGCGAGGGTTGAGGGGTTTCTGTTTTAATACTGCGTTCCTCAATCGCTTTTGTAAACACCGGTTACCACAGTCCGGATGCCTGAAATGTAGTCCTTGCCCAAGTCCCAGAGATAACCATCAAGTCCTCCCCGTCGCCTTTCTGAGAACTTTGCGACTCCCACAACGCCTTAAATTCACGCTTAAGAGCGCGCCTGTTCTGTACTTTGAAAAGCAGCATTTGCCCCCTTCACAATAAAGGAACAAAGGTACTGGTAGTATTCTTTTTCCCTAATCAAATGAGAATGAGAGTGCTGTAAACACGTGTGCCCCTGTTTTCAAAGCAGCATCACCTCTGGTAGATACCCAATATTCTGGTTTCACTAGCCTGTTCCTATATTGATCAAGAAGTAAAGAATGTTCTTTTGGCCAGGTAACCAAGAAATGCATATATCTCCTAAAATAAATAAATAAAAAAGAATCTTGCTAATGGCAGCAGTGGAAATGGCATGGCAGTGCATAATTTTCATCCTAATTTATGTTCATTTATTTATGTTCATAATACAGATGTGTGTTATCTTAAAGAAGTAACAAATTATTTTGCCAATAGATTCTGTGGACTACTGTCCATACATTTAATGAAATGGATCATAATCCACAAAACTTTATGCCATAAATTTGCTGTTCTTTAAACTGCTGCAAGATGTTTTGCTGCAACATTTCCACACAAATGGAAACACAATCGTGTAAAACAAAAACAAGACATCTACACTACAGAAATTTAATTTTCAGATTTAAGATTTACTATGTTGTGCAAATCCATAAAAGTCAGTTAATTCATTAAACCAAAGATCAGTTAACCTGGGTAAGAATATTGTGCAAACTTCAGCTATAAAAAGTCAGAAAAAGATACTTTAAACTCTTACTAAAAACAATAATTAATTTCTAGAAAAGCAAAACATAAATGTAACAGCTAAAAAATACCACTATGTCTGATAATCAAGAATACAAATTTGATGCAACTTTGAACAGTGCAAAAACCCACTCAAAGACTGACCATAGGACCTTATTGTCAGACCACCTGCCTATAAAAGGAAATCATGTGGCTGTTGAGTGCCCTGCTAATATGACATCCCAGATTTGTTTGGACAATAAATTTCTTTAGTCTTAAAAATGTAGTAGCCGTCATAAAAAGTAAACAGATAACATGTAATTCACTAGTAAATAAGAGGCTAGAATCCCTTATATACAATTTGCAAAGCCTAAAAAGTAGCTTGTTTTAATAGCAAATTACTGTGAACTTCATTTTCAGAGAAATATTCATTCTATGAGAATCTTAGATATCCTTGTACATAGTAAGAATAGTAGTCAATACATTGTTCTGAGTACGTAAGCAGTCTGCCCTTTTATTAAAATATATAAAGTGATTGGTTGTCTTTTTTGCACAGGTTTAATAAAAATATAAAAACAGGAATAAAAAAGATCAATCAATAAATATGCTCATGTCTTGTAAATTCTAATCCTATTGAAGTCAGTGGGAGTCGGCTCTGGTGAATTGGAGCTCTTTGTAGGGCCAATATCCAAATAAAAATATTTCCAAATTCAAAATGTTACTAGAGCTGTCAGACATTATTTTACTGTGTTATTTCTCTGAAGTCAGAATTGTTGCAAGAAAGTTAAACCTATAGAATAGCTTTCATCCTGAAGAGAAAGAACCATGTCCCGCAAACATGAGAAGTACTATCCTATTAGCAATACCCCTGCAGCCATCAAGACTACCCAAGTATTAAAGCCAAATACTGTAGGTGTGACAGTGTTACTGATCTGAGGATTACATTGTTAAAGCTGACCAAAGCTTTAAAAACCTTAAGAATTGTTTTAAATCCTAAACCATTGAATTATTTCAATATAGAGGATTTCCCCATACTTACTTTCAGCAAATATGGTACTGCATGGAGGGCAGCAAGACTATGTTGACTTCTAAGAAATCTCTCCCACCATAACTTAAGTGATAGGGTTTAGCAAAGATGTGTATCCTTATGTTTCTCTAATATTACTCTTTGTTCACTCTTTCTGGTATTTTTATCTATTCCCCTGAAGACTGGAATACTTATCATATGCATAAGTTTTCCCTGGGGCTACTACTAATAACAACAAAAACACCTAGTAGTGTACTTTATCTCATGTGAATGCACTAGTATTAATTCTGATCTGATTTATATTAAATATCTTGCAATCAATTAGAGATACAGTAAATAATTGAAGATAGACATGCATTATAATTAGGCACTATAATTAAAATGAAGATATAAATATGTTTGGAACTCTTTAAAATTTCTTCACCCCTTTACTTTTCCTAATTGTACCTCTGTATGTCAGGTTTGCATTGATTTTATAAGATTTATAGCAAACACATCCATCACAAATTGTTGTATGAACGGACCACTTTACATTTCACAAATATTAAGACAGCATTTGGGAACTAAAACAGTAATAAAATAGTCTTACTGAGATTCAGAGAAAGAGAGAGAAAGGAAAAAGGTTACTTGGGGCTTTAAACACAATCTTGGCTGGCAGCTTCATCTAGTATACCGAAACTCTTGTTTAGATGCTTTGTCCATATTGTACTTGACAGGTGACTCCAGTAAGAACACAGTGCACCGCAATTTATTGGTCCTTGTCTTTGGAGGTTCAAAACACTATATCAGAATTAGAGACTGTCACAGGGAATTTCTTCACATACTACTGTTTGTGAACATCAGCTAAGGATGTATATGTGTGGGATGACATTTTGGTTGACTGAAAATCAGGTCACATAAAACTATCCAACAACCAATGAAGATACATATTTTGTAAACGAAAAAGATGGCAAAAATGAGTATCTGAATAAATAGAAGAAAATATTCCAATAATATTTTAATGTTCAAATTAGTATTGTGTAAGGTAAAGGTTCCCCCCGCACATTTGTGCAGTCGTGTCCGACTCTAGGGGGCAGTGCTCATCTCCGTTTTTCTTAGCCGAAGAGCCAGTGCTGTCCGAAGACGCTTCCACGGTCATGTGACCGGCATGATGCGCGTGGAATGCTGTTACCATCCCACCAAAGTGGTACCTATTAATCTACTTGCATTTGCATGCTTTCGAATTGCTAGGTTGGCAAGAGCTGGAGCTAGTGCGGGAGCTCACTCCGTCACGCGGGGCTAGGGATTCGAACCTCCGAACTTGCGATCTTCCGATCGACAAGCCTGGCATCTTACCCACTGAGCCACCACGCCCCCTTTAGTGTGTATACTGATAATACCTGCAGAAACTGAAACAGATATCTACCAACAGATTCTCAGAAGGAACCATACATTACTGATTCTGCTAAGGCTAGGATGTAATTGGGCTGCACATTTACATCCTGAAACTGGGATGTAATTGGCCCCTCCCTCATTTCAACTACTTACAGCTTAGCCTAGAGAAAAAGGATGAAATCTGATTTTTAATGGATTTTTCTTCAGGCAAATTGCACTCTTATCATGCATTTTCCTTCTACTTACTGTCCAATACCCTTCCCTCCCTGGTCTGGAATATTATAACCTGACTCAGTCTAATGCTTAGCATTCTCATTTCAAATTTATTACAGTGAGAGATAGGAGTGCTCCATATTTTCTAGGATCTGACCTAAATTGATTTCTTGTGTTAGAGAAATAGATGCAAAGAATTTTTTAACTGGAACCGTTTTTTTTTTCTTTTTGGAAAAAATTGTCATGTCATTAATCCTATTCAAATTCATAAGACTGTGAAGAAAGGATATGGAATAAAAATTCCATTTTCAAAAAGCAATGCTGTTTCTCTTGTGTGAGTAAAATGTTCAACTCAATACTAAGAAATTCTGAGTGATGATGTAGGGCTCTTGTGCACTACCTGCTTGCCCCAGCATTAGGAGGAGCCACTAATTGTTTCTTCAGGAAAGGAACACACAACGTCATCTTCAACCCATTCCCAGCCTACTACGAAGACATGCTATTTTGCTGGGTCTAAAGTAGCGTTTTCTCAATTCTGCCAGCATGAACCATGCCACGCAGCCTGTCTGCTTTACTTCATTTCATTCCCTCATGATACTTATTAATTTGGGATACTGGGGAGTTGGGGTGAAATTGAGAAGAGTTCTACAAGTGGCTGACAGTGAAAAAAAAGTGGTGCTTTCCCCCCCAACAGTGCGCCACCACTGGGGTGAAACTGACAAGAGTTTTCCAGTTTCCCCTTGCAGCTCAACTGATATCAAGACTGGTAAAAGAGTGGTGCACTGGAGAAATGCTCAACACAAGCAAGCAATTCCTGCCTTAAGCTGGCAGTTGGACAAGGCAACCTCTAAGGTCCCTTCCAGCTCTATTGTCTATGACTGCTGGATGTTTGTTCATGCAAACAGAAACCATGTGTCCTCAAAACCAACCCTTTCCAGAAAGGAAAGTGATTGGTTCTTGCTTTCCAGGCATGGGTGGGAAGGAAAAAGAAGCAGGGCAATCCACGAATTGGGCCATGATAACTGCCATCCAGGTAGAACACCTGGTCAGCCGAAGTTTGAAATCCAGATGGCAATTTCTTAAGCCGGCTTAATTCCAGGCAATATCACAGGAGTCAAGCAGCTTAAGGCTGCCAGGTGGAATTGCTCTTAGCCGAAACAGCAAATTCTGGTTTTACCATTAATTTTACTGGAACAAATACCTCTTTCCATATTTCTTACATATTTTATCTTCCATTTCAGAATAAGGATTGCTGAAGTTCCCAAAGCTTCTCATACTTTCAAATGGAGAATGCAGGCATTCACATGTGCGTGAATGAAAGCTATATCTGAAAACAAATTCTTTGTGTCTTGTGACATTCTCATGAAAAGTAATGAACTTAAATACTGTATGGTAAGGCAACCTTGTACAGCTATCACAGTACACAATAACAAATCTTTACAAGGTATATGTGCAAAATTTAAGATGAGTTTCTTAAACTAATTTTCTTGGATTTTAAAGCACTTGTGTAAATTGTAAAATCTTTAAATCTCATTTTAAACCCATTTTTTCAAATTATTGAAATTACAGCCACTGAATAACAAATAGTACTGAAGATACTAATTTCCTAATTAGTCTAAAATATTCTATAATTAACTTTCTTACTTCCTAATTCTGCTGCTCCTGAACATTCAATTATATGACCAGGATATATTAGTATCTAAATGGATTGAAATGCATAGCCTCATCATACCTTCTACTAACACCCAAAATTCAGATTGCGCATATGAGGGTTCTAATACCCTCTGAAATGTGACACATAAGTTGGGCATTTGTTGTTATTTGATTGTTTTTAACTATTTGTATTTTCTCCCTGTATAGGCTTGTTGTTAACCATTTAGAGTCATTGTGATTCAAAAGGTATACAAGCTGAAGTAATATATAAATAAAATAACATTTTAATGATACAAATGCAAATAGTGATCTACATCTAGCAACAAAGTTGGTTAGTTCAAGCTTTCATGATATTTCTTACAGAATAATTCTACAAGATGTTTGCCTACTAACCTCTTTTTATATATATATATATATATATATATTTTCATTCATTCATTCATTCATTCATTCATTCATTCAGTTTTATACACACACACACAAGGTATTTCATGGAAAGTTCAGCCCATGGAATCAAAGGGAGATTTATTGTACAATGTATTTTTAATTAACCCTTGACTGGATTTATGTTTGAGGTCTGACTATTTTCCCAGCTGAACTTATATAACAGTTATACATTGGGGGGTTTTTTTTACTAGTCAGACCTGCAATTTTCAGAATAGTTAAAAATAATTTGAATAGAAAACAAAGGAAAAGATCCCTAGAGTCTATATAAGCACTACCTACAATTCCAGTTTACCTTGCCAAAGAATTTATGGGCCCCCAAAAGACTTGTTTCAAAAAATACTGTAAACAAAACGAAACAGGCAGACCCCCAAATGCAAGCTGGAATTTCTTGATATGTATAAATGAATGCCATTATAAATATTTATCACATTTGATAAGATTCAAACAGTGTTGGCTGGTTTTTGAAAGAATGAACTAAATACATGTTGAAAGCACTTGATGTCTGAAATATGATATAATATGAACTATGTAAACAATGTATCTTATAAAAATGGCTACAGTTATTGCTAATACACATATACTTTATATAGTCCCCTTTGGGGGCGATGGGGCGGTGATATAAATCAAATTATAAATAAATAAATAAATAAATAAATAAATAAATAAATAAATAAATAAATAAATAAATAAATAAATAAATAAATGTTATACAACACACAGAGAAAGTTCATCCTACGAGTAGAGTTAATTGGGATAACTATGCATCTTATTTCCCAATTAGAAGGGTGTAGCCCATTTATCTACAAAATTCATCACCAGCTCCTTATATTTCAAGTTTCATTTTTTATAAAACTCTACTACTATAATGTGATATGAAATGAAGGTGTTCATTTGGACAATGAGTTCTGTTGGCTTTGGATAGTGAAGAGCAAGAACCCCTTATATCATCAAGTGCTTCCACACCGTAATGAGCAACTGTTAAAAATACTGCTGAAACTTTCATACTTTGAATTTTGTTTTCTTAAAAAGTTGCAACATACACTTCTTTCAGAATGGAGTCTTAAAGTTGATTATTTTTTCTTGCTCATTTGGGACAATTTGTTGCACCTTCTCTTTTTATCCACTTGAAAAGTAATACCTGTACAATAGTCTTTTATTTTTAAAAAAAGGCCACACACAATATTCTCATACTCCATAAACTTCTTTATCAACTACTACTATGACACAAAGTAATAGGGAATAAAAAGTGGATGTAATCCTCTTAAAGGAACTTGCAAAGTAATATTCATGTATTATAGTACTGTTTAGTCAAGGTTCCAGGATATAGGAACCTATGTATCAAACAAGTACTATCTGAATTTACATGGCATATAAAGACTAACATTCACTAAAAGATCTGTTAGTGCCATTTAGTAGCTCCTGGCTTTCAGTCGTCAGCTGAGTCCTCCTGGTATCATTCTCACCTGGTATCTGTCAGAGTGATGAATATCATCTGAGGAATGAGGTGATGCTGTTGGAGAATCTCCTTCCCGCTTGATGGAGGCTGACAACAATATCGACTGTAGAAAAAGAAGGGGAAAGGGAAAGCAGTTAAGAATGCAGAGGGGAAATGGAGCAGGAGATGTGATATATAGTAGCAACAATTAAGAAAGCCATGGTTAAGTCAACTATGGGTTAGCATGTCATACACAGCCTATCATTCTTGAGCTTCTCCTGTAATAGTTTGCATAAACTCCTATTGAAAGAATTATAAGAATGGGCTATGCCTTTTCCTATTCTTCAAGTATTTATATTAATTGTAGAGGCTGTGTTCAGGGCAGAGGTTTTTATAGTATTTAACTCTTTAAGGTAGGAGCCCATATCTGAAGAACAGCATCTAAAATCATGAGACAGAGATCCACCGGTGGGCAAGTTCCATGCTAAAAAACCTATATTTTTATCCATTGTTTGCAGTTTACTAGTTGTAGGAATACCAGCAGGATGTTCAAACAGATAAAAGCAAAACAATCTCATTTTTTTTCCTAACATGAATGAAATTCCTTAGAAAATGCACTCAAATAATATAAATACAACAATGAGTAGGCAGAATGAGAACTCCTAGAAATTCTTTCAGAAATGACAAATAATGGTACACAGTTATAGGATCTCTCATTAATATTCTGAAATATCCCAGGTTACTAGGATGTTTCTCTTATTTTTATAGCAGGTTATGAAGGCAAAAGAGTTAGCAACTTAATTGTATTTGTGAAGGTTATCAGTGCCTTGCAGACTTCAGGGCAGGGGCACATAAATTCCTTCTACTACAAAGTTTTATGGGAAATGACAAGAATACTTTGACTATAGTTAAAAGAGATATATTCAGTGAAAATATTTAACTCTTTTGACTCCCATCTTTGCACTTTTTGCTATGCTGGAATAGATTACCTTTTCTTCCCATTCATCAGATTTATTCTATGAAAACTCCTCCATAACGGTAATCACTTTTAGCAAATCCTTTTTCATAACTTGCGTCACTCACCACTGCCATTTTTCTATCCCCCATTTCCACTAAGCTTCCCACTAGGACCGTATGGGGCTCTGGGCCTAATAATTTGGTACAGTAATCTCTCCAGAGTAGCCTTACCTGCAACTAACAGCACTGAATATCATTCAGCTGAATGAGACACCTATCTCAGGAGGCAGATACTGAGGCAGGGGAAACAGTGCTGATTTCCTGGACCACTAGAGTTGTGTGTGCTAAATGACCTTCGTGATCCCCTTACATCCTGACCTCTGATGCAGTAGAAGATATGAACCCTCATCAGTAAGGAGAGATCCAACTGGCATTTCAACCCGCTCTCTCTCTCTCTCTCTCTCTCTCTCTCTCTCTCTCTCTCTGGAATAGTGGGGGTGGGAAATGCCATCTTGTCTTTTATTTCAGGTGGCAAAATGAGTTGCCTGCCCTTGGATCACTTCTCTGACTGGTGGTCCCAGACAGCTGCTTTTGTATTTCTCCACAATGTCCAGGAATTATGGTGCCAGTAAATCTCTCATTACAAAATCTCTAGAAAATATGAACAGGGGTATTATAGTATTATAAACATTATTATACAAGGGCCCTACTATGGGCTTTCCACAGAGATGAAGCTGGCGGTTGTGGAGAACTGAAATGCCTTTGGTCTGTTCCAGGTGGGGTCTTCTTATATTCTTGCCTTGGGTCACTGTGGGAAATATAAATGAAAATTGCTTGGATGCTTGGTAGATAGTGCAGGGAATGATGGGGGGGGGAGAACAATTATCAGTCCTGGGCCCTGGCAATTGCTTGAAAAATGGTAAATGTCATCATTATGGCCCTTTCCTTTCTATCTGGCAGCTCTAAGTTGTATGGCCTCTGTAGGAAGACTGAATCACATCATTTTACTACATTATACATACTAAATTAAGAGCAATAAGGACTGTTCTCCCTCCTATTCCTGAAACATTTTACCTGTGAAATGTAAACTCAGGCTCCAAGCTAATGAATGAGCAACTTTAAATTGCCTACATTTGCCTGCCAAATGAAAAATGGTGTATTTTTATTTTCTAGGAAGTTTTTTTATTCCTGTTGTAAGGACATCTCTGGACTGAATGGTAAACACAAAAGGTAAATAGCTGCTCCTCACAATATTTTAAGCAGCTCTGAGTCCCTGAACAAAAGACAGGATATAAATCTAGCAGATAAATAAGTTTATGGGCTGGATTTCAACTAACTCAAAATTCAACTAACTCATTATACATGCATATACAGCATATGTATGTACTGTATAATGCATAATTAAATATTTCTTTGAGTTGAATTGAACTCCTACTGACTACCTGGTCACATAAAAACACTTCAATATGAAGTTTTGGCTGAATTCATGGTAGCTGAAAGGATTGTCATTAGGGATAAAATGAGGGTCCAGTTTACAGAAAATGCTGCTTTTCCTCATAGTTTCACATGTTACTTTCCTGAATTTGACATATTGTCATTGCTGTAAATTGGCTTGATACTTTCTGATGACAAGGGGTGTAAAATGCTTATTAAATAAATTATGGGAAAATTGTCATTTGGGGAGCAAATGCTGTACTTGGATCCGTAGAGTTAGAACAACTTGCAGCTTATAAGCTGCATGTGCCCCTCCCCCTACACTTCCATTTCATGCTATTGAAATTTAGCTTCAAAATGGGCCAAATTTCATGAGCATTATTTCAAGTAGTTTGGGGGGGGGGGAAATGACAACCCCCCTGGCAAAAAATCTGATCAGTTCTGCCCTTTTCCAGTGACATTATAGTATTACTGGATGGCCTCCTGCAGCCCTTTGGAAGGTCAAGAGGCCGAGTTTCAGCCAGTGACCCTTCAAAGTTTCCCATCCCTACTTTAGGAAATTACATATTGCAAACAATCCCTTGCCTTATTTTTTTATTAGAAGGAACTGCAACACCGCAAAATATTATTTGAACTAATTCCACTCCCTGTATATTAATGTGCTGCATCAGTATTCTGAGATCTGCAGGTGTATTGGTTGCATTTTAACTCCTTTTTTCTTCTTGTAGGAACCTGATAGAAAGTGTTAAAGGTACCTTGGCTTTCAATCTGCTTCAGTGAAGACATAAAAATACAAAATGCAAGCTTTCAACTCTGTTTTCAAAGTGCTACCACCACAGATTCTCAGAACCTCCATCAAACCCCAGCAGCCAGTCTGCTGACTCCCCATCCATCCATGCAACTAGTTCTAATTCAATATGATTATGTGAAAAATGGCTACACTAGCTATGGAGACAGTAAATTAAACATTATGTATTACTTTTTATCATGTGGTCCCAAGAAGAATGCTGGCCCCATTTATTCTACAGACCTCCAGAGCACCATGACAACGACCTCTGGGAAAAATGCAATGCTAAACTAATCCCAAAGATGTCAATCTTTGGCCCTCTTCTACATACGCTCTCTGTTAAGATGAATAAACTGCCTCTTAAAATTGTAGCAAGCAGTTATATTCTAAATACCTCTGCAGCATGTTAAACACCATATCAATGAGTTTTGTTTCTTGCTATAGCACCAAACTTAACTTCATTTGTGCTTCCCATTTCACTAAGATGGAGAGAAAGCATCTCTGTTTAAGCAGTGTCAGAAGAATTTACAAGGATAGCGACAGAATTGGGAAGGGGGAAAGATAGCAGTAGCAGAAACTTTAGAATTGTAAATTCTCTCAATTTTAAGTGCCCATCTTGCTACTCTTCACCATATTTTCATCTGATTGTTGACTGTGGATTGCATTCACACATGGATACTGATTTCAACTCAGATGGGTCAACCAAGAACACATATTAACTGAGAGAAGAGATTAAATTAGGAAGAGGTAGATATAGAGTCAACACCAAGTTGCAGATTTAAAGATATGGTCTATCTTTAATGTGCTACAATTTGCACTTTTCCTGAATTCAGCATCAAAGGAAATGAGAATCTGATACCCTGTTCTGCCCATAGAATAAGAAGCATTTCAATCAGTTTGTGATCACAAAACTTTTTGCTACATCCCAAAGCAAAATCTGCAAACCAAATCTGCCAAATGAACTAACTAAAGCATAATTCCCAATTCTATAGATGGGAATCAAATGTTGCTAAGGCCACTCTAATACAATCCATGGATTCCCTAGATTCACTTCCAGGCCAAGGTTCTACAGTCACTTGAAGTTTATTTTCCTGTACTTTGAGAAAGTAAATGAAAGGGAGAAGGCTCTATTGCATGTTCTAACGTTGAAATATTTTTAAATTATGCTTTTCAGAGAAGCAATTTTCTTCATATCAATAGTAGAGCAAAACAGAACAAAACCTCTACTTTTTTTCTAAATAAACAAAAAGTCTTAGGAAAAGAATTACCAAAAGTTCATTGACTCAAACAGTAGAAGGAAAAGGCCTGGATGTGGGATTGAGATTATCTAGACTGTCAAGATTCACTCTGTTGCCTGGTGTGAAGTCTGTCACTAGCAAGATTATGTGATGGAAACAAAAAATGGAAGCAAGTATTGCTTGGCCAGACAAGGCATATGGCATCTAAACAGCAATGCTGGGCAAGACTAGTCAGACACACTGAAAGAAATGGAAGCATCAGCTGTTTTTGTGGATTGTGCCTGAACTTCAAAAGGGTTATAACTAGCCTTAATTAATTAAGAGAGAAATATGGAATCTATTACTTATTGAGAAAAATGCTAGGAAGGCCATGTATCAGAACTTAAAGCTATAGAATATATATATATATATATATATATATATATATATATATATTAATATATATATTATATATAATATATAATATATATATAATATATATATAATATATATTATATATATATAAAATATATATATATATATTAATATATATATAATATATATATATATATATTAATATATATATATTATATATATATAATATATATTAATATATATATATATAATATATATTAATATATATATTAATATATATATTAATATATATATATATATAATATATAATATATATATATATAATATATATATATATAATATATATATAATATATAATATATATATATATTATATAATATATATATATAATATATATATATAATATCTATATATAATATATAATATATATATATAATATATATATATATATAATATATATATAATATATAATATATATATATATTATATATATAATATATATATATTATATATATATATATATATAATACATATATAATATATATATTATATATTAATATAGGATTCCCTTACTAACTTTGCTCAGACTGAAGAAGCTCCTTGGATAAGGAGCGAAACGTTTCCACTGAGAAAATAGAAATCCAGTTGACATGGTTCAAGCTACAGACAATTCCACCTGGATGACTGAGAACCTTCATAGACATATAGAAACATAATATCTGGTACCTATGAAATGACTTGTGTTCTGTTAATATAAAAGACTAGACTGCAATTCACATCCAAGCTATGTAAAGATGACCCCCCATGTCCAACAGGATTAGGAGAAAAGACTGGTGGTACAATGTCTTGAGAAAAGTAGAAATCATAGACCACTTCAGGGATAAAGTTACGTCAAATCATAGCATGATTTTGTCATAATGTCAGATCAGATTAAGATGGGTCAACCTGCAAGATACAGAGCCTGCCTGCTCTTCCCACTGAAGTCACTGCCATAAGGAATGTTACTTTCATAGACTCAAATGATTGGAAGATAACTCTATTTTTTAAAAGTACAAGTTCCACTGAGGGGTCATCTTAGAAAAAGCAGGGAGAGAAAGTGCTGCAATGTAGACATAAATATATTGGTTGTCATGTGTGAAAAAACAAACCATAAATAGGAACATGAAAGGTAGAAATATCAGGTAAATATCCTTTCAAGGAGGATGCATATAAGCATATAATTTTTAGAAGCTACAAAAATTGAAGAGCATGTTGATTAGAGCAGAAAACAATCCATTTGCGGAGATCTTTTGTGGCAAAACATGCAAAGGCCATATGTTTAGTCTTATAACATTAGACAGCAGAAGGTTTCCAAGTGACTTCAATACTTGCTGGATTATAATAGATGATTATAGATGTAATCTATAAAAGACAGATTCACCATATTGTTAACCAAAAGACACAAGGTGAATATGATTGTGGTCCCAAATGAAAATGATTGTAGAAAGGAAAACAACATCTGTCCTCACCCAGATGATGGAGATCTGCAAATCAAAACTGTTAGGACAGTAAAGGGTGACCACAATGCCACAATGCCTGGGTGTTGATTGTTGTTCCTTACTGCTGAAACATCTACTCTATCTATGATTCTCCAAAGACAGAATAGGAGGTGGAGAAGTGAATGTTCAGCATTCAACGAGGAAGAACTCCAGGTCCAATTCAAGGTGCTGGTTTTGACCTTTAAAGCCCTACATGGCATGGGACTGGGTTATCTGAGGGACTGCTTCTCCCCAATTACATCTGCCCATCCTACCAGATCCAGCAGAGAGGGCTTGCTACAGGTCCTGTCAGCTAAGGAGCTACATTTGGTGGGCCCTAGGAGGCAGGCCTTCTTTGCTGTGGCGCCCGCTCTATGGAATATCCTTCCCTCCGAAGTGAGGCTGGATTCATCACTCTTGACTTTCGGAAGGTCCCTCAAAACCTGGTTGTGCCATCAGGCCTGGGGACCCTAGGGGACTGGTGAATTATTAAGGTGGCTACATTATTATTAACATATCTTTGCCTAATATTCCTTCTTTTTTGTTCTTTATAGTTTTTTAATGTTTTAATAATTATTATAACATTGATTGGTTAGTATTTATTAACTACCTGTTTTAGCTTTGTTGTACACTGCCTGGAATCATTTGCCATGAGATGGGCGGCTATATAAATTTCATAAATAAATAAATAAATAAATAAACAAACAAGAACCATGGTGGTCCTGTTCAGTGCATCCACAAGGGCTTTGTTCTTCCCAGACAGATGCAATGTTTTCAGAAGGATGTGTCTGCATATCTACATATTCAAGAATTTGATAGACAGCCGGATCATGGCCCTTTCTATTTGTTTATATAAAAACATTAGAAGGATATTTATCCAGATAAAAGGGGACTGAAATCCCCCACAAACCTTGTAAACCACAAACCTGAGTACTGATACATAGCGTCAACTCTTCTACTGCCTATAGGCTTGAGGTCTGTTGACTCCACAGTGTGGATATGAACCCATTCTGGATTCATAGTTGATTGACCTGTGATGGTCACTTCATCTTGAATAGTTTTCTGAAAAATAGGTTTGGGGTCTCTGTTAAACAAAAGAAAGACTACACAACTGGATAAGGAAGAGTAAGGAAATAGCATATGGACAACTGTCTTGATGGAAAACATATAGTATTCTTGTCTATGAAGGTTCTCAGTCATCCAGGTGGAATTGTCTGTAGCTTGAATCATGTCAACTGGATTTCTATTTTCTCAGTGGAAACGTTTCGCTCCTTATCCAAGGAGCTTCTTCAGTCTGAGCAAAGTTGGTAAGGGAATCCTAAATATGTTTCTAGGTAGCTGTGTGACACTGTGTGGTAGCTAGGTCACACAGCTACCTAGAAACATATTTAGGATTCCCTTACCAACTTTGCTCAGACTGAAGAAGCTCCTTGGATAAGGAGCGAAACATTTCCACTGAGAAAATAGAAATCCAGTTGACATGATTCAAGCTACAGACATATAGTATTCTTGTAATGAGTAATGGCACAACTGAGTAAACTGAACCACTTTTGTTTTTGAAGCCATGAGATCTTCAAAGTCACTTCCATTAAATTCTGCTTTCTTGGTTAACTGAAGTACTGATTGTCCTTGGGACATTGCCAATACAAAGATATATGCCCCATCCTCTAGAACTACTATTGAAAAAATGAGCAGATGGTTGTGAAGCAATTCCCATGCACTTGACTTATTCCTCAACTACTGAATCCTATATAAGGTATCATCCATCCTATTGTTAAGAGGCCTGCATCATTGAATGGCAAATCTTTGAAAGGGGCTGATCTTCATTGACAAGACCAGAGAAGTGCAGCCATGCGTGCCTCCTGAGGGAAAAAGCTCCAGCTATATTATTTTATGCACAGTCTGCAACATGGCAGGATGTATTGATCTGTGGCTTGAATAAATGGCAAGCTTCTGCATAAGATATCTGAACCAAAAGCTTCTTGTTCTCAGGTAAATGTTCAAAAACCATAGCCATCTCCTCCCATAGAAAAATACTGGTAGTGAGCCATGTACACATGGTGAGCTGAAAAGGAAAATTCCAAAGCAGAAGTCTGCTGAAATAGCACAGTTTTCATCTTTCCTTATCCATTAGTGTGGAAGGCATTTTAAGTTAGTTTATTCTTTGAAGAGGCAGCTATAATAGAATTTGGGATAGAGAAGTTGAAAAAAAAGGCACAGTTTATTGTTATTCGGCTCTGGAGATATTCAGGAAATGTTCCACATGTGTCAAAACTCCCTTGGACAGAGACGTTGACCTCCCAATGCTGGATCAGGCAAAGGTGACAGTGCTGGTATACAGGGATTAAGTCTGAATGTGAAGTATAATATTCTCAATCTCAATGCATAATTGGCCAGGAAATGCCAGAAGTGACTGGTAAGTTGGTGTAAGTAGGAGCTACTTAATAAATTAAGGAAGTGAATGCATAGTCATTGAAACAAATACAGAGGGAAATGAAAGCAGAAATTGCTGAGATGGCAAGAGATGGCTAGATATTTAAGTCAAAGCTTATTCCAAAGAAGTCAACTGCTGTGCCACAGGTAAGGACAGGATAGACATAAAGATGTATCTGAAGATAAAGCTATAGAAAGGTATTAGTCCCATATTGAGAACACAACTACTGTCCAGATAATGGTCATTTAGCAAAGCAGGTAAATATACCAAAAAGGCAGCTGGCAATAAAAATTCCAAGACAGAGACCTTCAGCAATAAACTCCATATTGTTTCTATCCATAATATGAAAAAAATATGGATTAATAACAAAGAGAATAGCATCATTTGCTATGACTAAGAGCGCAGTATTGGAAGGAATCTCCATCTTGATGTCAGACCACCAGGGCATAAACAAAGCAGTAAATTGCACCAGTCAAGTGACAAAGTCTGGGTAAAATACTGAAACCAAGGGCCAATACAGTATGTGGTTGGTTCTCAGGAAAATTCTTGCAAATTTCTTCAGATAAGTCTGTAGCTTGAATCATGTCAACTGGATTTCTATGATTCTATGATTCTATGATTTGACATGATTCAAGCTACAGACAATTCCACCTGGATGACTGAGAACCTTCATAGACATATTCTTCAGATAAGGGAGGACCAAGATGCTTCTAAAATCAAAGAGTGCCATAAAGCGAGCAGTGTTAATAAAAAGGAAACTGAATGTCCTACAACTAATCACTGTATTGCTACAATGGATAATGTTTCAACTGGCCAATACAAAAGGTGCAGGATTTGATGCTGCATTGCTTTGTTCATAAGAAGAACTTGTATTACATTTCTTCCTATGGGAACTTATAGTTCTCCAATATATCCCCAGCTAGCCTTCTTGGGTGCCATACCAGAGACAGAAGCAACATTCCTGGAGTCAGGATGCTGCAGATTGTCACAGCCAGTTGGAATCAGAGTCACTGATCTCAAAGGAATAATCTGGTTATCTATTTGAAGCTGGCAACCTAGAGAGGCATTTGGGACAGAGACCGAACATGCTCTCACAGAAGCCGTAGTAATAGCACTTCAGGCCTCCTCTCAGAGTGAGGCATGAAGGTAGAACGATATTCCATCATGTCTAAGGCATGAAATTCTGGCAATGGGCATTGAAGTCTTCACAAAGTTCTTTATCCAGACAAAAAGATATTCAGGATGTCCATTTGCTGCAAATGTCCGAGGGTGGGAATTTGCACCTACAGCTAGAACAATTGTGAAGAGGTTTAAATCAAAGATATGTGCCAATGAGAGCTCATTAAATAAGAACAATGATGAAAAATATGTAACTTTTTAGGGTAATGGAAAAAATTTTTTTTTAAGAAGGAACCCCCCCACACACACAAATAAGCAAGTTCAGCATGAGAAAAAGTACAAAAGTGACTGAGAATATTCCTCACTAAGGACTGGTATGGCAGTAAAAAAGAGCTAAGGGATTTGGGGCAATTTAGCATTAAGTGGAAAGTAGTAGGATCACACAGCTCAGCCAGAGAACGTTCTAGAATATTGGTCTTCAAAGGCACAAACTTACCTGTGTATTTGTTGCACAAGAACCAAAAAGACTAATTATCCCTGTGGTTCAGGACAAAATACTCATTTGTATAAAGTAAAACTCTGATCCTAAAGTACTCAGTCATATAAATTAAAGCTCTGATTCCAAAGCTAGCTATAGGTCAATTGCACAGCTACAAGAATTAAAATAAATTCATTTTCTACCAGCAGAAAGTTCTACTAGAAAAATAGCACTTATGTTCTTTGACACTTCCCAGTCATATTGGCAGAAAATGTTGTCAGTATAGATATACCACTGGCACTGGTTCACCAGTGGCAAGGGCCAAAATGGAACACACCCAGAGTCCTTATAGTCTTCACTATATCAGCCCTGGAGCTTTTCAATAGGAGAAGGAAAAAGAAGAACCTCTTAAAGAGGATACCTCTCACTTCCTAAACTAGTTGTAGCAAATCAGGAGGACTCCAGGTGTAGAGTATGCTTGCCATGGATCTATGTCCCTCCACACCTAATGAGATTGTCAGGAACCATATATTCCCTGGTATATGTCACCAGAGAAATTGTCTAGAACAGAGCTTTCCAAACTGTGTGTGTCGGGACACGTTAGTGTGTCGGCTGCAGTGTCTGGGTGTGTCGCGGCTGCTGCTTCCTCCGAGCCCTGCCAGGATTCCGCGCAGGTCCTAGTGCCTGCCTTGTGCCTTGCTGCCTCCAAACCAGCTGTGATTCTGCGCAGGTCCTAGTGCCTGCCTTGTGCCCTGCTGTAAGAGTGTGTCGTGAAATGATGCATGTCTAAAAAGTGTGTCACCAACATGAAAAGTTTGGAAAGCTCTGGTCTAGAATGTATAAAGGCACTTCAAATTTATGTTGCAAATGTGAACAAGAAGAAGGGACATTTTATCATGTTTGGTGGAAGTGCAAAAAAAATCTAGAAAATTCTGGATTCAAATACATACACTGATTCAGAGGATTTTAAAGATTAATATACAATTGAGACCAGAGGCCTTTCTTTTGAGATTGATGGACAAACAGTTGGAAAAAAGTCATGGAACTTTGTTTTTGTACATGATAACTGCAGTGAGATTATTGTACGCACAGAGATGGAAAGATTCAGCACTACTCACAATGGAAGAATGGTTGGTGAAGATGATGGAACTTGCTGAGATGGCTAAATTGACTTCTCTGATCAGAGAAAAGACAATCTCTATGTTTATTATTGCTGACTGGAAACCCCTTATGGACTTTTTGAGGAAAACAGAAAAAAATGAACTTATGATTTATGGTTTTGATGACAGGATAGATTATAGAAAGAAGAGAGTTATGTTGTAACCATAGAGTAAGAGGTAAATTTATAATTGTACTTATAACTGCTGTAAAGAAGATTGAAAGCTACTTCCTTGTATCTTTTTTTTCTTTTTCTTTTTTCTTTCTTGCACTTTTAGCTTTCTCTTTGATTTCTTTTTCTTTTCTTTATATTTATTTTGTTGTACGCCGCCCAGACGTTGCTCAACTTAGATAATCTTTCTTGACCTCTGAAAGACTCTTGACACTCCTACTGGAGTGCCTGGCATTGGAAGAAGCAGAGAAAGCTATCTAAGAAAGTTTTCCCTGTATCTTTTGAACTGAACCATTCTACTTTTGCTCCTTGAGAGAAAAAAAGCTTAGAAAACTCATCTCAAGTGATCATAAAATATGGATTTACTGAAAATTGCCCAAATGTATTTCCCTTGATGTTGTCTTCCTTGTAGTTGTAGAACATTTCAATCACAACGTATTCTATGGTCTAACATGGAGGATGGATCCAAAACATTTTGCCGAATGTGCCAAATATACAGAAGCAGGCATCAGAAGTCCAGGGTCCCCTGCCTTTCCCTGAACTCCTCTAGGGAAGAAATAAAACAGCTAATCCAATCTTTCTGTGCCATAGCTCCATTCCCTGTCCCAATTCCATGGCAAACTACCATTTCCCTGTTAAAAAGCAGAGCAACAGACTTGTCCAAGTGCCAGTGAGACATCATATTTCTATCCCTCCTTTAAATCATCCCTCTGTTGGGTAAAGGCACTCTCTATTGAGATTATAAACCCTAAGAGGATCAGCCTGAGCATTACACCTGGGGCAAGCTAAATAAAAAAAAGGTCACTGGTGCTTTTTAAACATGGACAAAAAAGCAGTAAAATGTGTTTGGGAAAAAAAATCTGGCATTAAATCATGACTTTTTGCCTGGCTCGCCTCATTAAAAGTGGCCTTTTGGAAAGTAAAATTATCATTGTAAGTGATAAGATCTTTAAGAAAATAATTCACGGCTTCTTCACCCTTTAATACGATAGCCGCCAACGGTTAATTTTTTTCTTAATGGCAACGAGGCTATCAATCTTGTCCAAGGCTTGCTTTCCTCCTTGCTTCTCTCCCCTGCCACCTTTCCAAGTAACCATATTCTCTAGTCAGCTCACAGGAGCAACCGTCTTTCTGTTCTGCTTCTGCGCTACTTGATGAATCCCCCTTTGAATCATAAGCTAAGCATAAACGCTCTGCTACAGCATTCCTGGACAAACTGAAATTAGGGTACAGTTTGTTCTGCAAAGTTGGTAATTAAATAACGGAACAAGATTGCCCAGAGAGATAGTGGATTCCCAGTCCTGTGTATTCTTAAACAGCAGCTCCAGTCAATCATGTTAAACACCTATAATCACCTAACAAGGTATTCCTATACACAACTACTGTATTTAGAAAAAAGTCCCTTTGAGTTTAACAGGGCTTATTCTCAGGATGGCAGGTATAACAGGAATGGAGACCTGCTGCTCTCCAGATGTTGCTAAAGCACTGATCCTATTGGCTGGGGCTTCTGGATGATTTAGCTCAGCAACATCTGGGGGATTACACTTTCTCTAAACTTGCAACATAAATTGATATTTAGGGCAACATTTTTATAAATGACAAACTCTACTCAGGTTACATTGGTTTATTTCTATGAAAAGACTGCAATGGGTTTTATTTAATTATGAATAAATATTAATAATGAAGATTATTTAGCAGTGGGTTTTAAAATAAAGGAGCCTGTAAAAAAAAGGTAAAGGTTCCCCCCGCACAGTTGTGCAGTCGTGTCCGACTCTAGGGGCCGGTGCTCATCTCCGTTTGTTAGCCGAAGAGCCAGCGGTGTCCGAAGACGCTTCCACGGTCATGTGGCCGTGGTGACGTGCGTGGAATGCTGTTACCTACCCACCGAAGTGGTACCTATTTATCTACTTGCATTTGCATGCTTTCGAATTGCTAGGTTGGCAAGAGCTGGGGCGAGTGCGGGAGCTCACTCCGCACGCAGGGCTAGGGATTTGAACCTCCGAACTTGAGACCTTCCGATCGACAAGCCTGGCGTCCTACCCACTGAGCCACTATGCCCCTTAAAGGAGCCTGTATAAAACCTAAAACAGTATTATAAACTCTTCTAATTTTCTTTAATTTGTACTTCTTAACCTGTTTCTTTTTAGTATTGTGTGGATTTTTCCTACTACAGGATAGAAGCCTGAAACTCAAATTCCACAACATTGTCATTCCAGTAAGAAACAAGAGATGGGCTTTATTTAATTATGAATGAATAATGAATCCAGACCAATAGCACCTCTACATAAGGTTGGCGTGCCATCAATTCAATGTATTCCCTTATACTCTGGGATGCAACAGCCCAAAGAAGTATATACTGATAAGCTGAACAAAAAAAAACTAAAATACAGCTGAATTCCCTACTACAAGGAGAACCATTCAATCTTCTCATTATTACTACTCTGGCAGGGGGAAGCATGCAGAAAATATTATTTGGATTTTTATGATTCTTTGGGTCCAATCAAAACATAGTAATGCAGCCTGGTAACACTAAGACCACCACCACTATACTACTACTACTACTACTACTACTACTACTACTACTACAATAATAATAATAATAATAATAATAATAATAATAATAAACATTTGTGACCGCCCAACTCCAATGGACTCTGGTTTAGTTGTCTGTATGCCATCAAGTTGGGCCCAACCACTGGTGACTTTATGTACTTTATGTACTTTATGCCTGTCATCCTAATCTGCCTCTAGTTATAATGCATAGCTCTTTCAAGAACATTCTAGTGATCTCTTTGATCTCATCTATCTACTTCAGCTGCTGTCTCCCTCTTCTTCTACTTTCCTCAACCTTGTCAAACATAATTATTTTTTCTAGTCCATCATCTGCTCACATCACATGCCCAAAGTATGTGAGTTTCTCTTTGCTGTTCATCACCTCGAAGGAGCAGTCAATCTCCATTTTTTCTAGGACCAAGTGATTAGTTTTCCTTACAGTTCATGGTACTCTTAGTAACTGTTTCCAAATCCATATTTCAAAGGCGTCTATCTTTTTCCTCTTTCTCAATGTCTAGCTTTCACAGCTGTACATTACTACTGGAAAAAAATACGGCTTTAAGTATTCTCAACTATCTGTTGTCGTAGCAATATTCTTATTTTTCATGATCTTGTCTGTCATTCCTCCCTAGAATTAAATTCTGCTTTACTTCTCTAGCACATTGTCCACCTTTATCTATCCTTGAGTCTAAGAAAACAAAACTATTTACTGGCTTCCCTTCTTTGCCATCAGATGGGTTCAGTCATCATCTGCTGACTAACATTGCAGTAACCCAGATTTTTCACTTTTCATTTTACTTACATAATAAGCAAGCGTTCTTTACTTTCAACTAACAAAGTAGTTTTGTCTGAATATCTCAAATTTTTAATGTTTCAACCTCAAATTTTTATTCTAGTTATCACTGTTTCCAATCCTTCCATTTTTAAAAATACTGTGAAGTGTTAAACAGATATGGAGACAATATGCATCCTCATCACACTCCCTTCTGTATTCTCAATCACTATTTCTCCAAACATAATTGTTATTCATTGTAAAATAGCTCTTTGTTCATTGTAAAAGTTCCTCAAAAGAATAAGATGGAAGTTTTGGTATACCTCTTCGAATTTGCTTATGCCACATTCAAGCATAATACACACAAAGACCTTGCTGCAGCTAATGAAATAAAGGTAAACCTCCTTCTTAAATTATGTTGCTCTCTCCATTAACCATCTTACGTTGCCTATCTGATCTTTGTCCCCCCTCCCTTTTCTGATTCTATTATTGTAGCCACTCTCAATAAAAGTAGTTTTAGCTTTTCTGTGGAGTTGATTTCTTAGTCTACTCTACTAGTGGGACTGATGTCAATCTTGCAAGTCCGATTATGTTCCTCCTCCTCCTCCTCCTCTTCCTCCTCCTCCTTATAGTTCAATGAATTAGGGAGGTGTCTGTCTGAACCTCTTCCAAATATTATCTGTCTGTTGTGGACTTAAAATATGTTTTGCTCCTTGTGTCCTTGGTAATGAAATTGCATAATTCTGTCAAAGTCATCTTCCTTAGTCTCCACAGGAGAGAGCTCACATAGCAGAATGGAAAGAGTTCCCCACTTCATCCTGGTCTCTCCTCCACTACACCAAACTGTCAGCTGGGTTATCTTTGGACACAAGTTTACTGGTCTTCCTGTCCCTTGGGCTAAAACCGGAAGACCTCCTATCAGTTCCATCCCAGTTCCCAAATAAGTAAGTGCTGCAAGAGAGTAGAAGTTCTGGTGAGTGGCCACAGTCAGCAGCACCTAGAAGTATCAAATGGAGAATGCAAAATGGCACTGCATCCTTCCAGAGTAGTAACAACACTAGAAAGAATGGCAGTGCAAAACCTCTTATCAACAGAAGCAGCAACAAACCTCTTCTGCACCCATTTGGGACAGAACAATCAATATATTTCTTTCCCAGTTTGAATTGACCTGCAGTCATTTTTCCCCTTCAAGCAGCCCTCTTGAAAGACCACTGAACTTTTTAATAAGAAGTCTAGTAGTCTTTCAGGTGGCACTTTGTGAAGCACAGATCTGGCATTATGCAGGCAGATATCTCCACAGAAATCAGATGTTTGGCTTCTTCTGCAGCTCAAGCCAAAAAGGCCATGGAGGGCAGTGTCCAGTGATGGACAGGGTGGGATCATAGCAGCCATAACCAGCCAATAGGATCCCTGACCAAGTCATCACCAAGGTAGTGAATGAGATGTCATAAATTGTTTGTACTCCAAGACCTGTGTGAGGAGAAATGAAGAAAATGCTACTTTAAAACTGGAACAATTAAAAATGAATTTAGGTTTGTTTGTTTGTTTGTTTGTTTATTTAATATAAATTTATTTAATTTATATAAAGGTTGCCACCCTAGTAAGCTGATGATGAGACAGAAGCTGTGTCATGAGGACATGTCCTCTAAAAATGGTTTGTGGGTCATTTCTGATCTAAGGATGTCTTAAACCTGTCTCACTTCTGGGCTGGGGATGAGCTGAAAGCAATTTTGTGAGGACATGGCAGAAAAAAAGGATGCCAGACATGCGTGTACTGTGATTAAGTGCAAACGAGCTTATGGTAATTTCTAGTGGAAAATCTCAAGGATCCCCTCATTTCTGAAGCCCTTGCCCAATGCAAGGTTGTTCATCCGATGTGGAAGAGGTTGCTCCCGTGCTTTTCCTTTTCCTTTTCCTCTCCTCCATTCCTTTTGTATCACTTCTTCCCATTTTTGTCCTTCCCTTTACAGATCCAGCTGCTCTGTCCCATCATCACACTGAAAAAGGCCTCACAATTGCAATACATGTTCCCTGCCACCTTTCCCACCCTAAATGCCTCCTCCCTCTCTAAGAGGCAGGTCAAGAGTCAGTAGTGGCAAACAGTGAGCTGCAGCAGTGACACTCTGTTTCCTTTCAAGGCCACCCATTTGAAACTATTAAGTGTTGGGCTCCTGCTTTTTGATAGCCCTGAAAACACAGGCAGTTTATTTCTTTTAAACAATCAATCACAGCTGCTGTCAGCACAACAAATACCCTAACCCTGCTTTTTATATCTCGCTCTGGCCTTTTCCTTCTCTCTGCGGTAAGTGTTTCCTGCCTGATGCGTTGGACTTTAACTCTGCCATCTAAATAGGTACTTATCACTTAACATGGAGGTGATGGCTTGACATGTTTTCTGTCTCCTGCCCTCCCCTGCATAGTGGGGAAGCAGTCAAAGTGTTGTTAATAGCTGTTATCACTTGGGAACTGTAACCCCAATGCAATGAGTGATAGCAGCCTCTGCTGTGCTTTATAACAGCACCAGAAGTATCAGTGTTCCAATCCGTGAACACCAGCATCTTTTATTTTCTGGTACTTTTTCAAGGCCCAGAAAACTCTCCGACTCCCACTGGCCCTTTTATGGGTATCCAAACCTGACTTCAAGAAGACTTAAAGGCATTTAATACAGCAATGTGTGATGATGGAATGCAAACCTCAGCTTTCTGGTTTCTGACAACTTGACCCTTAGTTTGTGTCACACCTGAGGCCAGTGTACTAATGCCTATGCTTCAAAGGGAACTGAGGGAGAAAAAGACTTGCTCCAGCTTGCATGGATGAATGATACATCCATGCTCTGCCCTTTCGTAACATCATAACCACATCAAACCACTTCAAATCTACATCAAACTGCATCATAGCATTGGTCCATTTAACTGAATACAATCCACACCGACTGGCAATAGCTAATTCTCAGCCTTGCATTGAACTTGAGATTTTTAAAATATAAATATACTGTAAGATTTAGGCAATTTTCTGAAATCTTAAAGAAAGTATTTCAATAAATTTCTATTTGGCTATTTGAAGAGAAGTCATGCTTGAACTTGATTTCAGTTTAGAGCACCTTTATTGTCTATCACACAGTTCACAAACTATGTTTGAACTAATCAGAGCCAGTTAGTTTCTATTTCTCTTGGAAAATTAAACAAAGGAAAGAGAGAAAGACATTTTGACCCTAAATTCATTTGCTTGGAAGTAAACTCACTGATTTCAGTAAAGTTTACTTCCAACAAACTATATTTAGGACCACTGCCTTAGATGATCAGTTTCCTATCTTATTTATATAGACCCAATCTTCTTCTTAGTATCTTCTCCCACATGAATACTAGCCGTAAGTACTGACATATTTCAAAGACACATAGACAGTTCTCTGGTTTTTCTCTCTCCCCTACAGCCACAATGAGCAGATTTAATTATTCATCTTTATTGTCTTTTACTTTTAAATATGAAGCCCTGAGGTATTTTGTGATTTCCCCAAGGTCATCATAGAAGTACCTAGCAAAGCTGTTTCTAAGGACTACAGACCCAGGAGCGTTGATATATCATATCTTTCCCAACTCAAACTCTGGAGAGAAATTTCATAAAAGAGCATATTGTCTATATAAAATACCTGGAAACAACTTCATCAAACACTTTCTCCTTTCAGATTTTAATAGCTGGACACAGACAATAATATAGTGCAAAAATGGTCTAATAAGCTATGAAGGAGCTGTGGGAAAAGGAATTTAAAACTGACTGACTGGGCATCTAGATTTAGTGATCAAGTATTCATTAGCCCACGTAGTTAGAAAACAGAACAGAACAGAACAGAACAGAACAAAACAAAACATGTGCAAATAGAAATTGCAAATAAGCTATAAAAATACCCCATCCACTTTACAGAATTTCCACTAGCATGGTTGTTGTTGAGCATTCTGAAAGTTGACATTTACGCATCTGGAGGATGCCCATATTAGGGGAGACTGGACTAGGGTGCTTGATTTTAATAATGTTCTGAAGTCCTAAATTGATAAAATATATTTTTATTTCCAACACTAATTTAATGGTACTTATTTTTTAAAATTTAATCTTATACAGTATTGCTTGAAAATCTATTTAATTTTTGCTTCTTTTACTTTTCTGATTTTCCTCTTAATCAATAAAAATATCTATTAAAATAAAATAAAAACTGGCTCCCATTCAAAAGTACCACCAACTACCTGATAACCCTGAAAAGTTTATTTTGTGGGTGTGGGTGCTTCTGATTCAGAGTCAGTCATTCAGAAGAATGGATGTAGCATTTGGGGTAAATACGATAACCAACAAGTGCAGATACAGTCAAACCTGCTTTCAGAAGCAGTACCACTTCTTAGAGAAGCTTGTTTGGTAAGAATGTCATACGCTACTGGCAACCCCATGCCTGGTATCTTCCTAAAATCTGCCACCAACTCTGCCCTAGGGTCATATTTCTGCCACCAGTTAGAGGAACAAGTGCAGTAAGCACCTTCTTTTATTATTTGGATATGCTAGCAGCCACCCTGGAGATCAAACAGTGAAATCTTTAAAATGCATATTGTAAACAAACGAAGAGTCCTGTGAGTTCCATTTCTAAGGAAGCTATACCAGGTAAAACTAAATTCAAATTTATGCTATGTAATTAGCTGAATTAATTAACCTATTCACTGAAATCATTACTAAGATATCTTACTCATGACAAACTTCAACAACTTCTGTTCTATACAGTTTTCCCAAGCGGCAGATTTCTCAGCAGGAAGAATTCAGCTAACCAAGGTCCTGGGAGTTGTGTTCAACATTGGTTCAGGACCAGGAACAGCAGCCAGAGCAGAGGACAGAGAAAAACTGTAAACTACAGTACACATTTGTGTTTTATCACAACTCCATTCAAAGCATTCATCCCTGCATTCTGCTAAAGAAGTCCTTTTGGAATTTCATGCTGATGACAGCTGATGAAGATGTGTTAAGCATCAAGAGAAAAGTAAAAGAATTTCTGAATCTTAAGGAATGACCAGGAGTTGCCCAGGCAGTACTTACTGTACTCTAATCAGTAATTCTAGTAATGCATAAAGAAAGACAGTATTAAACACAAAATAATAATCTAGGATTCACCCCTATAATTGAGCAACGTGACTGAATATACAACAACGCAGGCTTCCCCAATTTTCTGCCCTCCAGATGCGTTGGGACTACAATTCCCAGAAATCCCAGTCAGAGGAAGCCCAAGAGGCAGCTGTAGTCCCAACACATCTGTTCTAACACCTTGTCATGAGTATCATGAGTAACAGTTCCTTATGGGTAATAATGCAGCAAATTACAGCAGTACACTAGGTGTAGGGAATCTGTGGCCTTCCAGATGCTGAGGAACTACAATTCCCAGGACAATCAGCCAGCACAGTCAATGGTGACTTTGGCCTTGTTTTAAATATACTTTTTGTGAAAGTATAATTCACAAAAGCCAGCTCTTCATCCAAATGCTAATAACAATTCTCAGGCCAAATGCCTGAACAAAAGAATTCAAAAAATCCCTCTCTGAATATTCTTTCAGGGGAGAAGGTGCACAGGAGGAGAGAATCTCTGTATATGGTGCCAGCAGATGTGTATTCTTGGTTACATAGGACCCCTATACTATCCTGCTTTAATCCCCTCCCTCAAAACAAATTAGATTCTTTGTTGTTTGAAGCTTCAAAGACTCATCCCTGCTGGGAGGAAAGGACTTTTATTGGTTATCTAGTAACTGTCACAGATATTTACCTCCAAACAGCTAATATGCTGATTTAACTCTTTTTCAGGCTGGAGGTTTGAAGAGATGAGTTATCACAAGCCAGGAATGAGCATAAATAGAAAGCATGAGACAAGAGCTTTTCCTCATGCTGCTCTTTCCTTTTCTACATTCTTGAGTCTCAAAGGCAAGTCTGAAGATTCCTGAATTGTAACTGAAGCCTTTCCTTGCACCCTGCATTTTCATGCTTGCCTCAGTTGCATTTGCTATTATCAGAAATCATGGGTCTTAATCTGCCAGAGCAGTACTTAAATATTATAGTATAGGACATAGTACACACACCACTGTTGTCCGATGTTCTAAAGATCAACACACCATAGGAACCTGGAATGTAAGATCTATGAGCCAGGGCAAATTGGATGTGGTTATTGGTGAGATGTCAAGATTAAATATAGACATTTTAGGTGTCAGTGAACTGAAATGGACTGGGATGGGCCACTTCACATCAGATGACCACCAGATCTACTACTGTGGACAAGAGGACCACAGAAGAAATGGAGTAGCCTTCATAATTAATAATAAAGTGGCTAAAGCAGTGCTTGGATACAATCCAAAAAACGATAGAATGATCTCAATTCGAATTCAGGGTAAGCCATTTAACATCACAGTGATCCAAATATACGCCCCAACCACAGATGCTGAAGAAGCAGAAGTAGATCAGTTCTATGAGGATCTGCAGCACCTACTGGATAATACACCAAAAAGAGATGTTATTTTCATTACAGGAGACTGGAATGCTAAGGTGGGTAGTCAGACGACACCTGGAATTACAGGCAAGCATGGTCTGGGAGAACAAAATGAAGCAGGACATAGGCTGATAGAATTTTGCCAAGACAACTCACTGTGCATAACAAACACTCTCTTCCAACAACCTAAAAGACGACTTTATACATGGACTTCACCAGATGGTCGACACCGAAATCAGATTGACTACATCCTTTGCAGCCAAAGGTGGCGGACATCTATACAGTCGGTAAAAACAAGACCTGGAGCTGACTGTAGTTCAGATCACGAACTTCTTATTGCACAATTTAGAATCAGACTAAAGAGAATAGGGAAGACCCACAGATCAGTTAGATATGAGCTCACTAATATTCCTAAGGAATATGCAGTGGAGGTGAAGAATAGATTTAAGGGACTAGATTTAGTAGATAGGGTCCCAGAAGAACTATGGACAGAAGTTCGCAACATTGTTCAGGAGGCGGCAACAAAAAACGTCCCAAAGAAAAAGAAAACCAAGAAGGCAAGATGGCTGTCTGCTGAGACACTGGAAGTAGCCCAAGAAAGAAGGAAAGCAAAAGGCAACAGTGATAGGGGGAGAGATGCCCAATTAAATGCAAAATTCCAGAGGTTAGCCAGAAGAGATAAGGAATTATTTTTAAACAAGCAATGTGCGGAAGTGGAAGAAGACAATAGAATAGGAAGGACAAGAGACCTCTTCCAGAAAATTAGAAACATTGGAGGTAAATTCCAGGCAAAAATGGGTATGATCAAAAACAAAGATGGTAAGGACCTAACAGAAGCAGAAGAGATCAAGAAAAGGTGGCAAGAATATACGGAAGATCTGTATAGGAAGGATAATAATATTGGAGATAGCTTTGACGGTGTGGTCAGTGAGTTAGAGCCAGACATCCTGAAGAGTGAGGTTGAATGGGCCTTAAGAAGCATTGCTAATAACAAGGCAGCAGGAGACGACGGTATCCCAGCTGAACTGTTTAAAATCTTGCAAGATGATGCTGTCAAGGTGATGCATGCCATATGCCAGCAAATTTGGAAAACACAAGAATGGCCATCAGATTGGAAAAAATCAACTTATATCCCCATACCAAAAAAGGGAAGCACTAAAGAATGTTCAAACTATCGAACAGTGGCACTTTTCACATGCCAGTAAGGTAATGCTCAAGATCTTGCAAGGTAGACTCCAGCAATTCATGGAGCGAGAATTGCCAGATGTACAAGCTGGGTTTAGAAAAGGCAGAGGAACTAGAGACCAAATTGCCAATATCCGCTGGATAATGGAGAAAGCCAGGGAATTTCAGAAAAACATCTATTTCTGTTTTATTGACTATTCTAAAGCCTTTGACTGTGTGGATCATAACAAATTGTGGCAAGTTCTCGGTGGTATGGGGATACCAAGTCATCTTGTCTGCCTCCTGAGGAATCTGTATAACGACCAAGTAGCAACGGTAAGAACAGAGCACGGAACAACGGACTGGTTTAAGATTGGGAAAGGAGTACGGCAGGGTTGTATACTCTCACCCTACCTATTCAACCTGTACGCAGAACACATCATGCGACATGCTGGGCTTGAGGAATCGAAGGCTGGAGTTAAAATCGCTGGAAGAAACATTAACAATCTCAGATATGCAGATGATACCACTTTGATGGCTGAAAGCGAGGAGGAGTTGAGGAGCCTTATGACGAAGGTGAAAGAAGAAAGTGCAAAAGCTGGGTTGCAGTTAAACCTCAAAAAAACCAAGATTATGGCAACGAGCTTGATTGATGACTGGCAAATAGAGGGAGAAAAAGTGGAGGCAGTGACAGACTTTGTATTTCTAGGCACAAAGATTACTGCAGACGCTGACTGCAGCCAGGAAATCAGAAGACGTCTACTTCTTGGGAGGAGAGCAATGGCAAATCTTGATAAAATAGTTAAGAGCAGAGACATCACACTGACAACAAAGGTCCGCATAGTTAAAGCAATGGTTTTCCCTGTAGTAACCTATGGCTGTGAGAGCTGGACCATAAGGAAGGCTGAGCGAAGGAAGATAGATGCTTTTGAACTGTGGTGTTGGAGGAAAATTCTGAGAGTGCCTTGGACTGCAAGAAGATCAAACCAGTCCATACTCCAGGAAATAAAGCCAGACTGCTCACTTGAGGGAATGATATTAAAGGCAAAACTGAAGTACTTTGGCCACAATAATGAGAAGACAGGATACCCTGGAGAAGAAGCTGATGCCAGGAAAAGTGGAAGGCAAAAGGAAGAGGGGCCGACCAAGGGCAAGATGGATGGATGGTATTCTGGAGGCGACGGACTCAACCATTGGGGAGCTGGGGATGGTGACGGCCGACAGAAAGCTCTGGCGTGGACTGGTCCATGAAGTCACGAAGAGTCGGAAACGACTGAACGAATAAACAACAAACAGACACCACTAGAAGCTTATGATAGAATGTGACACAACGACTCACAATGTCATGAAGCACATTTTTGCAAGGAAATATGGCCAGCCTCATAACCCTGTAGCCCTGTAGTTTAACCCTGCACTAACTGTAACACTATCCCTGTGACCCAACACAGGAAGAGTTGGGAACAGAACAGGCAGGGATGCTGGCACGCTCAGATATCAGAGCATCCAAAATGAAGCTCAGGGTTTAGAGGCCAATACCAATCACATTCAGAACTATTTTAGAATAGTTGTTCTGCCAATTTTCTAAATACCTTCACTATGCACCAAGATACTACTCTGAGGGATCTGTATGCATAAATACAGTAATGGCTTTAACAAGTGTCCTCTGCCCAACAGTTGTTGTAGAGTAAGGCAGCCTTGGATGGATGGATGGATGGAAAGAAGGAAGGAAGGAAGGAAGGAAGGAAGGAAGGAAGGAAGGAAGGAAGGAAGGAAGGAAGGAAGGAAGGAAGCCATGTTCTATGTACCACAGAGGAAAATAGGTGAAGACAGGAAGGAGAAAGTAGATCAGATAAGGAATGGAATGTTTGTAGAAACAGGGAAGATAATGGAAGTTAACAAAAGATTGCTTGATTTGGCTCACTTACCTTGGGAGTGCCTGGGGCCATGACATCCTTCAGTATAGCATTCTTACTGTCAAGATAGAAGAAAAAAGAGCACATAAATATATGCAGGGTAACCTCCTCCCAAAGGAGGATCTCAAAGTCTTGTTTCTTGTAAAACCCTCTCCATAACACTCATATTCATCTGAGCAAACCTCTGCTTACGCAAGAGCTAGAAGATCACCATTCTACCATACTCCTACCATCCAACTTCCTTTCATTATTGTTAATTAAATTTGCATCCCACTTTTCCTCTTTGAAACATGGAAGCTGGATAGGGACTGATGTTGGAATTTCTAGTATCCAAGGCCAAACTTCAGCCACCAAACCATAGGAAGTCTCTATAGCACTTCAGTTCTATACCATAACTACACAGGACATTGGTTTGGGGAGCAATTTTTGAGGTAGTGTTCAAAAGCTTCTATCACTATAAAATACAGTATGTAAGGGCTCAATACAGTATGTGAGGGCAGCTAAGCCACATATGGGTCATGATACAAGGAACATATTACACCCATGCTGAAAGATCTGTATTCGTTGGTAATTGTTTATCAGATATAATTTAAGATACAGGTTTAATAATTAAAGCTCTAAATATTGTAGCTTGAATATGAACCACTCTGGACATAAAATTTAGAAGGAGAGAGTGCTCCTTTGCAAGAGACATGGGAGATAGCCTTCTGTTGCTTCCACGGTATGGAATATAATCTTTCAGGAGCTGCACTTGGCAACCAAACTTTTAGCTTTCTTGAAAGGAATTAAGACCTACCTTCTCAGCCATGCCTTCTTTGTTTGAATTAGTGTAATAGTGATTTTGACATTGTGATTAGATTTTCAGTGTTTATGTGTTTTAAAAATTATTATTAGCCACCTTGAGTGCCATACAACAAAGGTGGGATATGAATAGTATATAAATGAATAAATAAAGAAGTAATTTTTAAAAAGGCCATTCAACAGGACTCAGTCCACTTTTGGATCCCCCATACAACTTAGCTCAGAGGGGCCTTTAAATACTTAAATATCTGTGGGAATTGAGCATAGCAGCAATGTGTTAAAGGAAACAAGATCTAGAAGCTGGGAAGATATCCCGTAGCCCTCTGTATGTTACATGGAATTCTATAGCATATTTTTGTTGTTGTTGTTGAGTGAGTTATTTATTTATTTATTTATTTATTTATTTATTTATTTATTTATTTCATTTACATCCCGCCCATCTCCCCCACAAGGAGGGACCCTGGGCAGTTCACAACAATTTAAAAGAATTAAAACAATAAATATCAATAATAACAATATAAAACTACACACACACACACACACACACACACATATACATACACACACACACACACACACATATATATATATATACACACCTACAGCATCATATAATTTAATCCAAAGGTGGTAGATCTTATTCCACTGATCAACAAGGCTGGTCGAAACAGATCTAAGGGGCCAGCCAACCCCAAGACTGGCTATTCCCCTCCCCTCCCCACGCCTGATGACATAGCCAGGTCTTCAGGTTTTTTCTAAAGTCCAGGAGAGAGGGGGCCGATCTTACTTCCCGGGGGAGAATATTCCAAAGGGCAGGGGCTACTGCAGAGAAGGCACGCCTCTTAGACCCCGTCAGGTGGAACTCTCTTGCAGACGGGGTTCGTAGCGTGCCCTCTCTGCAGGACCGGGTGGGACGGGTCGATTGAACAGGGATGAGCCGGTCCTTCAGGTAACCTGGACCCATGCCATGTAGGGCTTTAAAGGTAATAACCAACACCTTGAACTGAATCCGGAAGCAAACTGGGACCCAATGCAGCTCACGGAGCAAAGGTGTTATATGTGCCGATCTTGAGGCACCTAAGATGGCTTGTGCGGCCGCATTTTGAACCAGCTGAAGCTTCCGGACGCTCCTCAAGGGTGGCCCCATGTAGAGCGCATTACAATAGTCTATCTGGGAGATGACCAGGGCATGAGTGACTGTTCGAAGGGCCTCTCGCTCCAGGAAAGGGCGTAATTGGCGCACCACACGAAGTTGTGCAAAGGCCCTTCTGGCCACGACTGCCACCTACTCTTCGAGCAGGAGTCGTGAGTCCAGGAGGACCCCCAAATTACGCACCGGGTCTGTCTGAGGTAGTGCAACCCCATCCAGAACTAGAGATGATAAATTCCTAGATATCAAGGGGCCATTAATCCACAGCCACTCCGTCTTACCAGGGTTCAGCTGAAGCCTGTTGTTCCCCATCCAGACCCCTACAGCCCCCAGGCACTTGGACAGGGTAGTCACAGCATCACTTACTTCTCCCGGGATGGAGATGTATAACTGTGTATCATCAGCATATTGATGATATCTCATCCCATGGAGATGGATGATCTCGCCCAGTGGTTTCATGTAGATGTTAAATAGGAGAGGAGAGAGTACTGAGCCCTGCGGCACTCCACAAAGGAGGGGCTGTGGACCCGATCTCTCCTCCCCTATCAACACCGATTGGGAGCGGCCCTGGAGGAAGGAGGAAAACCAGCGCACAACCACGCTGCCCACCCCCAACTCCCTGAGCTGCTCCAGAAGGATACCATGGTCGATGGTATCGAAAGCCGCTGAGAGGTCAAGGAGAGCCAGGATGGATGCACTGCCTCCATCCCGCTCCCGCCAAAGATCATCCATAAGCGCGACCAATGCTGTTTCCGTCCCATATCCTGGCCTAAAACCTGACTGAAAGGGGTCTAGATAATCCGTTTCATCAAGAATCCTCTGGAGCTGCAACGCCACCACTTTCTCAACCACCTTCCCCATAAAGGGAAGGTGGGAGACTGGACGAAAATTGTCCAGTACAACAGGGTCCAGCAATGGTTTCTTGAGGAGGGGGCGCACCAATGCCTCCTTGAAGACAGTCGGAAACACCCCCTCCTGCAAGGATGCATTTATCATCGACTGGGCCCAGCCACACGTCACCTCCCGAGCTGATTGCACCAGCCAGGAGGGACATGGATCTAAATCGCATGTGGTGGCATTTACAGTCCGGAGGATCCTATCCACTTCCTCGGGACCAACAGGATCAAACCGTTCCCAGATAACAAGGTAAGTACGTTCCTCAGGCATCTCCCCAGACGATGTTCCACGCTTAGAGTCTAACTTAGAGCGAATCCGAGCGATTTTATCCTGCAGGTGCCTGGAAAATTCCTCAGCACGTCCCTGCAGGTGATTTTCCGAATCACCTTTCCCCAAAAGGGATCGGGTGATCCTGAACAGGGCTGCTGGGCGGCATTCTGCGGACGCAGTAAGAGCGGAGAAATACTGACGTTTCGCCGCTCTTACCGCCACAAGGTAGGCCTTAATCATGGCTCTAGCTTGTGTTCGGTCGGGTTCAGTCTTTGTCTTCCTCCAGCGGCGCTCTTAATCCTCTTCAGGACCCTTAACTCCTCCGTGAACCAGTTTAGTTGTGTCCGACTCTTCATGACCTCATGGACCATAGCACGCCAGGCCTTCCTGTCCTCCACTGTCTCCCAGAGTTTGCTCAAATTCATGTTCGTTACATCGGTAATGCTATCTAACCATCTCATCCTCTGCCGTCCCCTTCTCCTTTTGCCTTCAGTCTTTCCCAGCATCAGGGTCTTTTCCAGTGAGTCCTCTCTTCGCATTAGGTGGCCAAAGTATTTGAGCTTCAGCTTCAGTATCTGTCCTTCCAATGAGCAGTCAGGGTTGATTTCCTTTAGGATTGACTGATTTGACCTCCTTGCAGTCCAAGGGACTCTCAAGAGTCTTCTCCAGCACCACAGTTCGAAAGCATAAATTCTTCGGCGCTCAGCCTTCCTTATGGTCCAACTCTCACAGCCATACATTACTACTGGAAAAACCATAGCTTTAACTATACGGACCTTTGTCGGCAAGGTGATGTCTCTGCTTTTTAATATGCTGTCTAGGTTTGCCATAGCTTTTCTCCCAAGGAGCAAGCATCTTTTAATTTCATGGCTGCAGTCACTGTCTGCGGTGATCTTGGAGCCCAAGAAAATAAAATCTGTCACTGCTTCCATTTCTTCCCCTTCTATTTGCCAGGAAGTGATGGGACCAGATGCCATGATCTGAGTTTTTTTAATGTTGAGTTTTAAGCCAGCTTTTGCACTCTCCTCTTTCACCCTCATCAAGAGGCTCTTTAGTTCCTCTTCACTTTCTGCCATTAGGGTGGTATCGTCTGCATATCTGAGGTTGTTGATATTTCTCCCGGCAATCTTAACTCCGGCTTGTGATTCATCCAGCCCGGCATTTCTCATGATGTACTCTGCATATAAGTTAAATAAGCAGGGTGATAATATACAGCCTTGTCGTACTCCTTTCCCAATTTTGAGCCAATCGGTTGTTCCATGTCCGGTTCTAACTGTTGCTTCTTGACCCGCATACAGGTTTCTCAGGAGACAGGTAAGGTGGTCTGGTACTCCCATCTCTTTAAGACTTTGCCACAGTTTGTTGTGATCCACACAATCAAAGGCTTTAGCGTAGTCAATGAAGCATAAGTAGATGTTTTTCTGAAACTCTCTTGCTTTTTCCATGATCCAGCGAATGTTGGCAATCTGATCTCTAGTTCCTCTGCCTCTTCGAAACCCAGCTTGCACTTCTGGTAGTTCTCGGTTCACATACTGCTGAAGCCTAGCTTGTAGGATTTTGAGCATAACCTTGCTAGCATGTGAAATGAGTGCAATTGTACTCTAATTATAATTATTATTATTATTATTATTATTATATTATTATTATAATAATTGTAATCTATAGCATATAGATTAATCAAAACCAGCATGTTTTATTCAGGCAACACTTAAATTAAGTGGTCGCTATAGAATCTCTTCCAGTTTAGCTAGGCCTGATGCAAAGCAAAAAGAAAAATAAAGACACACAGCTTCATTTGGTTGGCTCTTCATACTGCCATTAGGAGAGAAACTTGGATGAAACCACAGCTCAATACAGTATGTGAGGGAGTCTATTTCTAGATTATAGGTGTTCTAGAAAACCATCAACATATATATTTATTATTAATATTATTATAATAGATCCTGCCTTTATTTTGTACAGCTCAAGGTGGCATACATAATGCTCCTGCCTCCTATATTCCCCCAACAACAACCCTGTGAAGTGGGTTGGGCTGAAAGAGAGAAACTGGCCCAAAGTCCTGGCTTTCATGGCTATGAAAGGACTAGAGTTCACGGTCTCCTACACCACACTGGCTCTCATTTAGTGCATTTCTATAAAAACTATAGTTTGCTGTGCTATGGGCAACAAGCAGTGTGTTACCTCCTGTGTCTACCAATATTGAGATGTAGATACTACTCAAAAACTACAGTATTCATCCTCCTGTTTGACCCAATCCTCTTTCCACATAATTGCCAAAGCACATTGACAAATGGCACCTCCATGGGCTGAGTTGTTCACATGAACTGCTCTGTTACTCTGTATGCCATCAGTCCTCTCCATTCAGAAACAATTTGATGTTCAGCTACATTTCTAATTCTGAGTAAATGACATTTCTCACCAGTTCCAGGCATTCACAAAACACTTGGGCCAGTTCATACAACAGCTCTTGAATAGAATATACAGTATATACAAAGTCTCAGGAATGAAAAACATGGACCTCATATAGGACTGGGTCTGAAGAAAAGACAGCACAGGCTGGGTGAGGAGAAAATAACTAAAATTAGATAGGCTTTTCTGCAAGCTGTAGGAATTCCTTCTCTATTTGGTTGGCTGATTTGTTAATTTCACTCCATTTCTATTTAACGGCTGGAAGGAGGTTCACACCACGGTGATCCTCCCGCTTTCTCCCTTCCTTCCCTGGAGCAAGATGCTTCACATTTAATAATGCCTTTCAACCTCACTCGAGACAGGTTAAATTTGAAACAATTACATATCAAAGGCGATGGGGCGGGGAGACCCCACACTGTAATTTTTTTGGTTATTAAAGTAATCTCTCTCATGTAAATTCTCTCGCTAACATGCCACAAACAGCATTAGGAAATAAATGATTTCCCCATGATTCGATTTACCAATACAAAGCACCTGCAACAGGCAAAAATGGGGCTCTGAAATATGTTACTGGAGCTGATGTTTTGCACTGCATGACTCCCACAGCTGGAGATCCCACTCTATAACTTGGGGAGGGTGGGTGATGGATGGATGGGGGTGGTAGTTAGGGGATTGGGAGGAGATGGTGGAGAGAAAGAATTGTACTTAATAATAAAATTTGTATGCAAGTCAGCATCCCAAGCTAGGGATGACTGATTGGCAGCCAGAAAGTATTAAAAAGGCTTGCTAAACAGATGCTGACAATAGAACAAGACGTATCAAATCAAATCTATTCCAGAAGCATTAATACACACATACGCGCGCACACACTTTTCTTCCCAATCACAGCAATATGGGAGACATCAATAAATTTTTATGAGACTTTCAGAAGATCAACATGCTACTGGATGTGACAAAAAAGCAATGTGGCTGTCATGTTCGCTTTGTTGGGGACACTTTAGCCCCAGATGTCGAGCTGTGGCAGCAGTGAGTAGAAATTGAATTTGGCTGGCTTTAATCTGCCTTTCGTTGGCAGATGGCTAGATGCTGTAAAATGAAGCAAAGAGGGTTGTTTGGGAAGGGTTGTCTCCTAGAGGCTGTTTCCTTCTATGTAGTACTTGCCTTTACAAAAAAGCTGGCGACTTCTTTGCCACAATCTCAGCATTCCCTAAAATGGAAGCCCAAAGTCATCCTCATATTACAAAGGGACAGGAGACCTAGTTAGCCAGATCTTACCAATAAAGAAATATGGGTACAGAGGTGTGTGTACATATAAGATAGGGATGAAAGGTACTGATAGTGAGAACACCAAATTATTTTAGGCAGCATAAAATATGCTACATAAAATTCAATCAAGTTTTATTTTCTTAAAAGTAGTGGCATTTAATGTACTAAGAATATTTCGGCAGAGAGTGGGTGTCTTTGATTCTACACTGAGAGGCAATGAAATGCAAATACTATCTGTCAAAATAATTTAACTAATAGTAATCCAAGTTATTAACTTTGAGTATAACATTTTGATCTTTGGATATGGCTTTAAAAAATAAAGACAGGCATTATGAGGTCAAACCACAGATTTACCCAATCTCCTATTCTTTTAACAGTAATTTATATTGCTTCCTTTGATATAAGGACACAAAATCCAATCTACACATTTCTTCCACCTCAGCCTTCTCTTCTTGAATCTAAAACTGAAGTCAGAAATTATGTTTTTAATTACATAATTTCTGTATACCTTGACAAATGTATTATGGTGCTTCTCTTTTTACATGTCCTTCATGCAGAGATCATTACAGAGTTACTAGCTGAAAGCTATAAGCAAAGAAAAAAATTCCTTCCTATAAACAGTGCTGGAAAATTAAAAATGGTAAAGAAAATCATGACCTTTAAAGTTCAAACACCTTTCAGCACCTTTTAAAAATTTTTTGCTCCAGGCCCTTGCAAAGAGCACAATCTTTGGAGACTTCAGAATTCTCTTTAATCACTAAGCAAGTCAGCAGTGGTCTGAAATGATCACACATTTACATAGTAATAACCTCAGACAACACTCCCAACATTATTTCATAGCCAGCATATTGCCACACAGTGAGCGATCCATGTGGTTTAAATTATAACCCATACATAGGAAATTAGTTGCTGGCTATGATCTTCACAGGTTTGTCTGACACTTCTAATTAAGATGATTTACATAGAATTATCCTTTGAAAGCAAAAAATTGTGTTTTGCTAGCTAATAAAATATAATTACTACATACCCCTACCTACCCACCCTTTACAAGTTACAGTTAGTTTTAATCTGTTTGGGGAATTGTTTATCCAGTTCATTATGATAACACAGCTTACTTGCCCCTTTTATATGGAAGCAAATTACAAGGAAAGAGTGATCAGGTGGAAGAGAGATTACCTTAAAGAGATGGGGAAGCTTGATAGGCAGGATATTTATTGTTGAGGCTTTGTATCCTGTCCAAGATTAATTTAGTTTTCATGATGACCCTTTTTATAAAGAAAAATGCCATGTGCATATCTATACCAGTTTGATCTAGAGCCAGTTTGGTCTAGTGGTTAAGGTGCTGGGCTAGAAACCAGGAGTCTGTGAGTTCTAGTCCCGCCTTAGGCATGAAAGCTGGCTGGGTGACCTTGGGCCCGTCACTCTCTCTCAGACCAACTCACCTCACAGGGTTGTTGTTGTGGGGAAAATAGGAGGGGGAAGGAGTACCAGGTATGTTCGCCGCGTTGAGTTATTTATAAAAATAATAAAGGTGGGATAAAAATTAATTAATTAATTAATTAATTAATTAAATATATACAAATACATGTGGAAGTATTTGGTAATACGTCCATATGCTGAGAAGCTAACTATTTTATAGTTTGCAATCTGTAACATCAGCGTTCTAATAATTTAATATAAAGGTAAGAAGCAAGTTGATAAAGGACTAGTCAAAGCCATGAAAAATTCTCCTCTGCAAACCCTACTAAAATTAATGAGAGTTACATAAGAACATTGTAATCCACTGGCTGTCAGGATGCCATCCTGCCATGGCACCAGGAAGAGACATTCTGTCACATCACAAGAACTGGCAGAGCCATGCGAGACACCCCAAGGGAGAAACGGCCAAACGTGCAAAATGCTGGCGACAAAGTGTTTGTGTATTCGCCCCTCGCAGACTATGCTAATCGAGGAACCGCGATGAGCGCTTCAGCACCCAGGACAGATCAAAGGACACTATTGTGTTTTCAATGGATCGGACTCAGGAAGAACTAGAATCAAAGGACAATGGGGGGGGGCAGTTGACTTGCAAGTTCCTGGTGGGGAGGGGGAAATCTCAGGACTTTAACCTGCCGGCTGCGAGAGCCTCCTTATTAGAATCTTTCAAATAACATTTATGAGGTGGATATAGTTAAAGCTTTCCATGTTTACTCTGAACCAGTCTTTACAGCAAATAAATGATATTCCACCTGAGATTGCAAAATGCTGGTATGATGCAATGCAACAGGAATTAGATTCCTTGAAAGAAAATAAAACTTGGAAATTAGTTAATCTACCTCCCAATGAACGTTGTCTGGGTTGTAGATGGGTCTTCAAACTAAAAAAGGATGCTAGTGGGAAAATTCAAAAATACAAAGCAAGGTTAGTTGCTAAAGGATTTTCTCAAAGAAAACATTTAGACTTTGACAAAACCTTTGCACCTGTTACAAAGGGTGAATCAATCAGATTGTTGCTGGAGGTTGCTGCACAAAAAGGAATGTCAGTTCATCATTATGATATTCAAACTGCATTTTTCTATGGTGAGTTAGACCAGAAATTGTACATGCAACAACCACCTGGTTTTGAACAAGGTAAAAATTTAGTGTGTGAACTACAAAAATCAATTTATGATTTGAAACAAGCAGCTTGCTGCTGGAACCTAAAATTAGATGAAAAACTGCAAAGTTTTGGTTTTGAAAAAGGAATAGCAGATCCATGTGTTTATGTTAAGAAAGACAAACAAAGTTTTATGTACTTGTGTTTGTATGTTGATGATTTAATGTTACTTACTTCATCAGACAAACAGCGACATGAATTTGAAACGTACATGAAGAACAATTTTACATTAAAGAATCTTAGCATAGTGACAAATTACTTAAGCTTGGAAATATACAGAGAAAAAGATGGTAGTTTCCTGGTAAGCCAAAGTAACAAGATCAAGAGACTCCTAGACCTCACTGATCATAAGTCAACTTCTGAAGCTATAATACAGTATGCTGGCTCAACAATTGCCTGGCATTCTAAGAAACAGACACTTGTTGCTCTATCTACAGCAGAAGCAGAATTTTATAGTCTAGCGCAAATCTGTAATTAGATTGTATGGTTAAACAATTATTAAAAGATATAGGCATGGAATTGCACCAGGCTGTAACTGTTTTTGAAGATAATCAAGCTTGTATTCATATGGCTCAGTCTGAGGGTTGTAGAAACAGAACTAAGCATATTGACATATGATGCTATCATGTCAAGGATTTAATAGCCAAAGGTGAAATCATGTTAAAGTATTGTGACTCGAAAGACATAATTGTTGATTTTCTAACAAAGCCCCTTGCTGCAGTAAAACACAAGCAAGGGGCTTTGTTAGAAAATCGGCAATTACCTTATTAGGTAATCACCTACAAACTTCAGCAGTAAGAGAGGTACTGAAACAGTTGCTCCAAAATCAATTGTATGCTAAGTTGTCAAAGTGTGAATTTCATAGAGAGCAACTAGATTACCTGGGGTACTGAGCATCAAGCAAGGGGATTGAAATGGACCAGGGGGAAGTATGGGACGTAGTGGCTTGGGAACCTCCCCGAACTAGAAGGCAATTGCAGAGATTTTTAGGGTTTGCAAATTTCTATTGGCAGTTTATCCCCAACTTTGTGCAGGTGGCTCTGCCCCTCACCAATTTGTTAAAAACTAAGGGGAAGGGAGACCCGAAGGTAGCGAAGGGACCCCGGGCAGCCATACCGTGGATGGCTGAATGCCAAACGGCTTTCGAGCAACTAAAATCATTGTTCACCTCAGAGCTGATATTAAAACATCCCGACCCCACAAAGCCCTGGTCATACAGGTCAACGCATCAAATATGGCAGTAGAGGGAATTCCATTACAAAGGGACGAGGAAGAAAAACTGAGACCTTGCGCCTATCTCACGCAAATTCTCCGACACAGAGTGCCGTTGGCACGTGTGGGAGAAGGAAGCGTTTGCGGTGCACTGGGCATTGATAAATTGGAGACATTTACTAGAAGGGGAAACTCATCCTTTCGAGGTCTGGACAGATCATAAAAATTTAGAAGCACTATGTACCCTGAGGAAGTTAAACCCCAAGCAGGCTAGGTGGGCGCAGTTCTTTAGCAGATTCAATTTCACTCTAAAGTACTTGCCTGGGTGAAAACATTTTCTGGCTGACGCTTTGTCCTGATTGCCACAACACAATAGCCAAAGGGAAGAGGTAATAGATGCGATCATCCCTACCCGGCAGTCAGGGATGGCAGTGGTCACTAGGAGCCAGAAGCCCACACCCTCCCTGAGTGTAGAAGGGGACATGCAAAACGAGCTGCGCTCAGTGTTAAGGGCTGATGCGTGGTTGCAAACTAACAAAGACAAACTGACAGAGAAACAAGAATTTTGGTGGAGTGGGGATGGGCTGTATATCCCAGAGCCACTGAGAAGGAACATACTTGAAAGATGCCATGATGAGAAGTCAGCTGGGCATTTCAGGTTCCTGAAAACTTTACACCTATTAAGACGACAATTCTGGTGGCCAACCCTATGTAAAGACGTAGAAGGGTATGTAGCCAGTTGCCCAACCTGTGCCATGACCAAGAGAGTGGGGGGTAAACCCAGAGGGCTGCTGAAGAATGTAGCCAGCCCCACACAACCTTGAAAACAGATAGCCATGGACTTTAGAGTAGATTTACCAGAAAGCCATAAGAAAACAGTGATTTGGGTAGTAACCGATTTGTTTTCAAAGCAAGCTCATTTCATCCCATGCACCAGCATACCCACTGCAGGGCAACTAGCCAAGATGTTTGTAGAGCACATTTATAGGTTACACGGGACCCCTGAATGAATTATCAGCGATTGAGGGGTACAGCTCAGTTCTAAATTTTGGAGGGCGTTTCTAAAGATGATTGGCATGGGCCAAGGGCTAAGCTCCACCCACCATCCAGAGATGGACGGGGTGTGTGAACATACTAACCAAGTGTTAGAACAATACCTCAGATGTTACGTCAGCTACCAGCAGGACAATTGGGTAGATCTACTTCCATTTGCTGAAGTAGCTTACAACAGTTCAGTACACCAGAGTACAGGGTTCTCCCCTTTCCAAGTGGTGAATGGGCAGGTATTCGTAGCATTTCCAGAATTACCCACAGATAAGTCCGAAAGCGTCCCATTGGATGAGTGGATAAAACACATAGCTGAGGGGTGGCCAGGGATAGAGAATGCATTAAAAGATGCTAAGGAAAATTACAAGAAGTATGCTGACCGCAAGTGGGCACCAGAGTGGCCACTGAAGGTGGGGGAGAGAGTGTACTTCTCCACAAAGTTTCTAAAATCCTCACAACCTTCAAAAAAGTTGGGTCCAAAGTACGTGGGGCCCTTCCCTATCACCAAAGTGATCAATGTCATGACAGTACAGTTACAGTTACCAAAAACCCTGAGGAAAATCCATCCCGTTTTCCATTGTAGTCTACTGAAGCCTGTTAAAGGCTCAGAACACTGGCACCCAGAGCAACCAGCACCCACCCCAGTAATGATTGACAGAGAACAACATTTTGAAGTACAAGAGATACTAGATTCCAGACAGCACAAGGGTTTTGTTTTTTTTGCAGTACTTAGTTCAGTGGAAACATTTTCCCAAATCCCAGAGCGAGTGGGTGGACAACCATCATGTAAAGGCACCTAGCTTAGTGAAGAGATTTCATGACAGATTCCCAGCAAAACCAAAATAGAGGATTGAGAGAGGGAGTGAGAGAACTGGGTGATATGTATTGTTTGTTTCTTTTTGCATTCTGAATGAGGGGGGAGGGTTATTTTCAGGGGAGCGGTATGTCATCCTGCGATGGCGCCAGGAAGAGACATTCCGCCAGATCACAAGAACTGGCAGAGCTGTGCGAGACACCCCAAGGGAGAAACGGCCAGACGTGCAAAATGCTGGCAACGAAGCATTCGTGTATACAGCCCTTGCAGACTATGCTAATTAAGGAACTGCAATGAGCGCTTCAGCACCCAGGACAGATCAAAGGGCGCTATTGTGCTTTCAATGGATTCGGACTCAGGAAGAACTAGAATCAAAGGACAATGGGGGGGGGGCGGTCAACTTGTAAGTTCCTGGTGGTGGTGGTGGAAATCTGAGGATTTTAAACTGCCGGCTGCGAGAGCCTCCTTACTCGAATCTTTAACGGATGATGGATCACTGGCTTTAATAAAGATTCCTTCATATTCCCAAGTGACTTGTGTATGGAATTCTGATTTAATAGCTCAAGGATCAAGTTCATCACACTGGCCTCTTAATATTTGGCCTGAAAAAGAAGCTTTTAGGACCTCAAAGTACGCTTCTATCATTATAAGCACAGTTGCTCCAATGAGATGTTGCCTTTTTTTTTACTCCATGTTTCAACAAATGTGATTACTAATATTTTAATTTAAACTGAACATTCATATTCTGATGTCAAAAACATAATAATTTAGTTAATTCCCCTAAAATGTACATCAAAAGTACATTGCATTTTCAATAGTGCAACATAACACTTTCATAAGTCTTTCCATTTTGCGCTACCGTATCTGTTTTGTAAAACCACATCTGCTCCTTCAAAGTTCTTCATCAAAAACAAAATACATTTTTCAGTTTGTCCATATTGTTTTGGATGACAGCTAAACAGATAAACCTATAATTTGTCATCCACTACATTGATAAAATTATAGCATTCAGCAATACCCTTCAGACTGTACACACTGTAAGTACTTTGGAGAAAGTTAAAGGCTCAATAATTACACAAAGATATCTGGATGCTATAAAAATACAATAAATAAATAACAAATAATATCCAGCTCTCTGATTAAAAAAAAAAGCCTCAGGTAAGAGAGAGGAAAATTACTATGTTAAAACCTTAGAATGCTCTTGACACCACCAGCCACTTAAACCATTATTCTGATGTGTTATAAGGCTGTCCAGAATATATCCCATGCACATAATAAGTATGCACATTTATCCTGAGATGGACTCACATAACATTGCAAACCAGTTTTGGCCTAGGTTATGTGAACTAAGCCAACTGTGATTTATTCAATAAGAAGTTAAGTAAACCATAGCTCGTAGGATGTGTGAACTAAGTTTCTTAATACTGAGCAACTGTTCGCTGAATAATCCCTGAGATACCTCCTAGGCAATCTGTTAACAAGATCATGGAGCATTTCTTAGCTCCAACTGAGATGAAAGAAGTGACTGGAAAGCACTCAGCATTCAGCAATCATCTCATTCAGCATTTTAATAGTAGCCTGACTGGTTCATGTCATAAGCATTGGAAATTAAGCCCCTTGGTAACCATTTCTTTTTGGGATCAACATATTGTCTGCAAATTCCTGCCTACACAATGTTATCCAACAGTAAAACATATTAAAACAGATCAGAGAAAAATGTTGGTTTTGTACACATAAGAGTAACCAAAATAAAAGGTCACAAAAGCAGCAGTGAAAAAGTTATCTAAAAGTGGTTTTAATCCAAGACTGTCCCATGGAAGACTGAATGGAGAGGAAGGCTTTTGTGCACACATGCACACACATATGACACATGGTCTAAATTTGACTGGGAAATCTCTGTTAAATATATGATACAAAAGTACTGTGGTCAAATGGAGCAAATACTATGTTGAAAGGTTAATTTTTAGAGTAAGTCATTTCCTTTTGTTAGCTCCACCTCCCACTAGTCCCCACAAAACCTTAAGACAATTTGAACATGATGGTTTATCAATCATTCTGGCTGATAGCTTGTATATGGATTTGCCTAAAATTTACTTAAACCCAGGATTATGTTTGTGTTGCTCTGACATAAGCTTTTCTCTAACAAGTTCATGAATGTAAGTATTTGATGATGTAATAGCAGACTTTTATTTGAAATAAGGCACCTAAGAATATTTATTCATATACCAAGTCAGAACAATTATTCATGTTAAGATCAACTCAGTGCTGAAATAGATTTTTGCCTCTCCTTACAGACCAAACATTCTATGAGCTGAACATTCTCAGGAAATGAAAAGACAGGAACAGAAAAATATGATGCCAGCCAACTGAAGATAAGATAAAAGCCAGAAGGAAGATGAATGTGGAGATGTATCTTAATCCCCAGCTCTGCCTTTAATGCATCATAAGAATTCATACAACTATCCTTTAAGGCAGGTGTCCTCAACCTCAGCCATTTTAAGATGTGTGGACTTCAACTCCCAGAATACTCCAGCCAGAATTGCTGGCTGGAGTATTCTGGGAGTTGAAGTCCACACATCTTAAAATGGCTGAGGTTGAGGAACCCTGCTTTAAGGGGGAAAAAAAAAGACTCAGAAACATTTCCCCAGCCATTCAGGTGCCCAAGGTATCCCACTGCCCATGCTTAAACCCACTTGCCTCTTCAGCAAGGTATTTAGCCTCACCTTTGTTAGCTGATTAGCTCAACCATATGGTGCGCTTTTCATCACCCAAGTAGCTCACCATCACTGGCACATTTAAAATTACAACCTTTATTAACCTTTCTATCCATAGAGGAAACAGAAACCAGGTGACTTGCCAGATTCATTTAACATCATAAGCAAGAACATTGTAGAGCTTGAACTTGTGCAATCTGAGGCCTAGTTCATCGACACTCTGAGGCCTGGTTCATGCTCTGCCATATTTAGAGCCTCAGCCAGAAAATGTGATCTAGCTATATACTCCCACTGGCAAGAATGCAATAAAAGAATTCAAAGGCCTCAACTCCAGAGTCACTACCTGTCCATTTTTAGTAATAAGTATACAGCGTAAGAATCCCACTTTCAAGGATAAGTTGAAATCATCACAACTCAAATAACTAAACCCTTTTTTATGGGCCTTTCTCCTGTTTCTTTAATAGCAGCCATCACAAAGCAATTAAATGGGTGAAGCTTCACCAATGTGATGCTAAGCCTATTTAATTTGCTTCTATGAGGCTGTAGTTAAAAGCACAGGATGCTGGTAAAGGCCTGCAGTAACTCTAACTGTATATACACCTATTCTGAACATGAACCAGGGATGAGGTAAAACTACATTAAGGAGGTAACCTACTATCCTTTTTCAGGATTTGCACTGATCTATGCACAATTTATTATCTTTTGCAAGGAAAATGTGCTGCCACGCAAAATGATGTGACACACACGCACACATTCCCGACAGAGTTGATCACTACACCTGTCATTCTGTTGACAGCATCGGGCTATGCTAAGATAGTGAGTTTTCTATTTGAAACTCATAAAGGCCTACCACTCCCTTTCTCCTTTATGCACTCTTCACTACTTTTTTCTGTGGTTTCCCAGGGAGTTTTTAGTAATGTGTACTGAATGAGAGTGTGATAAGACTTTCAGCCTCAACAGAAGATGGTCTATAAGCATTCTCAAGTTCTCCCACTTGCCTCTTCAAAATTTCATTTACTATGATCATACATATTTCTATCTCAGAGTAGACTGCCAGGCCCTAATAATATTTCCACTCTTGCATGCATTTACAGTTGCCAAAGTTCTTGTAGACAGTAAAGCAGATGACATTGACAGAACTATGCAAGAGGGCTGAAACATTATTTTAGTCCTGGGAAGCAAGGTAGTATTGGAAGCAACTCAGGCAGGCTCCTCTCTGATTCATTGGGGTATAAGAAGGAGAGGGCATAAAGCACAATCAGGGTTGCAAGACTGATGTCAGCCCCACCAGGTAGACCAGACCAGAAAATCAACTCCACAAGAAGACTAGAACTATATTTTATTGAGATAGCCTGTAATAACAGAATCTTGCAAGCCTGATTGTGCTTTACTTCCCCTCCTTCTTATACCCCATGAATCATGGGTATAAAATGCAGTACCCCAAGTTGGTCACAGCATTCAAGTTATGATTTGACCAATATAGAAAAAAAAAAAGGATGATACTTCTTTTGATCTTGATACTGTACTTCTGTTCATGCAGTATTTGGGGTTTTTTTTTTTTTTTTTTGCAAGTGCATCACTGTTGGTTTATGCTCAGCTTGTGTTCTATCAAGATACTCAGGTCCTTTCTGCATGGACTCTTACCCAGCACAGTCTTCCTAATCATATATTCATGTCTTATATTTTTTCTTTCCAAATGTAAGACTTCGCATTTGTCTCTCTGAAATTCATCTTTCTGTATCTGCCCACTATTCTACCTTGTCTTTTATTTGCTATCCTCCTAACTTCACATCATCTACAAATTTGATAATCATATTTTCTAACCCTTCACCCAAGTAATTTATAAATGTGTTGATGAGCATAAGATCTAAAATAGAGCCCTATGGTATGCCACTGGATAGTTCTTTCCAGCTCAACACAGAGCCATTGACACACACTCATTGGCTATAACCTTTGACCAGCTCTGTATCCATCTAATGGTAGTATTGTCCAGTCTGTATTTAGACATCTTCTTTTCTAGAATCCCATGGGAGACTCTATTGAATGATTTGAAGTCAAAGTACTGTGTCCATCGCATTCCTAAACTGGTCACTATACAAAAAGACCAGGTTATTTTGGCATGACTTATTCTTGCTAAACCCATCCTGGTTCCTGTCAAAACAATGCATTTTTCCCTAAATACAAACTGACTGCTTAATATTCTGTTTGAATTTTGTCTCAGCATCAAACTGACCAGACTATAATGATTTTGTTTCTCTTTTTTAAAGACAGAAACAAGATTTGCCCTTCTCTAATAGAGAGCAATTATTGGTCCTCTCTTATATGACAACCTTTCAGAAACTTGAAAGGTCCTATTATATTCCCCTCTTCCTTCATTCTTTCTCTTTTCAAGTCTAAACACACCCACTTTCTTCAGTCTCTCTTGTAAAACTTGGTTTTTAGTCTTCTGATCATCCTGGTTGCCCTTCCCTGAACCTGTTCCAGTGTCTCTGATCTTTCTTAAAATATTGTGCATTTTAACAGAACAGTTTCTGTCTAATGCAGAACATAGTGGAAACATTGTTTCCTGTGATTTGGAAACTATACTGTTCATGAGCCAAAAATGTGGCTTTTCCATACCTATCTCATTGTGCTGACTCATTTTCAGCTTGTGGTCAACTAACATTCCAAAAGCTTTTTCATGTATACTATTACTAAGCCCCATCCTATACCTGCACATTTTGTTAAATAACTTTGTGTTGTCTATTAAATTTCATTCTGTTATTTTCAATCCACTTTTCTAATGTAGCAAGATGATTTTGAAATGTGTCTTCTAGAATATTAGCTTTCCACCCATTTGGTATCATCTACAAATTTAACAGGCATATGCTATAAAAGGAGGAGGAGGAGGAGAAACTTGAAGGAAAAGAATCTTATGAAGCAACTGACAGAAATCTCAGTGCAAAGCTTCAATAACATGCTTAGACTAGTGGCTATTTACCAAAGAACCTTGCAATACTAAGTGAGGGTGTAACTTGGAGAGAGAAAGAACATGCTGTATGCGAGGGGAAACACAGAAAAAAAATGCCTTCTCCTAGGCCCTTTCAGTGACAAGAATAAAAAATTATATTCCCATAGAATTTATCATATAGCCAATTACAATGTTAATTGGCAAGACCTAGGAATCAATTAATTCACAAAAATTTAATTAAAAATTAAGATAAATCATTAAGATGTTTCAAGCAAAGGCCAAATTCCATGAATTGACTTATCTCTTTCTATAGGGATATGTTAGATACTTTGTAAAATTAAAAGCACAATCCAATAATAATAATAATAATAATAATAACAACAACAACAACAACAACTTTTTTCTTTTTAAAAAATTGCTTGTGTTGTTGAAAGCCTGGTTGCCCTTGAGTGTCTTTGGTGAAGCACAGGAGGCCTGTCATCAGCAGGACTGGGCTGAAGACAGATAAAAAAGTATCGACCAGTCGGACACACAGCTTCTGCTTTATTGATCAGGCGGGAATTTAACTTGCTGTGCATATCCACAGTGTCAGCAAGGGCCACAGGCGAAATTAAAAGTACTTGGCTTGGAGATGTCGCCATGATACCAGGGGAGGGTGGGGGAGGAGGAATGGGGAAGAGGGAAGAAAGGGAAGGATGAACATTTTTAAAAAGCAGATGGGAAAAAATACAAGAGAAACTGATGAGAAAAAGGTTACTGGATGGAGGGAGATGGGGGGGGGCCACCAGGGTTTAATTCTGAATGTAATCCTAGCTAGTCACTGTCTCTAGAAGTCTGCTTAGTTGTCAAGTTGCTTTTAAGATGAGATATTTACCATGTATTTCAATGAGCTTTGTAGAACTAAAAAGTCCCTCACTCATAAATATATCTAATTTAACTCCTGCAAAACTCAGTAAGACTTGAGTGTTACTTGCTTTGGAGGCCTCAGATTGCTGCCTGTTTAGTTTATGACCTTGGGCATAAATCTAGGAGATCAAGACATGTGACAATAGGAGTTATATGTATTTTATGCACTTCATTTACCCTTCCAGAGGATTGGTAATATAGCCTGGATATTCTTGAGGGTTGGCCCCTATGGAGGATTTTGAAATGTGCAGTTATCAGTAGGAGTAGGTTAATTACTGAATAATCCAGATAATACTGTTATATTGCTTATAAGCTGCTTGTAATGTAATTCCTAATGATCAACATAGTTAAGGATGGCAAAACACTGTTTTTTCAAATTTGGTGGGTCTTATCCAGCCATAAGCCTGGTGGGATGCAATGTGCCTGATTTTCTTCTATCTGTTATGGTCTTCTGGCAGTAGTAATGAAAGAGGCTACTGACAATATAATGCAAAAGAAGGGAGGTAGGGGAACATTACATACTGGATATGAATCAAAAATTGAATCTGAGCAAAAAATGGGGACAAACTACAAACGTCACCCTACAATTGCACATTTGAACACATTCCTAAGAGAGAGAGAGATTTTGAATAAGCAGGCATTTTCTTATTGTGCTTCAAGAGGGAAATAATTAAAATTTTCTTTTCTTTTAAAACATACTTTATGTCACTTGTACAGCATACTGTATTTACTGATTGATTGATTTGTTGCAACTACAGATGCCTCTCTGCCAAGGAAATTTACAATGTAATGCAACAACAAACAAAAGTTAGAGATGATGTAGCAGCATATGAGCAGATTCATTCATTTTTCATTCAAAAATGATGGTGTGAAGGTCTGACGTGGCCTTCATTTCTTCTACCTCTTCTCAGGTTGGCAAATGACATATATGGAGGGCACCAGGGTGAAGAGGATGCTTTATCCTCTTTCCCCACTCAGAATTGTACTGGACAACTAGTTCCATGGTGGCCTTGATTATTTCTAGATTGCCCTATCTTCATGAGTACAACTAGACTATGGAATCTAATATTTTACTCTTTGTAGAATCCATCATGAACCTTGGCCATCTTGCCAACTACTGCCAGGTGCTGACACTGGCTATATGTGGAAACAGGTTAAATATACAAATGTTTGTATTCTGCATATTAAAAGCCTGAAGGACTATTTCCAATGAATTGTTTAAGAAATCCGAAATCTGTGGCACAATGGTTGTGGGGAGAGAAAGGAAGAAGATAAGATGGCTTTAGGGATATTTCAAAACTATGAGCCTATTAAGAGTTTTGTTTCAATCAAGATACTGAGTTTTTGGAGAGGGCATTTCAATTCCCAAATCACTTTGCACTGCAGCAATAATTGTCTTATTCCCAAATCCTATCCCAGGCTTCTACAAGGCACAAGCCGCCACTTGGCATTCTGCGGGTTTGAGTAGAAGGGTGGGGAGGGAAAAGACTGCATGCAAATTTCATTTCTGAGCCACTGGTGCTGTTTCAAGTGCCAGGAGCCTCGGAGCCCCTTCTCAGCATTACATATGTAACAGCCTCATTGAACTTGACATGTCAAATTCAGGCCATTTGTGCAAAATCTCCCTTTAATAATACCGTTTCATTTCACTCAAATGAGACTTGAATGCATGTAAAATGGAAAAGGATATTTAAGCGCTAACATTAGGCAGATGTCTTGCCAGAGGCCGATTGAATATATGAGATTTTGAAGTGGTTAACATGATTTCGCTGCTCCCTCTTAGAATATGTCACCTGCTGGGCGATTTCACCCCCACCTTTTTTCCTTTTTAAGTGAAGGATATAAATTGAAAGAAAACAAAACTACAAACTTCAGCTTGGAGGCGATTAACTCCATCTATGCTGGCATGTTCTTCTAAAAAAAATAAACAAGCTTCTATCTTCTCTATAGCAGGCAGTTTAGGAACCTGTATGAAAGTAACAGCAGAATCTGGAAGCAAGGTAGGTGATAGGAAATGTTTTTAAGAGGGGTGGGAAGAACTCTTTCGAGATGATATAATTCAGCCTTCTGTACTGGCAAGATTTCTGCAGATTAAGCCACTCCTAGTAAAAGCCCAAGGAAAAGAAAGACAGAAAAGAAAAAGTACATAGGTAAAGTTGTTGTAATGGTTAATTAATGAATTCCAGCTCCAATAGGCAATAGCACTATTCTGTTCTAATTCTACATAATCAATTTATTAGCTGCTTCATTCACCAAAGCAACTCTAGGCAGTGTACAAAAGAATAAAGATTAAAAATGAAAATACAACAATATAAAATGGAAAGCTATCCGACTACGTCGGGGAACAACAATACCATAAAAACAGCCACCAAGCAGCCACTTGCCTTCCTGGCTTGACTAAACAGGCCACTGAGACAACTGGGACTTGTCTCTCATCTTACAAAATAATGTATTGCAAAAATATTCCTGTATTTGAACACCACACTAGAACCATAACATGGGTCACTGCTAATTCAGCAGGTAAGTAAAAAAAATTCACCAAACATCAAAAGGAGTTGGTTTTATGTTACTCAAAATACATGCTACAAGCCAACATTAAAAAGGTAAAGGTTCCCCCCGCACATTTGTGCAGTTGTGTCCGACTCTAGGGGCCGGTGCTCATCTCCGTTTGTTAGCCGAAGAGCCAGTTGTCCGAAGACACTTCCATGGTCATGTGGCTGGCATGACGCATGCGGAACGCTGTTACCTACCCACCGAAGTGGTACCTATTTATCTACTTGCATTTGCATGCTTTCGAATTGCTAGGTTGGCAAGAGCTGGGGCTAGTGCGGGAGCTCACTCCGTCACGCAGGAGTAGGGATTTGAACCTCCGAACTTGTGATCTTCCGATCGACAAGCCTGGCATCTTACCTGCTGAGCCACCACGCCCCTTTTAAGCCAACATTAGCTTCAGCTGAATTTATTTTTCCCAAATAAAGGTGATATTGCTACTTAAGTAATATCCAAGATAGAATCCAAGCAATGATTGATTTGAAAACAGAGGTGAGTTGACTGAAACAGAACAAACCCAGTTAAAATCAGGACCTTTTTGGGATGCTATCATATTCTAAACCCCAAGTCATGATCTGAAGACGTACAGTACAGCCTCCTTACTGCAGCTAAGTAGACATGGGCCTGGTTAGTGCCTAGAAAACACCCAGAACCCTTGAGTTCAATAATGGAAGAAGATGCAAGATATAAATATAATAAACAAATAAATATAATGTAAACTGAAGCAAAGTTGTAATCTCTGTGATGTTAACAATTCCACTGAGAAACAGAGAAAACACTCAATAGCACCAACAAGGAGGCATGGCTGTAACAAACTCCAGTGCTTTATTGATGTAAATAAAGGTTGTATACTCAGGATGATTACCTTTAAATCTCCTTGGCTATGTATATGAACTTTGAGAAGCAATAAACCATGGCACAACTGGTCCTTTTATGGAGCTGAAGTTAAATGCTTGTGAACCACATCCAAATCACTCTGAAGTGCTGTGTTCATTCCAGTGCCCATTGATGCCGAACACACAGCATGGGCTGGGACAACATTCTCTGATAGGATGTGTCTCCTCCTCTTCTTCACCCCATCCCAACCCCAGCAAAGCAAGAACCTCCCTGTTCCAAGGATGACTTTTCCATTTCATGTTAATAAATAGCAGCTGCTGGCCATTTTGGTTATGACTAGATATAGTGTGGTGTCGTGGTTAAGGTTCTGGACTAGGACCAGGGAAACCTGGATTCAAGTCCACTCTTAGCCACCAAAGCTCCCTGGGTAACTGGGTCAGTCACTCTCTACTTCAGCCCAACCTACTTCACAGGATTGTTGCTGTGGGGAAAAACAGAAGGGAGGAGCAGTATATATGCCATTTTCACCTCCTGAACAAAAGGCGGATATTACAGGTAGTCCTCACTTAACAACCATTTGTTTAGTGATGGTTCAGACTTACGACAGTGCTGAAAAAAACAACTTACAACCAGTCCTCACACTTACAACTGTTGCAGCATCCCTGCAGTCACATGATCACGATTTGGGCACTTGGCAACTGGTTCACATTTATGACCATCGCAGCATCCCAAGGTCATGTGAATGCCATTTTCTACCTTCCCGGTGGGCTTCTGGTGAGCAAAATCAATGGGGAAACTGCATAACTCACTTAACTGCATTTGTAAGCCTACCGTTCACTTCAAGTTGTATTTGCTTATTCAAATGTAGTATGGTATTCCTTGTAATAATTTTAAGTGGTATATATATTACATATGTTATTTTATTTTTGTATCACTCATTTTAATATTTGTATTTTATATTTTTATAATTATGTACAACTGAGAGAATATTAGTCATGAAATGTAAATGAGTAAGACTGTTTTTAAATTTGATAAGGGGCTCATTTACATTGTGATCTAAATGCGTTTTAATATTTAATTGGGACTTGTTAAATTAGATTTAAAACTATTTCAAATCAGAGGGTTTATATTTTAAAGGCCAATGTGTTTACCATGTAGAATTCCAACTTGTACTGGTCAGTGACCGTAATAAATTGAAATTGAATATTTGCTTATTGGAGCATTGTTCTTTTCTTCCCTTTTTTCATTATGGGTTGCTTATGGATATTCTTTTTGTGTACCAGAAGGATGAACGGGAACATGTTCATCCATCAGTGCAGAACCCCCATTCCCAGGGAGCCCCAAAGCAGCCGGACATTTAAGGGGGCTTGTTCCTATCACCAAGTTAGGGCAGGGTCTGCTAGCAGGCTGGTGATTAGCCCCTGGGGCCTGATTGATACAGGAGGCTGAACGCTATGCATTGCAGCAGGGTAGGAGTCATTACTTAATAATTAATAAAGGCTCTGCTATTGCTCTTCCACATGCATACAGCCAGAGCAGTTGAGGGCTGGGAGTAAGCTGTCTCCCCCTTTTAACTGCCGTGGTTATTTAAAGGAATAATGCCATTCTTTTTCATTTGTCAGCTGGCCCACAATGGCCCTTGTCAGCCTTTATGATTTAGCATTTCCTTTCCTTTCCCATTAAACACCATCCCTCCCCCCTCCCAAGTCATCCAGCTACAGGCTGCTCTCAGGCAGCTCTCCTACAAGGCTCACCTTACTCTTTCCATAAGCTCCTCCGAGGGCTAATTGCTTCTGTTCATTTAAACCTGTTCGTTAATTTGCTGTGGCCCTTTATTAAGTTGGATAGAACCCAAATTACACAAGGGAACAGGGTGTTGCATGGCTTGACTGTTGCCTTCTTCTCCTCTTCCCACTCACCTAAGAAGCGGCACAGTTGGGCTCAGTACCGGAAACCACACAGGCAACAGATTTGGAGCTTCAGTTCAGGTGCCCCCACATTATCTGATGCAAACTTGCTCTTACACCTGTTACCTATTGAGACCTCTTGTTACCTTGAGAACAAACCTCAGACCAAGCTGGGCTCCTTTCCCAAACCACCATGGGGGTGGTCTCTTTGGGTGCCGGACCGCTCAAAAGCTCATGGCTCCGTGCTTCTTGCTGTTCCCAACCACCTGATGACATTACTTTTGCTCACTACCCACAGCTGCCTGATCTCTTTCTTCACCTTTTAATCATGATGGAATTCATTAATAATTGAAATAAACACACTCTCTCTCCCAGGCTGCAGTTTTATTAAGGCAAGGACAGAAATCTGCTGCAGTGATTTCCTAAATAACTGCTAGCAGTTAAAATGCAATTAATTTTTTTTTAAAGAGGACTTTTGCTGTGCAAGTGAAAGCAGCAGGCAACTGAGAGGCTTTTCCAGGGCAGGGAATGGGGGGAGGTGGTCCAGCTTTGTGTCCAAATGCCTAACCTCTTCTCTGCTTGCTTAGTTGGTGAGATACCCAAGAAAAGGATGCAGTTGTTTATAGGAGCCCATGAAAAGGTTAAGGTTAATGTGGATTTTAAAAATCATTATGTTAGACGTGCCATATTGAGAAATGGAATAGATACAAACCCAGGTTGTGCCCGAAAACACCTTTGTGGCTCTCAGCACAGGAAGCATTTTATAGACGAGAAATAATAAGCAAACACAAATGGCTAACTTATCATGAGATACTAGAATTTTGTCAAGGGGAATATAAAATAAAATCAAGAGAAGAACTGTTGGCAGAGGGATATAATTGTCAATGGTTCTCTTACTTACAATTATTAGAAAGATTTAAAGTAGACAAAATAATTTATGGTATTGAACATTGTAAGACTGAGTTTGAAATATAATTGTGTACAAATGATTAAAATGTAATTGCTAAAATGTATAAACTTTTATTGAAATTTGAAACAGAAGAACAAGTGAAAGAATGTATGATAAAGTGGGTTAAAATTTTGGTTATAATATATAGATGGGATATTGGGAAAATATGTGGTTGAAAGGACTGAAAATTACACTGTTATAATCTTAAAGAGAATTTTTATAAAATGATGTACCGTTGGTATATGACACCAAATAAATTGTCTAGAATGTATAAAGGCACTTCAAATTTATATTGCAAATGTGAACAACAAGAAGGGACATTTTATCATGTTTGGTGGAAGTGTAAAAAAGCTAGAAAATTCTGGATTCAAATACACACACTGGTTCAGAGGATTTGAAAGATAAACATACAATTGAGACCAGAGGTCTTTCTTTTGGGACTGATGGACAGTTGGAAAAAAGTCATGGAACTTTTTTTTGTACATGATAACTGCAGCGAGATTATTGTATGCACAAAGATGGAAAGATTCAGCACTACCCACAAAGGAGGACTGGTTGGTGAAGATGATGGAACTTGCTGAGATGGCTAAATTGACTTCTTTGATCAGAGAAAAGACAATATCTATGTGTATTGCTGACTGGAAATCCCTTATGGACTTTTTGCGTAAAACAGAAAAAAAATGAACTTATGATTTATGATTTTGATGTTTAGACAGGACAGATTATAGAAAGAAGAGTTAAGTTGTAACCATAGAGTAAGAGGTAAATTTGTAATTGTACTTATAACTGCTGTAAAGAAGATTGAAAGCTAATTCTTCGTATCTTTTTTCTTTCTTTTCTATTTTTCTTTTTTTCTTTCTTGAACTTTCTCTTCGATTTCTTTCTTTTTCTTACTTTATATTAGTTTGTATTAGTTTTTATCTTCCTTCTTAAAAAGCTTTAATAACAATTATATATATAAAAATATTCCCTTTTCACTCCTGTGGGTGATACGTATCTTCCTCAATCTCGGGTCTTCTCCCAGAGGCCTGGGAGTTTGAGGATTCTGTGCAGTATCTTAGCTATTCCTAGCACTGCACTCTTCTGGACAGAGAGCTCTGGTGTTGTTCCTGGGATCTGTTGGAACCACTCTCCCAGCTTAGGAGTCACAGCCCCAAGTGTTCCTACCACCACTGGGACCACTTTGGCCTTCACTTTCCACATCCTCTCTAGTTCCTTCTTCAGGCCCTGGTACTTCTCCAGCTTCTCATATTCCTTCTCCCTGATGTTGCTGTCACTTGGCACTGCTACATCTATCACCGCCGCGGTCTTCTGGTCCTTGTCTACTACCATGATGTCTGGTTGATTGGCCAATACTTGCCTGTCTGTCTGGATCTGGAAGTCCCACAGGATCTTAACCCTGTTATTCTCCATGACCTTCTGTGGAATCTCCCATCTGGACTTGGGAGGGTCTAGCCCATAAACTATGCAGATGTTCCTGTACACAGTGCCAGCTACTTGGTTGTGCCATTCAGTTTATGCTGTTCCTGCCTGCATCTTACACCCTGCCACTATGCATTGGACTGTATCCGAGGCCTCTCTGCAGATAGATAGATAGATAGATAGATAGATAGATAGATAGATAGATAGAGTGCGCCCATAAAAGGGTAACCTGGAGTGACATTAATTCCCAAACTAGGCACCCAGGCAATATTGTTTCCCCAAAGACAGACTTTCTAACCTTTTAATGCTATCCGCAAAGCTTAAGCCAAGATGGAACTAATGAGAGCTCAAATGTATCCTGAAAGCAGATCTGCCATGGAGAGTTGATATGTAATTCTCATCAACAGGCATGTTGGCAGGGTTGGCTGAAGATGGAATATGTTACTTTGGTGGATCTTTGGGGTTGAGAACGTAAGTTCATAAAAAGGGTATACAGTGATGTAATGAGAAAAACAATCCCCAATACATTCATGAGTTTTACATTCTTCACCAGAATAGAACAGAAAATAAGAGTGGCCTCACTGGCGATAAAGAGAAGGTTAAATAGATTTGGGATTAAACTCCACAAGCTTGTGGTGGGATAGGACAGGTCAGTGAGCAATGTTGCTGTCCTTACCTGATGTTCAGCTGTGTTAACTTCTCCAGCTCCTGCTCCATATGTTCCTGCAGCTCACCTGGGCGAAGCAAGACCTGACAAATAGGGCAGATAGGAGCCTGGCTGTCAAAGAGTGTTGCCTTCTTCTTGCCTGCATGGAAATAGAGAACATAGCTTTGAGTTTCAAGCATTCAGAGTACTCACTTCCTACCCCTTATATATCTGCAGTACATACACACACAAATATTTATCTACAAAGAAACTTGGTGTGATCTGTTATTAAGGAGAGTATAACTACTGCTTATTTTGCATGCCATCCTTGTTTTTATTTCAATAATGCCTTCTACCATGGTTGGCTAAGATCAGCAGAACTTCCTGCTTTCCCAGTGGTTCTAACGTGCTGTTGGAGCTGACCTGAGCCCTGGTTTAAGTTTAGACTAGAGTTCCTTTGAAGTCAAGGTAGAATGATTGGAGGGAGGTGGTAATGGAAAGGTGGTCTAAAGAAAAGCTCAGTAATTCACTAATAGCTTCCACAACATCTATGTAATCTATCTAGTAAGCATAGAGGAGGCAAGTTCAAGGACAGTAAGAACACTTTTCAGTAGAGAGCCTCATCTCTGGGGACTAGCAATGATAGTTTCACTTCTATATACCTACCAAGAACAAGAGAGATGCTTTACCGTACAACCTTCAAGGGGAAGCACTCTACAATAAGACTGTCGCCATTGCTACAGACAGAACACCATAATATCTTTGAGTGGCAGAGTGGCATAATATTGTGGGAACTAATACCACCAATAAACAGACTCCATGAACTGCAGAGTGCCATTTTATATAAGACAATTTTCCAACAGGAATATAATTTCCTTATGACAGGATGGGAAATACATGACTCTCTGATTTCAAAAGCTCTCTACAATGCTCAACTCAGACTCCTATAAGAGCTAACTGTCCCTTCCCTGTTGCTCTAGTGCAGAGCTTTCCAAACTTTTCATGTTGGTGACACACTTTTTAGACGTGCACCATTTCGTGACACACTCTTACAGCAGGGCACCATTTCATGACACACTCTTACAGCAGGGCACAAGGCAGGCACTAGGACCTGCGCGGAATCCTGGCAGGGCTCGGAGGCAGCAGCCGCGACACACCCAGACACTGCAGCCGACACACTAACGTGTCCCGACACACAGTTTGGAAAGCTCTGCTCTAGCGCAATGATTCTCAAAATATGGTTATAACCTTCTCATATTCACCAACTGCAGTCTGCTCACCGCATTCTCACATTCACCTCACCACCAGTTAGTTAGGCAAAGCCTACTCACTGCCTCAGCCCTCGCCTGCTTGTGTTCACTGCAAGTCAGCTGGCCAAATCAGAATGTGCTCACCACCTCAGCCCCCAACAAACTATTGATGAAGAGATTTGGGGGTTGGTTAATAATATTTTGGGTCCCCGACAGAGTCCCCAACAGGGGAGATGGGCGGTAATATAAATTTAATAAAATAAATAAATAAAAAATATATTTTGTGAATTACAATGTGAACTGGAAAAAGGTGTGTTGAGATAAGCACTGAGGGAGCTGTGTGTGTAGTAAATAAGGCCACTATCACACACATGAAATAAGTTTTGTTGGAAGGCAAGGTCACGTAGTGCTCTAGTCAGAGAAAAGTTTGCAGTAAAAAAAATGCCTCCTACTTGCAATTCAGCCCTGAAGCAAGGGGTGACAATTTTGAACATGATCAAATCACAGCTTTTTAGTGCATGCCTTTTCAACATGCTGTGAGTAGAAATAAGTAGTGAATACTGAACTCTGCTTTTCAAGCAGTAAATGAATGGTTGATTTTGTTGTGGTTTTTTTTAAGAAGAAGATCGTTATCATCATCTTAATTATGCTCTGATCCTCTTAAAAATTAGCATGAAGGGAATGGTTTCTTTACCACTGTAGGTGATCCCCTGCTTTTCCTCAATGTTTATTTAGTGGTTTATGACTGCAGAAAGTGTGAAAATGCTGCTTTATCCAAAGCAAAGAGGTGTCAGAGAAAGAGTGTGTGTGTGTGTGTGTGTGTCAGAGAAAGAATGTGTGTGTGTGTGTGTGTGTGTGTGAGAGAGAGAGAGAGAGAGAGAGAGAGAGAGAAAGGATGCCAAAAGTTAAAAAAAAGTTAAAGTATTTATTCATGTAATTTATTTGCCTCCTCAATTAAAATTGGTATCCATGTCCACTTTTGGCTATGGTTCCCTGTACTGCTTGCTTCATCCTTGTCCTGAACAGGAATGTGACCCTTGAAACCACAACTGCTCTCCTTAGCCTTACAAGAAAACTGAATATATACTATTATACATATCCATATAATGCAGAGGAATATCTGAATATAGTTTGCTGTAAGTAGAAATTTTATTTTGGACAAAATGGCTTTGAAAGTGAGAATGTCCAATAACAGTACATTTTACTCAGCATCAATAATCTAAACTTTCAACCTGTAAACCCCATTGATCACTTTGGTTGAAACCACCTTGAAAAGAACTAAGAAGAACGTTCTCTGTCCTATTGAACTGAATGTGAGGGTTAAGTCACATAATTTGAACTAAGGCAACTCTGTCCAGTCCACTACGGAGAGGAACAATAATTCTTATACAGCAGAAGCGGAGCTGAGGACTTAAGAAGCTTCCAGAAAAGAAATCAGACATCTTGAGTTCTATGAAAGGTCTGAGGTGATTAAAAAAAGATACATGACTGTTTTGAAAAAAATACCACTCACGCTTGCACTGCTCAGGTGCTCAAGCACACTTGGTTGGTGAATAAGAAGACTGAAAGAGCCTAAACATATTTGAGTATTCTTGCTGTCCTGATCTATAAGCAGAAATGTGACAAATTGCTGCTAGAAATTACCCTGATTGTACCTTTCCTCTGAGAAAAAGTTAACCAATAACACTAACAAAACAAAAATAATCAGCCCATCACAATCATAAAGTCCCATTTCTGAACTAAGGAACTGAGTGAATTTTGTAATACTTTGAATCAACTCCGAAATACATCATAGCAGAATTGAAATATGCAGGCAGCAGCTTAGTTTCCTACAGTTAAAAGCCTCTTCCAGACTCTGATACTTTTCCTGCTCAAGAGCCATTACAGTAACAGTGTCCTGCAAATACAACAACTAACTTTAAAGCATGTTATTATAAACCCACAGAGAGCCACAAGGCTACTCCATCAGCTCCATTGTTGTGTTAATTGCTCTGGTCATCAGAGGGCGCTGCAAACAGAGTTCTGATGGTTGTCCGGAAGGGAAAATACTTTATAGTTTCTTACTGACATCTAATGTGGAGCGCTCTTGCTGGATTATTTATGCATTAAACATGGATCAAACTGGTTAAATCTGTGCAGGAGGCAATAACGTACCATAAAGCAGATTGTGTGCAATGTGGCCTCCCAGTCAAAAGCCCAACCGTGCCATTTTATAGCCCCAAGCAAAAAAAGCAAAGCCCAGTTAAATGAATCCTCTTGAAAGGAGTAGACTTCTCCCAAGGGAGAAAATGTTGGTACACACACTTTGCTTGGGTAACATAAAGGGGTGTAAAGAGAAGTGTGTTGTAAAGGAGGAAACAGCCAATGTAAGATGCTTTAACAGGAACAACAGCGACATAAGTCTGGAAATAAGCTGCATTTTGCCAACAATTGTGTAATTAGGATGTTATAAAAGGTAAAGGTTTCCCCCTGCACAGTCGTGTCCGACTCTAGGGGGCGGTGCTCATCTCCGTTTGTTAGCCGAAGAGCCAGCGTTGTCCGAAGATGCTTCCATGGTCATGTGGCCGGCATGACACATGCGGAACACTGTTACCATCCCACAGAAGTGGTACCTATTTATCTACCTGCATTTGCATGCTTTCGAATTGCTAGGTTGGCAAGAGCTGGGGCGAGTGCAGGAGCTCACTCCGTCACGCGGTGCTCGGGTCTCGAACCGCCGACCTTCTGATTGACAAGCCTGCTCCATGTACATTGTTGACCTTGAATTCAAGACTCCTGGTTTTAGGTTTCTCCCCTTACTGTCAACCTACCTGCTATATTTTCCTTTCATATTGAAGAGTGCATCTAGGATTGCTGCTTCCCTGCCCCATAGCTGCAAAGAGGATTTGAATTACTGGAGTTCTTGGGAGAAGCAGGGAGACACCTTAGGTCAGGATGAAGCAGGGAGCAGGGGGGAAGCACCCTTCCCCAGTTTTCCTTTTGTAGTTCAAGAACTGCATTCCCTTTCAAAGCAAGGGGAAGCAGAGAAAAGAGAGTTCCATAAACTCAAATTCACCCCCCCCCTATACACACCTGCTCTACTCCTGGCCAGTATGCAGCACAACTGAGGAATATAAGCTCTGTGACTCCCTCGCACCCTTCAGAGTGTTGTTGCTTTTCAATCCCAGCCAGAGCGAAACAATCCGCCCACTTGGACTGGGAAGGTGAACAGCCCCAGCTTCCTCTTGGAGCTCTTCCACTTTTGTGTGGTCAAGGTCCAAAATAACCTAAGAAAGTCCCCCACTGCTACTATATATAACCATAGTCCCCATTTGTCTAACAATGCTGGTGTCTGAGCTCTCCCTCCTAAAACAAACACACAGCCTTTGAGCAAACGGGAAATCCTGCTGGATCCCCGCTGCAGTCTGGATGCCTGGACAGATAAACATACGGGGCGATCTCACTGTCTCCTTCCCACAGCACTGCTAGGGCATGAAAAGCTTCTCTGGGTTGCTTCACTATCCATTACCACTAGATGTGGTCTTGAGCTGCCACAGCACACATACATAACTCAATTCTGTTTGGTTTTGATTAGTTTCTGCTCCTCCTTCTCCTGGTGGAAATCTTGTTTTTCTTGCTTTGACCGTTTAAAAATAATGCGTGTCCTAAAGAAGGGCAATTTGCCTTTCTCTCTCTCTCTCTCTCTCACACACACACACACAAACACACACACCCTTTTAAAAATATAAGAAACCCAATGCAAGTCAAATATTTATGGTTTTACCAAAATGTGCATTTATTTCCAATGTGCTGATCATCAGATGAACAGCAGGGGGCACTATTAAAACAAAGCTAGTTACAATTAGTGAACTCTTAACTGCAATAGTAACCCATTAAAATGCCTGTCATTCGCCAACCTTAGATCTAAATAGACTTTAAGATCACTTAATTTATGTGACACAGAGAGGAAAAGACTGCAGTTAGCTCCATGGAGGAAACAGGATCCATTTCAATATTATACCCCTAACACTTCCATTCAGAAGGCTGCTGTAGTAATGGTAATACTAAAAGCCACCCAGATCCCAGAATATAATCAGCTCTGCATCAAGACACCTCACACAGAAGCCACCGGGAGTACTTTTCCACTTCACCCCAAATTATGTCTGCTAATGGCTCTGATGAAAATGAGAAAAGCACCTGAGAGTGTGATGCCCAGCAACTAGCCTCACTGCCTGATCTGTGCCAAGTCTGAGTACACCACTGCATCATGAGCTCCCACGCCCCTCCATTTTAGCCACGGCTGCATCCTCCAAATGGCCCCTTTCAAGTTTTGTTTTTTGGGCAGCTGTGTTTGTGTTTGCTTGGCCTCCATGCCTGCCCTTCTCTTCCCTTTGGCCTCTTGTAACTCAGCAGGGTTCGCCTTCAGTGTTTACCCTCCTTGGCACGGCTGTCTGTCCCCTGCAGCCTTGGCTTGCTAATGCTGCAGAGATGAAAAGGGCCAGCCACGTCCCTCTCTTGTGCGTGCAGACTTCCCTGGGCTCCAAAGAAATGTTTCCTTCTAAGGGTTTGAAACTAAATATTTCCTGTTCAGAAAGGGCAGGGGGGAGAGAACATCTACGTACGTAGACATCACAAAATCAGTTCTGTGAAATGAAATATCTTCACATATCAGCCCTTGGTAGATCTGTACAACAGGAAAACATACCTGCTATTCTCTCCTAGTAGCCTGTGAACTCAACAGCTTTATCACCTCCCCAGGAATTGCCTCTGGGCATGTTCGCACATTTAGGTTGAATAAGGATATTTTTAAGGTCCCCTCCCCAATGATCTTTTTGTCCTTGTTGCTTCTGCAATCAACCAAAAATGTTGTGTAGATTCCAGAATTTCCCACACAATAAAATTGTTCCTTGCAAAAGGATAAAAGGAGATATCCTAGCAATGCCCTGTGGGCAGTATATGCCAAAAGAATTTGAGTGGTCACAAGTACTTTTGTATTTCTATCGTGGGATATAATTTCTGAGAATTTAGCGTGCAAATATACTGCAAAAAAATTGTAAAGGGCACATGAGACCTGTCCAGGGAACACATTTTCAGATTCAGCTCAGCACTGAAAGAGTGGTAAGCAGCAGCAACCCCCCCCCCCCCAAAAAAAAAAGAGACTCACTTCTGAACTTACTGAAGAGCCAGTTTTCAAGTGTGGAGCAATTGTCAGCAATGGAGAGTTTGAATGGGAGCACACTACTTAAAGGCCAAGTGTGGCACTAAGCTTAGAACAAATGCACAAACTGCTTGCAGGAAAATTACACTCTGATTTCATACACATGCACAATCAACTCAGTCAATTTACACCTGGCTGTAATTCAAACTAAACCATTGTTTAAAAAAAACCTATTATGGTTCCCAGGTTCTCACATAACAATGCTATAATCTGCTTCTTCATTTAGTGTGACGGTGGAATATGTTCACTCGAGTTTGTAGGTCATGTATGTTTTTCTTTGGGAAGGATCCACACATAACATTTAAGCCAAAAACCAAACCACATTATAGATTAGCATTATGTTTGAGCAAGGATGTTGTAAAACTTTTAATTTATCTATATATGAAAAGCCCTTATATGTATAGTTTTGTTTTGTTGTATTACTTTTTAAATTATTTTCTCTGGGTTATTGTTTTATTCCTGTTTTATTAAATAAAGAGGAAAGAGACTAAGGACGTCTCTGTTTTTAAGACACAAATATTTACAGGGTCTCTTTCCATTTTCTGCCACATCAAGACTTGAGAAGGAATGTTGCAACTCTGTGGACACTGTAGTTTTCATGTTTGAGGAAATAAACAATCTGCTGTGTTCAGATGCAGAGGAAAAGGCAGGGCTTCAGGACAAGGGCACTACACTTCAAGATAAAAACCGATTTGTAGGTGCTTTGCATCAAAGCAATCTGATCACCAATGTTTTCTAACAACATACCCTTAATTTTCAGTAACTGCGGCTGCATTCCAGTCAAACACTAAAGCAAATCAATTTAACTCTCAGGCTCACATTTCATAAGTATGTGTCAGACCTACCAAATCCAACCAAATAATTTACCCTGAAACACCCCAAATAAATGAGCAGCCTCCCCCACCCTCAACTCAGACCTGTTGCCCGACAAGCAGCTCAGGAGACTGGCAGCGGAAACATAATAGAAATTCTGACAAAGCCTCGGGGTCTGTAATCAAGCTCCTGAAGTTTTTGTGGAGGTTATTTTCTCTGCTGATGATAGACCCCCACTGTTATTTCTATGCTGATAGCAGATATCTGTTGTGTGACAAGCTGCCTTCTGTCCAGCTGAAAAAATAATCATACTGGGAAGGACCCATATTAACTTTGGAGCAGCCCCCAAATACTGGTTCAGCTCAATGAGATTCAGCCGCTGCCAACCCATCTGACAGTAAAGGAGCATCTATAATGCGATTTTCATTTCCATACTAAGCACTTATATCCTGCCCGTTAACCAAGAGTTTTCCCCCAGAGAACTGATGGAATTATTCAGGCTCCTAGACCTCACAAGACAGCCATGATCTGACCAAGCCAGGGACTGAAGAGAAAAGGAGCTAACAAAATGCTTGGTTGCCTCAACTATGTTCTCTGAGCTCTTTATAGTGTGCGATAATTCTCTGTTTGTCATTTCACATTCAAGAGCATAATGCTCTGGACTGATCTCACAATAAAGATAATTGCAAGACAATGAAGAAGAATTTGTTCTGGTGACAAAATCATTCATCCAAAAGAGCTCAGGAAGAGAAAGGGGGATGGTCAAATTTCACTAACCTAAAGCTGGGTAAGCTAGATCACCTGTCAAAACAAGTTAATTATTACCTCATACAATTTAAGTAGCTTAGAATATAGACACATAAAGTTATAAAGTATCACAGATGCTACCTAGCTATATTCTCCTTTGTAAGGTAGAACAGTGTAGGTGTTAGAATTTGCTTCCCCTGAAGAAGTAAACACGTAGCACAATTTCCTATTTTTTCAACATCAGAATCATGATCCATCCTGACCAATGGTTCATTGAGAAATCCAATCTCACAAAAGATTTTTACAAAGTTAAATAACATAAATAACAGAAGAGTCCCCAAAGCGGCTTCAATAACCTCACAGGTCCCATCTCAAGCCCTGATGAGCTCTACTTCCTCAATCCTCAGCTCTTTATAGCAGGGGTCCCCAACCTGTGGGCCGCGGCCTGTTAGGAAGTGGGCCGCGGGGCTCCTGCCTGCAAACCCCGCCCCGGTGCATGCGATTACCCCGCCCCCGGTGCGCACAATTGGCTCCCACCTGCAAACCCCGCCCCCCGGTGCGTGTGATTGACTCCCACCTGCAAACCCCCCCCCCCCCGGTCCGTGGAAAAATTGTCTTCCACAACCGGTCCCTGGTGCCAAAAAGGTTGGGGACCGCAAAAAACCAGGAGACCTTGCTGGATTAGCTGTGCCCATACTGTTTCACTATTTTCATCATATGTGCAAGTCCAAATAAAAATGTTTGAACATGAAGCAAGGTTACGAAATGTAGATACTTGCTTAATGTAAAATCTTTTATAAATATTATCTAATATTCAGACTTTGGCATGCTGTATATTATATCACAAAGTATATCTAATTATTTCTAGAAAAAATGCCTGCGGGCAATTAAAAAAAACCTGGTGCTTCAATTACCAAGTCTTAGAGAGGCTCCTCCTCCTCCTTTTTGTAGTAGTTTGCTTGACTACTAGGAAACAGAAAATGGTATGGTTTTAATTGGTGGGAATCAGACAGTGAAACTTGTGGCATCTATTGAGACACTTCCTGATTTCTCTCATAATTCAAGCAATGAGCAAATCACACCCACCCACACCCACACCTTTCCAGAAAGACTAGCCTGATAAAGCATTATCAGAAGCTGAGTAGTATCTTTTTAGAGTTTTAGGAATCACATTTATCAGACTGCACTGGGAAAATATCTGTAATGTTCAGACAGTGTTAGAGAGTGGAGCTGAACATCGTAAGAAACGCAGATCTGCCACTGAAGATGGCAGCCCCATATTGTGTTCCTTTCAACAACTGCAAGAATAACTTATTTATTGACTTGTAACCAGTGATATAGCCATGTCAAAGCACAAGGTAAAGTATTATACCTTCACACCAGGATGCCATTTTCAGTGGCATACCCCTGTTTTTCATAACCCACAGTTACCATTACACATACTTAGTATAGACAATTAATAATATTAATTTCTTTGGATTATGAGTGCATGCATTCCTGGCACCTGATGAATTCAACTGCAGAGAGCTGAGCTTTTGCTTCAGAGGGTCAACTCCATGGTCTCCACCAACCCAATATTCCATCTCAAGCAAACTGGAAACGGAGTCCCTTGCTCCCAATTCTGAGCCCACAGCTGCCCATCCTCAGTGAGAGCAAGATGGATTGAGCTGGGCAATAATTTAAGAAACTGAGCGAGTCTGTACATCCAATCACTTAACAAATCAGGAGAAAGGGAGAGAGGAGGAAGGGGGGAAGGGAAAAGAAGTGAAAAGGCCGTGCAGGGAAATGCATCACAATTACTGTCTAGTCTCTAATGAGGGGCCTGTCAGGAGGCTGTCATCCTGCGGAAAGCCACCTACTCAGAGAGATTCAATAAAAAAGTAGCAGAGAGATAAAAAAGAGATATATTTCAACCCCTGCTAATATTCTTTTCATTTGTCCCAGCACAAAATAAGATACTGCACTTAACCAGCTCGGTTAAAATGAAAGGGGGAGGGGGGCTGCATTGATCAATACCGCTAAAAGCTGGGCGACACAGTGATGGAGTGCAATTTTTTTGTCTGTGCTAAAGCCTAGTAGAGGCCCAGGCTGTGTAATTTATGATTCGCACGCACACCAGCTAACTAGAGGCTGACAAGACAATGAATTCTCGATGAGAAGGAAGAAAGGAAGAAGACACTGTAGCATAGATCCGAAAGAAAGAACTGTAGACACCATTTGCATCTTTCATCATTTATTTCTAAGTTCACCTGGCCTATCAAGAGTGAATTGGTATCCACCCAGAATCTCAGTGGAATAGGAACGAACAGTTAACAAACCTAAACCATGAGACAGAAATGTCCTATACTGGTTACCTCATATTTGTGATCCCATAGTTGATCTGTGTTACTTCATTATCTATAAGAAATTAGAGCTTTAAGGAAGACTGAGTACACTAACCTTAACTCCAAATGGTTGGATACTGGTTTGATTCTTGTTCTCATATCTACCTTCCAGGAAAAAAAACTGATTGTTATGATGGACCACAGTTCATAACCTTTAGATACATGGCCCCTTTTATGTCCATCCTGATAAGCACATTGCACAAGCCAGTCAAACATCCAAGTAATAAGAAATGCTTCCAGAGGGAAGCAACAGCTTCTTTTCTCAGCAGTTTCCTGAACTCCCTCTGATTGGGTAAACATGGTTCTACTGATCTGGGAACCATCCTTGTAGGGGCTGGTTTTATCAGAACTTGGAAACTGAGCAGGATTGGGCCTCTTTAGTACATGGATGGGAAAGCTCCACAAGTTCTACAGGCAGGCTGGAAAGTCAAAAGAAAAAGATTTTAGAAGACGGTACTATGAAACCATTTTGTAGTATTGCCAAGAAAATATGCAGAGATGTGCTCTGAAGTCACCAAGATTCAACTGTGACTCAAGGAAGACTTTAATCTGTCAGAAGAATAGGGGCATAAATTAAAAAAGTATTTGTGTAGAGTTGGGCACCGGATGATGCATAAGAATCACAGCTGGGCATCACAGAATAATCTAAAGTATGCAAGAGTGTCCTATTTGACCAGGAGTATTTGGGGAGTGAAAATTGGAAGCAATCTCTTTGCAACCACACACCAACTATCAGTAAAGCCAGATCTACCCACGTTCTCTCTTTCTTCATAATCACCTTATATTGTTACCTCCTCTTAAGAATTGAAAAGAGAGAGAAACAGTGCACAATGAAGATCATTGGCAGCAACAGCACATAGTACAGCAAGGAACACGCATAAACACAGATTGTATGCTTTGTGTTTACACTTCTCTAAATAGCACACATGCCAATCAAGTGGCCATACTGTTAATGGCTTCTATGTGGATTGTTAAGTGTGTAGATTTTAGTAGGTTGTTGCTACAGAAACTTACTCCTTCCTGAAATGCAATTCAAAAGTCTCCATTGCTAAACTAAGGTGTCATCTTAAGAAGAAGCTACCAGAGTTGGTCAAATTGACAATGTTGCTCAAAATCTTGAAAGTAAGCAAGCTCACAAAAATGGTGATATATATCAATAAGAATGGCAACATGACATATTATAAGGCTCAATAACAAAATTCATTCTTCAGATTTTGTCAGACATGCTGAGCTTCTGTTAACCAACTTTCTCCACCAACTTCTTTGAGCTTTTCTTAGCATGTTTTTTTGTTTTGTTTTGATTTTCTGACATAATCGCTGAATGAACTGTGATCCCTGCACATAAATAATACTCTTAACCAGCAAAACTAGTAATAGCAAAATTTACTGTCCACTGTAATAATAATCCTGCTGGATCAGACCAAAGGCCCTTCCTTTATCCAGAATCCTGTTTCACATGCTGGCCAACTAATTGCAGCATGCAACTGCAAGGCAACAAATTTGACTCTCAGCCCTTTGAATTAAAATACTTAGGTTGCTAAGATGAAATTGGGCAGCCATTTATCTGGGATGCTATGAGAATTCCTACACTGGGCAGGGGACTAGATGACCTCCAAAGTCTCTTCCAACCCTATGATTCTATGAAAAATAAAATAAAGTATGGACTGACCTGACAATCATGGACTGACATGACTATTCCTCTTTGATAGTGGAACAACATAATAAGGTTCATTTGGGCTCTCAATTATCATTAGACTTCTCCCAGACAGGTACTAGATCTAGAAATCTTGCAGGCTGAAATTCAAGGGCACGGCTCTTCCTAGGCTAGTTTTATTACAGACCCTAGAAAGGCTGTTAATGAAGAAATCCAACCTCTGCAAAGTATCAGAATCTAGCCATATATATAGCAAAGCAAGGCTCAAATCTTATGTCTTTTTCTCTTGCCCTTTTGGCCTAATAGGCCGAGAGCTTCTCACTTTTGAGGGGGAGGAGAAATTGACAACTGTGTAGTATACACTGTAACCGGCAAGTCTTGGGTTCTCTGCACCTGACCCTGCTTAATCTTGCCCTTAGAATTATCCTAAGATAAAGAAATCAAAATCAGAATGGCTATATACTTGAATGTCATCACAAAAAGAATGAGAAGGCCATTGAAGACACCTTAAGACAAAGACCTCATAATTTGGGTTGGGCACAATGACCAACAATGAACTCCAGAATGAATATTGCCTATATATCTGGGAAAGACGTGCAAATAAAAATGCAAAACTTGCAGAAAACAAAAATATAGAGACAGAATGCTCAACTCAGAACGAGAGAGGGAGGGAGGGAGGGACGGAGGGAGGGAGAGGGGTCTTTGAATGCTATTTCTTCCTCAGTTATCCAACAGACACTGAGAAAGGTAGTATCCACTTTCCTTAAGCATGAACAGGAAGGATGGGGCAGACCTTCTGCCTAACTGTTCTCAGTTGTAAACAGTTCCCAAATAAATTTTCATGAAAATGCATAACCCATATGGGATATTCATGAAAGCTACAGAGGAGGAGGATAGGTTACAGATCTGAATTTGTGCAAATATTATCAACAGAATGTGATGCTTCATAGAAAAATGCCAGCCAGTCTCCATAACGTGATTCCCATCATGTTTCTATCCTTCTATTAGCTGTAACACATTGCAGACTTTTGTGATAGGTAAATATCTTTGAATTTGCAATATTAAATATTCAAGCAGTTTTTCATGCACAGTGTTTATGGAAAGAAGAACAGTATGAGAAAGAAGTGCCTTGAATTTTACTTCTGCTACTGTACTGGTAGGACATGTGGGAGCCAACTTCCATCTCCCAGGAAGACCAGAGCAGCATAAGGAACAGTTCACTTTGTTCCGTCAATACATTGTTATAGGCAGATGCTGCCCCTGACTTCAAAAGCAGTCAGCTAGTTTGGGATATACAGAGAGGTCTATAATTTGAAGCAACAATGGGGCAAAGCCCACAACTGGTTCATGGCCATTCCTTTGCTACATTCCGCTCCCTCCTCCCACGAGCTTGGTGTGACAAGGAGGAGGAGAAAGCACACATACTGAAAACACAGATATTGAACTGTCAAAACTATTTCCTACAAGAAAATAGATTCATCAGCTTGCAGCAGGCAGGGTCAATGCCACATATCCCTCTCTCGTCGGCACCCGCTCATGTCGGCGCATACCCAATGCTTCTTCGCAGCGCCGGCACTTTAGCTTGTAGCTCAGGGCCCCTAAGTGACTTTGAGAAATGGGTAATCGATTATAATTCCAGAGGTCTCTCTGCAGATTTATCCAGAGAATGTAGAAAATGCACAGCTTAAGAGAAGATAGGTCCTTCTGGCCAGCACGTCAATTGCCCACACTCTCTCCCCAGCTTGGAAAATCGCATCCTGAGCACAACTCTGTTTAATCCATCAGTACACAATCAATGCACTCTGTAATCAACTCTTGATCACTTAATTTTACACATGTTGGCTGAATCCCTTTGTTTAATCACAAGATCAGGCCACATTGCCACACTGCCCCCTCTTTCACCAAACATAACTAAAGGCCTTTATTTCACCTTGAGCAACTGCTCAGTACATTCAGAAAGCTCTCAAACAGGGCAAAAGCAGGAAAGGGAGGAAGGTTAAGCAAAGCTCCAGAGATTTATGGAGAGTGAATATTACTGTCCGCTGTCAATTTATTCTTTCAGCAATAGAGATGGACATAGGTTATGTTGAAAATACTTGGCCCAAGAGCACCCACTGATTTAAATTTGCATCTCACTTCTGCTTTGGCATTCACACAGTTTGATCACACTGACTGTTTATCTGCTTTAAATTGTACACTTCAAAATGATCCAGAAACTCTTATTCTACCAACTTCATACTACATTGTGGGAAATAAAAGGGTTATGCATTGTTACTATTCAAAATGTGTGCACACACTTTATATGTATACACTGTCTTCAACTGGCCTGTTGACATCAAAATGACTATCTCTGTACAAACATAAGCCCAGACATGGAATCCGATAACACACCCATAACCACCTCTTTTTATAATTCTTCTTGTTTTGACATACCATTAATGTCCTGAAATGTTACCCTATGTGTTTTATTCAACCAAACAAGCAGAGAATGAACACTTAGAAGCCAATGAAAGCTTGCAACGGCCTTCCCCAAACTAATACTATGACTTGGGGCATATTCATAAGGAAGTATAGTAGATAAAAATAATAAATAAATAAATATCACTTCAGGATTGGCTCTGGCCCTGATTGTTCCCCAAATTTTGGGGAGCTGAAATGATTTCTTTCAGAATCACCACTGGTTTATTAGAAACTCAGGAAAAAAATGATTTTCCTCGATTTGCAACGTTTTTAAAATGCTCCTGCTGCAATTTTGCAGCCGTTGTGAGTGGTCCACGTTGCCACGGGGAAGGATCCTTGTCTCACTCTGCTTCCCAGTTTCTGTGCTCAAGGCAGCCAAACACAATTAAAGGGCCCTGCCCTGCCCTGCCTCCCCCCCCCTCCCCAGAAGTTCAGTGTTTTGTTCCTGAGCTTGTCTTTTCAGGTATACGCTGTTTAGAACTTACCATCCTTTGTTCGTCCCATCAGTCGCCAACTCAGGCATCACAGCAACATGCAACCATAGTCAGAGCTACAGAGAATACTACCTAACTGCAAAATTATTGGCATGCTATCATGCCACCTTCACAAGTCACAGAGGCTTTTTAATATTTATTTATTTATTTATTGGATTTATATTACCGCCCATCTTCTCCACAAGGAGAACTCTGGGCGGTTCACAACCAAACCAACATTAAAATACAAAACCGGTCCTAAAACAAATACACAAAATATAAAATATCGTTAAAATTATTTTGTTGTTGTTGTTGTTCAGTCGTTTAGTCGTGTCCGACTCTTCGTGACCTCATGGACCATAGCACGCCAGGCCTTCCTGTCCTCCACTGTCTCTCGGACTTTACTCAAATTCATGTTCATTACATTGGTGATGCTATCTAACCATCTCATCCTCTGCCGTCCCCTTCTCCTTTTGCCTTCAGTCTTTCCCAGCATCAGGGTCTTTTCCAGTGAGTCCTCTCTTCGCATTAGGTGGCCAAAGTATTTGAGCTTCCGCTTCAGCATCTGTCCTTCCAATGAGCAGTCTGGGTTGGTTTCCTTTAGGATTGACTGGTTTGACCTCCTTGCAGTCCAAGGGACTCTCAAGAGTCTTCTCCAGCACCACAGTTCGAAAGCATCAATTCTTCGGCGCTCAGCCTTCCTTATGGTCCAACTCTCACAGCCATACATTACTACTGGGAAAACCATAGCTTTAACTATACGGACCTTTGTCGGCAAGGTGATGTCTCTGCTTTTTAATATGCTGTCTAGGTTTAGACAATATAAATAGAATAATATGGAATAAAATCAAGATGGCTACAGTTCTTCTCAAATTCTGAGCGTAAGGGCCGCTGTCCATCCGTGCTAGGGTGCTAGCCATCCCCAAGAATGACTATTTCCCCTCCCGTCCCAGGCTTGGAGGCAAAACCAGGTTTTCAGTTTTTTTCTGAAGTCCAGGAGTGCGGGGGCCTGTCTCACCTCTGGGGGAAGGATGTTCTAGAGGGCGGGAACTTCTCTGCAACTGCAGAGAAGGCACGCTTCCGAGACCCTGCTAGGTGGAATTCTTTTACGGAAGGGATCCGTAACATGCCCTCTCTGCATGACCGGGTGGGACGGGTCGATGTAATAGGGACAAGACGGTCCCTCAGGTAACCTGGTCCCATGCCATGTAGGGCTTTAAAGGTCATAACCAACAGCTTGAATTGAACCCGGAAGCAAACTGGAACCCAGTGCAGCTCACAGAGCAGAGGTGTTACATGTGCTGATCTTGGTGCACCTAAGATTGCCCGTGCGGCCGCATTCTGGATCAGTTGTAGCTTCCGGATGTTCTTCAAGAGTAGCCCCATGTAGAGTGCATTACAGTAGTCTATATAATATAATAGTTGCTCAAGGTGAAATAAAGGCCTATATAATATAATAGAGAACAAGTGCCATGAGCAGTGGAAGATTTGGGGGTGGGGTGGGGGGTTCAATGGTTTAATTTATATTTTGTACAATCTACCTTCCCTGATAGCTTCCCTTCATTGCAGTTTTTCATATTTGTTTTTGTAAACCACCAGAGAAATGCCAGTTGTAAATACAGAAAAATGGATTGAAAAAATCTGTGTGTAAACTTGATAACATTTTGTTTTATTACTCCACTACTGATGGTAGTTCAGGGGGCAGGATGTATAGTGAATTACATACATTGCACTCTCATGGTGGTCAGCTGGACGGGTGGAAGGTGAACAATTATTGGCGTAAAACGCTGCATGTTGAGGTTGGCAGAGAATTGCAAATACTGACAAAACAGACAGCAGGTTTCAAACTGCTTTGTGTGTTTCTCAATCTGAACAACTTTAATATATGTGGACTTCAACTCCCAGAATTCCTCAGCTGGCTCAGATTGAAAAAGACTGGTCTGGGAAGTAGAAATGCCAGTGGTTTGAAAGTGCCCTGAAGTGTAACACCTAAAAATGCACCAGAGATGTAGAGAAAAGAAAAAAACCCCACACAGCTAAGGACTTCATAGATATACATAAAACTGATACATAATCATTTTCTCACTTAAGTTTCCAGGGGCAGAGAAGCTACTTAACATCCATTTTAATTATGTTCCTGCATGGATCCCTTCATTCTCTTCCAAGTGCATACCCTTGGAAACAAAACACTGGAAACTTGCTCTTCATCAGTGATGTTACTCAACTATTTCCATAACCCAGCTCCTGTATCAGACACACTGGATTTCCCCACAGTCATTGTAGTATAATGTAGGTCTTCTCTCTCTTTCACACACATGTGCATCTACTGTAATGAAGGTTATTTTTCTAATTAACATTTACAATACATTATGTGCTGATCATACTGCATCAATGAAACGAACAGTAATGAAAAGCGCATTTCTAGGCAGACACCCATTTTAAAGACGATGGCATACAATTTTACAAGATCTAGTTACAACATCTATTTACAAATACGTGTGATAGAATCTTTTTGAAAAGAAATGCCATGCAGACATGCAAATACCCTCTCATGATAGCAAAGACAAAAATCTCAGATGCAAAAGAGTGTTTTGAAAAAGGCAGATGTTTAAAGAAGATGCTGGTGGCTCCCTATAGGAAGAGGTCTTCAAAGAGCCCCTGGCGCTACATACTTCTCAGCAGGGAAGGAGAGCTTGCATAAGATGAAACACAAATAAATGATTGCCAGTACAAAAGATACACACTGAAAACCTGAAAGCTCACATTGGCCAGCTGTGCTTTCACTGGCACCTGGACATAAACAAGCCATAACATTAACTCAGCTTGGATATTGTGAAACTAGGTACATATTTGAAAAATGCCTAACTAGGTTTTAATTGGAATAGCCATCCTCTGAATCATTGTATCATGTCCATTCAAAGGTCTGTTAATAGAGTGCAAGCTGAAAGCCAGCCTTTCTCCATTTACCCAGAGGAATATTTCTTTCATGTGTTTAAATGGGAAGAGGAAAAGAACAAAAGCAGGGAAGGTCCTGCTTTATTTCTCTTTTACGCAGTATTTTTGCTATGGTCAGTCTTGGTTTCTATCATGGATGCATTTATCAGCCAGGAAGCTTAATGAAAGTCCAGAGAAGATTGACCGGGCATGTTAAAAACAAGTGTGGTGCCTCTTAAATCTCACTGACTCCAATCAAAGCTTGTTCAGCATATGCTTAACTTTCCTACTGAATCCAGGAGGTGTCTGGTAACACCTTTTCCAACTAACCAATTTTAACAAAAGGCATAAGCTTTTGTGAGCTGCAGTTTTAATACAATCTGTTAGTTACAGAAGGTGCTACCAGACACCCTCTGATGTTTTGCTACCATAGACTAACATGGCTTTCCTCCGACAATGTCTTGAATCCAGGAAACTTAAAATGCTCAACTCTGGCTGAACTATACTATTTGTCTCCATTTCCAATCCCATTTAACTGAGAGAGGAATTTGCATTTAAGTTCCTAGATGAACTCAATTGTAAGTTAGCTTATGTACCCTTGGTCCAGTCTTCAAAAATGAGGAGCTACCAATTTTGCGGAGCTGCTGTTCTCCAATTGCCACAGTCCCTCCTGTTGGAATTCAGCAAATCAAGCATGCCTCATTGGCATATGGGTGATTGCTCTAGGAGGCAAACTTTGTGCTAGAGGACGCTGCTTGTTGCCCCTCCCACTTCCTCTTCTCTCTCTCTGATTCTTCCACCATCAAGGAGGAAGCAGCATGTTGCTGCTCCTCTTCATGGAGAGGCCATGTGTTAGGCCTCAACTCCAGAGGCTTTCCCCCCTTTCTCCACGCAGCCTCTGGCAGCAAACAGGGCCAGGGGTATGCAGTTTAGGGAACAGAAAGAAGAACTGAAACATAATTTATCTACTGAAATGGCTGTACCTGGACAAAATAAATGTAAGAACTCTTTTGTACTTACTTTTTGTACCTGCAATGTCTAAGTGTGTGTTTCTTTATGCTTGGGTGGACTAAAAGTGTAAGAATAAGAACCTGAATCTCTCTAACATGCTCACAGGCTGTGTTTTTAAACAATATTCCTTTTTCTGCCCACGAGTTTACACAAGGTTAAGCTCTGCTCCATTCACTGGTTCTAACAGGCCACTGAATGATCTTCACCTCCGGCCCGGGTGGTGCCATTCTTGCTGATGCTGAGGGGTCTTGGCACTTCTGTAGCATCACAAGAAATTGGCAGTGGGACTGAGATATAGCAGCCAGTAAAAGCAGCGAGAGAGCAGAGGGGGGAGCAATGAGGCCCCTGATGACTCTGGATGTTACCAGTTAAAAAGAAGAACATTCTCTGCTTGAGGAGCAACCAAGCCATGACAGCTGCCATCCAAGGAGCAAATAAATAAAATAAAAATAAAACATAAAATAAACAAACATTCTTAATCTAGCCTTAACTGGAAGTAGCCCATCACTGGTCATTTTCCCCACCTTTGTGTTATCAACATGCCAGCAGAAGCAAGGCAGCTCAGGCATTCTCCCTTTTCCCCCTTGCTTTTTTTCTGGCTCCCCCCCCCCCATTCAGAAAGAAACAGCAATCCACCAAGCACTAATTAATATTTAATTTACTGCAAAATGTACTTATTATTTTCAAGTAATTGGCCGGATGCACAGCTGTGCCCACTAATGAAGAGAGAGAGGACTGAAATGAGGGGAGGGGGACGGTAACGGAGGGACCAAAGGGGCTTCCCTCTTTTTTCTCCCTTCCCCTCTCTGATCAAGCTTTAAAGTGCATAATAAGCAAACATTAATTACTTTTATTTCTTTTTCTTTAAAAAAATATCTAAATATGTCTGCCGCTGCTTCTGGGTCATGTTTGGCTTATTGCACTTTGATTGCTTTATTACAGTAGTGCTAATAAGTGAAGAAAATGCATAGGACCTGGAGTTTTGGGGAAAATAAGTATGAAAAGGGGCTGTAAAAACATCATTGAAAAGCTGAAGAACACAGAGTGAAGCCTCGCTGTGGAAAAAACAAGCCGTGGCCATTTGTTATGGTTGCCTCTATAGATTCCTGATATGTCGGACTCTCTGTGTGGTGCTCTCCCTGGCTATGTCTCACTCTCTGATTGAGCTATTGGCTTACAACTCTTTTCAGGAAGGGAAATATTATTTTAGTGGCTAATAAAGGAGATCTGTTGCTAATTGGTAGAGGCCTAGGCGGGTTTTCTGAAGGGGTACATTCATTTGGCAAAAATGTATTCCTGGGAAAAGGGCCAGATCAGAGTTAGAATGCACATATGTATGCCTGGAATACAATGGGACATTTTTGAGTGGCCAGGCCTGATACAGAAAATAACTGGGTTCATACCATATAAGCCATGGTTTAACTAAGGCTTACTAAACAAACCACAATTGGATGAGTTCATAAAATCAGCAAAAACCAAACAAAATTGACTGTGTCTTGTGATATGTGAGCCGAGCCAATATCTGTGATTTCTGAAATTCATGGCACTTTGGAAAAACATCTCCAGGCTTTTGGGGAGGTCAAATCAGTCAGTCCTAAAGGAAATCAACCCTGACTGCTCATTGGAAGAACAGATACTGAAGCTGAAGCTCAAATACTTTGGCCACCTAATGCGAAGAGAGGACTCACTGGAAAAGACCCTGATGCTGGGAAAGACTGAAGGCAAAAGGAGAAGGGGACAGCAGATGATGAGATGGTTAGATAGCATCACCGATGTAACGAACATGAATTTGAGTAAACTCCGGGTGACAGTGGAGGACAGGAAGGCCTGGCGTGCTGTGGTCCATGAGGTCACGAAGAGTCGGACATGACTTAACGACTGAACAACAATGGATTTTTAATATTACGATATGAGTTAAGAGGGGCTTATGATACATTATATATCTATATCTATGACATACATGGAATTGATACATGAATATAAAAATATAGCAGCAGCCATCTGAGTTAAGTCAATACATATACAGTATTTTTGCTAGCCCTTAGGATTCAATAAACTTACATCCCAACCTTCTCTAAAACTTGTTGGTGTAATGTATTTTTAATTGAGGTGAACTATTTCAGTTTGAGTATTGCCACTTACCACTCAAGAATCAAAACTGTTCTATAAAAGATTATCTTTCCAGAAAGTCAGAGGACTTAGGGTTATCCACGGGACCATATACTCTAAGTAAAATCTGTTCACCCAAGATGTGCAGGCAGAAAATCCCCACCTACCCCCATGAGATTCAGCAGGAGGGAACTTGGAGGTGAACATTCTCTGCTGGGACTCCCCTCCTGTAAAATAACACCCCTGAAGGGATAGCACCACACTTTCTTTTAAATTTTAGGAAGCGAGCTAAAACTTGGCTGTTGTGGAAAGCACTTTGGGGTAGAGGAGCTGAGGAGAATGGGTGTTATCTGGGATGAGTAATGGGTCCTGGAAATAGGATTGTTGTATTGATTATATAGTTTCAATTTTTAAATACACATTTTATTACGTTTGGACTGTTAATGGACTTGTACGCCACTTAGCTTTGATTGACTGAAGTAGCATATAAGTGAAGGAAGGGTTATTATCAGTCTAAAACACTAAAAAGCTATGATTCTAACTGCATTATGGAGCTTTCAGAAACAAAGAACAATGTTCTTTCTGAAGTTGATAATTTCAAACTGGAAGTAGGAGATGTCTGAAAGTTCCCATACTATGGAATAATGTTTTATCTTAGAATTGTCTTTGCTTTTACTTTAAATGGGTATGCATTCACAGCATTATTCTTCCACCTATAATCCAGACACTTTAGAGACTTTTCCAGTTCTGAGTTGGTCTCTATAAGACAAGTTGATTCACTTGTGTTTCTAACTTGCAGTGTATTGTCCTTTTATGACAGTTCAGAAGCTTGATGGTCACTGATATTTTTGAACATCTATTAGAAGACTTACTTTTATATCCTACAGCCGGTTCACAAAGCTGTGAAGACCTTATATATATTCCCACAACACTAAAAGGCCATAAATCTGAAGGAATTTCACTTGTCATTGTCAGAGACAGTAAATTAAGGTGAAAATTTTATTTGGAATTTTTTTGAGTTCCTCATGTCACTGTCTAAGCTGAAGTGATTCAGACAAATATTTATTTGATTTATATCCCATCTTCCTCTAGGAGCTCAACATAGCATACAGAGCACTCTTTCCTTTGATTTTTTTCTCCACACAGCCTTATAAGGAAGATTGGGCTGAGAGGCAGTCACAGGCCCAAAGTCAACCAGTGAACTTCCATAGCTGGGAGAGGACTCAAACACTTTAACCGATACATCACTTTGGCAGTGAGACTACATTTGCCCCGTGCTTACAATTCTTACTGTGAATTCCCATTCAGAACCATCACATCAGACTTGCTTCCTACCACAAGATTCCTTTCTCCCAATGGGCCTTTCTTCTTTGATTAACTATTCAAACATTGTCCTGGCAAGATGGACATGAAGGAAAGTCTCAGCAGCAGGAGACCAACAGGAGGTTGTTAAGAAGTAGTAATAAAATAAGGACCACTGAAACTCTGAAGGCATCAAAGGGAGATCAGCAAATAACAGCATGTCTCAAGAAACCTTTGTGAGTCCTGAGGATTTGAAGACAAAGAACCATGCCTGGGTTGTTTAATTAAGTGAAGGTGTTGCCACTCTCATGCAAAACATAGAATATTCATATCATGACTTACTAAAATAACACAGATATGGTATACAGTTTCAGCCCACAGTTGCCATTTCCCCCAGTCAAATGAGCAAGTTCCTGCAAGAGCAGTGTTAAGAAAAGTGTAGCTCTTCCATGTCCCACCAACAGTCCACACATCAGTTTTGATTTCTCCCTTGCAGACATGTACTGATTTCAAAGGAACTTTATACAACACTCTTTTTTGTGCCACCGAGTCAGTTTTTGACTCCTGGCGACTGCCTGGACATGTCCCTGCAGTTTTCTTGGCAAGATTTCAGAAGCGATTTGCCACTGCTTGCTTCCTAGGGCTGAGAGTGAGTGACTGGCCCAAGGTCACCCAGTTGGCTTCGTGCCCAAGGCGGGACTAGAACTCACAGTCTCCTGGTTTCTAGCCTGATGCCTTAACCACTACACCAAACTGGCTCTCTTATACAATGTAAAACAGTAATAATTAGGGCTGTCCAGCACTTTGTTTTCAAAGGCAAAAAGCTACTTTGAGTTCCAAGCATAGCATCTGTTTACAGCTCTTTAAAACTGCTATATCTTTTCCCAGAGTCATACAGTCACCCTATACAGCTGCCATGCAAAGCTGTGGAAAAAAAATTGTTTACTTTACAGGGTTAAAGATACATTTGCACCCCTGTATGCTTCAAAACTCTTTTTTGCCTTTGAATCTGACCTACTTCACAGCCCTAGTAATGTAGAGGAATGTGTAGAAAACCTTGAAAAAGGAATGCTGGAACAGTTAAAGCAAAAGTTGCTACTACTATATTTGCCGAGGGAGCTTCCATGGAAGACTGGCATATCCGTAAACAGAAGAAGGGGCTTAAAAATATACTGTATGTTTACCGTGACAGCTGTGAAAAGGAATGCCATCCTGTAAAGTGTGTTTTGACAGGATATTTGATCATACTGATCAAGTTTTGAATAAGCATGACACGGAAATTCTACTCGTGTTTAGATTCTAAAAGGTAAAATTCCTTTTGAGTTGAATTTGACTCCTGGCGATTTCCCCCTCAGCATAATGAATGGTGCTGGTGTAACTCCTCACTCCTTTTCTATGCTTAAGGACATGGCTCACCCTGAAAGTCAAAGTATATTCAGTGGTTATGTATCTTATAGTTTAGCCCAATGTTTCTCAACCTCAGCAACTTTAGAAATGTGGACTTCAACTCCCATGCTGGCTGGGGAATTCTGGTAGTTGAAGACCACACATCTTAAAGTTGCTGTGGTTGAGAAACACTGGTTTAGCCAAAAGCCCTGGAGTTTCCTGATATTCTCCCTTCCCAGTACTAATCCGGTCCAACTCAAATTAGTGGGGCAGATCTAGACTTATGTAACATTACAAGTAGTCCTCACTTAATGATCCTAATTGGGACCAGAATGTCCATCACTAAGTGAAGCAGTCATTAGGCAAAATATCACATGACCGCACTGCTTAGCGACGGCAGTTCTGGTAGTCCCAGTTGTGGTCGTTAGACCATGCCATTGTTAGGTGTAGACCTCACGCTTCTCCTGCCCTGCCATGCTTGCCTTCACTTCAACTCCCCCCACCCGCCTATTTCCCCCTCCATTTCTGCCCATCTGGCTGCCCTGCCCTCTGCCGCCCCTGCTGCCCTCCACTCTGCCCTGCACCCCCACTGTCCTGCACCCCCGCCACCCTCCCAGCTGACCTTTGCTGTCTTCTTCCTCCTGCTGCTGACAAGGCGTGCCTGGCCTGGCCCTTGGGAAGGCCTCACGACCGGCCTGGCCCACAGAAAGGCCTCATGCGGCCAGCAGCTGCCTCGCAAAGGGTCATGCTGGGCATGCCTTATCAGCAGAGCAGTGGAGTTCAAGGCAGAGGGCAGGATGGCGGGGGTGGCAGAGGGCAGGGCGGCCAAAAGGGCAGAGATGGGGGGAGTTGAAGTGCATCCTGTGGTTGTAAATGCAAGCAGGTTGCCAAGTGCCCAAATTTTGATCACATGATCATGGGGGTACTGCAACAGACGTAACTTCAAGGACCGGTCATAAATACCATTCATTCAGTGCCGTCGTAACTTTGAACGGTCGCTGAAGTAATGGACATTAAGCTAGGACTATCTGTAATTAATAAATGAAGATTTTTACTACTGTTTTCTCCCATCCTGCAGCTCTTGTCTACTCTAAGGAAGCTCAACTACAGTTCTGAGTCAAAAGAGAAGAACCATCCACATCTCATACATCAGGAAAATTGTGGACTCTTTAGAACAGAGCTTTCCAAACTGTGTGTCGCGACACAAAAGTGTGTTGCCTGCGGGGCCCAGATGTGTCGCGTCAAAACCTGAAAACCTTCCGGGTTTTCCCGCGGCAACACACCAACGGCGGCAGGCGAAAATCCGAAAGCGCCACAGCCACGGCGGCGCGCAAAAACCGAAAGCGGCAGCAGCGCTTCTGGGTTTTTGCGCGCTGCCGCAATGGCGGCACTTCCGGGTTTTCCCGCAGCGACACACCAACGGCGGTTGGTGTGTCACCGCAGGAAAACCTTGGAAAGCCCTGCTTTAGAACTTACTGAGTGTAGCAGAAGATAGAAGGAAATCTTATTATACAACAGAAGTCTGCTGCTATTATATTGAATGCAATTGTGAGGATTTATTTTTGTACATGAGAAGGAAGGATGATATACTTTTCCCACCCACAAAAACATTTATTTACAGCTTAAGTAAAATAGAAACAGCTATTTAAAAAGCAATGAAATTATCAGCAGCATAGCATTTACACACTAGTCAAAAACTGACTCAAAGGCACGCATACACACACACACCAAACCATTAAGTCAGAGCTTTCCAAACTGTGTGTCGCGACACAAAAGAGTGTCGCCACACACAGCGTGGTGTGTCGCCACACCACCCGGAAGCGGCAGCGCGTGCGTGCACGGTGGCAGCCGCTACCGCCGCCGCCATGCACGTGCGCGCCGCCACACGTCCCCCCGCGCCACCGCTGTGCGTGTGCCGCCACACGCCCCACTGCACGTCCCCCGCGCCACCGCCATGCGCGCGCCACCGCACGCCCTCCTGCGTCGCCGCCACCCCACCGCTGGCGTGTCGCCAGCGGCGGCACTTTGGAAAGCCCTGCATTAAGTGATCTGTGATTTGGGTTTTGCCTGTGGGTGAACCCAACCACTGTGGTTTGTAAACCATGTTTCATGGCTTAATGTGTTGAATAGCCCATATTTAGTATTTGTTTGATATTTACCCATTATTTATTTATTTAATTATTTAATTTATTTATTTTTCAAATTTATTCCCCGCCCATCTCCCATGCAAGGGACTCTGGGCGGGTTACAATAACTAAAAAATTTAAAAACTATACATAATATCTAAAAACACAAGCATAACATAATAAAATAAAATCCAAGATGGATTCGGACCCGCAGAATAGATCGTGGAGCTACGGGGCCAGCCAACCCCAGGAGGCACTACCACCTCCGTCGTCCCAGGCCAGGTGGCAGAGCCGGGTCTTAAGGGCCTTCCGAAAGGCCAGGAGGGAGGGGGCCAGTCTCACCTCCGGGGGCAGGATATTCCACAAGGCGGGCGCTATCGCAGAGAAGGCATGCCTCCTGGACTCTGCTAGATGGAATTCTCTTGTTGAGGGGGTCCGAAGCATGCCCTCTCTGCATGCACGGGTGGGGCGGGCCGATGTTATCGGGATGAGACGGTCCCTCAGGTACCCTGGTCCTATGCCATGTAGGGCTTTAAAGGTAATCACCAACACCTTGAATTGGACCCGGAAGCAAACTGGCACCCAATGCAGCTCGCGTAGCAGAGGTGTCACATGTGCCGATCTTCTGGCACTCGTAACTGCTCGCGCCGCTGCATTCTGCACCAGCTGCAGCTTCCGGATACTCTTCAAGGGTAGCCCCATGTAGAGCGCATTACAATAGTCTATACGGGAGATGATAAGGGCGTGAGTGACTGTTCGGAGGGCCTCCCGATCCAGGAAAGGGCGTAACTGGTGCACAACTCGAAGCTGTGCAAAGGCCCTCCTGGCCACGACTGCCACCTGCTCTTCGAGCAGGAGTCGCGAGTCCAGGAGGACCCCCAGATTCCGCACTGGATCCGAGTGAGGTAGTGCAACCCCCCCCAGAACCAAAGATGACAACTTCCCGGATCCAGGGGGGCCGTCAATCCACAGCCACTCCGTCTTACCAGGGTTCAGTTGAAGCCTGTTGTTCCCCATCCAGACCCCCACAGCCTCCAGGCACTGAGATAAGGCATTGACCGCATCACTTACTTCACCCGGGACGGAGATGTATAACTGGGTATCATCAGCATATTGGTGATACCTCATCCCATGGTGATGGATGATCTCGCCCAGTGGCTTCATGTAGATGTTGAATAGGAGAGGAGAGAGAACCGACCCCTGCGGCACCCCACAAGTCAGGGGTCGCGGGTCAGCTCTCTCCTCCCCTATCAACACCGACTGGGAACGGCCCTGGAGAAAGGAGGCGAACCAGCACAAAACCACGCTGCCCGCCCCCAGCTCCTCGAGCCGCCCCAAAAGTATACCGTGGTCGACGGTATCGAAAGCTGCTGAGAGATCTAAGAGAGCAAGGATGGATGCACTCCCTCCATCCCGCTCTCGCCAGAGATCATCCATAAGTGCGACCAATGCGGTCTCCGTCCCATATCCCGGCCTGAAACCTGACTGGAAGGGGTCCAGTTAATCCGTTTCCTCCAGAATCCTCTGGAGTTGCAACGCCACCACCTTCTCAACCACCTTTCCTAAAAAGGGAAGGTGGGAGACTGGGCGAAAATTGCCCAGGATTGTAGGGTCCAGGGAAGGTTTCTTGAGGAGGGGGTGCACCAGCGCCTCCTTAAAGGCAGCCGGGAACACCCCCTCACTCAAGGACGAATTAATCATCGCCTGGACCCAGCCACATGTCACCTCACTAGCTGATTTCACCAGCCAGGAGGGACATGGGTCAAGCTGGCATGTTGTGGCGTTTACAATCCGGAGGATCCTGTCTACTTCATCAGGCGCAACAGGATCAGGTTTATTTAGTGAATAAACCATGGCTTAACATAATATGTGGGCCAATCTGAGATACAAACACAATGAATGGATTCTCCCAGAGTATCAAAGTGGAGAAGCCCCATCTTACGCTCAGGCTCTATTGAAGGTTTCCTTTCTCCTCACCTGAAAAGAGTCATCTTTGATGCCTTTGGACCTGGCTGAAATTTGTCACCATTCTGACCTGATAGTGCCTATCTGTAACACTATGAATAATCCCACGAATGACAGCTAGTAGGCAGGAGCTGACACAGCTGCCAGAGACCAAATGCATCAGGAGAGACCCACTGGTACCCTAGGCCAGTGCTTTCCAAACTGCCGCCGTTGGCGACACACCAATGGCGGCAGCATTGTCGCCGCAGGGGTGCACGTGTCGTCACGGGGGGGGGCGCGCATGGCGGCATGCACGGCGGCAGTGGCGGCCTTGTGTTTTCTGCTAAAACGCGGAAGCGCTGATGGCGCACTGCTGCCGTCGTTGCTGCCGCCGCCGCCATGCACATCCCCGTGCCGCCGCCGTGCACATCCACTTCTGGGTTGTGTCGCGACACACTAAACTGTGTGTTGCGACACACTAAAGTGTTGTGACACACAGTTTGGAAAGCTATGCCCTAGGCTGATGAGAAGCAGGCAAATGAACACGCATAAGAATAGTAATATTTGCCATTGTCATTTCTCCCTTGAACTGTATAGGCTATCTGAAAGAATGTGGCAACATTTGAAAGTAACTTTCTTACTAATTTCAACATGAATAAAGTCAATTATGAATTTGGACTGCAGAATATGTGTGGGTGCATGTGTGCACATGCCAGTGTCTGAAATAATCGCACATGGAAAAATATTAAAATGTGCAAATTTTCCAGTGGAGCTCACCAAGCTAAGGGAGAAGACAATGTGGAAATTACAAATCCTGCTATTCCTATAGTGGCAGTTACAAAGAAGCCCTCAATAGGAGACAGAGTAAGGTGACCCTTACTAGAAATGACCAAATTGCACTTCTGCAACTTTAAAAACTCTTCGGAAAACACTTTGGTTTTGTTTTAAAAGCCTCTCTTATTCATCTCTTTGACAACACACTGTGCAGTTTACCCAGCAAATCACCACTATTTTGACTCAATGCTCCTTGGATGCATTGCAAGAAAATATGTTAAAATCCCCAACTATGTTAGTCCAGAGGAAAATGCACATAGGATTTTAAACAGCTCATCAAAACAAATAAGGAAAGGAGAAGAGGAAGATTCACAAGTATGCAACAGGAATCTATGGCTTTCAACCATTCCTATTACATAATAGAATCTACCAAATCCATCAAGATTTTTTTTTTGGTGATGATTTAGTTTTGATTTTACAGGACCCATTGGATACTGCAGAACATCTGATGAAGAAATTGAAAGAGTTTGGGTCATTGGCGGGTCTGAAAGTAAATAAACAAAAATGTTAATTAAAAATATGACCATGTCTGACCAAGAACTACTGATGTGTAAGACGGGTTTTAAGATTGAAAAAAAGGTTAGATATCTGGGGGTGATCCTGTCAACTAAAAACAGTATGTTGTTTAAAAATAATTATGTAAAAATTTGGAATGATGTGAAAAATGATTTGTTAAGATGGGGAAAATTACAATTGTCTCTTATGGGAAGAATATCTGTGATTAAGATGAATGTTTTGCCTAGGATGTTGTTTCTTTTTCAGACTTTACCGATTTTGATGACAGATTTACCATTTAAAGAATAGCAGAAAGATATTTCGAAATTTGTTTGGCAAGGCAAGAAACCAAGAATTAAATATAAATTGTTACAAGATGCTAAAGAACAAGGAGGTTTGGGTTTGCTTAATTTAAAACTGTACTTTGATGCTTGTTGTTTGCTTTGGATGAAGGAATGGATCACTTTGAAGAACAAGAAATTATTACAGCTTGAAGGACATGAATTGAGATTCGGGTGGCACTCCTATTTGTGGTATGATAAAGTTAAAGTTAATAAGGATTTTAAAAATCATTTTGTTAGGAGTGCCATATTAAGGATCTGGAATAAATGTAAGGTAAGATTGTCTCCTAATGTACCATTATGGTTGTCACCTCAAGAAGCATTCGTTAGAAGAGAAAATGTGGGGGAAGTAAGTTGGTTAAAGTATAAAGATTTGTTAAATTTTGAAGAGTGTGAACCAAAGTTTAAAACAAGGGAAATGTTAGAGTTGGAAGGTTTCACATGTCATTGGTTTACATATTTGCAATTGCTAGAATGTTTTAAGGTGGATAAAAAGAATTATAAATTTGTTAATGAAATAACTCAGTTTGAAATGGAACTTTGTATTAATGATGAACATGTTATCACCAAAATGTATAAAATGTTGTTAAAGATGAATCTGGAAGATGAACAGGTTAAAGAATGCATGATTAAATGGGCTAAGAACTTAGGATATAACATTATGCTGGAGCAATGGGAAAATATGTGGAATAAAGGTTTGAAATTCACCTTGAATTATAACTTAGAATATAATTTTTATAAGATGATGTATCATTGGTATTTAACTCCTGATAAGTTATCAAAAATGTACAATGGTGTAACAAATGTTTGTTGGAAGTGTTCACAGGTAGAAGGAACCTTTTATCATCTCTGGTGGACTTGTGAGAGGCTAAAAAATTCTGGAATCAAATATGTATTATTATCCAAAATATTTTAAAAGTGAATATACAAAAAAAGCCAGAACTGTTTCTTTTGGGATTGATGGAGAAGGAGTTGGAGAAAAAATATGGAATTTTGCTTTTATATATGATCACAGCTGCAAGACATTTATATGCACAGCGATGGAAAGATCCACAGATACCTACAGTTGAAGAATGGATTGCTGAATTAATGGATCTGGCCCAAATGGCTAAACTAACAGCATTAATTAGAGAACACTCTGTTTCTGGATTTGTAAATGTTTGGCAACCACTTCTAGATTACTTGCTTGTGGTGGAAAAAAATTAAGCTTTGATTTTGGGTTTTAATGAATAAATGGTTTGTTTTAATAGAAATAATGTTACTATGGGTTAACTAATGGTAAGAGATTATATTTGTAAATTTACCTATATCTGTATTGGAGAAGTCAGAAGTCACTTTTCTGTTTTTGTTTTCTGTCTATTTGCACTTTTATAGTTTTTTCTTTTTTCTTTAGTCCTATTTTCTAGCTTTTTTGTATTTTAGTTATACTCTGAAAATTAATAAAGTTCTTTAAAAAAAAAACCCAAATCCATCAAGATTTTGAAGTTATTTCTCACCCTGAGCAAAACTCCCACCAAGAGCAGCTTCTGCTAGATGCCAAATAGCATTTAAGAAGGGGCAGTTTTTGTCACATTATTGCACAGAAAGAAAAAACAACCCGTATCTTGAGAACCATGGTCCAGTCTTGATGAGGCCTTCAAAGGGCCGATATCCATGTTTGTTGGCTTTAAAAATAATCCTATGCAAAACACCAAATTATTCATTTGTCATTTATTTATTTAGATTTATATGGCCAATCACTCAATATTTGACTTTGGGTAGTAAACAACAATAAAAAATGACAATAAAAACATCAACAAAAACCCAAAACACATCACTACTAGGGCAGCACATATATCCACATTCACAACCCCCTGAACAATGGGCTCACATAACTTCCTGGCTCAAGGTGTGGGGGAAAAGCCAAATGTTTAACATCTTATGGAAAGCCATAAGGGCAGCTCTCCTCAACAGCTCTTTACACCAGGAGTAAAGCACTTCACTTATGTATTTCCTATCTGCTAATTCAAGGTATATTCATGTCTATGTTCTCCCACCAGAGTACTTTTCTTCTATACAGTATTGTAGGCACAGCAGAACAACTGTTCTTCAGTTTAGGGCTACTAGATTTCAGCTGAAAAAATCCAGATAAGCAGTAGCTGGCAATAAAAAGATACACAAAACTCTAGCTTCTTGTGACCATCTAGTGGTCATCTGGAGTTCTGTAGCCTAGATCTGGTAGCCCATTTGACTTCCGGCAATAAAGAACTCTTCACAGAATTTTCCCCTACTTGATTCCTTGGCATTTCCTAGAATTTGTAGCCAGCACTGCCAATGGCTGGAATTCTGAAAATTGAACAGTAATGCAACCACATACTGGAGAACCACCATGCTAGGGAAGGCTGGCAGTTTAGTGGAAAAGAGAGCAATACTAGGAAAAGGTGACTTATAAAACAAAGCCTGTTTACTGCAGAAAAGAGCAAGAGCTTATTGAAAAACAACAACCATGCTTTGTATGCAGATAATCCATGGCTTCTCAGTTAAAGAATGTTCCTTAATCCCTATAGAAGATTTGAGAGCTACTGCCAGGCAGAATAGACTGTATAAGATTACATTCTGTACTAACTGAGGTCCTTTTTTGCATAGCTTGCCATGATTCTAGCAACCTTTACTGAGGTAAGTCTATTACAATGCATTAAATGTGGAACCACCTTTGAATATTCAGAAAGCCCAGTTAATTCAAAATATAGCTTTAAAGCTCCTGGTCAACATAGATTGATGATGATGATGATGATGATGATGATGATGATAATTTATTAAATTTATATGCTGCCCGACTCCCAATGACTCTTGGCGGTTAGTTCACCAGCTCCTAAATTTTTCCATTATAATGAATGCTGGTACTTACCTCGGGATTGTGGTACCAGAAGGAATGCCGACCTCTACTCTGAGATCATTGCTTAGGTGCGCTAGATGACTGACTGAGGAGGGAGACAGTCTTCTCAAGTGTGACACTCTACCTGTATTTTCTCTTTGGGGATCAGGTAAAGACATTTCTAACTATCCAGGCTCTTAATTGTTAATTTACTGTTTTATCATTCTAGTTTGTCTATAGTTGATTTCATGTTACATGGCATATTGGTTTATTTATGAGATACCCTGAGAATGTTTATCTTGAAGTGCAGCACGGAAAGCAATAGTATGATAGGCTGCTATTGGGGAAAAAATCTAGAAAAATGAATGGGAGAAAATGAATATGTACTTTTGTCAACAGCCTATTTGGAATGCAGCATTTTTCTTCCACTGAAGAATAGGTATGGAAGACAAGTTTTGCATGTGCATTTTTTCTCCAACAGTTCCTTTGTAGAGGGAAAAAAACCCACAATCCATCTTAAGGTTTACACAAACAGGCCAACCGGGAATGATGGGTGTTACAATCTAATTCATCTAGAGCGCACCCGCTTAGGAGACAGAGCTAACCTTTCTAAACTTGTGAGAGAGCAGCAGCTTAAATAATTCTTCAAAGCTTGCCAATGTCAACTGTCCCAGCCTCCGAGAAAGTCTGAGACAGTTTCACCCCCAGCTGTTCCTTGTGTGCTTCCTCCCTTGTCCTTTAATTTTCTCACGTTGGTGCTTCTTTGACTGTTTAGGTCACAATAGCAGTCGCAATCAAAACACTCTCTTCCTCACAACCACATTTTTATGTTGCTGCCAATGCGAGAGGCTTATAAAAAAAAGGAGTCGGAGAAGAGAAAAGACAATATTGAGTCTGCTCTTTGGCAAGCTCAGGAGTTGTTTCTGTTCACTGTTTGATTTGTTTTTACAGTCTGCCGAGCCCTCTCTCCACCTCTCCAGGACCACAAAAAGGCACGATGTCAATAACCCGTCCCTCTCCTTGGGCTTTTCGTTTTCTGAATGCATTAACTTCAGGGCTCTCACTGAGAAACACCCTGGTGGTGAAGGGCCAGACCAGCCTCCTCAATCTGCTGCCCTCCAGATGTGTTGGCATGGCTACTGGTTGAGAATTCTGGGAGTTGCCACTGAATGCAACTGGAGAAATTAGATTGGGGAAGGCCAAACACACCATCTAAAATGATGTCCTCACCAGTTATTTATACCATCCAGTAGCATCATCCAACCATCATTTTGCTGATACAACAGTAAAGAGGACAAGCATTATATTGCTTCAACGATGGCAGAGTTATACTAGCAGATGCTATAAATCACTAGTGAGGAAACAGCCTAAAAGATTCAGAGGACTACTTATCAGTATCATTTAAAAATACGAAATTGGACTAAACCAAGGGTCGGAAATGGCGGCTCGCGAGCCACATCTGGCTCTTTGGCCCCTCGACTCTGGCTCTCTCTCTCTCTCTGCCACCCGACATCCGGAAAGCCGGTCTCCGGAAGCAGCAGGCTTCAGCCCGCCCCTGCTCTCCTTTGGCGCGCGCTGATTGGTGGAGGCGTCCTTCCTTCTGAGCCTCCACCAATCAGCGTCTGTTTCTTCTCCAGGAGAAGAACCCTGGAGAAGAAACAGAGACGCTGATTGGTGGAGGCTCAGAAGGAAGGACGCCTCCACCAATCAGCACGTGCCAAAGGAGAGCAGAGAGGCCCCCGCCCGCAAACCCCGCCCCCTGGCTCTCGAGCATTTCAAAATGTGCACGAGCATGTCAAAATGGCTCCCGGCATAAAAAGTTTGCCGACCCCTGGACTAAACCAAAGGGATCTTTCTTTGCTTCCATTTGAACTCATTTAGGCTAATAATAATAATAATAATAATAATAATAATAATAATAATATGCGATCAGGAAGCTAGCATGATACTGCATCGTAGATCTGATTGCCGTGGGGGGGGGGATATAATTTATTATAAAAACCAAGACCAGATCATCTGTGGCTATCATTCCAGGTGGGCAGGATATTTACTGTTATGCTAAAATATTGGGGAGAGACTGATAAAGAAGAATCTTGCATCATAGGCTATAAAACCTGGTAAGTGAATCCTATCAGTGACAAACACTGATGGATGGATAATCCAGGTGGATTATGATAATGGGTGAGCCTTGCCTATATCCATATCTCTGCTAGTTTGAGAAATCTGTCAATTTTGATTTTACTCAATTTTTCATTTTCATGATTAGGACAAATTCAGTTTTTTATATTTTTCATTTTCCAAGTATGTCAAATCTGGTTCCTCAAACTTGACTTTTTTTTAAGTCCATACATATTCTACTACATTTCTCCAATATATGCACTAGATTGTGATTTTATCTAATATATACAGATTTGGCAAACAATTTTCCCTGATGTAATGCATGCTTGTATAACACATTTTTACTTTGTATTGGAGGAGTGCACTGCAAAATTTGGAAAACTGAATTTCAACGGATAACTGAGATATGACATATCGGATCCAAACAGCAAAATCAAATAGGTTTTTGTTCAAAGATGAACAAAATTAATTTCTCGTCCACCCCTACCATATGTGAACAAGGTTAAGCCCAGCCTGGATTCTGTATCCATTCACATCAATGGCTTAATGATAAATGAGAAACTAAAGAGTAAATTAGTGGGAAAGCAGGGCTACCAAATAGTAAAAGTAGTAGATGAAGCAACAGAAATGGTAGACATATAGTCAGCAAAAGGGAAATAGGAGGAGAAAGGGCTCTCTGGTTCCTAGAATATAAATCTAATAAAAACAAATTTAGGTCCACTTCCAAAGAAACTAGCTTGACTTATGGCCTAGGCTAGAGATAGTTTAAAAACCCACTGTTTAAATCCTTTTGTTAGTTTTGGCAACTCTTCTTTTACTTTTCCACTGTTTGCCACACATTTTGGGTTCTACTATAATTATGAACTTTGTGATGCAGTCATTTCACAAAAAAAGAAATCATACTCTAATTTTGATTTTATGCTTGTGCAAATAAATAGAGTATTATTGTTAAAAATGAAACTTTGGTAAAGCAAAATTAGTAATATTAATTTGCAAATATTACATTAATTGTTGGGCACTACATTAATTGTAAAGAAATTGAACCATTTTCATGCAATATTTCAGGGATCACAATAAATTAAGAAAGAATATCAATTAAAAAATCTCTTTCTGATATGTTTAATGGCACTACTTTCTTCTCTTGGCTACTGGTTCTTTAATTAACCATTTCCTAATATAGGGCTTGAAGGAACTAATCCTGAAATGGAAAGTTAATTAAAGGGCCAGTAGCTAAGAAATCACCTTCATGGATCACTGCCTTGTCGTGGCGAAGGGGCTTGCGTAACTCAATGAAGTCAGGTCAAGAAGAACAGGTCATGACGGAGAGTTCTGACAAAACGTGGTCCAAAACTGGAGGAGGGAATGGCAAACCACTCCAGTATCCTTGCCAAGAAAACCCATGGACAGTATCAAAAGGCTAAAAGATATGACTTTTAAGATATGGAATGCTAAAGTAGGAAGTCAAAAAATAACCGGAATAACAGGCAAGTTCGGCCTCGGAGTACAAAATGAAGCAGGGCAAAGGCTAATAGAGTTTTGTCAAGAGAACACGCTGGTCATAGCAAACACTCTTTTCCAACAACACAAGAGACGACTCTACACATGGACATCACCAGATGGTCAATACCGAAATCAGATTGATTATATACTTTGCAGCCAAAGATGGAGAAGCTCTATACAATCAGCAAAAACAAGACCTGGAGCTGACTGTGGCTCAGATCATGAGCTTCTTATCGCAAAATTTAGGTTTAAATTGAAGAACGTAGAGAAAACTACTAGACCACATACCCCCAATCAGGTATGACCTAAATCATATCCCTTATGAATATACAGTGGAGGTGAGGAATAGATTTAAAGGATTAGACCTCGTAGTCAGAGTGCCTGAAGAACTATGGATGGAGGTTCGTAACATTGTACAGGAGGCAGCAACTAAAACCATCCCAAAGAAAAAGAAATGCAAGAAAGCAAAGTGGCTGACTGATGAGGCTTTACAAATAGCTGAGGAAAGAAGGGAAGCAAAAGGCAAGGGAGAAAGGGAAAGATATAACCAACTGAATGCAGATTTCCAGAGAACAGCAAGGAGAGATAAGAAGGCCGTCTTAAATGAACAATGCAAAGAAATCGAGGAAAACAATAGAATGGGGAAGACTAGAGATCTCTTCAAGAAAATCGGAGATATCAAGGGAACGTTTTGTGCAAAGATGGGCATGATAAAAGACAAAAAAGGCAGGGACCTAACAGAAGCAGAAGAGATTAAGAAGAGGTGGCAAGAATACACAGAAGAACTATACAAGAAAAATCTTAATATCCCTGATAAATACGATGGTGTGGTCACTGACCTTGAGCCGGACATCCTAGAGAGTGAAGTCAAGTGGGCCTTAGGAAGCATTACTAACAACAAAGCTAGCGGAGAAGACAGTATCCCAGCTGAGCTATTTAAAATCCTAAAAGATGATGCTGTTAAAGTGCTGCACTCAATATGCCAACAAATTTGGAAAACTCAACAGTGGACACAGGATTGGAAAAGGTCACTTTACGTTCCAATTCCAAAGAAAGGCAATGCCAAAGAATGTTCAAACTACCGTACAATTGCGCTCATTTCACATGCTAGCAAGGTTATGCTCAAAATCCTACAAGCTAGGCTTCAGCAGTATGTGAACCGAGAACTACCAGAAGTGCAAGCTGGGTTTCGAAGAGGCAGAGGAACTAGAGATCAGATTGCCAACATTCGCTGGATCATGGAAAAAGCAAGAGAGTTCCAGAAAAACATCTACTTCTGCTTCATTGACTACACTAAAGCCTTTGATTGTGTGGATCACAACAAACTGTGGCAAAGTCTTAAAGAGATGGGAGTACCAGACCACCTTACCTGTCTCCTGAGAAACCTGTATGTGGGTCAAGAAGCAACAGTTAGAACCGGACATGGAACAACCGACTGGTTCAAAATTGGGAAAGGAGTACGACAAGGCTGTATATTATCACCCTGCTTATTTAACTTATATGCAGAGTACATCATGAGAAATTCCGGGCTGGATGAATCACAAGCCGGAGTTAAGATTGCCGGGAGAAATATCAACAACCTCAGATATGCAGACGATACCACCCTAATGGCAGAAAGTGAAGAGGAACTAAAGAGCCTCTTGATGAGGGTGAAAGAGGAGAGTGCAAAAGCTGGCTTGAAACTCAACATTACAAAAACCCAGATCATGGCATCTGGTCCCATCACTTCCTGGCAAATAGAAGGGGAAGAAATGGAAGCAGTGACAGATTTTATTTTCTTGGGCTCCAAGATCACCGCAGACGGTGACTGCAGCCATGAAATTAAAAGACGCTTGCTCCTGGGGAGGAAAGCTATGGCAAACCTAGACAGCATATTAAAAAGCAGAGACATCACCTAGCCGACAAAGGTCCGTATAGTTAAAGCTATGGTTTTTCCAGTAGTAATGTATGGCTGTGAGAGTTGGACCATAAGGAAGGCTGAGCGCCAAAGAATTGATGCTTTTGAGCTGTGGTGCTGGAGAAGACTCTTGAGAGTCCCTTGGACTGCAAGGAGGTCAAACCAGTCAATCCTAAAGGAAATCAACCCTGACTGCACATTGGAAGGACAGATGCTGAAGCTGAAGCTGAAATACTTTGGCCACCTAATGCGAAGAGAGGACTCACTGGAAAAGACCCTGATGCTGGGAAAGACTGAAGGCAAAAGGAGAAGGGGACGGCAGAGGATGAGATGGTTAGATAGCATCACCGATGTAATGAACATGAACTTGAGTAAACTCCGAGAGACAGTGGAGGACAGGAAGGCCTGGCGTGCTATGGTCCATGAGGTCACGAAGAGTCGGACACGACTAAACGACTGAACAACAAAAGCTAAGAAAACTGCTTTGAACATTAAATGAGGACCTTACTGACTAAAGCTACGATCAGGAAATGACTAATTAAAGGCCCAGTACCTAGGAAAGCAGGAAACACTTCAAGTAGGTATATTTTATTTATTGATCAAAGCCTACAGACTTAAACATGTTTTTCTAGACAAATAGTTCCATCAAACTAAGAATGGCTTATTCCTGAGTAAGCTCCTATGGATAGTGTGAACTATAGGATTATTTGTGGGAATGTAGCAATATTGTTATATAGTGTAAAAAATTAATTCCATTTAAACTAATTGCAAGACAGTTTACCTTAATATGGTAAGTACTCCAAAGCCTACTCACTGTACCATATCCAGGAAGAAAAAGTTTGTGCGTGCATCAACTTGAATTTTAGCACATTGAATTGGTAGTGGTTGGATGGTTTTAGATAGTGCTCCTAAATCCTCTTTCAAATGCTTCATCTATTTTTTTCCTCCCCCATTAGGGTGGGGTGGAAAATCCACCCCAGAGGAATTGGAAACTCTTGACAAGGCAGACACTATTGATAAAGGAATATAAACATTTATATTATGACAGCAGCAACAGCCTCACAGGCCCTAAACCTGAATAGCCCAAAGAGATTGTTGGGTTCGATCCATCATACTCAGAATACTGGTAAGTTGAAGCAGCTTCATAGACTGTATTTTATAGGAGCTCTCTGCAAACCTCCATAAAAATGTATTAGATTAGTAATTTGAGTCCCAAATGACCAATTTGAAACAATTGCTTTCTTATCATTTTTCTGAAAGTGCCTGTTTCATGAGAAATTGCGGAGAGGAAAAAACCTTTCTTTTTCTTTTCTAAGAAAGAATTGTAGTCAGTTATTAAGGGCAGGTGAGCATAGGGAGTACCCATACTTTAAATAGATTCATGCTTTCTTTGACTTCCTGTTCACAGGAGCACCACAGCACAACACAGGTATTACTTTATATATGAACAATCCAGAAGAATTATATACTTAGAGCACAGGGCTACAACTTATTGTCTGCGGGCTTTATTGCTCCCCAGAAGTCACACACAGGCCATTATAGGTAACTTGCTCCTCTTCCTACAGTTTACCAACTAGCAGACTGGGAGGCCACAAGGTACCACCTTTACTAGAGGAAAGGAACAGCCGTGAATCATCTTCTTCTTGTGAAACGGGCTCAAAATTGTTTTATTATCATTACTCACTGGGGATACAGTAATACAGTATTGCAATGGGGATATGGTAATACAGTTGCCTTCAATAGGAGGAAAAGGGAAACCTTTCTTATCAGCAAAAAGGCTTAACATTGGCATGGGCAGCCAGAATACCACACTACTGACAGCAATTTGTAGGGCATTAGATTGAGGGAGGTTGCCTTGTACCAGCATATTAAAATTGTAAAAAATAAACAAGCACACCCCTAGCCTCTGATAGTTCCTGTTAATTTTCAGAAGTCCCTAGCAATAATAATAGACGAGGATAGGTCCCAGCTACCAGAAAAAATTTAAATACTACAAGACCAATTGAATATAATCTTTTCAATTATACAGTAATGATAATAGTGGTAATTGTACTACAATAGTAAAAATAACACTAAAGATCATAATACAAATGTTTTAAAATAAATTATTTGGGGAAGGGGGAATTGGCACCCTGGCTATTTACAAGATAGCCAGTTCTCAAAATTAAAGAGATAATATTCTTAACATGAATCTTGAGAAGAATTAATGCTTGGTCTCTTTAATAAGCAGCTCTGTACAAGATACAGAATCTATTACACAAAGGAAGAGGTTCTTTTCAGTTTCCATCAATTGCAGTAAGATTTATATGTAAATATATTAATAGTACCATTAATAATTTAACAGGGGCAAGGCATGCTGTGTTTACATAATAAATATGATTAAGAGTTTCCATCACATGAAGTTAGTGAACGGTCATGCTACCACAGGTTTATTATCAATATGGCTTTAAATGTTAATCAGACAATCAAACAGAATTGTTTCCAGAGGCTAAATATATGCAATACAAATTTCTTTTGAACAATAAACTAGGTACAACACTGTCTGAAGACACTCCTCTGCCTAGCAAGCTGACATTACTATCTAGGGCAAGATTAGGTCACCAGATGTCCTTCACTGGTATTAGAACACAATGTCCATAAGCCTGAGTCAGCCCAGCTAGAGACCAGAAATCAAAGGAGGTAAAGTCTGAGACAATTGAAAGGTGCCATGTTACTTACTCCCTGGATGTATGGAATCATGCGGACAGTGCAGAAAAATGTGCAACTGCTCACAATACATACACAAACAATTACGAGGTCATCATTAAGTGGCATAGGGGATATATGGCAAGGACAATCCGTTTTACTATTATTGAAGAGATTAAAGCAGATTTTTAAAAATTGGGGGGAGTATCATTTCAGTCTTATAGGCCATACTAGTTACTGGGTCAGAGGCTAGACAGACAGACACACTCATTGACCTGGACTCACACCCTCCCTCCTAGGAGTCTTGGACTAGAGCAGTGTTTCTCTGGCTGGGGAATTCTGGAAGTTGAAGTCCACACATCTTAAAGTTGCCACAGTTGAGAAACACTGAACTAGAGCCCTGGAAGACGTACCCAGCAGCCTTCTTGCAGGTCACTTGTTTTCTATGGTGCCAATCAAGTAATTTTAAGCAGGGTGCTGGAAGGAGGATGGGGGCCCTCCCTATTTCTCCCCCTCCTCCTCAATTATCCTCAGTGTCACTGGTTTCCAACTTCTAATGGCAATGGGAGACAGGCAATCTTGGCCAGGGAGGAAAGAGAGTTAAGTATGTTTCTTCTACCAGTGACCTACAATACCCACTAATGACCAGCAAACAGCATAGCAAGTTAAACAACTGGTTGGTGGGGAAACTGGATAAAGCTTCTTACAACACCATGGGCTTCATTTTTATGACTAAAAGCAGTATGTAACCAGTAGCCATCAGCTACCCATCCCTGCATTAAGTAGGGAAGGAAATGACTAGCTTGAATGGGTTATGGGGTTTGTAGTTGCTTGGGAAGAATGACATAGTTACTTCTGTGTGTAGCAGTCTTGCAATCAATCTATTCATAGCCCTCCAGGGAGGTCCTGAATCTCTTACCCAGCAGAAACCAGGTTTTATTCCAGCCCAGAGGTGGGGGTGTTAATTTGAATGGAAGGCAGGGCCACTGGCACCAGGTTGTCAAACTATAATTTTATATTAGCCACCATAATACTTACTAGAATTTTACTACAATAACTACATGTCCAAGCAGAGTTTAATGAGAAAATCTATAGTTTTGCTAGGGTATTTTCTCTTAGTTTGCATAATTCCTTGAATACAACCCAGTAAAGCTTTTGACCTGAGATAATAAAAAGGTGATAAAAACAAGCTGTAAAAATCAGTTCGTACATATATTTGAAACAGCCACTACAAAATTATGGATTGTTTCCACAAAAATAAAAGAAAACAGAATGCTCCCAGGTGGGGATTAACCTTAGGAAAAAAGGAGAGAGGAATAAATGAAGCAATTGCAAAAACAATTCCATTTCTAAGGAAAATGCAAGAATATAAAAGAAAATTTGTCAGTGATGGTGAGATGGAGGAATACTGGCCCAGCAATGTAAATATTTAATTCTTGAATATGATTTGCAATATTCATTTGCAAGAATTCATATCTAGGGCTTTTTAAGTTTAAGAATGAATACACAGTTAATATGTGGAACCTATGCCATGCTATAGGTTGGCTGTACACTCACCAAAAGCCAATATTCAAATGAACTTAGAAGCATTAAGGCAGCTTCTGCAAAGGGAAATCTTGCTTCACCAACTTTTAAAATATTTTTAAAGCTGTGTGTGAGAGGAGAGGGAGGAGAGATTCTGGCAGACTCCTAAGGAAACTTAGAAGATGAAAAGGCTAATCAGCAGAGGAGTTATAACTTAGTAGCATATCACTTTTTCGCATCTTAAAGATCCAAATTTAATCCCTTTTATCTTCCAGGCATAAAAGGTAAAATTTAAGCTCAACTCCCTTCAGATAGAGCTAGGGGGAAAGTCTTTCTGAAGTGCTGGCAAATAGATGACATTGAGTAGATGTATCAATGCTCTGACTCTGTATAGGACGATTTCTTACGTTTGTAATAAATTAAAATTCAATTCTACCTCACCCCAGCTCAGTGTTGGTGTATGAAAAGAATAAGAATGACTTAATGGGTGCCTTTCCAAAGCAGGAAGTTCTGTGGGCAAGGAGAAGCTGACTTTGGATCCACTAGATTCAGAGTGACTCTATCTTTCCAAAGAGGCTCAATCTGTACTCATCAGCTACTCCAGCTCTGTATGGTGCTAATTTCCCCTCCCTATTTACTGTGAACAGAAAGAGGGTTTTTTGGTAAATATTACAGATCTGTCAGCCTAGTGACACAATGTGCTTTCTCTTCCCCTTCTGTCTAATCCAAGTTGAGGATGGGCCAGGAATGAGGATGCAGATTGGTCTCATCACTCTCAGCAGTCCAACTCAGAATTGTTTTTCCTATAATTTATCACTTTATATCAGTCTTCCTCAAAGAACTCAGGTGACATGCATGCACAGATATATCCTGTGCATCTTCGGAAGAAGCCTCTGAAATAGCATAAGATAAGAGTATATGACTGTGAATTTCATGCCTTAGCAAGGATCAGAACCTAAACCTTACTGGTCCAAATCCAAATTCTCTCAGTTACATCATATTGGTTCTCCAAATTAATGAAAGGATGCATGCAGTGATCAATCTATAAAAAAGCTGGTTAAAAGAATAATAAATGAAGGATTAACTAAGTATTCTATACCCTCTGCAGGAAAAGACCTTGCATTTTACTTACTAAAAAGGTGTGCTATTTATTAGAACACTTGGAGAGAAGTTATCCAGGAAGCAGCATACTTTCCTTTCATTAAGGGTTTTAGGATTAGGCAGTAAAATATATATCAAAGGGCAAAATATATTATTTCCTTAGATTCAAAATAGAGTGATGGGAGGGAGCAGGACATGTTGCTATTAAAATTAAGGCCATGTTGCAGCAGACAAAGACATTCACCTTCATGTTTGTCTCTGGAATAGGTTTAATATCTGGTAATATCGTTAGTATTCTTTTTTCTCTAGACCAGCCTTTCCCAACCAGATATACTGGATATTAAACTCAATCCATTTCTCCCATTCCATTAAAGCCATATCTAAACCACAGGGCCCCAATGGAGGTTGCCACCATGCAGGATAATTCCAGTCACAGGATGACCGCATCATGACCATCATCTGGCATTTGAAGAATCACCTTGACAAGACTTTTTACTGGCTTAAGGCAAGATTATTATTGGGGAAAAGCAAAAAGTTCTTAAGGGGCGTGGTGGCTCAGCGGGTAAGACGCCAGGCTTGTCGATCAGAAGATCACAAGTTCGGAGGTTCGAATCCCTAGCCCCGCGTGACGGAGTGAGCTCCCGCACTCGCCCCAGCTCTTGCCAACCTAGCAATTCGAAAGCATGCAAATGCAAGTAGATGAATAGGTACCACTTCGGTGGGAAGGTAACAGCGTTCCGCGCGCGTCATGCGGCCACATGACCGTGGAAGTGTCTTCGGATAACGCTGGCTCTTCGGCTAACAAACAGAGATGAGCACCGGCCCCTAGAGTCGGACACGACTGCACAAATGTGCAGGGGGAACCTTTACCTTTTAAAAAAGTTCTTACTACTTTTTCAAAGTGATGTGTGTAGTTTAAAAAGCAGGTCCTCCATTCATTCTCTTCAATATCACAGAGGCCATTCGGATATTTTTATTGATTGTGCGTCCTTCCCAGAGTATAATGTGAGAAAAAAGAGGTGAATATGGAAATGATACATAGTACGTACTAGTGAACTGAAATTTATAGAGTGCAGTTACTGGCAATTAAGAATATATCTTTATTTGATTTGTAATCAGACTTGTCTCTTGTCTCTCTTGTCCTCCCATTCAGCTACATAGATTGTTTGTCCCCCCAACCCAAATATTCATTGGTCCTTTTTCTTAGATCCAGGTTTTACACCTGGCAAAAGGGAGAATCACTCCAGAAAATGTTAGGTGTGAACAGGACCCCATGGACTCCCCAGAACACACTGGTTCTACTATGTAAGAGGTGTAGCCATTCCAGTAGGTAAAGAGAGGGCGATACATAAATTTTGTACTAGATGCCATATTTACTATGACTGTACCAGTACAGCTGGACTCAACTTCCATATCGGGGCCTAAAAACAGTAACTGAGACATTGTCCTTGTACAAAGAACTTCAAGATCAACAGATTCACAGACTTTATTTTACATGGACAGCGGCCTTTGCCAAGATGATCCTCCAAGTGGACCCAACACCTTGGCATCCTCTTGTCTGTCACTATTGTCAGCATTAGATTCTCCTTCTCCTAGCACCCCCATCAATCAGCAGCCACAGGGATGATCTGTTAATGTTTTTCCTATAGACAGACACATTATGTCTCTACGCTGCCTCTGCACACACCATGTTTACACCCCTTCTCTCTCCAGGGAGTAAATCAACCAAATTGATACGAGCCGTGATTAATTGTGTATCTCGGACCAATCTTTCCTTGAGTCCCTCATGCGGGTGGCTTCCTCCTCCTCCTGTAACAAACCAGGGAAGAAAGGAGGCTCTGCATGGTTTGACGGATAGAGCCTGCCCAGGACGCAGCGAGATAAATTTGAGAGGCCTATGCTGGGCTGTCAGTGTTAAAGATGATGGATGGAGGAGGTGAGGCGGGAGGGACCCGTTGAGCTTGGTGTAATGGAGAAGGTTCCTGGGGGATGGATGCTTGCCCGGTGATTCCGCGTTAATCTCTGGGCCCTGCTGAGGTGCTGACGACTGATAACAAGGAAATAGGAATGACAACAATTTTTAGCCAAGAGATTCTTCACAAAAATGCCAAGCTGCCGGAGGTCTGACAGGCTCTGATTGAATGGGCATGGGGAGGGGGCAGCCACTTTGGTGAACATGCAAAAGATGGATCATTTTATTCCCCCGCCTGACCATCTACATTTATTATCATTCCTCCTAATTCCACCTCGCTTAGCAGCTTGTCACCACTGTTTCTCTTCTGCCTGGTGGCTGATGGAACCAGACCTTCTGCGCAGGTGAGTCTGCAAGGTAATATAACCAATGGCCAGGTTCTCTGGTGAAAAGCAGGCTGCTTAAAACAATGAGCCAGAAACGATATATTGAAAAAAGAGACACGTGGGGAGGGGGTGATAGAGAGAAATGCTGAAGAGTTTGACCAAAGGGGATACAAAGATTGCTTCCAGCCAACCATCCTTCCTGTCAACCAGCTTTCCACTCTCATAATGAAAATGAAGCAGAACCTGTGGAAGCTGTGCAGATAATTTATGGCCACATATCAACTCCTTCCCTAGTTTGCAGTGCTCAGAGAATCAGTGGCCACTTATAACTCACTTTTCCTGGCCAATAAATGAACACAGAGATGGTACAATCGGCCTCATCCCACCACCCTAGGTTCATGCCAAAAATAACTTCCTTTTCTCCCTATCAAAACTAGGAGGTGGGCCAAGTCAGGTGTTTCCTCCAATGGACTCTAAGACCACCCAGATGAAAATGGAATAGTGAAAGGCTGTCACTTTCACAATGATATTCACTGCCTGTTGCACAACTTCAAGACTACAGATCTAGGACTCAGTACAAAATAAACAATCCAGCAATGGCATCATTTAATTGCTGGGAAGGGGTCAATTCAACCTACAAAGTTGTCTGGAAGTTCCTAAATCAAACACATTTTGCACACAGTTTCACAAAGAAATTAAAAAAAAAACTAGATAGAAGATATCTAAAATGGACAGATTTACTAATCTTATGCTTTATGTATGAGTCAGTATATGATTTGTATCAGGATTCAACCTCTGCTGCAGAGATAAATCCTGGAATATATGGATGAATATTAAAGAAAAGTTCCTCTGAGCCTGTACAGAATATCTTTTTCTTCTCACAAGAGCATTGCCCAGTAAGTTTCAAATTTTTAATTAGAATCCACATCTTAGGATTCCAAAGTTCCATCCCGACTACCAGATCCTTTTCAACATATTTAAATATACACATTCATAATTCCCACTCTAAACTCAGTTTCCAAAGCATTCAGCCATACATAGTAAAAGCACATGTTAGAAGAGAAAAAATTAAGGACTGATCCACATGAATTTCCAACTATTTATGGAGAAAAAGGTGCCACTTTAGAAACGTTTAGCTGAAACGCATATAGCCCACAAAAAGGAAAAAGAATTTTGATCTTAGTAACCTAGATAAGTATTAGCAAAACTATGTTAAATAATATAACAATTTGACAGAGGATGTATATTGGGTTGTACTGCTAACTTATAGAAAGTTTGCACTATTCCTCAAGAGAATAGATTATTGTGGTCTGAAATGTTAATTAGGGAGACTATAATAACCTTACTAGCAATAAGCTTTCAGCAGTTTGCAAGAAGTATGGATTGCAAAACAACGTAAACTGTTTCCACAGCTTAAGCAAAGTAATTGAAGGATAAAATTAAGGCATTTTGAAACCACGTCTTAATAATAAACTACATGACAAATAACTGATTTGGAGGTTATGCGTGCTGAAGAAAGTGTCATCATAGATCAGGCTTTTCTATATGTATGAAATGCATTATCAAGATTTTTTTTTCATTTTCTGGAATACTGAAACATTGTTAATAGATCAGATGTGAGCAACCCATGGTCCACAGCACCTGACTTATTGCCAACAGTGCCCTGACATAGGGCAGCTGAATTTTATGATGAAACTTTTGTCTCCTTTACCAATTCAGTGGTGTGAAAGGGAGCACCTTCATCTTTAACCCCCCCCCCAAAAAAAAAAGCTGCTCTGGAATTGCTGTTTTTCAGGCCAATTTCGGTGAGGTGTTTTTAAAAAAAAGAAATCAAGGCTTTAAACATAGGAATAAGAGTCAAAGGCCTCTGTCAGGCAAGCTGTTCTCATTCCTGTCCTTAGGTCTCCCCTAAACAATTCTACTGTATACAGCAGGCTTGGGAGGTTTTAACAATAGTGATGGGAATGGCTTTTCTCCTAGAAAACTCCCACTCCATCCCACTCTTACCCCCCAAATGTGTCAAAAAGTTTCAGCCTCTCAAAGCCTCTGACTTTGTCACACCAGGTAACCTTCTGCAGCCCTCATGAAGGTCAACAAAGTTGTTGCTTTTCATACATTGCCCAACTTGTTACAGATTGTGCATACTGTAGATCCAGTCTTATTTAGTTATGCATTGCAGTGGCTTCCAAATTACTCCTGTGATTGGAGGGAAGGATGTGGCTCAGGATGGCTCTCAGACTATGCCCAACATGGAAATGGATGTCAAAGTAGAAGGCATCAGCATAGATTCAGCCTGTCTGCATTTGAGTCAAAGAAGGCTGAAGGTCCACCAAGCCTCTAAAGTACAAGTATAGGGTCAAGTCTCAAAGTGACTCACAATTCTCTGCTTGGGGCAACAATGCTGGTCTAACCTGACCTGACTGTGTATTGGGATTGCAAAATGAAAACAGCATAACAAAACTGAGTAAGCTAGAAAATGTTGTGTTGTTAAACAAAACACTGAGGTAAGAAAAACCCAGAAGCACTAAATGGAATTTCAGGTCTACTGAAAAAGCTAGAGCGATAAACCAGTGTTTATTCAAAATTCACATAACCATTTGGCACATGGACAGATGCACCATGCTCCTGTGTAATGGGATATTTGAGTAATTAATGTTGAGTACAGCCTATGATTTTGAAGTCCATTGCAATGTTTCATAGTATAGAATGAGTGCAGCACAAAAACCCCTATAATTTGTTCTTATACCACACTATTTATAAAACCCATATGCCAGAAGCACGATGCAATTTGGTTGGAAAAAACAAAAAGGGGGATTTGAGCACCTGCTTTTGGTGAATTGAGTGCAAACAAACTGGTGTACTGGGAATGTGGGTTGATAGTGATGCTGATGTGCAACTGTTTTGTCATCTGCAGTCTCATAATTTATTAACATGTTAATATCACAACTCAACCCACTTCAGGTAGAACTCTGCCACTATTAATAAACAAGCAACCAACTTCTAGTGGAGCGTGTCTTGAAACAAATACAGAATGATATGACAACTTACCATCTTCAATATAACTGTTAGGAAGTAAACTCTAACAGAAATGTAGAAACAGAAGAAACTGCATGTATTTAAGCATACTTTATCTCACAGAACAACCTGCTCTGCTTAACCAACATAATAAATAGGCGTATAGCTAGCACAAAATCTTTGGCTGGAAGTAACAAATTGGGGTGTTCACTTTTTTGAGCCAGCCTAGGCCATACCATTTAATGCATAGCTTTCCAAACTGTGTGTCGCGACACAGTACTGTGTTGCCTGCGGGGCCTAGGTGTGCTGCGCAAAAACCCGGAAGTGCTGATGGTGCACCACCGCCGTGCGCGGCAGTGGGCCATCAGCGCTTCCGGGTTTTCGTGAGGCACACCAGGACACCGCCGCTGCACATAAAAACCCGAAAGCGCCTTGGTGGCGGCAGGCAAAACCAGGAAGCGCCACCACAGTGGCGGTGCGTGAAAACCCAAAAGCGCGGTGGCGTGTAGCGCTTCTGGGTTTTTGCCCGCCACCAAGGCGCTTCCGGGTTTTTGCACGCCGCCGTTGGTGTGTCGCCAACTGAAAAGTTTGGAAAGCCCTGATTTAACAAGTAATATTTAGAAGGTAGGGAAATTTAGGGGTGCCCCATCTACAGCTGATATGGACCTGCAAATATGTATTTATAATTGGGCATAAAGAAACTACAGAGCTGGGGTGGAGAAACTGTAATCTACATGTTGTTGAACTACAGTTCCCAGCAAACATCCAATGGTGAGGAACACTGGGAGCTGTGACACAGCAATATCAAGGCGGTTACAGGTTGCACATCCCATGATAGAACATATGTTGTGCTCTCTGCCTCATGTTGGAGTAGTTTTTCCTTCTGCCAAAAAGTGCTACATAACTATTACAGTACTTTTACTTATGCTTTTGCTCTTCTCTAAACAGTGACTAAAATTAGAACTGAATTAAATTTCCCTTTTTGCTTCAAGGAGATCTTTATCTGCGGGAGATGAGGGAAATTCTGTTATTTTCATAGGAATTCTGCAATATTTGCATAGGGGATTGGGGGAGGGAGGATTGGCAGTGGCAAATTATGGTCTGGAACTTCATGGTTTTGATATGCTTCCTGTTGGAGAGCAGACTAATACAGACACAGAGTAAGTGAACTCCATTCCCAGATTCCCCAGCCTTGAGAGAAGCATCACAGGTGTAAAACGTTAAGCCAGTGACCATCCTAGAATAGGATTACATGGGCACTGAAGACAGATATAGTGGCACAGCGTATAGGGTTCAGGTACTAGTTGGCTTATCCATACTACGGCATTTCTAAGCTGTATATTAATGCTTCTTTCCACCATTCATCCTCCTGCTGTGGTATTAAAAAGCAACCCACTGCTGGGAACACATTAGTGACTTGCAGCAGATTCTTCTTTGTGGCGATAATTACAAAAAATAGAGAGACAATAACTATTAATATTTTATTGCAGTATTTAATGAGCTAAAGCAGATCATATCCCAGTCCACTGGAACTTGGTTATTCTTCTATCCTCACCTCCCTTCTCCCAAAGGGAGGGGGGATTTCCTTCCTGACAAGCCTTAACTGCATTGTATATTCATGCTGTCTAGCATGTTTTTAGAATGCCAACAATCCTCTTTATCCTTACTCTTATGGTTTATACCTGTTACCTGATGCTGCTTTGATTCCACAAAAGATCCAAGCTCCTTTAAGCCTACAGTCAAGAGGGGAATTTGTTTTGCAACAAGAGGCTCAAAGGTGGGCTAGTGTAGGAATCTGCCCCATTGAGACTTGGGGAATGAGCTTCAATTGTGCAAAGCACATCCTGAGCTGCAGGAGAGGGAAGCATAACCTTTTGTTGGCTGGGGGCTACAGTGTGTTCCTCTGTCCAGTGGAAGGCCACAAGGTGACCCTCCAGTGACATCGCCAGAAGATGTAAGGGCAATTTTCCGCTCTTTTGAGTAAGGTTGAAGATGGGAATACTGGGGGTTCTGGGATGCAAACCTGTACCATTCCCACCTTTGAAACTGCCTAAACTGGCCTGAAATTATTCCAATGAAATGTGATGGGGGAAAAAGGGCGAAATTTCTGTAATGCAATTTGGGGCGTTTGGCAGGAGGGTTAAGGATAGAAAATGGGAATAGGTTGCTGCTACCATTCCCATTTTTGAAAAAGAAATCACGCTGCCCCAAACTGGCCATTTTGCTGCTGAATTTTCATGGCACCGTATTGGGACGCTGAGGGGTCCCTGTGCTGTAGGCCATAACCTTCTTTACAGTAATGACTTGTAATTCAAGTAACAAACATTTAAGCCTACTTTTCTCAAGATTAAATTTATACTTGATGCCATTTTGAGTTTCTCCTTTGCATGGAAAAAGTGAAAGGTAAATGTAATTCAAATAATAGAGCATAAGAATTCTCAATAGAGGGTTAGACAAAAAAATAGCCAGGGAAAACTAAAAAGCAGGCAAATAACCCCCACTAATATGTGAAATCAAAGACAGGTCTTTTGAAAGACCACCATAAGATTTTAAAGGACAATAAATCCAAGGTCTTTTTGTTTGAATTGTCAGATTTTAATTTCACATTGTTCAATGTCAATTGTTACTGAAACATTTTCTAATCAAATACTAAGTGTATTAGTATTGTGGTTATGTGGTTCTAGGCATAATATAAGATGCTGAAGCAGTATAAATGCAAAGTTATTTATTCATGTCTGAGTAACAAACCAGCACTAATTTCTTAGTGACTGGGTTCATATACTGCATGAAGACACAGTGAATTTTGTTCGATTTTGGCTCTGCACGTTGCGTAGACCCAATTACTGGTGGCTTGGAAAGCACGGCTGTATAACATTATCTGTGAATCCAATCCACAATGGTTAATTCAACAAACCATGATTAAAATAACATAGTGTGCTGTGAATCCAGCCATATTTAATTTGAAAACGGAAGAAAAAGCTTAATAAAGATGTAGGGCAAAGATGGAATAACGGCTCAAGACTATTTTCTATGAAATGACTAATGGCAAAATAGCCTTCCCCAAAATCAAACACCCTGCAAATATGTTAACTATAGCCCCCATGAATTCCAAGCCAACATAACACCACCTGTGCCAGGTGCAAATAAGATGGAAGCAACAAAAGGCACGAGGTTGGAGAAGATTTTTTAAAGTGTAACTACCGTTTTGGCAGGTTTCCCATAATATCAGTGAATATACACAGTAGGAAAGACTTAAGAAGATGCACTTCCTTCCAGGAATTGGTGCCATTTTTCCTGTCACCTTCATTCCTCTACTGATATATACATCTGGTTCCAATTCCTGTTGAGTGTAGCCCGCCATTATGCTTCATGTAGCTTTTTTTAAAACAAGTGATCAACACCTTTCCCTATGTCAATATTGGACACATTTCTTTCCGAAACCATTCCAGCAGCTTTGGTAATTTAAAACTTTAAAAAAAATTATATACTTTAAAAACTTTTTTCATAAAATGGGGGAGGGTGGTTTCATAGCTGGGGCAAGAGCCAATCAATTAGTATGCTGCACAGCTGGATGGGGAGGTGGGATGGAAGTGGCTTTATGATCCGTTAGTTCTTGTGGCAACCAATACCACGTATAGCCATTTTTTCTTCAAAACAGGAAGACTCAGCTCTCCGGTATTCAATTCACTTTGAAAGTTCTTATGTCTGTTCTAAAAGAGAAGACTACAACAGGCTCACTTCCCAAGAAACGTACATCTGTCACAGGTGTGATGGAGCACAAAGCAAACAGGTACTGGCATAAGAAACACAGCAGACCTACAACGTTTTGTTTCCACAAGCTGCCATGCTTTTTACTTGGCAAAGAACATCTTGGAGTTTATCCTCAGTGGGAGGTAAGGAACAAGGTCCAGGTTTCCCTGCACCTGCAGCCAGGGAGCCAGGCCAAAAGGAAGTAGGATGGGGCTAGGGTATGGCTGGTGTTCAGAAATATATAATTATTTCAACAGCCTCCATGAGCAGCAGGGAGACTTAATGTGCTGACAGCGCTGCATTTTTTACCTTTAGTCAATATGAGAAAGGACCCAGACTATGATTCTAAACATCTGGATTCCATCAATCTGTGATCCATCATCGCCTATTGGCATTCGACCATTGCCTAGCCACAGCAATGCTGCTTGTTTTATTAATATGTCAAATACATTATCCATGTAATACACTTGTCTTCCTCTTCTCCCTCCCCCCGAACTTCCCCACTGCTTCTGTGCAACATATTTGAATGTATAATAGATCAGTTTGCATTACATGTCTGTACGTCATAATTTGTCAACTTTAATAGAACTTAGTAAGGAGAAAAGGGAAGGGAGAAAAGCCTTCATGTCATGTATGTTTACTGCTGAAATGTCTGCATAACTTTATTTATTTCTCTTCTTATTTCTAGAAATCAGAGGAAGCAGCATGTTTGGGAATTGCCAACTTTATCCTCAAATCTTTGCTCACGGTTTTCCCTCTTTTTTGCACCTCTCTTCTAACTGCAGTGTACTGTATACTGTACTATAAAGCAGTTTGCACTGACTGGTAAGTAAAATTGCCTGCCTCTGTGTTCAAATGGCCTGGATTTCTAGTGCTGAGAATTCCAACCACATTTCTTGCAGAACCCCTCACTTGGAGTTTTAACACAATCATGACAAGGAAGATATATTCAAACTAAAGAACAATATATATGCATTTATTTTTGGCTGTAAATAAAAATGACATTTGCGAAAGAGATGGTTTCCTGGTCTGCAATAAAAAATTACATAGTCTCAGTGGTCCTACATCATCTGTTTAGGAGTTTGTGGTTTCATTCACTTGATACAATAAAATACACTCAGTTTCCCCAGATTGGCAATAGTCTGGCACGACTTCTAAATGCCTTTGAACCCAGACAGAATTCATGACTGAAAATTGTGTGGCACGGTGAGTTTCAAGAAGCGGTTATAACAGAAAATGGATTAAGAAGGCACTATCACTTGAAGATCTCCACATTTTGCTTGTAATGTCTTCACAAGGAGGCATACATGAAGTATGGTAGAAAGAGAGAGGTGGCCCAATTTACCATAAAAGCTTTAGATTTTTGCTCTTGCTTATAACCAGAAAGCCACAGGTCCCCAAATCGCAATTACAAAGGCAGAAACAATTAAATACTCCTCACTTAGATCTTGTGGTATTCTTATTTGCAACACTAGAAATGATTCACAAACTGCACCAGCAAGCTCTAATTCCAGTTGAAATCCATTATTTGCAATGACACAACCATTTCTCATGAAACTTTGAACATGGCTTTTACCATCTAAATTATCCCAAGCGTCCAAATTAGTTAGCAACCATATCCAGGGAGGCATAACATCCCTCTTGCTGCTTCAGATGCTTTGCAAGTAACAGTAAAATAGTAAAATCTTCTCCAGGTCAAGCTTGACGCTTGATAACTTCACGGACACATCCATTGTTGTTTTCTTGGCAACAATACAACACTGCCTTCTTCTAAGATTTTTTACGGGGTTCCCACTCTAGTCTACAACCTGAGAATTTCCTTGAGCTTTCCTGTTCAAATACCAACCAACCCCAACCCTGCTATATTTATTTATTTGTTCAATTTATATGGCCATTCATATTACCATAACAACTCTAGGCAGTTAACATATAAAAACAGTCAAAATACACATCAAAACAACAAAATGCTTAATTTTTTTGAGATCAGCCATGGTCAGCCAGGGGCTACCACTGCTGTGACTATTAACCAAAACATCCCTCCAGAAATCCTAACAAACATTGTTTGTACACACCTATCAGTTGATGCCCTTGAAAAGAATGAATTGTTGCGTAGCTTACTGCACTATAATCAAGGTAGTTTGAGAGGGCTTGATCTTTCTGAATCTGAATATTAGTTTCTTTTTGGGACTACAAAGGACGACTGGGTTTTTTATACTATCTTTTGACTGCCTCCATTTTTCTACTCAGGGTTATTTCCTGAGGAAGTGATGTCAGGTTTCCTTAACGGGCAACAGTCATGTCACTTTAGCAACAATTGCACATTTATTATCAGTCTTGCAAAAGCAAATTCCCTTTACAAGGTTTAATTTGATTTTGACATACTGGCTTAAGATTAAAGGGATCTCATTAAAATGACATCCAAATACATATGCACATCAAGACACACATATGGTTGGTTGTCCTTCTCATGTTTTACTGAAAAGTGCTTGCTCTCCACTTTTTAAAGGAGAGAAAATCCAAGAGCTGTTTCTGCCCTTCTGCCTCTTTTGCTAAACTTATACAAATTAAGTGGAAACTTATTCAGCTGTGTGATATAAATGCCTTGCTGCTAATGCCACCAAGGCTGCATCTTACCTGCCTGGGAAAAAAAAGCGCACACAGGAAAAGTTAAGATCTCTGTCGGTATGTATCTTTCCTGAGTAAGGATGCCCCTGGCTGAAATGGCCAGGAATCCCTACTGATGGAGTCTCAACAAACAGCAGATACACAGAAAGGAATAAATTCAGAAAAAGGAGCAACAGTAAGAGACCTCCCAGCTGAATTGAACGTCAATTCCTGACTTTATTTAATTGTCATAGATGATGATGTTGTTTTTAGTTTTGAATTAATGCGAGAACTTCAACTTTTCCTTGTCAGCCATCTGCATTTCCTAGCTATGCTTATCTTTGACTAGAAGACTTGTGGGAAGAAGCACAACTCTGGAATTTAGACTGGACAGGAAAATCAAGCTTCTGACTAAATCTCGGGATTGGAGAATTCTGAGAGTGGATTATCTTGCATTTTCCAGCAGGGGGCACTGTAAAGTGGCCACAGAAACCCAGTCTAGAGAACATTCTGTGCTATTTCAGCATTAACCTCTCCTGAAAGAGGGCACTGGAGAATTGGCAGAAGAGAAGGCATCAGTGCAGTGGCCGTGCTGTGTACGTCTGTGCTTTATCTAGTTTGCAAACTGCTTTGCATTTATTTTATTTTCTTAGCTCATGATCGTTCATATTCTACAGATAGGGGGAAATGAAGGTGACAAACATAAAGGAAGATTTATGGCTAGGTCTCCCAGATCTAAGTCCACCCTTCTCTGTTTTGGAGACAAATGGTACTTGTGAAGGAAGTTCAATTTATGCAAAAGTCATACCATATCTACTGTTTATACACACCCTTTCCACACAGTGTAGAGATACCTTTGTAATCCTAATAATTAAAATAATTAAAATCAAAATCTCCCAAAATCCTGTGAAATGCAGCAGCTGAAACAAGATGTGATTGAGCATAAGACAAAGACTGAAAAGCAGTTATGTTGGGGCTTAGGGGAAAAAAAAAAGCTTGTCCAACGTATAGCCAGGGCTTTATTCTTATACTTATTTTCTTTTCATCTTTTCATCCCCAGCCTCCTACCTTAGTTCTCAGGATAGAAATTAGTTTTACAGTCGCGAAGTGTTTACATTTTTTCCAGCAAGCAGGCAATAGTAAACAATAAATGCTTGGCAGCAAAATTGAATTTATAACTGCATTACGGTGCCAGATAACGTCCTAAAATAACAGCCCGATAAGGAAATTCGATTTGATTGCCTCTGCACATCAGCTCAGGCTCATCTGCAGCCAGGGCCTCCCCATAATAATTTTCAATTGGGTTTGTAAACCTTATTTGTCCTTAAATATTTCTGTCATTTTTCATGGCTGAAGACAAATCTTTCCCAATACAGCAGTAGATGGACGGCTCTTTAGCCAAGATTTGTGCGGGTTAGGGTGTGAGCATCTCTGTGCTTGCCAGAGGCGGGGGGGGGAAACATCTTCGTGAGCAGGCATCGGCGTGGGGTAAAGGTGGGGGTTGGATTGGGAGAGGCGCTGACAGCCGTACGTCCAATCCATCACACCGCTGACAAGGAAAAATCACAGACCAGAAATTGAGTTTGACTCACATGGGACGACTGAACAAATTAATAGACCATTAGCCAAGCGGTGACCTGAGAAATAATGGGCGGGTGCTGCTCCACAAGGCTAGAGTTAGAATTGTTTTAAATATGCACATTCACTCAAATCCAGCTAAATTCTAACACGATTCTTGGAACCTGGCACCAGTTTGATGCAAGTTTTAGAGCAGATTTTGTGAAGGTGATAACCAATGCAAAGTCTCAGAGCTGACATTTAGGCTACAGTGGACAACACCCCCCCCTTCCTTTAGCATCTCTTCAAAAAGCATACAAAGATAAAACAAGCTTATTGGGTAAAACTAACAGGAACTAGAGAAGACTTCTATATACTGTAAGGTGTCAATTATTTCCAATCAAATATTTAAAGATACCATTAATAAATGTTTATACATTGTGAACATTTTAACTATTAGAAAGCAATTCCCTTATTTTTATCATTCTTATTTTGAATCCAATTATTCTCCTGGCCTTTGCCACAACATGGGGCAATGAGTTCCAAAGTTAAATTATGAGGAGACATCTTCTATCTTAACCTCCCTTTTTGTTCACTTGATTTATACTTAATGATAGCAATTTCAAAATCCTACATCTACAATAAGATGTACAATAAGGCTGTCTTTACATTTTTCTCTGCATATATGATTTACTCTTTGCAAGAAATGAATTTCATTTGCCTTTCTACTGCCAACCCTCCCCACATGATATATCTATCCTTGGCTAACACCTCACACCCTGGTTGAAAATTGACTGTCATGAATTTCTTGACTGATGTCTATGCACTAAAGATTTTTGGGGAAGCAGGATTTTCCATACTGTATCACAGCTGGGGAAAACGACAGGGATTTGTCCTTAACAATATGGATTCTTTCTATATACCCATTTAGGAAAAAAAAAAAGCTTGACACTTACTGGGAAGGGCCAAGCAATGGAAATATCCCTTTCCAGACAGATGTCCGGGAGGGAGGGAGGGAGGGAGGGAGGGAGGGAGGGAGGGAGGACAAAATACTAAGAAAAGGTAAGGGACCCTACAATTCATGAAAGAAAGAAATTATTTTTATTTTTTATTTTTATTTACGTATTTATACCCCGCCTATCCCCTCCCTAGACGGAGAGCTCTAGGCGGCTTACAATTGTTACAATTCATATATATTATACATCTCATATATATTAACAATGTACCACGCGATTTAGGGAAGGGGAAAGGGAACCGGCTCTTTCTTCTACAGCATCGGAACTACATGCCCCAGAATGCCTTGCTTCTGAGCCGGCTGCTGACATCCAGGAAGTTGTTAACTCAGGATCCGCCGTCCTCTGCCGCCATCCTCTGCCACCATCCGCGGGATTCTCCAGATCTTCTTCAGTCCGAGGGCGACCCTCCGAAAGGACGCCAGCATATTGTCCCACGTAAGTGGTCCCCATTTATCTACTTGCCTAAGCTTTCGAACTGCTGGGTTGGCAGAAGCTGGGGCTAGTGGCGAGAGCTCACCTCGCCACGCGGATTCAAACTGCTGACCTTATGGTCAGCAGACTAACGGCTCAGCGGTTTAACCCGCTGAGCTACCGCGCCCCCTTATGCAATATTAATTATGCAATATGATAGAATATTTATCTTCCTTAGTAACCAACTTCAGCCTTGCAAGAAATATAGGTAGTCCTCGTTTAACGACTGCCTCATTTAGCAACCGTTCAGAGTTACGATGGTGATGAAAAAGTAACTGCAACCAGTCTTCACATTTACAACCTTCGCAGGTCTGTAAAGCAAAGCTGAAATAAGATCATAAGCACAGTCGTGGTTTCACTTAGCAACCACTTTGCTTAAGAACTAAGTTGCCAGTCCCAATTGTGGTCACTAAACAAGGACTATCTGTAACTAGAACTGCGCTGGCAATGTGATGCCTACAGTAGTCAGTGGGTCCAAAAAGATCTGCCAGTGTCTCCAAAAGAGGCTTACAACTCCCTCTTCTCCTCCCTAATGCCACTGTAGGGTGAGAGAAGTTAGAAAGATGAATGTCTGTAGCTTGAATCATGTCAACTGGATTTCTATTTTCTTAATGGAAACGTTTCGCTCCTTATCCAAGGGGCTTCTTCAGTCTGAGCAAAGTTGGTAAGGGAATCCTAAATATGTTCCTAGGTAGCTGTGTGACCTTACACCTGGGGCTAGGTCATGGTTATATTGAGATGTAATTTTTAAGTCCTTTTATCATCTAATGGAGGGTCGTTAAAAACACCATGCTGCTGTTGAGCTTCTGAAATGGTCTTAATCTTCCTAGGCACAGAAGACAACACGGGGAGGAAGATGGGGGAGAGTTTGTGCCTGAGGCCCCCACCTCTATTCAAGGAAGGATTTTCCAAGTTGGCATAAATGGATTCCTTGACCCCTCTCTCAAACCACCTATCTTCTCTGTCTAAAATGTGAACATTAATGTCCTCAAATGAGTGTCCTTTTTCTTTTAGATGAAGATAAACTGCTGACTCTGGTCCTGTGGTGTTATTTCTCCTGTGTTGTGCCATCCTCCTGTACATAGGTTGTTTGGTTTCTCCAATGTAGAGTTCAGAGCACTCCTCACTGCACTGGATTGCATAAACTACATTGCTTTTCTTATGTTTTGGAGTTTGATCTTTGGGGTGTACAAGCCTCTGTCTCAGTGTGTTGGTGGGTTTGAAATATACAGGTATGTGGTGTTTGCCAAATATCCGTTTTATCTTTTCAGACACGCCAGCCATGTAGGGAATGACCAGGTTCTTTCGTTTACTCTGAGTCTCAGCCCTATCTGTCGCTGTTTTAGGTCTGGTAGATTTAGATTTGGTGAAGGCCCAATTTGGATATCCACAGGCCTTCAGGGCTGTTCTCAGGTGCTGATTTTCATTCTTTTTGGAATCCATGGAGGTGGGGATGGTTTCTGCTCTGTGTGACAATGTCCTGATGACTCCTAGTTTGTGCTGCAGTGGATGGTGGGAGTCAAACATCAGATATTGATCTGTGTGTGTGGGTTTCCTGTAGATCCCTATTTCTAGCTTGCCACCGGTCCCAATGAGGACTTCACAGTCTAGGAATGCCAGTCTGTTGTCCTTGGTGTCTTCTCTGGTGAAGCTAATGTTGGCATCTATAGTGTTTATATGGTCCGTGAAGGCCTGTACTTCCTGGGCCTTGATTTTGACCCAGGTGTCATCCACATACCTAAACCAGTGGGTGGGCACCGTTCCCTGGAATGTGTTGAGTGCTTTCTTCTCCACTTCTTCCATGTATAAATTGGCCACAATGGGTGACACAGGAGAACCCATGGCACAGCCGTGTTTTTGTCTGTAAAAGTCACCTCTGTATGTGAAATAAGTGGTGTTAAGACACAGGTCCAGAAGATGGCAGATCTGGTTTGGGTTGAGATGGCTTCTCCTTTCCAGGGTGCTGTCCTCTTCTAGTCTCTTCCTGACAGCGGATAGAGCATGAGTGGTGGGGATGCTGGTGAAAAGGGAGGACACATCAAAGGAGACCATAGTTTCATCTGTATCCAGTTTCAGGATCTTTGCTTTGGAAACAAATTCTTCCGAATTATGGATGTGGTGTTCAGAGTGTCCAACTAGAGGTGCTAGTATGGTAGAGAGGTGTTTGGCAATGTTGTATGTTACCGAATTGATGCTGCTGACTATGGGTCGGAGGGGTGTTCCTTCCTTGTGGATCTTAGGAAGTCCGTAGATGCAGGGGATGGCTTCTCCAGGATACAGACGGTGGTAGGTAATCCTATCGATGGAGCCATCATGTTCCAATTGTTTCAAACTGTCTATTGCCTTTTTCTTGTAATTGTTGGTGGGGTCTCTTTTCAGTTTTTCATATGTATGGTGATCCTCCAAAAGTGAGGTAATTTTATTGTGGTAGTCTGCAGTGTTTAGAACCACTGTACATCTTCCTTTGTCAGCAGGTAAAATGGTGATGGTTTCATCTTTGCTGAGGGCTGTCAGGGCTCTCCTCTCTTGGACGGTAAGGTTGGGGGGAGGAGGTTGAGCACTGGACAGAGCTGCAGATATTTTAAGCCGGAGTTGTTCTGCTTCTTCAAAAGGTAGGTGGTTGTTGTGGATGGCAGATTCTGTGGCTGTAATGAGCTCCACAACCGGAACTTGCTTGGGAGTGATGGCAAAATTAAGACCTTTGGCTAGGACATCTCTCTCTGGTTGGGTAAGTTCTCTGTCTGAGAGATTTTTCACCCACATGTTCTTTTTGTCCTCTGTGGTCCTGTTGTTGTTGTTCCTCCCAGTGGTTTCTCCAGTTCCTTGTTTCTGCTTGCTGCGAGAAAGAAGAATGTCAAATTTCTTAGTTTGCCTCTCCTTTGTCTTGTGATGCTGGGCCAGCTGTACTTTATTGCCAAGCTGAATAACTCTATCCAGGATTGGGTCAGGAAGAGTGGCTGTGAGTTCCTGGTGAAGGTTTTCAAAATTGTATTGCAGGGCATCAATGGTGAAGTGGACTTGCCTTATTCTTTCATTTAGAAGATGTCTTTGTGCCTGCTGCAGGATCTGATCTGCTCTGTGACCCTTAACTGTAGATTGCAGGCGTAGGCTTGTCGGGATGAGTCTCTGTTGTCTGCATCTGAGGTTAAAACGTAGGTGGTTTCTATAGTCTGCCACCTTTCTTGCTGTCTTCTCGAATTTCCTTACCAACTTCAGGGTTTCATCCCCAAAATGTATGGCAATATGTCTATGAAGGTTCTCAGTCATCCAGGTGGAATTGTCTGTAGCTTGAATCATGTCAACTGGATTTCTATTTTCTTAATGGAAACGTTTCGCTCCTTATCCAAGGGGCTTCTTCAGTCTGAGCAAAGTTGGTAAGGGAATCCTAAATATGTTCCTAGGTAGCTGTGTGACCTTACACCTGGGGCTAGGTCATGGTTATATTGAGATGTAATTTTTAAGTCCTTTTATCATCTAATGGAGGGTCGTTAAAAACACCATGCTGCTGTTGAGCTTCTGAAATGGTCTTAATCTTCCTAGGCACAGAAGACAACACGGGGAGGAAGATGGGGGAGAGTTTGTGCCTGAGGCCCCCACCTCTATTCAAGGAAGGATTTTCCAAGTTGGCATAAATGGATTCCTTGACCCCTCTCTCAAACCACCTATCTTCTCTGTCTAAAATGTGAACATTAATGTCCTCAAATGAGTGTCCTTTTTCTTTTAGATGAAGATAAACTGCTGACTCTGGTCCTGTGGTGTTATTTCTCCTGTGTTGTGCCATCCTCCTGTACATAGGTTGTTTGGTTTCTCCAATGTAGAGTTCAGAGCACTCCTCACTGCACTGGATTGCATAAACTACATTGCTTTTCTTATGTTTTGGAGTTTGATCTTTGGGGTGTACAAGCCTCTGTCTCAGTGTGTTGGTGGGTTTGAAATATACAGGTATGTGGTGTTTGCCAAATATCCGTTTTATCTTTTCAGACACGCCAGCCATGTAGGGAATGACCAGGTTCTTTCGTTTACTCTGAGTCTCAGCCCTATCTGTCGCTGTTTTAGGTCTGGTAGATTTAGATTTGGTGAAGGCCCAATTTGGATATCCACAGGCCTTCAGGGCTGTTCTCAGGTGCTGATTTTCATTCTTTTTGGAATCCATGGAGGTGGGGATGGTTTCTGCTCTGTGTGACAATGTCCTGATGACTCCTAGTTTGTGCTGCAGTGGATGGTGGGAGTCAAACATCAGATATTGATCTGTGTGTGTGGGTTTCCTGTAGATCCCTATTTCTAGCTTGCCACCGGTCCCAATGAGGACTTCACAGTCTAGGAATGCCAGTCTGTTGTCCTTGGTGTCTTCTCTGGTGAAGCTAATGTTGGCATCTATAGTGTTTATATGGTCCGTGAAGGCCTGTACTTCCTGGGCCTTGATTTTGACCCAGGTGTCATCCACATACCTAAACCAGTGGGTGGGCACCGTTCCCTGGAATGTGTTGAGTGCTTTCTTCTCCACTTCTTCCATGTATAAATTGGCCACAATGGGTGACACAGGAGAACCCATGGCACAGCCGTGTTTTTGTCTGTAAAAGTCACCTCTGTATGTGAAATAAGTGGTGTTAAGACACAGGTCCAGAAGATGGCAGATCTGGTTTGGGTTGAGATGGCTTCTCCTTTCCAGGGTGCTGTCCTCTTCTAGTCTCTTCCTGACAGCGGATAGAGCATGAGTGGTGGGGATGCTGGTGAAAAGGGAGGACACATCAAAGGAGACCATAGTTTCATCTGTATCCAGTTTCAGGATCTTTGCTTTGGAAACAAATTCTTCCGAATTATGGATGTGGTGTTCAGAGTGTCCAACTAGAGGTGCTAGTATGGTAGAGAGGTGTTTGGCAATGTTGTATGTTACCGAATTGATGCTGCTGACTATGGGTCGGAGGGGTGTTCCTTCCTTGTGGATCTTAGGAAGTCCGTAGATGCAGGGGATGGCTTCTCCAGGATACAGACGGTGGTAGGTAATCCTATCGATGGAGCCATCATGTTCCAATTGTTTCAAACTGTCTATTGCCTTTTTCTTGTAATTGTTGGTGGGGTCTCTTTTCAGTTTTTCATATGTATGGTGATCCTCCAAAAGTGAGGTAATTTTATTGTGGTAGTCTGCAGTGTTTAGAACCACTGTACATCTTCCTTTGTCAGCAGGTAAAATGGTGATGGTTTCATCTTTGCTGAGGGCTGTCAGGGCTCTCCTCTCTTGGACGGTAAGGTTGGGGGGAGGAGGTTGAGCACTGGACAGAGCTGCAGATATTTTAAGCCGGAATAATAATAATAATAATTTATATATAATAATAATTTCGATAAGGATAATAATTTCGATAAGGATAATTTCGATAAGAATAATAATTTCGATAAGGAGCGAAACGTTTCCATTAAGAAAATAGAAATCCAGTTGACATGATTCAAGCTACAGACAATTCCACCTGGATGACTGAGAACCTTCATAGACATATTGCCATACATTTTGGGGATGAAACCCTGAAGTTGGTAAGGAAATTCGAGAAGACAGCAAGAAAGGTGGCAGACTATAGAAACCACCTACGTTTTAACCTCAGATGCAGACAACAGAGACTCATCCCGACAAGCCTACGCCTGCAATCTACAGTTAAGGGTCACAGAGCAGATCAGATCCTGCAGCAGGCACAAAGACATCTTCTAAATGAAAGAATAAGGCAAGTCCACTTCACCATTGATGCCCTGCAATACAATTTTGAAAACCTTCACCAGGAACTCACAGCCACTCTTCCTGACCCAATCCTGGATAGAGTTATTCAGCTTGGCAATAAAGTACAGCTGGCCCAGCATCACAAGACAAAGGAGAGGCAAACTAAGAAATTTGACATTCTTCTTTCTCGCAGCAAGCAGAAACAAGGAACTGGAGAAACCACTGGGAGGAACAACAACAACAGGACCACAGAGGACAAAAAGAACATGTGGGTGAAAAATCTCTCAGACAGAGAACTTACCCAACCAGAGAGAGATGTCCTAGCCAAAGGTCTTAATTTTGCCATCACTCCCAAGCAAGTTCCGGTTGTGGAGCTCATTACAGCCACAGAATCTGCCATCCACAACAACCACCTACCTTTTGAAGAAGCAGAACAACTCCGGCTTAAAATATCTGCAGCTCTGTCCAGTGCTCAACCTCCTCCCCCCAACCTTACCGTCCAAGAGAGGAGAGCCCTGACAGCCCTCAGCAAAGATGAAACCATCACCATTTTACCTGCTGACAAAGGAAGATGTACAGTGGTTCTAAACACTGCAGACTACCACAATAAAATTACCTCACTTTTGGAGGATCACCATACATATGAAAAACTGAAAAGAGACCCCACCAACAATTACAAGAAAAAGGCAATAGACAGTTTGAAACAATTGGAACATGATGGCTCCATCGATAGGATTACCTACCACCGTCTGTATCCTGGAGAAGCCATCCCCTGCATCTACGGACTTCCTAAGATCCACAAGGAAGGAACACCCCTCCGACCCATAGTCAGCAGCATCAATTCGGTAACATACAACATTGCCAAACACCTCTCTACCATACTAGCACCTCTAGTTGGACACTCTGAACACCACATCCATAATTCGGAAGAATTTGTTTCCAAAGCAAAGATCCTGAAACTGGATACAGATGAAACTATGGTCTCCTTTGATGTGTCCTCCCTTTTCACCAGCATCCCCACCACTCATGCTCTATCCGCTGTCAGGAAGAGACTAGAAGAGGACAGCACCCTGGAAAGGAGAAGCCATCTCAACCCAAACCAGATCTGCCATCTTCTGGACCTGTGTCTTAACACCACTTATTTCACATACAGAGGTGACTTTTACAGACAAAAACACGGCTGTGCCATGGGTTCTCCTGTGTCACCCATTGTGGCCAATTTATACATGGAAGAAGTGGAGAAGAAAGCACTCAACACATTCCAGGGAACGGTGCCCACCCACTGGTTTAGGTATGTGGATGACACCTGGGTCAAAATCAAGGCCCAGGAAGTACAGGCCTTCACGGACCATATAAACACTATAGATGCCAACATTAGCTTCACCAGAGAAGACACCAAGGACAACAGACTGGCATTCCTAGACTGTGAAGTCCTCATTGGGACCGGTGGCAAGCTAGAAATAGGGATCTACAGGAAACCCACACACACAGATCAATATCTGATGTTTGACTCCCACCATCCACTGCAGCACAAACTAGGAGTCATCAGGACATTGTCACACAGAGCAGAAACCATCCCCACCTCCATGGATTCCAAAAAGAATGAAAATCAGCACCTGAGAACAGCCCTGAAGGCCTGTGGATATCCAAATTGGGCCTTCACCAAATCTAAATCTACCAGACCTAAAACAGCGACAGATAGGGCTGAGACTCAGAGTAAACGAAAGAACCTGGTCATTCCCTACATGGCTGGCGTGTCTGAAAAGATAAAACGGATATTTGGCAAACACCACATACCTGTATATTTCAAACCCACCAACACACTGAGACAGAGGCTTGTACACCCCAAAGATCAAACTCCAAAACATAAGAAAAGCAATGTAGTTTATGCAATCCAGTGCAGTGAGGAGTGCTCTGAACTCTACATTGGAGAAACCAAACAACCTATGTACAGGAGGATGGCACAACACAGGAGAAATAACACCACAGGACCAGAGTCAGCAGTTTATCTTCATCTAAAAGAAAAAGGACACTCATTTGAGGACATTAATGTTCACATTTTAGACAGAGAAGATAGGTGGTTTGAGAGAGGGGTCAAGGAATCCATTTATGCCAACTTGGAAAATCCTTCCTTGAATAGAGGTGGGGGCCTCAGGCACAAACTCTCCCCCATCTTCCTCCCCGTGTTGTCTTCTGTGCCTAGGAAGATTAAGACCATTTCAGAAGCTCAACAGCAGCATGGTGTTTTTAACGACCCTCCATTAGATGATAAAAGGACTTAAAAATTACATCTCAATATAACCATGACCTAGCCCCAGGTGTAAGGTCACACAGCTACCTAGGAACATATTTAGGATTCCCTTACCAACTTTGCTCAGACTGAAGAAGCCCCTTGGATAAGGAGCGAAACGTTTCCATTAAGAAAATAGAAATCCAGTTGACATGATTCAAGCTACAGACAATTCCACCTGGATGACTGAGAACCTTCATAGACATAGAAAGATGAATGTTGTGCAGATCTTGGGACTTCATTCTATGACCAAGTGGGAGAATGAGTCAGGTCAGCAACAGTGACTCCAGCTCTGGAGAATGCAATGGCAGGAAGGTATGAAAGCAGTTCTGCTTCTGGTCCTTCTTCTCGGGGAGCGGGGAGCAGCTTTCCTCACCAAAGATCCAGGTACTAAGGCAGCGGCTTGGGCTCTTGGGGAGGCAAAAATGGAAGGCTTTGCTTACCAGAAGCTAAGAAGCAAGCCCACCACTCCCAATATCCCAAGCAGGGCAAATAAGCAGTAGCAGCCTTAGGACATGCTGCTCTTAGCAAAGTCTTATCAGCCATTTGTGGGGTGCCGCAGGGTTCAGTACTCTCACCGCTCCTTTTTAACATCTACATGAAAAGGCTGGGTGAGATCATCCGCCACCATGGGATGAGGTATCATCAATATGCAGATGATATTCAACATGTAACACCTTTGCTGTGGGAGCTGCATTGGGTACCAGTTTGCTTCCGGGTCCAATTCAAGGTGTTGGTTATCACCTTTAAAGCCCTACATGGCATGGGTCCAGGTTACCTGAAGGACCGTCTCATCCCCATGACATCGACCCGCCCCACCCGGTCAGGCAGAGAGGGCATGTTGCAGGTCCCGTATCTGAAAGAATGTCGACTGGCGGGTTGCAGGAAGAGAGCCTTCTCTGCCATTGTCTCCACCCTATGGAATACTCTTCCCCCAGAGTGAGGCAAGCCCCCCCTCTCCCGGCAAGGGGTGAAGACCTGGCTCTGCCATCTTGCGTGGGGCGTGACGGGGGGTAACCAACCCTGGGGGTGGTTAGCCCCCTGAAGACGCTCCCTGGAAATTAAATTAAGAACTTTTTACCATCCGCCTCTTGGAATACATTATTTATTAAGATGGTTGTTTTTATTGTATTGTTTCAATGTTTTACTGTTTTATTGTATTTTAACTAATATTTTATTCCTGTTTTATGTAAACCGCCCAGAGTCGTGCTCTGAGTGAGATGGGTGGTGACTAAATTTGATATATAAATAAATAAATATTTCCTTCCACGCCCAATGGGCACTATTTTCCTCATCTACTACCTACCTACCAAGTCATTGCTTTTTGTTTCTTAAGATGTAATTAGAAGGTTGGAGAGAATAAAAATGAAATTATTTTAAGGGAGCGGGAAATTGGAATCCATTTCTTACAAAGTAGCAACATAATTAGGATCAATAGCCACCTTCCCATTACAGCTGTTTCGTGAAAGCCATATTCCAGTGATAGTCATTTTGGGGTCATGCTCTGATGCTTCCTCAGAATTCCAAGCCACAAAATGTTACCTGTTCCCTGGTTTAAGGCGACAAGCACGTAGCCTCCTTGCCCCGCCAAAAGAACTCACTGTACCACAAGCACTCACTTACTGTTTCTACTGCGAGGGTTTGCATAGTTCCACCCATGTCCCATGGTCAGCCTGCGGCTGGGGAAGTCTGAGAATGGCTTCAGTGCTCTGCTGTGGAAGTGATTTTCCTCTCACCCGGGTCAAGATGCTCCATGTGAGCAACGCACAGTGCTACAACACATATGGGGGAGATGGCTTGAGTTGACATGTTCATTCTGGTGTTCCTACTGGTTTTACTGATGCATCATACAATCACACCCCATGGTGCTTGGCTGCTCTGCCCACTGCTCATTCCTCCCTTGGCAGTACAGTTGCTCGGTTGAGCAATGTATGCAGGATATCTCCTTGAGCTGGTGGCAACAACTGAAAGTAGCTGTTCTCCCAGCTGCTCCTTCACCTTGGGTTATTTATTTTATTTTATTTATTTATTTTCTTTCCCGCCTTTATTATTTTTATAAATAACTCAAGGCGGGTAACATCCCTATTACTCCTTCCTCCTCCTATTTTCCCCACAACAGCAACCCTGTGAGGTGAATTGGGCTGAGAGAGAGTGACTGGCCCAAGGTCACCCAGCCGGCTTTCATGCCTAAGGCGGGACTAGAACTCTCTGTCTCCTGGTTTGCCATTGGCTCCTTCCTAGGGCTGAGATAATGTGATTGGCTCAGGGTCACCCAGCCGGCTTTCATGCCTAAGGCGGGACTAGAACTCTCAGTCTCCTGGTTTCCCATTGGCTCCTTCCTAGGGCTGAGAGAGAGTGACTGGCCCAAGGTCACCCAGCCGGCTTTCATGCCTGAGGCGAGACTAGAACTCACAGTCTCCTGGTTTCTAGCCTGTTGCCTTAACCACTAGACCAAACTGGCTCTTGTCCTCTTTTGTCTCTATACTTATACTCTATACGACACTCCTGAATTCCCCACTCCATCTGTTGTGTAAAGGAATTTATAGATGACCTTGGGGAAGGCATGAAAGAGACATTAACAGTTGCAGAAAAGATTAAACAGTCCAGAGAATGAAGCAAGCATGAGAAAGAAACTCAAAATAACCTCGTCTTGATTTTGTTTAGTATAAGATGTGGCAGACAGAAACTTGGAGAGGCTTTCAAGATTGATATCAGCCCACTGAGGTAGGCCATGTCAAGAAACAGACACCAAAGGGATTCCAGGAATGCCACTTTATTGATGCAGAATCTTGAAAGTCCTTAATGATTCCTTCACCCCTTCCTCAAGGCCATGTCTATATTCCTTTACCCACTGTGCCCTCTCATGGAAGAACCAGATCACAGAGCATCACTGCCTACCACAGATCCGCTATCCCAGAGCTTTCCAAACTATGTGTGGCGACACAAAAGTGTGTCGCCACACACAGTCTGGTGTGTCGCCACACAACTCGGAAGCACTGATAATCATCAGCGCTTCCGGGTTTTACCGCGGCGACACACCAACCACGGCGCGCAAAAACCTGAAAGCGGCAGCAGCGCTTCCGGGGTTTTGCGCGCTGCCGCAACGGCGGCACTTCCGGGTTTTCCCGCGGCGACCCACCAACGGCGGTTGGTGGGTCGCCGCGGGAAAACTTTGGAAAGCCCTGCACTATCCAGTGTTTAAACCTTCATAAGGGGGAAACTTCTAGGGAATCAATGGCGAACTGAAGACAGCTCCACTGAGAGCGGAGCCGATGACCATGGTGGAACAAGAAGCCGACTAACAGATCAGCTTCTCGGAATTCCTCTCTGGACAAGGAGAGGACATGGGATTGTCCACAAGCACTCCATATAGTGGCTCCCCATGAGGAGACTGTAAGACAGCAGTCTCCAGTGGGTTTTAGAGCTCTGGGAGCTGAGGGATCACCATCTTTGCCCAAGCTGCTGTTTGGCGCCTTTAAAAGGACAATGGGTTCACATACTTCCTTTCTGAATCTTCTGGAAATTGCTTATTAATGGCTTTTTGGATATTAAGAACCTACAGAATGACAAGTTTCAACATACTGGGTGAGTTTCCTTCAATCCTTGGTGAAAGAAGATTTATTTTGGAATAAACAGCAAAAGGGTTAGGGTTGATGTAATGGTGTGTGAGAAAGACCTTGAAATACGGGGCGAAGAGATGCTGTCTAGAGAACGGTCAGATAAGAGAGGACATAGCCCATATCTGCATAATGGGAGGAGACAGAGACTCAGAAGGGACCTTCCCTACCTTCCCAGGCTGAAAAGGAGACACCGGGAGATTTGTACTTTCAGACTTGCAAGGTTCTGTTAATGTAGCCTTACAATAAAGTAGAATTAGCACATCTGGTCATGTTTCCTGTCTGGTCTACCTGGGAAGGTTGACAGTTGGACACTAGAGGGAACCAGAAAGAACTAAAGATTATAATTAAAGAAGAAGAGACACACTAATACAGAATGGAGCAGAACATTTTAACTTTGGAAGAATTCAAGGATATTTGTAGAATTTTAGCAACTATCTATCCATTTACATCTCAGAAATTATATTTAACATTGATATGAATTTTCTATTTTGAAAGGTTTAATAATTACACTGTTAATAGTTCTTAATAGTTTCGCACTGAAGATGTTGCCTAGCCTGGCAATGAAACGTCTGCAAGAAAATAACAAGGCTCAGAGAGCATTGGCGATCACTCATAGCTGAGTAAGATTGTCTTCCAAAGGTAAAATTTTAACAGTGGATCCGTAAGTGGCTATAAAGGCCAATTCTGGATCCGCACAACCTCCCACAATGAGGGCATAGGTTTCCGGGTGGGAGACGGTCATGATGAGGGTTTACCTGACGTGCCTTCCTTTTAGCTCTTTTCTCCCTTTCGCCCTGTACTCGTGCTTCTTCAAAGTCCATAGCGCCATTAATAAAGGCTGACCTCCAATTGAAACGCTCATGTGTTAGGGATTCCCAGTTCTCAATGCTGATATTACATTTTTTTAAATTAGCTTTGAGAGTATCTTTGAATCTCTTTTGCTGTCCACCAATATTCCGTTTTCCATTCTTAAGTTGGGAGTAAAGTAGCTGCTTTGGAAGACGATGGTCAGGCATTCGAACAACATGACCGGTCCAGCGAAGTTGATGTTGGATGATCATTGTTTCAATGCTGGTGGTTTTCGCTTCTTCTAATACGCTAACATTAGTCCGCCTATCTTCCCAAGTAATTTGCAGAATTTTTTGGAGGCAGCGTTGATGGAATCTTTCAAGACGTTGGAGGTGGTGTTTGTAGAGGGTCCATGTTTCACAGGCGTACAGAAGGGTTGGTAGTACAATGGCTTTGTAAACAAGCATTTTGGTCTCCCTGCGAATGTCCCGATCCTCAAACACTCTACGCTTCATTCGGGAGAAAGCTACACTCGCAGAGCTCAGGAGATGCTGAATTTCAGCGTCGATGTCGGCTTTTGTAGATAGATGGCTGCCGAGATAAGAAAAGTGGTCGGCATTTTCTAGTGACACACCTTTAAGCTGGATTGATGGCGCTGCGGAGGGATTGGTTCGAACTTGCTGGTAAAGCACTTTGGTTTTTTTAATGTTAATCGAGAGGCCGAGCTTTTCATATGCTTCTGCAAAGATGTTTAGGATAGTTTGAAGATCTTCCTCGGAGCGTGCACAGACTACGTTATCATCAGCATATTGAAGTTCTATAACAGAAGTTGTAATTACCTTATTTTTTGCTTTCAGCCTACTAAGATTAAAAAGCTTTCCATCTGTTCGATATATAATTTCTACACCAGTAGGAAGTTTCTCTTCAACAAGGTGTATAATCATAGCGATGAAGATAGTGAATAAGGTTGGAGCAATAACACATCCCTGTTTAATGCCGGATTCCACTTTAAATGGATCGCTTTGAGAGCCATTGTTATTCAGGATTGTTGCCATCATGTCGTCATGGAGTAACCGCAAGATGTTCACAAATTTATCAGGGCATCTGATTTTCAGAAGGATGGTCCAGAGAGCAGTACAATTTACAGTATCAAAAGCTTTGGTCAGATCAATAAACGCCATGTACAGAGGGCGGTTTTGCTCCTTGCATTTTTCTTGAAGCTGTCGTGCAGTGAAGATCACATCCACTGTTCCCCTGGAAGGGCGGAAGCCATTTTGCGTTTCAGGGAGGATGTCTTCTGATACAGATAGGAGACGGTTTGCGATGATCTTTGCCAGGATTTTGCCTGCTGTGGCTAGAAGGGAGGTGCCTCGATAGTTTCCACAGTCTGTTCTATCACCCTTTTTAAAGAGAGTGATAATTATGGCATCTCTAAAGTCTGCTGGAATCTCCTCCTTCATCCAGATTTTTTTGATGAGCTTATGAAGTTGTGTAAGTTCAGGCCCGCCTTCTTTAAAGACTTCAGCAGGAATCCCATCAGGTCCACTAGCTTTGTTATTTTTCATTTGTTTAGTGGTTTTACTGACTTCCTCCAAACTAGAGGGTACTGCAAGCTCATCTCTTATTTGTTTTTGCGGGATTTGCAAGAAGACTTCATCGGCCACAGTAGAGTGACGATTAAGGAGATTGTAGTAATGCTCTTTCCAGCGCAGTGCAATAGACTCTTTGTCCTTTAGAAGTTTAGCACCATCTACTGAGCGTAAGGGATTTGTACCATGGTTTGTTGGTCCATAGATGGCCTTTATGGCATTAAAAAAGCCCCGTGCATCATGAGCATCTGCAAAATGTTGGGTTTCTTGGGCTTTTTTTATCCACCATATGTTCTTAAGTTCTCTAGTTCTTCTTTGGACTTCTGCCTTTGCACTGGCGTAGATTTTTTTCTTAACGGCACAGTTAATATCTTTTTGCCATATCTGGAAGGCTTTCCTTTTCTTGTCAATAATATGTTCAATCTCACTATCGTTCTCATCAAACCAGTCCTGATGTCTCTTAGTCTGGTATCCGATAGTTTGTTCACAGGCTGAAATAATAGAAGTCTTCAATTTAATCCAGTGTTCCTCAACATTTTCAGGAAGTTCCATAGGCAGATGTTCCTTGAGAGTTGATTGAAAGCAAGCTCGTTTAATAGAATCTTGAAGGGCCAGTGTATTCATTTTACGCCTTGGTTTTCTTCCTTGGAGCCTACAATGAGGGACAATCTTTATGGCCATCGTGGATCAAATTAATCGATGGTCTGTCCAGCAGTCATCGGCGCTCGTCATGGCTCTGGTGAGAAGTACATCATGGCGATCTCTAGCACGGACAATTACATAATCTAAAAGATGCCAGTGCTTCAACCGTGGGTGATTGCATGATGTTTTAAATTTATTTTTGTGGCGAAAGAGTGTGTTAGTAATGACAAGGTTATGCTCTGCACATTTAGTCAGAAGTAAGATTCCATTCGTGTTGCTGTTGTCAACTCCTTCTTTCCCAATGATCCCTGGCCACAAATCAAAGTCACGCCCAACTCTTGCATTGAAATCGCCCAGGAGGATAATTTTATCCTCCTTTGGTATCTCTGATAAGATGGTGTCCAGCTGGGTATAACATTTTTCCTTGATATCCTCATCTGCATCTAGTGTTGGTGCGTAAGCACTTAGGATAGTTGCCTGTTGGTTTTTGGCGAGTTTTATTCGGAGAGTTGAGAGTCGTTCGTTAATCCCAGTGGGAACTTCTGACAAGAGCTTCACAAGGTCGTTTTTGATAGCAAAGCCTACCCCATGTATTCATCGTTCTTGTTCAGGCAGTCCTTTCCAAAAGAAGGTATAACCTCCTTTTTCTTCCTTCAACTGTCCTTCTCCTGCTCTTCGAGTTTCTTGGAGTGCTGCTATATCAATATTAAAACGTCTCAGCTCCCTTGCAATAATGGCAGTCCTACGTTCAGGTCGTTCACTATCCATATTGTCTTGCAGTGTCCGTATATTCCATGTTCCAAAATTCATGTGTTTTTTACGACCGCTAGATGGTGACCCCACTGGTCGCGGTAATCCAGTCAGGGAGAAAATGAGGCAGACTATGTTTAGGGCACCTTTTCTAGCCCCCTCCCCATATGGGGTGAGCAGAGTGGATCCTAAATAGGGCTGCTCAGTCGTGGATACAGCTGCCGAACTACTCAACTGCCTCGATCCTTGAGTCAGGGTGACTGAATCCGTATCCACCGCCCATGTGCTGGTTCATGACTAGGAGCTTCCGGATTTCACAGTCCTGCCCCCGTTGCCATTCATCAATTGCCATGGGACTTTTGGTTGTTTTGGGTTTGGTGTGGTTGGAAGACGCCTGTGCGTGAATTTGTTTTATGTGTGGAGATCGGTGCACAACGATCAGCACACAACCTTCACAGAAAAAGGCTCTAAGAGAGCACCATGGACTCCACAGTGTTAATAGTTTCCATTCCTATTGTATAAATATCACTGTATTCGGCTGTTATTTGTTTTCAATAATGTAATAAAACATTTTTAAAAAAGATATTTCAGTCTTTAACAGCAGTCTCACATAGTTAACATTACAGCACTTGAGCCTGGATGCCAACAGTGCTTGGACAACTGAGGCAAAGTTAGAATTCTCCAGATAGGATTGGTAAAAAGCATTTGTTAGATAACTGAGTTGTGAAAGTTATAACCATTCCTAATTTAAGTTCCTCTGCTCTCCCAGAAAGTAGACAAAAAAAGTAGGTCTTTGGAGTATGACTGGAACACAAAGATGCAAATGTGTAATATAACTGCATTTAGGTATTTACTAGATGAAGCTACAATTATCCCAAAACCATAGTATATAGAACTCAATTATTCAGTTGCACGCTACTATACTGTTTTTGCAGTATGAAATATCGTGCATTAATTTGAAAATCTTGCTTTCCTTTGTCTCCCTGGGAGATAATCAGGTAAACTATAATAAAAACACACATATGCCATTTACCTTTTCATCCCCATGAGCTTGGAGGGTTTCAATTACCAGATTCTGGGATTTAGTGCTTAGGGCTTTTTGGTGTGTGTAAGATTTATTAGAAGGTTTAGTATCAGTGAAGAATTCATGCATTTACTCCCTCGAGCTGGGCTTCCGCTCAGAGCCCCTAAATCATGATCCTAAAGATGGGTCACTGTCAAATTGGGCATTAGCACCATTAGTGTGCTCAGCAGATGATTAATGATCATGTACGTGCAGTCCTCTTGGTCTTGCTCTCTTGATATGGGCATGCTCCATTCTCCAAGTCTCAAACCCCAACCAGTAGAGCTAGCTGTGGTAGGTTAAAAGCTACAGTAGAGATATATTACTTTTCTCCTAAATTCAAATTAAAAAACGCTATTACACATATGCACAAAAAGTGGGGAAGATAGGAAAGCACTGGTTTTGCCATAAGTATTTAATGCCCCCAACCTCCATGTTTTATGGGAAACTACAGCTTTGGAAGATTTGGTATGATTCTATTCAAGATGATCTCCAGGTTTAAATCAATGATTTCTGAAATCCTGTATATGAAGCAGGAGGAAGAAAAGCTATTGCTAAAGAATATTCTAGGAATGGCAGAGAATGTTGTAGTAAGGGAAACACCTTTTCTTAATTTCTCTTGGGCCTTCTTAGCAATTCTTTTAATATAGCCATTCTGTACATCATAGAGAGACATAATCTCGTATCTTGCAGATAATTTATTATTATCCTACCTTTATTTTTGGTCAACTCAAAGCAGCATATGTACCTAATTAGGCTGACCATATTTCCTTGAGGGGAAAATGGGACCCTAACCTACCCACAGCTCGTCGGACAAAGTGGGTGGGTGCGCACAGACGCGGGCGTGCAGGCATGCGTGCATGCTCACACACGTGCAGGCACATGCGCGGGCGTGCTTCGCCGCAGGAACTTTCAAAAACGGGACAAAATGGATATTTTTCTTAAAACGACGGGACAGTCGGGAATTGTTTAAAAAACAGGACTGCCCCACCCAAAACGGGATGTATGGTCAGCCTATACCTAATGGTCCCACCTCCTATCTTCCCCACAACTACCCTGTAAGGGGGATTGGACTGAGAAAGTCACCGAGCCAGCTTTCATGCCTGAGGGAGGACTAGAACTCAATGTCTCCTGGTTTCTAGCCCAGCACCTTAGCCACTACACCAAACGGGTTCTCATTATGCCTCCTTCTCTGTGGAAAACTTAAGGAATTAGACTTGTTTGGTGGATGAATTCCAAAATAAGAAGTAAATGATTGATACAGTATAAATCATATAGCTAAAACAGGGGTGGGCAACGTCAGGCCCGTGGGCCGTATAAGGCCCGCGGGGCCCCCACCTAAGGCCCGCGGGGCTCCCGCCCGCAAACCCTGCCCCTTCCATGCAATTGGCTCCCGCCCGCAAACCCCACCCCCCAGTGCTTGTGATTGGCTCCCGCCCGCAAACTCCGGTCCATGGAAATCCCAGAAACCCCACCCCCCACCCCCCTGGTCCCCAGTTATGAATATCCAAATGGCCCTTGGCAGAAAAAAGGTTCCCCACCCCTGAGCTAAAATAAGAATTCTTGTTATAACCAAATCTGCCACCATGACATTGTACTATTTGTACTCCTCCAGTTGAAAAACATACCCAGTCAGGTGGTAGCACCTAGTTGAGTTTGACTGAACTAGAAAAGGTAAGCAAGTTGAGACCTAGTTAGTAGTTGAGTGGAGTATGAGTAGAAAATTCCAGGATTGCAGACTAGAGTGGGAAGTCAAAGACGCCAGAAAATACAATAGCATACTACTTTCATACTGTTGTCAAGAAAACTATATTGACCTAGGAATCACTAGGTCCATAAAGTCATTAGGAGTCAAGCTTGGCTCAAAGGAGATTTTACTTTTTTGTCTAGAAGCCATGTCTGATTCTATGTGTTTCCATCTGTAATATGGAATTTCACTATGCATCTACAGTGATGATGGAAGTACTAAAGTGGCCCAAGTGACCCATGTTTTAGAACTGCCCTGATACACTTTGAGATCTGAACAGCCCCATTGCAGCAATGGGCATGACTGATTATGTTTTCAGGAATGGCCAGTCTTTAATGCTATATCATGCAGATAATCACAACACATGTACAATGATTACCTTAAAGACTGTGATCTCTAACACATTTATGGAATAGCAAGTTGTGCTGTACTCAGCAGGACCTATTTCTGACTAAATACATGCTATAGATATTGCTCAAACCATTGGGTTAAAAAGAAAGAGGTTGTGATGAGTTAAATCAGACTGTGATTTTATGAACTCTGACTTCACAGACATTTTTTTAAAAAAATTAAATGCAATCAGTACGTAATTTCCATTTTTAATGAAATCAACACAATATCATTTTATTTAACTACAGTATATATAAGATTACAGCCCTGTTTACATAAGTTACTTTGCCTTATTAAAATTAAATAATCCAGGGGTGGGTAACATCAGGCCCGCGGGCCGAATAAACCCCGCCCCCCAGTGCTTGTGATTGGCTCCCGCCCGCAAACTCCGGGCCCCGGTCCGCGGAAATCCCAGAAACCCCGCCCCCCACCCCCCGGTCATAAATATCCAAATGGCCCTTGGCAGAAAAAAGGTTCCCCACCCCTGAAATAATCCAACTCCCCTGCCTTTTATTTAAATACATTTTTTGCCTTACTCTTAGTCTTCAAAACAAAAGAAAAATACTTCTCTTAGAATAGAAAAAACTTAAGAGACCTGTTAAAATTGATAGCAATTTAGGAACAGGAAACAGAAAAATAAGTGAAATGTCCACATTTTATACATTCCAAAATCTTTTTCCAACTTCAGATGATGAGAAATTCCAAATGTCATTCTAGCACCCAAAAAGTTTGTGTTCCGCCTCCGGCTTTGTTCTGTACCTGGAATTTCCTTTGGGTTTATAGTCCCTCCTCTGCACCCTAGAGCAGATAGAAACCTGTCCTGCTAATGACTGCAGGCAGCCCCAATGCGTTTGTCCTTTTTTTCCTAATACAATGCTATTTGCATTCTTTCTTTCTTTAATTAAAACATCCCCAACTGATTTTACAAGCTACTGCTTTTCCTCCAGTCTCTCTCATATGCTTGAGTGCTAGTATTAATTATTAGAGCCAATTTACTGTTTATACTTGATGTTTTAACTAATTATCACTAATGGCAGACACCAGTGGGCAATCAACTTCATTTAGTTCTCATTGCAAACCGCTCATTATCAGCAGGGAGGGGGGGAGGAAATAAGCAAGCAGCTACACACACCAAAGCAATGAACAGATGTTGCTATATTCATGGATGAGTTAAGGATAAGGGAGGAGTGAAATTTCTTCAAAGCAGTATCTTTTTTAAGGAAGTTACATCAGGTTGATCCCTAAGCCTCCATGTTGAACAGCTGTCTACTGGTGATATTGTACAACTACAGCAGCAAGAGGAAACTGCTTCATCCCACCTTGGATGCCTAATTTTTACATAAGTCATGCACAGTATTAAGCTGTGGTTTGCTTAACCAGAGTTTACTGAATAAGACACCATAACATGCTCAGCTAAAAACCATGGTTCATATGACACAATGGTTATTTTTACAAAACAGGCTTAGCCAGAAAACAGCTTAGTGCAATCACAGAGAAGAAAACCAACGTCTGAGTTTAAAGGTGCCTATGCTTGCGTGAGATGCTTGCCCATGGTTAACTGAATTAAGTTTACTCAAACTACTTTCTGAGTTTGCACAACACACTGAATCCAAAGTACTCATGTGGACTAGGTTTGTACAAACAACTAAATTTAATTTCATTGGCTAATGTATGGTTTAATATACTGTGGAAACATAGCTACAATAAGGTAATAAGGGGTCTTAAGCCAGGAATTCAAGGAAGGAGACACAAATCATTTATTTCACGTGCCCAATAGATGATGTTGATGTTGACCTTCTTCCCTGGAATCAAGGATTTATTGTATTTTAATCTCTATTTATTCTAGTTTTATTGTAAACCACCCAGAGTCGCTCTTTGAGTGAGATGGGTGGTGACGCAATTTGAAATATAAATATAAATAAATAAAAAATGACTCATCAACAGTCACCCAATTCCTGTTGCATGTCAACATAATGCCAGAGTGTTTCTGGCCATCCCCCACCTGCTTGGGTAATTAAATATAATCGTAACTATCAAACCACCGCCCCCTTTGTCAGATCTTAAAGATAAGACATTCAATATATCCACATTCGTAATGGGGGGCGGAGCTAAGATGGCGACGAAGCAGCAACTTCTCTGCTGAGTTCCTTATGATATTTTATATCTTCTATTCATTTTTATAAACAGCCTAGCTACACACATTAGTAACTGGACTAACATAAATGTTTAGCACTAAAAATGTATGGAGTAGAATGGCAACCTTGAGAGGTCATTCAGACAAATATAAATGACCAGTAAAAAGAATTTACATTTTTAATATTTTACTTTGGAATCCTCTCTTAATGATACGCAGGATAAAGAATGATGATTACTACTGAATTTGCAGGCATTGGCTGTTTAAACAATTATATTCAAAAGAATGTGTCTGCATTTATACTGTTGCTTGAAGACTTATGGTGTGTGCGTTTCATATCTCCTGGCCAGTATCTTTCTGTTTTATACACTTTACTACCATACATACCATACCAAATAACCATGACCTAGCCCCAGGTGCAAGGTCACACAGCCAGCCTAGAAACATATTTAAGGATTCCCTTACTAACTTTACTCAGACTGAAGAAGCTCCTTGGATAAGGAGTGAAACGTTTCCACTAAGAAAATAGAAATCCAGTTGACATGATTCAAGCTACAGACAATTCCACCTGGATGACTGAGAACCTTCATAGACATTTTACTACCATACAGTTTTACCACTCCCTCTTTTCTGAAGGGTAGCATTATAGAATAAGCTTCTCCTGCCCCATCATAAGTAGACCTTAGCTATCATAGGTATGATATAGAAATATGGCTTTGTTCACACAATATGATAAATCATGGTTTGCTTAAGCATGATTTACTGAATAAATTACATTAGATGGATTCCCTCAGCTTATTATATCCTAAGCTACAAGCAACAATTGGCTTTGCATGTTGACTAAATCATGTCTATGCACATGCACATATTTGATGAAAGTGTTTTAAAGTTCAACATGCATTCTTGCAAAGATTTGAGGAAAAAACTGAGACTATCATGTGAACGAACGAATGAATAAATAAATCTATTATCATTTCCACTCTAATCAGTCAGGAGCCACAGCACACAACCACATCAAAGAAGGCGTGCCTGTACTTTTCAAGAAGGTAGTGCAAGCAGTTCTGCATCTCTCCTGTTCAGATATACTTTGATTTAACCAGATAACTCAACAGGCTTTGGGGAATTGAATGAGGGGCAAAGAACCTCTGTGGAGTTAACTGCCTCATGGGAAGACACATTAAAGCTGCTCACACATCTGCAAGGTAATTGATGTAAGCTCTTGCAGTGCAAAAGCTTAATCTGTCCCCCCAGACCCAGCAACCCTGATGTTGCAGATCCAGCACAGCTGGTTTTATGGACTGTCACCCCACGACCTTTACAAATCCCATCATTCCAATCAATATGTCTCATTAGTGTTAGGTAAATGTATGTGGTAAGGAAAACTTCTAGGCAATGGGGCTTCTGACTATGCTGTTGTCTCTCTGCACTGAATTATTTTTTTGCTAGCAATATGGGATGTTTATTAAAGCCAAATATAAACTGAACTCCTTGCCATATCAGCAAAGCTGAGCTGTTAACCCACCAAAGCTGTTAATCTAATACCTCTTTCCCAAGAAGAAAGAGAAATGGCACTAACAATTTTCCATTCCACCAGATTAACGGATACCCTATCAAATTCCATGTAGGATTGAGAATCGAAGGCTAAGCATATTGTAGACCCCAGCATCATTATTACAATACAAATATATTGCTTTACCAATGCCCACCTGACCTGAGATACCAAGCAGGACTGGCAAAACAGGGATAAAAATAATGTGGCTAAATAAATATTAAACGAGCTGGTCACCTATAGATACTTGGGCTACAGAATTGCCAGTTCAATGAGGACATTTTTGCACCTAATAGAAATCCAACCCATAGACCAAAAGAGCAAGGGCTATGTCCAATAATTGCCAATACATATCTCCGGTAGTCTCAATACACAATATTGGTGCAGCCTGTTTAATTTGGCATAGCATGTTGTATGAGCCCAATCACAGAAACCGTAATTTATGACTTGGTAAGAGAAGTGAAAGGGGCGTGGTGGCTCAGCGGGTAAGACGCCAGGCTTGTCGATCGGAAGATCGCAAGTTCGGAGGTTCGAATCCCTAGCTCTGCGTGCAGAGTGAGCTCCTGCACTAGCTCCAACTCTTGCCAACCTAGCAATTCGAAAGCATGCAAATGCAGGTAGATGAATAGGTACCACTTCGGTGGGTAGGTAACAGCGTTCCACGTGCGTCATGCCGGCCACGTGACCGTGGAAGCGTCTTTGGACAACGCTGGCTCTTCGGCTAACAAACGGAGATGAGCACCGGCCCCTAGAGTCGGACACGACTGCACAAATGTGTGGGGGGAACCTTTACCTTTACCTTTTTAAGAGAAGTGAACTCAGTCATGTATGCTGCATTCAATAAACCAGGCTTTATAAATACTGCAAACCAGACCACTGTCTTATATCAGTGTTCACCAATATCATTCAGGAGTCAGTTTATTTATATCCAGTTTGCTGCTAAAATGCATATTCAGCAAATTTCTGTCCCAGTTTCTCATGCCTAGCACTGCAGGAACGTCTTCACATTGAAAATTAACGTCTATACTGTAACAAGTCTTAGATAACTGGTACAACTATTCTGCATACTCCTTAAGATAAGAGTTATATTATGCTAAATATTACTATTATAAAGTTTAATAAAAGATAAGGTCTTCCCCATACGGCTTTCTGTTTAGGCATTTAAGTATTATAGATGCTTTTTTAAAAAGAATTTTATTAAGTTTAAGACAAAAATAAAAACTAAACAACAAAACAAAACAAAAACTACAAAAAGAAAAAAACTAAAAAGTGAAAACACAAGAAAAAAGAATTTTAAAGATTACATATAAAGGTGACTTCCGACTTTCAACAGCAAGAATATACAGCAATTTCTCTAATCAGTCTCTTACTCTATATCAAACCAAGATCACATCATTTCTATAAATCTTTCCATTAGCACATATACAAATCACTAATGCAGTTGCTCCTTCCCTTTATATAAAGAAAATGTGTATATATACTGTGTGTGTGTGTGTGTGTGTATGTAAATTTCTAAATCAACTTCCTTCCCCCATAAGACAACATCCATTTAGTTATTTCCTTCCAAACACTATTCTCTATAATGAAAATCAAATTATAAATGCATATAAATTGTCTGCTTTTATGATTAATAATACTACAATAATCTTAACTTTATTAAACCTAAAAATCAAACAATTATTATTATATCTTATAAATATCTAATAAATCTTGCAAATCAAACAGATCTTAAAACAATTCCAATATATCTTAATCCAAGTCATTAAAAAAAAGAAATAATCATAACCTCATTATCAATCCAATTATACATTCTTAAATTTTTACCCTACTTCAAAATAAACTAAAACAGTTACATATCTCCCAATTACACCCAAGGCAAGCCCAACTGCCCCCCTTGAAAATCCAAACCTCTCAGCAAAACCCTCCCACATAACTTATTCTCTTCTTTCCCATAACAATCCTTCAGAAAGACATAACAATTTCCCAGAAAAACAACTCTCTTTATAATCTGCAGTTCAGACTGTCGCTGTAACCCCTTCAACTCCAAGATGTAGTCTTTGCCTGGCATAGCTTCAATATCACTGACCACAAAGGCATCTCCCTCTTTACCAAAAACTTCATCTTCCTCTATACCATCTTCAGCCAGATGAGAGTTTAGAAATGATCTCTTCCCCAATATCCCGTATATTCTGCAGAATAACTTTTTAATAAGAATTTTATTAAGTTTAAAGCAAAGATAAAAACTACAAAAAAGCAAAAAACTACAAAAAAGAACAAGAAAAAAGGTGGAAAAACAGAAAATGAAAAACGATTTTAAAAGAAATTAAAAGATAACTTCCAACTTTCAACGACAAGAATATACAGCAATTTCCATAATTAATCCCTTACTGTAAATCTAACCAAGATCATATTATTTCTATAAATCATTCCATTAGCACATTATAAAAATCACCAAAGACAATTGCTCACTCCCTTATATATAAAGAAAAATAAACAAATATATAAACCTTTAATCAACTCCCCCCCCTCAAAGGAACCCATTTATTTAAGTAATTCCTGCCTACCACTATTCTATATATTTCTGGCCACTATAATAAAAATCAATTATAAAAACATTAAATTATCTACTTTTATACTTAATAGTGCTATAACTATCTTAACCCTATTAAACCTAAAACCAAACACTTATTCTTATATCTTATAAATCTTAAAAGATCAAACAAACTTTAAATCATTAAAGAAAAATTGAATCATACAAGCCTTAATATCAATCCAAATACATATTCTTAATTTCTTATCCAACATCGAAGTATACCAGGACATTTACTTGTCTCCATATTACGCATAAGGCATTTTTCATAAAAAATTTAAACAATCCAACTGCCCCCCTTAAAAAAGCAAGCTGCTCAGTAGAAAACCTCCCACACAACATAGCTTCATTCTCAGAACAATTCTTCAGGAAAACAGCCTTGTCAGTATCTTGCAAGTCAAATTTTAACTCCTTCTTCACCAAAGTATGTTCGTCCTCTGGCATTTCTTCAAAGAGACCACTACTCCCTGTCAGGAAAAAAATCCCCCTCTTGATAAACTTCTTCCTCCCCCCCACAGAACGTCTTCAGCCAGTTGACACATTTTAGCACTGATATTTTCTGCAATATCCCGAATATCTTGCATTATGGCTTGGTGAGTGTCATAGAAAATCTCTTTGAAATCAGAACGAAGCCCAGAACGAAGCTCTGCGAAGATTTCTTTAAGGTCGTCCATAATTCAGGCAGTAGATTATGGCTCCCCCTGGATACTTGACTAACGCAGATAGGAGCTAATGAGTTAATGAAAGGCTTGCGAAGTTATTAAATGAATTTGACAAAGGAAAAATGTGCTAACCAGCAGCTACAGAGAGTGAACAGAAAAATGAAAAGTCAAAACAGTAAATTCAATGTGTAGGAAAAAGTTAAGTCCTTCAAATTAAATACAAAAATAGTAACAGGGAGATGATTAATTATTCTCAGTCCACCTTAAAATTAGACAGGAAGTAAGCCAAAGACTTAAAAAAAAAGTTTTTTAAAGTTAGTCCAGAAATAACAATAAGCACCAAGAGAATCCGCTTTTTCTTGTTGTAGAAAGCCTCTCTTAGGGTAAGAAAACTTAAAAATATAAATTGAGTGATTTAGAAATGGGGGGGGGGGGGCTCAACCTAATATCTCTTAAGGCTACAAATGCAAGCTGGAAATGATGGCTTCCCTAGCCTCCCATCATCTCTTACCAGGTCTTCACTGTTTGCGATTCTCAGGCTGCAAAGCGACTTTTGGAGGACGAAATGGGATAATTCCGAGCTTTTTCTTAACTCATGAAAAAGTTCTGGACTTCAGGTAAAAGCCTGAGCCCGAAAAAACAACAACGCATTGTCAGTTCTGTCCACATGGAGCTCGTGGACAAGGCTGTTCAGTTGGCCATATTCCCCACTGGACAGTACTCTGAAGAGGTCTCTTTAAAGGACTGCTTAAACTCACAATGAAACTCCAAAAAAAATCTCTTTAAAAATCTTCCATTTTTCAGGCAGTAGATTATGGCGCCCCCTAGCTACTTAACTCACAGTAGATAGGAGTTAACAAGTTGATACAAAGTTTCCGCATGAAATTGAAACAAAAAACGGTATACTAACAAGCAGATCTCAAGGAAAGTGAACAAAAGACTAAGAATGAAAAACAAGAAATCCAACGTGTAGGAAAATATTCAATCCTTCAAATTCAATACGAAAACAATAACAGGAAAGCAGTTATTTGTTCTCAGTTTTCCTTAATCTTTAAACGGGAAAACAAGCCAAAACTTTAAAAGGTTTTTAAAAGTATTCCAGAAATAACGATAAGCACCAAGAAAGTCTGTTTCTTCTTACTGTAGAAAGCCTCTCTTAGGGTATAAAACTTAAAAAAATTAAATTGGGCGATTAAGGAATGGGAAGGCTGGACTTACTGTCCCTTTAAGGGACTGTAGCCCGGCTCTGAAATGGAGAAATCCCAGCCTCCCAGCAAAGTCTTCCCTGTCAATCACGCACGCTGTCCACAATCTCCTGGGTACAACTCGTCATTCGGAGGACAAATGGGTTGATTCCAAGCTTTTCCCTTAAACCGCCCAGGGTCCCTCCTTGTGGGGGAGATGGGCGGGATATAAATGTAATAAATAAATAATAAATAAATAAATAAATAAATCAGGAAAAAAGCTCTGGGCTACAGGAGAACCAGCCTGATGCCATGATGCCAGTTCTGCCTGCGGAGCTTGCGGGCACAGCTGCTCAGTGCGCCAAAATTCCACCGGAAGTCCATATTATAGATGCTTCATGCAATCATGTTTTGGAAACCAAAACCCAAAGAACTTCTGAGGGTTGTTGTTGGGTTTGGGTTTTTTTTGGGGGGGAAGTCTTATGATTTCCCTATCAATACCAGGCGGTAGAAGCTGGCTAACAAATCTTTAAAGCATTTGTTGCATAGAAGGAGAAATGCAAATCCCCTTACGAACAGTATCCACACTTGATTCTGACACATAGCGATTCTCAAGTAATGTTTAAACACCACAAGTTGGCTCTGGTGACTCATCCGAGCAACGCATTTCTTTAATACCTGCTACAAAGTGGAAATACAACTCCGGAGAACAGATTTCAGTGTTAAACTAGGTAATCCAAGATTGGTCTCTGCTTCAAAAGGTAACTTCTTGCATATTTAGACAATATACTTTGGATACACTTGGGAATCAGAACTATGAAACATCTGTGTGGCTGTTCTGCATCCAAAATCATTCTTTCGTTGGTTAGGTTTTTCAAATGCTTTTCAGGATACACACTGTATATCAATATATAGAATATATATATTGAGACAATATATAGAGACAATGTACGGCTACTTTGACACCAGGTGTTGGGTTCAACCTTCTTCAGCTTTTTGTCTGCTGGCTGGGAGTTATGGGAGTTGATGTCCAATTGGTTTGGGAAGACTGGGCCAGACCTTTCCAACCTTTTCTTGAAGACAACTGTTTGCACTAGCCCAGAAGACATGTAGAGAGTGATGAGCAAATTTTCTACCATCATGCCAGGCAATGAATATATAGCTATAGCTTAATCATTCATTTATATAATTGTGGGTATTTAAAAGTCTGAGAGAGGGTACTGTACTTAATACCTTAGCACAAAATTATAAAAAATACAGTATGCTTTCATAGAAAACTACTAAACCTAGAGGATCACTGTTCTAAAACCAGTAACGGTGTGTTCATCTCATGAAAGATTTCCAGGCTTCAGAGATAAATCAGATAAGCCCCATTTCAAATAAAAAGGAGAAGCCAAGTAGTTTATCCTCATGCCCAGGATGGATGTATTTTGTATACCCTTTAGCTCAACTACTGGCGCTGCCTGCTTTCTGCCATCTTGTGTGGACCCTTCTCCAGGGCTCTCAAGCCTGGATCACTGCGATGGCAGCAAAACCATTTAAAGTGCTAAGCCACCCCGAGCTTTAGTGGGATCGCTGTACAGCAAAGGCTCTTAGCAGAACACCTGCCATGAGGCGGGGAAAGGGGGGCACGAATAAATCCAGCAGCCAGCCAATTTTGCTCAGGCTGACATGCTTCTTCTCCTGGAATTAGATGAAAAGCTCCCCAGGCACCTTGCCCCACAAGATCACTAGCCACGCTACACCCCGCAGCCATACAGCCTAAGCCAGCTAGACACAGACACAACCATCACACTTGGGTTTTGTGCTTCCTAGGAGCAAGCTGAAACCAAAATTAGAAAGAAGCGTTTGATCCAGCAGAGAGGAACAAAATGGAAATCTGTAGCCGAGAGCTAAACTTAAATGCATTCCAGCCCAGAGGAAGGTAATTAGTTTATCCTGGGTCTGTTGTTGTTCAAACTTTTTATTAATGGCTTGAGTTTTTTTTTTTTTAAAAAAAGCACAACACACTTATCAAAGTTGCAGATGACACAAAGTTGGAAGGAACCCTGAATACTTTGGGGAAAGTATTAAAATTCAACATTCTCTTGATAAATTGGAAGACTGGACATGTAAAATTAAATTCTACAAAAACATGCACATTCATCCTTCTCTGTATTGCTATAATTTACCTATTTATTCTCCATTATAGCAATACAGAGAAGGACAAATGTGCATGGTAAAACAAACATGAATGATGTTGACAAAGAAAAAAGGTGGCAAGTGAGATAAGAGAAACAGTTTTGTGTTTAGTTATCTAAAGGATTTATACCTCCCATATGTCCCTTCCTGTGCTTTAATATCCCTTTTAAAAAGGCCCTGCTATATAAGATTAGAACAGGGATTTCAAATCTTTTTAGACCCTCAAGCAACACTGCCCCCCACCCTCGTGCTCAAATAGACTTTCATCATATAAGACTGCTAACTATCATGAGATTTCTCTGATCTTACCCTGGAATTTTATGATCTCAGGCAAGAGCACAAAAATCTATTTAAATTCTGAGTGATTTCAATATAATGACAAATGGATTGCGTTCACATGCATTCGGCTGATGGCTGATGTGATCTGCTCTAAAAAACAAAAAAAATGAATATCTAAGTGAGCCAAGGGATGTGAAGAGCAATATAGGAGGAACACTTCTGCAATCCTTTCCTGGAATCTGAGTCTTTCAGGATCTCATCCACCCATTGTTATCTTGGAGTACTTAGTGGCCAAGTTATTGGACTAAGACTGGGGAAACTAAGGTTCAAATCCACTCTCAGCCATGGACCACCCCCACAGGTAACTTCCGGCTCATCAGATTCTCTCAGCATAATTTACCTCATAAGATTTGTGTAGGGTGGATAACATGAAGACATCTTCCCATCAAAGCTGCTGGAGTTCATGACAAAATGGTACTATATGAATATATAAAGTTAATCAAAAACAAATAAATAAACGTGTACCATCTCCTCAGAAGTAAATCCCACTGTTTCAGCATGACTTAGTCCCTGGCAAAGAAGCGTAACACTGCATCCAAAAGAGGGAAACTCTTCCTACAATTGGCCTGCAGTGGTCTCCTACTGACATTAATTTGTTCATTAACATGACCATGGAAGCGTCTTCGGACAGCGCTGGCTCTTCGGCTAACAAACGGAGATGAGCACCAGCCCCTAGAGTCGGACACGACTGCACAAATGTGCGGGGGGAACCTTTACCTTTTACCCACTGTCCCCTATTTTCTTGTACCTTACTCTGTTTTTTTAAGGAAAATGTTGAATGTGCACTATTGTACCTACAACTAAAGTGGCATTTTCTAAGACACCTGTGAATTTGGCAAGAGGGGCAAATGCCAACGTGTGTTTGACATTCTGACACAAATGCATAATCAAGGTATTTCCATGATCAGGTCATTGGGTGTGTGTTGCCACTTTGGCATCACTGCAAGTTTGCTGCAAACAGTGCTATAGGGGAGAACGAGGTTCATTCTTGAAATAAAGATACAATACAGTTAAGAGCTTATACCCTGCAGCATGTCAACTTTCCATATAAACAAAGGAGGAAAAGCACGGCTTCTGGAATTCCTTCCAACCACTTTACCAGCAACGACCACAAGAGACATCTCTATGATCTTCCATGTAATGAAATTACAAGCTGCATCTGGGTATAAGCGTGTGTGTATCGGTACATTGGAATGTGCAGGGCAGGCCACATAACTCCTCTCTCGGTCATATGACCAGGAGAGAAGGAGGATTAGAATGCACCAACTGCAGGCATTTCAAGCTACTGTCCATCTGCTTTTCCCACAAGGATGCATTATGGGAATTTTTCTGGATTTTTTTCCCTCTGTAGCCTCTGGCTGGATACACCCCATTTCCCTTTGCCAGTTTCTGCCCTCACACTAAATTTCATCCCATTCTGTTCAGTTTTTAAAGAGTTATGCTGACCCCCTTTATATTATATTACATATATATTATATGTAGCATCTCCCCTCCTGCGATCTTGCTTTATTTTGTTTTTAATCCATGTTTATTGTTTAACTAATTTTATTGAATGTTTTAACCTTTGGTTTTATTGTACGCCGCCCAGAGTCATTTTGAGTGGGCAGCCGTATACATTTGATAAATAAAATATTAAATAAATAAATAAATTCTTTCCAACATTCTACTGGACTGGAAAAAAATTAAAATGATTAAAAAACAAGCAAACAAAAATTAGGCAAGGAAGGGACCTGGCAGACTCAAAGAAAGATATCCAAGGGCTCATCAATGTCAACTAACAACATCCTCAGTACCCCAGATTGTGTTATTGGATACAATCTTGATAGTTCCTCTTGATTGCAAAATCTAAAACTTGGCTTGGCTTTATACCTCAATTGCTGGTAAAATTCTGTGCTTAATGTTACTGGGCTTAAGTGAAAAAAAGAAGGGTAGTAATATAGATCTCGTATTCTAATGGTCTTTGGCTTTTGTATGTATCACACACAAAGAAGCAATGAACTTGTAAAGAACTCACTAGAGACTGATATCCAAGTTGAGAATGAACTCAGAGCATATGTGTACACTCTGACTTCCTCATCTCTCCACATCACAGGATTACAGTTAACCTTCTCAAATACCTTCCAATTGCCTGGAGAAAAGGATTGTGTTGTAGACCGAGATCAGTTCCTGATAGCAGAGGACAGGTCAGTTCAGCTATGACAGCATAGTTACAAGTAACTCTGAGTCGTAAAGAATTCTCAACAGGAATACACGATCATCCCATTCAAGGACCCTATGCCAACCTTTAAGGGAGAGCTATAGATTGGAAAAATTTAGCTGCAACATTACTGGCTGAAGCACTGCAGCTGCTACTAACCATAGAAGTCTCAGAAAATAATACATTTTCGTAAAATTTCTGATACTGGAAAACAGTAGCGAGGGACCAATGCTGAAAGAGCTATCTGTTCATCCAAAAACTTTGGAGAAGATAGTTTTCTAATCCCTGAGGGATTATTTTGTTCAATGCAAACTGTTTCTCCATTCGAAGTTCACAATATATAACATGCTAAATCATAAATTTCAATTCATATACCACAATGACTAAGCAACTGTGATTTATAAAAACAAACCAGATTATCTTGGTTTACTGAGAAACCAGGTTTATCTATGCCACAATGAATTTGGTTTATTTTGGCTCAGCATACTGGGTAAATACAAGCACTGTAATTATTAACCATGATTTATGATGTAGTGTTATGGTACAAACACAGTCAATGTTTTCACTGCCCTGGGAACTGAAGTTACACCTACCCCCCCCCCCCCCCGCAGTACACTGAGGAAATTATCTTCGTGGTTCAGGCTTTGCTTGCCCAGTTCTGAAAGAATCATAGGAGGATAAAATCTGTTTTAAGAAGTTTTAATCTAGCTCCCCTATACAGTAGATCAGCAGCAGACAGTAGTCAGAAGAACAGTTCAAGTGCTTGAATAGACCAGACCCTTGATAAGCTTAAGGTATTACCACTTGAGCCCCTCTTCCAACAATCACAGCAAACCAGCAACTTAGCTCAATTAAAATGATATGGTTACAAGATTTCTTCTATTGCTTCCATTAACAGCAAAGTCGTGTTCTGTTCTTTTTTGTTGTTGTTCAGTCGTTTAGTCGTGTCCGACTCTTCGTGACCTCATGGACCATAGCACGCCAGGCCTTCCTGTCCAGAACTGGGCTTCCTTTTAATATTGTGCTAAGAAACATGTGTGCTTATGGGATGGTGTTCCGCTGCTATAGAAATCCACACTTTTAGGTTTTAGCTTCTGTTTAAGTATTCATGAACCTCCTTGTCCAGATGTATTATTGAGAAAGGGTTTGAATAAAACAGACACAGACTAGCCTTGCATATTGTGCAAGCCCATTATGAAAGATTATCTATTAACAGTAACAGGACCAGAGAAAACTACAAAGTTTGAAATACTTTTATTCAAAAATGATTTTCTAGGCTGTGCCCTAGATGCAGAAAAATAGGCTAGAGGATTACTAGAACTAACCCAGCTGCCTAATATATTGGCACATTACACTAATCCATAACTGACTGAAGCATGGATTATCTAATTAATTCATTACCTTACAGTATTCATGCAACATTCTGAACCATAAACTGACCATACTGTCCGGTTCTCACAACATGCAGAGCCACAGACTAACATTTTAATCTGCAACATTAGTTTGCACTGAAGATGATGCCTAGTCGAGCAATGAAACGTCTGCAAGCAAACAACTAAGCTCAGAGAGCACCAAGGGCTCCACAGTTTAACCCTGAGCTACAGATATTCTCTTCTATTGGTACTAACATTTTAGCCTAATGTACAAATCCAGGCACCAAGTTAACTACAAGCCTAAGAATTCAATTAGTGGAAAACGCTCCAAATGTTGTTTCTCTCTGCTGCTACCATTTACCAGGTAGTTACACTCTTCTCCCCAAGCATGGATGGACAACATACTGGTTTTTGAAGATGGCTGCACATCGTTTGTGCTGAGAGAGTTTCCTCAAGGAAATTAGCAACTGTGATCTCTCAATATAAAGCACATCAGACTTTCCACCTTTCTGTCTCTCTACTTCACAATCCCCTTCAAAAATGCAGTCTGCATTTGCCTCAGATACTTCACAGGAGATCTGCTGATATTACAAAGAAGGTTCATAAGACATTGTGGCACCTCTATTCTTCTGCCAAGTTTCCAAATTTTGCCTTGCAATTCCAATTCTTTCCTACCGAAAGAGACAGGTAGGTTTCTTGCATGATGTGGAGAAAGAGATAATCAAATTACCTATCTCTGTTATACCTTACAGAACTATGACCTGTTACACAGCACTAAGCAGTACCTGATTGTTTGTTATAATAGTCCCCTTACTCCACTATTTTTGGTACACACTCCTACTCTTATATCCTAAACCTGAACAAGGATGCCACTTGCTTTTGTCAGGTGAGGAAAACTAGGCAAGGAGGGAACACTGTTAATTAAAGAATGTAAGGAATCACAATTCAGTAGCAATATCCTTTAAAAAAAAAGATGTGGGCAAATAGGAACAAATTCTACTGACATATCAACACACTGATGCCAAGAACTAAACTTCCTCTTTAACATGACCTTAGTACAAGGAACACAAACCGTCCGAAATGGGGGACTCTCCTGAGCAATCAAGAGCTATGTGTGGATAGACAAAGGCGGCTCTGTACTATCTAGGCCATGTGGGGTAAGTCCAGAGCTAGTACAATGGTGTCAGCTGTTGATGAGCTGACAGAAGCTGCTGATGCAGGGCTAACCTCCCTGCCTTCCCCTAGCACGGCATGTCACTGTTTTTATTTATTAAAGTCAATACAACCTATTTCTTTGTGTTTGCTGGTTTCTGCTCTGTTGACCAGACATGCATTCCTGTCCATCAGCACCAGCTACCCAATCAATCCAGGGCTCTGAAGCCTTGCTCCCAGAAGCAGAAAACATAAAATGTGGCATGCTACCACTGTCTTCTTTTTTTCATCCAGTCTAGCACATCTCTAGTAGAATTAGTAAGAAGGTCAGCCTGAAAATCATCCTAAGGATCGTACGATTTTTCATGGAAATAAGCCAGGGCCAAGGGGATTGGGTTCAGATTAATAAATGGTAGACTGCAAGAATTAACAAATGAAATGAAAGAAATAAAAACACATACTGTATGTTCTGTATCTGTGAAGCTAAGACAATCAAGAGGGTTTAATAGATATGAATAAAAGTGTTCTACTCTTGTGGAGTGGTGCTGATGAATACACACAGGGAAGTAAAGCTGTAGGTTTCATTCACAATGAAAGAGCTCAAGTACATGGCTGAATTGGTTCACAAGGATGAATTAGTATCATCTAAGTTCCTCTGAATTTGTATGAAAGCAGTAACAGCTTGGTGGTAGTTGTACCTTACATATATTCCAGTGAATGGTGATGATGGAAGAAATAGAGATATGTTTTGGGAAAAACTGTGCAATGTTCTGAATAAATGTGTTCCAGAGGAAAAATTCAATCCACTGTGAGATGAATGGATGGGTTGAAATGCAATACATACACAAAAAGCCATGATGAAATAGTGTACAGATATGGTGGAAGCAAGGAAGGTTTGCTTGGAATGAAAGCGTGGAGAGGAATAATCAGTGTTAATGTAAACTATATTTAGCTATGTTTCCTTTTCTTTGTCTTATCTCATGCCTTTAATTTCTTTCTCACTATTCCTTACTCCTTTTCTCCACTGTGCCTAACATTGTTTATTATGAAATGAGTGTTGGGTACGTATATATGTAAAATAACAACAGCTGCATGATGAATCAGGGATAAGTCTAGGAGCCAGCAGCTGAATAAGAACAAGGAAGAACACCAAGTCAGATAAGTGTTGTGGTCATTATCATTACGGTAGACTTTGGGAGCTAAGCAACAATTAACCAATCAAGAAGATTCTAGATTCCAATAGCCTGTGACAAGACTAATAAGCCACGCAATGATGCACCTAGAAATGCATTCAAGTTTTCAATCTTTAAGGCAAGAATGAACAACAGGTTCTTCTCCAAATCTTTCTGAATCTCTGTGATAGCTGTCTGTACTGATGAGACTTGTAGCCCCAAACATCTGGAGACTACCACTTTTGATTCCTATCCACATGCCATTTGCAAAACTGTTCTTAGATTTAGTATGAGGGACATAAATTTAAATGAAACAGAATGAATAAAGGGTTCTGGATCAGGGTTCTAAACCTGAGATACATGGATAGTTTCCATGAATATGGATGGAGAAGGAATTGCAACTTTATTTTCACTAACTCTAAAAGAATTTAGCTTTTCATTCAATAATGAACGTAGGCAACAAAGTAATTTATGACCTTTACACTCCAAAATGTTTGTTAAATCTTACTGTCTAAAATTATTATACCCTTGAAAAGTAAAACCAAAATAAATTTGATTGTGTGAAGTACCTTTTTCTCTGAAAGCATGTACATTGTGGGACTTCCGGGGAAGAAACGGCAAACTGAATATGGTTCCGCTAAAAGCCAGAATGAAGAGCCAGTGAGTAGACTGGCTCTTCAGAATTCCTCTCTGGACAAGGAGAGGACTTGAGATCGCCCACAAGTGCTCCATATAGTTGCTTCTTGTAAGAATACTGCAAACCAGAGCCATCTTTTTGCTCAAAACACGGTCAGTGCCTTCAGAAGGACACTTGATTTGCATACTTCCTTTTCTAATCATTTTTGGAAATTGCTTGTTAACTGCTTTTCAGCTATTAGGAACCTCTGGATCAACAAGTTTTACAGCAATGGGTAAGTTTCCTTCAATCCTTAGCAAAAGGAGTTTTAAATACAAGTTTAAGGACTTAAAATTTTTTTCTTTTGAAATAAACAGCAAAAGGGTGATTAGAACTTTGATTTTCGAAAGTTATAAATGGACTAAGGGTCCAGATGGATTTGAAATAAGATTTTGAAATTAATTATAAGAATCCTTCCCATGGGAAAATGCTGCTTTTTTGAATTCTCTTTAAAAAAAACATGATAGGATAGGATTTTGAAGGTTGGACACTAGAGGGAACCAGAAGGAACTAAAGATTTACAATGAAAGGAGAACACTTAAATTTCATTTCTGTACTTTCTATTTAACTTTATTTTAACCTTTATTTTTATTTTATTCTAGATTGTTATCATTTTAAGATAGATTATGTATATTTTCACAGAGCATCATCCTTGTACTGGTCTAAGACTTACTAATACAGAACAAAGCAAAATATTTTAACATTGGACATACTGAAGGATATTTTTGAACAATGGGCCGAGAAATTAATTTTAAGAGTGCCTGCCTCTATAGATAGACTTTCAAAGTTGTTATGAAAGAGGAACAAATTTTACCTGACAAGATTGAGACTGATCTGAAAGTGGATTTAAAAATGACAGGCTACAAGAATGATATGGAAAAAGATGCTACACTGGATATATAAAAGAAACTGGCTGATGTCTTAATAATTAAAAGGGATATACAAATAACAAACCAAGAGAGTGACCTGGATACTTTTCCTATATTGGATTTACAAAAGAGACTTGTTAAAGCTTTGAAGAATTTTGTGAGAATGGACATAGAAAAAATGAAAAGAAATCAAGTTCTACAACATTATTTGAAGGGACTAAAATCAAGACTGTTAAAAGTAAAAGGAAGGAATATAAAGTTGGTTTATTTGATCAAGGTTAAAATAGATATGTTATCTCTGGTAACCCTTAATGGACATTTGCTGATCAGGACTGAACAATGAGGCTTTAAGGATTCGTTTATAGATAAGAGTTGGGAAATGGGAAGAAGAGATCATTTGTTGCATTTTAAGAGAAGGTGATCAGCTACTAAAATTGTTTATACTTGTGATGAAGGGGAAAGTCACTTCTTTATATATTTATTTTCTTTTTCTTTACTATATTCTTATTTTTTCTTTCTTTTCTATTTTTCTATTTTTTCATTCCTGTACTTTCTATTTTTTCTTCTTTTTTAGTTTGTATTAGTTTTTATCTTTTTAATTGAAACTTTTAATAAAATTACTATTAAAAATGAAAATGTGCACATTATAATACAACCTACATGTATGTATTTTATTTCATGTATTTAAATACATTTTTATGAGAAGGGGTCCATAGGGGTCCAGACTATCAAAGGAATCCATGGCACAAGACAGTTAAGAGCCCCTATGCTAGGTATTTTAGAAAGAATTCAAACATGAAAAATACATAAAGATGGCATATTATACGTCTGAATTCTCTCCTGCAGTTAAACATGTGTTGGATTTAAACATAGCAATAATCTAGAATTATGTGAACTATAGCCAAAAAATTCTGGAGAGCACCATGCTCCCCTAGCCTGTTAATTTTGTGATTAACTGGACTGATTAAGCAAACTGTGGTGAGAGGCAGGAGGGGGATAACTTAAATTGTTGTTGATCTAAATTATGGCAACTGGAAGCTGGCTGAAAGGATTTCCTTCAGCGTTAAAGCTAATATATCTTCTGGGAATATAGACAGACTAGCAGTAGACTCAGAGAATCCTGCTCACCGCTTGGAATAGCTAATCCAAGCTAATAATAGCTACTGAGATCAGGAGAAAGCCCGCTAAGGTATTCCTACTGGCTTTGAGGAAAAGTGGAACTACAGTAATCTAGATCCAGGGTAATAACATGTAATGGAATCATAGGAGAACAGCATGTGTTTTTTAAAAGCAATTAAAATAACATACACTCCTGTATATCCTTCTGGTTCTGAAGCTTTGTTTCATTCCTATTTTCAAAACAAAATATCATATCAAACACTATAGTAAAGAAACAAGAAAATCAGCAATCCTATGTTCTCACTTCTTCAAGACTGAAATTGATAGATAACAAGATCTTGGGCGGCACATCCAGAAGTTTACATACAGGCTGTGAAATCAGTATACTTACACTTACTTACAGCTGGCTGCTACATTCAGTGAATAATTTAGTTCTTTGCCCATTTATTACACAATATTCAATAATTTGCAATTAATATGTGAACTACATCCTGAAAACCACTGTGTTGTCACTAAGATACAAGTCTTACTTTGGAGTTTTATTTGTGACCATTTATCTGCAAGTCACTATTTGATTTGGTAACCAGGTACAGTATAAAACATGCATGTATGAACTCATTCTGGGAAGAAGGGAGAATGAATGCTTTCTTCTCTACTAGGATGCTTGCTTGCTTATTTATTTACTTATTCATTCATTCACTTTGCTTTTGTATTGCTCTTCCCCGAAAGTTAAGCAAATCATTTCACCAAAACACTGTTTTTGCCCTATATTTCCATCTTCTTTCTAGAAAGAATAGAAATGTCACTGGATCGACTCCAGGATAGTTTCTTGGCTCCCCTCCTGCCTTTGATGTCCTGATCCAATAACTGAAACATCTGCTTCACCTCTTCAATCAATACTCACTTCTTAATAGTCTTAACTATCCACAAAAAACCCAGTGACATTAAATGTTAATTATATCTATTTGGATTTGAAAAAAATTTATGGCTTGAGTTAATTATACCCCGAGTCATAAAAAGGTATGAGAGGAAAAAGACTGCTGCCTTTCTAGGCCAAAAGGCAAGCAATACAAAAAAAAATATTTTTCTTGGTGACATCTTACAGCAATGCTAGGGTTTTAAGACATACCCTTCTGTAGCACAATTTGATACAACAGATAACAGTATCAGGAGATCTGCAAAACCTCCTCAAATATTCCAGCCCACAAAATAATGCCTAAGAAATGTCACCAGATATATTGACCAGCTACTTTGTCTTTCTCCTCTTTTCCTGTAAAGTCAAAAACAGCCTTCCCTAACCCGGACCCTCCAGATAATGTTCAGACTGCAATTTCCAGAATTCCTGAATACATACTGGCTGGCAGTTCTAAGAGCAGACGGTACCAAAATTGTTGTAAATCAATTAATCAAATCAGCAAATAAATAAAATGTAGTCCAAACACATCTGGAGGGTACCCAGATTGGGAGATGCCACTCTAGTATAAAATATTATATAATGTCATATAATTATGGTGTACATATGATTGCTGCATTGGATATTAGGGACAGGAACTGAGAAATATGTGTCATGTGATAGTATACTAGATATTACTAAACAATAGGGATAAAAAGATAGCAAATGGCAACAGCTCCATACCTCTTTAACATTGGTTTCAACCTTAGTAATATACTGGTTTTTTTTTTAATACTGGCTGTTTGGGGCCCAAACAGTTGTAGAGATACAACACAGGGATTGCCTTGTGCCATCTCCACCAATGCCAGAACTTGTGATATCACAGAACAGTTACTGTTCTCCTGTATTTCCCATTGCATTGGCTAATGGGAATTAACTATTAATAATACTTCATAGATTCACAAATCTGAAGAGTCATTAGAAGACTTTGAATATAAAAAAGGCTTTATTTACATTTTAATGTGGGAAACAAGCTATTTTAAATGAAGTCTAAAATGCAGTGCAATCTAGTGTCACTTATTTGAAGAGCAATCTTTAAAGCATTGTTGCTTCTTATTCTACAATATTTCAGTCCCATATAGTGAACCATTTTTGTGTGACAAACTAATTAATTTTGTTGTTCTACAATACAACAGCCCCACATAATGGGCCATCTTTTATGACAAAGCAATCAATCCTTCAGATCTTCATAGAATATATATCATCATCTACAGTAATTTGTCAAGTGGGAATCAGCTCTAATGGCTGATCACATTTAATAATGAAGGCAGATTGTAAATGGTAGGCATCCTCATTGTGTAAGTGATCTGAACTACTTTTCTAATGAATTGTGTCCAGAATTCTTGACTCTTCAAACTTTTTCTGCTTCCCTCTATTTCATCCATGTTCCCATAACAGCTGTATCAACAAGATCCATGCCTATACTGTAACTTACAATAATTTGTGGGGTGCTTTGTATTCAGTGATATGACAGAAAAATATTACAGAGAAATACTGAAGCTCTCAAGATATGTCAATTAATTCCTGTTTTCCCCCCCCCAATATGAGCAAACTGTGTGGGCTGTCTATGTAGTTTCTATAATCTATCTCTATCCCTTATATTCAATGAATGTAGAAATGGGAAAACCATCAGGTTACAAACTTTTCTGTTAGAGAATAACGAAATACCCCTTTTTAAATGTCTATGTACTGACAAAACATACCTATGAGGGTAAGAATTGTGTATAAAAATAGTAACATAAAAAAAGCATTTGTCTTTTTACAAGGAATCAAAGACACTGAATTGGTTGCCAAACATTTCTTATTTGCCCTTTTTGTCAAGTTTCTATTTCAAATTGTACAGAGAGCAGAAATGGACACATCATCACACTAATGGTAATTTAATACTTATTGTCTATAGGAACAACTTTTCTCTTTTGTATCTAGGTGGACAAATCCTATTTCCTGAAAAGCCCTTCCTTCGCAGAATTTTACATCATACAAAGAAAAGATGGACAGAACAGATTATTACACCCAGGGCTGGTGGGGTAATTAGGCAGTGAAACTGCATTGCATGAAGGGGGTCAAAAAAGTCAAGATGGCAGCCACAACCATGTAATCAAAGCTCTGGCCTTTTTCAATGTGTGTCATGGAAAAAAAGAATGGATCATATGGTTGTGGCCACCTCCCTGAGGACACCCTGCTGCATTGCTACATATATTTATTTATTCATCACATTTATATCACCGCCCATCTCCCCCACAAGGAGGGATATATGAATGAAAGATAGGATATAAATCTAACAAATACACATAAATAAACATGTATACCTGGATACCCTATAGAATGCTTTGATGTTCGTGCCATCAAAGACTTTTCTTCATAATTCTGTATTTTTTATACATCTGTAGATTAATACATTCTGCTTTGCATCTGAATTATATTAATGTATCTCAGGCAGAAGGTTTTAAAAGTCATGAGAAAGAAACAAAATGTTAACACTGTCGGAAACAGGGAGAGATATTTGTGAGGTTTGTTTGTGTACCCAAATAACTTTAGGGTATTATGTAGTAGATTGGAGGAAGGGAGCGCCATGTACAGTATGCTCACCTCAGGCAACAAAATGTTCTGGGCTGGCCCTGTAATGTTTCCTATAATGGAGAATTAATGAATGACAGAAGTTGTACTGGAAAAATAGTTCTTACCATTTAATTCTAGGATATGGCAGGGCACAGAATTGTACACAACCCTGCAGGGAAAGGCTATCCAAGAAAAGTTGCTATAAATCATCTCACTTGTATTGCTGATTTCCCCGCTTAGGCAACTGGAAAGCTTTCTATCCCGATGCAGAACTACGCTGGGACTTAGTAGCTAGCAGGGCCGCAGCAGGTAGTTATGTCAGGGCAAAGCCTGCCCTAAAGCCTCGGGGTCTCTAATTTACTGCTTTCCTCTTACCATAAAACCGAAAGGGGAAGGTGCTGCCTTTAATCGGCGGCCCCTCCTGGAACCACACAGCAGCTGAGCAAAGGCTATGAGTTAATGCGCCTTCCGACACCTCTGCCTGATTCATGCGCCTGGCCTTGAGCAATAAACCGCTGAACCTCCTCAGCTGGGCAGCAGGATTTACAGCCCGCAGGGCTGGCACTCACACACAAAGACTAGAACACCAACTGACTAACACATTACGGCCGTCTTGTCAGAATAGGTGATGGTTCACGTGCCCAAGCGTGAATGGAAGTTAAGGACACTAAGAGACAGATACAGAAATATAATTCAGATGCAAAGCAAAACATACAAATTACAGACAAATAATATAGAACTCTTACAACCATTCTGTTCCTTTAAAGTGTACATACACAGTGATGCACTAGTAAACATACATGTATAAATATTAACATAAAACTTGTTAAATGAAAAAGCCTCTTGGTACACAATTATAAAGATACATGCAATATATTACCTGGCTGTGCTGAATCTACACACAGGTCGCTAAGTGGACACTGTAACAGAAGCTATGACAGAACGATCAATGCACAAGAATTGTGCAATACCAAATCTATAAGTATTGTCCTTTTGATTCTCATCTACTGACTTAGACAAGGCCAAGGATCTTAATGGTACAATTCATGATGGACCAGATTAATTCTTCATCCACTACAGAAAATGTACTGCTTCTACTGTCTCCTTTACTGTGGATGGGGCTGACATATATGCATGCATGTATTATTCTAGAATTCTGGAAAAGGGAAGGCAAATTCTTGAAGAACCTCGTAACAGTTAATGGAATGACACAACCTTGCTTTGCAGGCAAGTAAAATGCATCTGGCTTCTTTTAAACAAGAATGATCTAAACACTGGCTTAAAAGCTTTTCCAGTGCCAGAATACACTACCTAACCCACTACAAACGTGTCATTCATAGTTCTTGCTTATTTTGAATCTTAGCAGCCAGATGGATTTGAAATGCACCATTGAACACATACTCTTTGAAATTTCTTTTAGTATTATGATATTTTCAGAGAGCACGTGAGAACATGGGAATTTCAGCTATGAAACTGGTAACAGCTTTTCTGACAAGAGATTTCTGAGTTATATTTATCCCAGTGTACTATTTTATTATTTATTTATACACCACTTTCCTACTGATGCTTCCAGATGGAGAATTCCTAGCATTAACAATTAAAATATTGTAGGCAATTCCTTCATCTTTTCCTTCTTAACAGAATTTCTGTAGAAAGAGGGGAAAAAGATGGAAGACATTCTACAAAATAGCACACTGCTTGGTACGAATACACCTGTTTGGAAAAACAGTTTTATTCAATCTGCATTTTCTCTGGCCAAATAATTTTGTGATATTTTTTAAATTTACAGAATGTTACCTCCACTATCCATAACTGTGCTACTCAAACACTGTAAAAGACTTAAGCATTTTCTTTTCTTTCCTATATCTTGCTTTGGCTGAATAGACTTGTGCAGCCTTGCTTATCTCCCACTCCTGACCAAACTTACAAGAAAGAATTGTGAATCCCACTAGTAACCCCTTCCTCCGAATAATTATCTTGATATATGCCTTTTATTTCTGTTGATTTTTAAAAAAATGTTTTTTTTTCCTCCCTAAACCCACCATACATTTTGTCCCTAACAAACAAAGGAGGGAAAAAACAGCCTTATCTTAGAAGTAGAGTTCAGGAAAAGCTACTGGTCTTTTGGACTGTGCAAGCCCCACTCAGTAGCCTCGCTTGTCATCTAGAATTTATCAGCCCAACACAGATCTGCCATAATGTGTTGTATAACCAGTGCATAAACAAACTTCGGTATGATAAATGCCTTGCTTTGAAAGCCATAAAGTTATTAGCTGGTGGCTGTTAGCTACCGCTGAGCACAAGGCACATTTCCTCCATTAACCCTTGACGGCCCACCCCTGCGCCTGTACATTCATCAAACATGGGGACAGATTTTGGTGGCAAAAAGCAAGGGAAACCAATGCAGAGTTAAGACTGAGACCGTGAGATCTTTGATTATTTATCAGTGACACTAAGTTAGGCTTGAGGGAATTTTAGGGATTCAAGATTCAAGAAGTGGAATATAGTAATATTTATCATTCTCAAAGTATTCAAAGCATGTAAGGGGCAGAAAAGTGTCTGAGACTGCAAGAGAGGACACACTGCTTAAAACCATCAGTTCATAGTAAAAATCAGGTGCTTAAACAGAAGGTAACTCAATTCATAATTCAGTCCTTTATTCACTATGCTATATCAGATTCTACTTACAGCTAGATCCTGCCCACCTATGACCCAAATGAAAAGGCCATCTGACTTCACTGACAGTTCCAACATCTCGCCAGACAATTAAAAAAACCTCTTTGCTTTACTTGCAATGCTATACATGTTCTAATCTCTAATTAATGTTAGTAATGTGATATCTCATAAACAGTTCAATAGAACATTAGGCAAGGGTAGCATATCAGAGGTGTAGGGAGTAGTTCACTGTTTTTAAAAAAAACTGACAGAACTCAGTAAAAGAGGAGGAGATTTTTGCCACTGTTTCCCATTTAGGAGAGAAACAACCTAAATAAACACTTCTATATTGCAGTGATACATCAGAATAAAAATAAAAATAATGGTTAATATGTGTCTTTTTTCCTGTACATATTCTGCTGCTAATTACTGTTGGGAATATCAGGAATCAACTCAGCATTGTCTCACAAGCATAAAGGAGGGGCTTTTCTAGTAAAACGTATCTCTACTGTGTTTGTGGGTTGTTCCTGGGTCACCTGATTTCCGCTTCCTGCTTCTTCTCCGTCTTGGAGATTCTGTCTCCATCTTTTCCTCTTCCAACACACACATGCATGCAGGAGGGCCGCTAACAATGCGGGTCTCGTCCGAATATATAGCTTCCACGCACCGGAGATGATTAAGTGTTTTTCTACCATGAATCTGCCTGTAACCAGATCTACAGAATAAATGTAAGCTATCTTTATCTTTCTTCATCTAACTAATGTGTGAAAACTGGATTTATTTCTGAACGCAATTAAGCTTTATGTGCAAGCCTTCCTTGGGTACACGCTTTTACTCTGCAAGATTGTTGTTTGCTGCTTGGAGTTCTTTTACTAACCTTTAAGACTCCAACAATTACAACAAAATGTCAAAGAAGACCAGGAATTTTCACACATTCAAGGTTGCACCATAGGCAGTTGTCTGAGGCTAGCTGAGCATGGAGTTGAGCCAGGGAATCGTGCCGAAGGAACACAAAGAAAAAGCCCACCAAAGCCAGGAAAAAATAGTTGCTCAAGCTAGGTCTCAGCCCAAATAGGAAGCTTTTTAGAGAACTTCCTATCCAGGAGGACAAAGTAGTCAATCCTGGTTGGCAGGGCCAAATACTTAATTACCATAATGAGGTTCCAAACAGGTACTTTGGGCCACCAACACCTGGGTTTTTTTTCACACAGTCTCCTATAGTGTGGCAAGCTGGCTAGATACACATACGGTTTTTACAATTAAGTGTATCAGTTAAAGCTTGATCCAATTTCAGTTCAGTAATTCACCTGCTGATTCTGAGCCAGTTCAGAGCAGAGCGAGATAGACATTTTGAAAGATGACAATGCAGCTGCTTCAAGGTGGAATCTGTATTGAGATCTTCCCCACTGGTTCCATAATGGCATATAAAGCCACTTACTTTATGTGCCAATGACCTACTGCTGGCTATTTGATTGTCCTTGCCAGTAGCCATTAACATAGTCTCCCAAGTTTGACAGTAAACTATAATTAACTACAGTTTCTTCATTTGTTTTGCCACTCATATGAATATGAAAGAAAGTGAAAAGTTGCTAGCACAGATGCCCAAAACTTGAGATCTTGACTATTAATCACATTCAGTGTTGTGTCTCTGCAAACAGCTCATTCTGTTTCTGTGAAACTGTTCCATAGCTTTGGAAGGAAACTGAATGTTTTACCAGCATTGTCATAATATGAGATTGATATTATAACCTCTGCAATGATGGGGAAGTTACAAAATAAATCATTTGTTTTGTGCTGGACCCATTTGTGCTGAGCCCGGAAGACCCACAACAGCCACCCATTTTTTACTTCCCAAAAAACTGGAAAGCTCTTGAGTGTCAAAGAACTTGAAGTGTTTTTTCACCAATACAATTTTTTCCTATGGGGAGACCAGTACAGTCTTGTACAGAGGGCATCAGCAATTCAGCTTGTCTCATTCAGGATGCATAGTTAAAAACATGCAAAAAGAAAATAATTCCATTATGTTGCAAGCCATAATAATAAGAGGCAGCAGCAACTAAATATTAACCACCCACAACTTTTCAGACCCATCAGGAGCTCTCAAGTCTACTTTTTCTCCTTTTTTGCTGCTGAAGCAATAAAAAGGGGAAAACCAACATCCAAATGATCTTGTTTATGGTGGTTAAATAAGCTGCATGTGCTTAATCCGTTAGAGTTTAATGAATTTATGACTTGCTTTGGAATTTGACAAGGGCCATAAAAGAGTAATTAACATTTATCAGTGTGTTTGCTACGCCTGCACACACCCTCCTCCCCTTGGCCCCTCTCATGGCAGTGTCGGGCACCATAGGGGGACATAAAAGCGATCAATTAATTTTTAATAATCTCAGGGAAAGATTGTAGAGTTGCAGTATGAACTCTGGGAGTGTCAATAAACATGCCGAAGGTCATCTACTTTCCTCCTCTATATGCCTGCCAGTAAAGGTTGGGGGGAGGGGGGAGGGGAAATGGGACACACATATCAAAAGCTGCTATGGGAACCAGGTTATGGAGCAATCCAAACAACTACTCATCCAATATTTTAACTGTTTGGCTAGTGTGTATTCCATTATTCCAAACTGAACAGGGAGCCTATCCAACTGCTATATATTTATATATCACCAGATTTCAAAGTTGTGTATACAATTATCCAAACTATTATATGTATTAAGGGCCTTTCCCCACTGGCCTAATTACAAAACAAACATGATGCTCCCTCAGCATCTTCATTCTGCTGTGTCCCTATGGCAGTGCTTTCATCTTGTTCCCAGCCATGAGTAAAGACACATCCACACAGCCTCCTTGCTGTAGCATGAGAATGCCCTAGCAACCCTTCCCTGAGCAAGTTTCTGTCCCTGTATCTTGAGATAAGCCAGAGGACATGTTTTGGTGCTTAGCTACTCAAGTGGTGTTTTCCGTCATATCATTGCTTGAGTTACTCCTTGCAGACAACGTAGTGTGCATTGATGAGAAGAGGGGAGGCAACTTGCCATGACAAGATACCTACTGGCTCTATCACTGGGGTCCTTCTCTCCAGTCTCTGACCATTGCACCTACTATCCATTCTTGTTTTGCCTGAGCACGGTCTCATTCTCCTTTTTTAAAAAAAAATATTATTTGAGTGGTTGATGATTTTCAACTTTGAAAAGTTGATGGGTTGCCTACTTGACCTATGTCATCAACGGCACATCCAAAAGTATGACCAAAATTTTTTGCAAAGCAGTCAGCGTGCCAATTGGTGATGGCCTTGTATGAAGTAGCTAACATCAGCCAAGGCTCGGAAGCAAATTCCAATCACATCTCTTGCTCTAGTGCATTGTGTGAATCGGCAGCACAGAGAACACTTGCTTTGGGTGCACTGTGGGTGCATTGTGGGTGCATGCTGGGTTCCTGCCAGCAACATCAGGGGGAGACAGTATGCCAATTCTGTGGATTCAGCCCAAGACAGCCTTAAATCATCCTTAGTTGTACCAGTATTATAGTAGTACTTCCTCCTTATTTCAACCACATCCAAGGGCAGCCTCAAGGTGTACAAAATCTGTTAGGCTTTGTTACCCATTACTATGGAAGAAAGTAAAAGGCGAAGTAACTGGAAACAGAGGCAACACAGGCAGGATGGGGACTGGTAGATGGGATAGCAAATTTCATGACATTCAAGATGGATAGATAGTCCTTCAAACTCAGCATCAGGGAAAGACCTAAAGTTTTTATTCACAATTTCAGATTGCATTTTTAACTACTGAGACAATGCTGAGAAAATTCCAGATGCTCACAAAGAAAATTACGCATTTCAAGAGATCATAGAAATAGTAGGACTTAACTGGGTTTTGATAATATGCAACACCCAATTATCTCCTCTCCCAGTCAGCAGACCTTCGTTGGTGAGCCAAAGCATGCAGCAGAGGATAGCTGGGTCTGTCATGGAATGGCCCTTTAAAAAATTCCTTCCAGCTGCCACAAAGGAGGCTGGGAGATTGTCACTTCATCCCCATTTTCTGCTGTTTAAAAAACTTCCATCTGGAATTTTTAAAATCTGTACTAGCTTTTTTTTAAAAAAAAACAAAACAAAAAAACCCGGACTAAAAAAAAAATCCCCATGTGTGTGACCAGAGTTGGCACTGCCACTGTTAGACTCATGGGTTTAACCACCCTGAATTCTTTCTGCCCTTTTTTCATCACCTGTGTGTGATCTGAGGGTGGTGGAAACTGAGACAGAGGTGGAAATTCCTAGAGAGGTCTCCTTTTCACAGGAATGAGAAGAGTCAACTAACTCCCCAGAAGTTAGGCCTCATAACATAGGGGAATCAGTTGACTAAACTAACAGTTGAGTTTAGCCCCAAATAGAGCTGGTCTATTTGAGGAAAAATCTAACAGTCTTTGGGTTATTTAAGTAGGTTACCAACATGGGTTAGATAGCTTGCATGATCCCCATACACACAGGGATGCTACACTCATGATATAACTAATCATGTTATATGAACAAGGCCAATATATATAATTCAGATCGGCTTTAGCCCATGATGCATTCAGAATATCTCAACAGTGGAAAGACAACAGTAACAACAAAGGTTAATTTGGAGTAGAAACAAGGAAATAGGGAACAGGAAAAAAGAGAAGAGGCATTTCTATGCTAGTAATCCCTGTATAAAGTATCTTTTTTTCTGAATTTTAGAAACATTTCTCAACAAGCCAAGTTTTACAGTAAAATTCAAATTCCATACTGTACAATGCTCGCAGAGGTGTCCATAATATACAGATATGAGCTAAGGCCTTTGCAGAGCAGGTGCACATTCTTACTAGTATTCACTAATGGTCACTGTAAGGTCCAGAATGAATCATTTGTCTGACCCACCCTGGAAGTTACTATGTTTCATTTTCATTTCCGTATCTCATCTAGTATTCTAAGGACAATGTTTACGCGATTTTCATCCATAACTTTTAGTAACTACCCATGATTACTTCTGCTTATAATGAATCTTTTTCCTAAAATATAGCACATACAGTAGTAACTGCCCTTGACAAAACAATGACTGATTTGTTCCCAGCAATTTTCAACCAAACACTACAGTACAGCTCAGTAATGATACTTTTAACGTATTGTCAATACTTTCTTTTTATGCCTTAACTATATTTTTTATTATTGCCCTAACATCACCTACACAAATTGGTGATGCTTCTATTGCTTTTCTAAAATATCCCACAACAGTAATAAAAGAATAAACACTTACAGAGGGGGAAAGTTAACGCCATGCGCTGGCTGGCCCCCGCAGACACTGGTGGCCCTCCTTGGCTGTCGCTTCTATCTGGCAATCAATTGACAAGAAATTGAGATTATGAGATATGACAATCAGCATCAGAAGGAAGACGATCAATCAACTGACTCCTACAGCTGAGCAAGTGACATTTAACAGTAGAGATTTTCCAAATTCAGCTATTACCATGGGATTAGGTATCCAAAGCAGCAGCTTCAATCATATAAAGAACACACAAAAAGAACAGTTGTAAATAGACTGATTTTTGTAGATCCCAATACCTAATATTTGCTCACAAAGAACCACATATCAGGAGATTAGGCAAGAAGAACTGTAGAAATAATGTCCATGTCTTATATAAGTTGAACTGTAGAATAATGCTGTGCAGTACTTCAGAAACATGCAGAAGCACAAATGAAGCACTTATATACAACTCTTTAAAGCTGCTGGCCGCACAATCCCACAGAAGACCTAGCTGTTTTAAAGAGTTGCAGGCAGAAGTTACCTTCAGGTCCCTGTGCATGTCAATGTAACTTTTCTGTATTATTCCCAAAGCACAGCAACGTTTTACTGTAGAATCCATTTTTAAAAAGCTAAATGCTGTTAAACCATCTCTCTGAATGGGCATCACATTTTCATACGTAGGCAACCTGAGGCTGTATTTGATTGATTTACATCCTTTCTTTTGTTCAGGAGCTCAAGGAAAACTATATGCATCCTCCTCCCATTTTCCTCCACAAGAGAGGGTAGGTCAGTCTGGAAATGACTGGCTCAAAATCATCCAGTGAGCTTCTGTGGCTGAAGGTGGACCTGAACCTGGGTCTCCCAGTGCAGGTCCAATACCTTAATCACTATATCATCATGGCTCTACCCCTTTCCAGAGCAACAGCCAGTCCTATTAATCGGCTAATTACCGATTGGGCATTTTTACAATTTTACAGATCAACTTAAATCCTGATTCATATTTTGTTCCTCGGAGATTTTTAATTACGAAGATACCTCTTGCAAAGAGCCTTAGTGTATGCTGTTTGTTCACACACAACTAATATGCATGCAATCCTGTATAAAACATGGCCTGGTGAGAATCCAAGCTTTATCATTGCAAAGAAAATTTTGGAAACGTGGCCTCCAAAATCAAATGGAACCTTGGGTAGAGTTCTAGCGGACAGGGACAATTAGTCCTTTTCCCATATTTCCATGCTCTCTAATCTTCATGTCTTTCAGCTTCTGACATAAGTATGTCATTCAACAGAATTCTCCTGATCAACCAAACACATTAATGTTTAATTGAAATTTTCACATCCTTCAATGTGACATTAGATTTCTAAGTTTTGTATGATTAGTACTAGTATTTCCCATCGTCTATGAAGGTTCTCAGTCATCCAGGTGGAATTGTCTGTAGCTTGAATCATGTCAACTGGATTTCTATTTTCTCAGTGGAAACGTTTCGCTCCTTATCCAAGGAGCTTCTTCAGTCTGAGCAAAGTTAGTAAGGGAATCCTTAAATATGTTTCTAGGTGGCTGTGTGACCTTGCACCTGGGGCTAGGTCATGGTTATTTTGAGATGTTATTTCTAAGTCCCTTTATCATCTAAAGGAGGATCGTTAAGATTACCATGTTCAGAGTGAGGAGTGCTCTGAACTCTACATTGGAGAAACCAAACAACCTTTGTACAGGAGGATGGCCCAACACAGGAGAAGTAACACCACAGGACCAGAGTCAGCAGTTTATCTTCATCTAAAGGAAAAAGGATACTCATTTGAGGACATTAATGTTCACATTTTAGACAGAGAAGATAGGTGGTTTGAGAGAGGGGTCAAGGAATCCATTTATGCCAACTTGGAAAATCCTTCCTTGAATAGAGGTGGGGGCCTCAGGCACAATCTTTCCCCTATTTTCCTTCCTGCTTTGTCTTCTGTGCCTAGGAAGATTAAGACCATTTCGCAAGCTCAACAGCAGCATGGTAATCTTAACGATCCTCCTTTAGATGATAAAGGGACTTAGAAATAACATCTCAAAATAACCATGACCTAGCCCCAGGTGCAGGGTTACACAGCCACCTAGAAACATATTTAAGGATTCCCTTACTAACTTTGCTCAGACTGAAGAAGCTCCTTGGATAAGGAGCGAAACGTTTCCACTGAGAAAATAGAAATCCAGTTGACATGATTCAAGCTACAGATAGTATTTCCCATCGTTTCTTCAGTTGCAAAATGGTGGTTTCCTTTATTTATTTATTTATTATTTTATTAAATTTATATTACCGCCCATCTCCCCCAGCGGGGACCCTGGGCGGTGCACAATAAAATAGAATTAAAAGAAATATAAAATTACAACAATACATACTATAAATTCCAAGGGTAAAATGTTAAAATAAGATACTGGGAGGCTTCAAGGGACCAGCCATCCCCAAGAGGAACTGTTGGCGTTTCCCTCCCAGGCAAGGTGGCAGAACCAGGTCTTTAAGCCTTTCCGGAAGGCTGGAGGAAAGAAAGAAAAATTTGGCATGTATGACATCCTAGCCATATGCCCTTATCTTAACAAAGTAATGTAAATCTGAATATTCTATTTAAACCACTTCATTCCACCCTAAATAGAAAAACAAGTATTGATTAATTTACAGCTAACCTCTTACAAAGTTTATCAAGTGTAATAACAGGGCCCTGGAAGTAAAAACTTTAATTATTTAACTTGCAAAAGTTACATTAATTGTCAATAACATTAGTTAGAAATAAATGAGAACGGAATATTTTAAATATTTTCCAGTCCTCTGTAATTGTAAAACCAAATCTCAATAAAGTTGCAGCAATTTTCAAGGTAAATTATTCCAGTATCCTCCTTATTGACCTTCTACAGGGCTATTAAGGCTGTTTTGTTTAAAAAGGCATATGAGTTATTATTTTTAACATTGTTTTGTGAGATTTTGGGGTGACTCTGGGCTGCCAGTTTTATGTGGATTTTGTTGTTCTTTTGGCTTGAGAGGAATTAATTTTCTTAACATGATTGGTTTCTTTGTTTTTAGATGTGGTTGATTTATCTTTTTGGCATTTATTACTATAAACCGCCTAGAGTCTTAGGAGGTGGGTAGTATATAAATATCTATAATTCATTAATTCATTAGTTAACATACAAAAAATCTGAGCTGGCCTAATTTACCAGCTTTGCCTTTAGAAATGAAGCATTAGTTGTAAATGCTTTTAGGATACTTAATTGAAGAATTGAATGGTTTATAGTACTTCAAACTAAACCAAGCAAAACAGGAGATATGATTCAGGTGGTGAACAGTGGCCAAAACCTACCTATACAAGCAACAATTTGGGTAGGTTTATATGACTGGAAGAGAGACAGAAAGCCTACATTAATGAGGTTATGTTCTCCTTCTATAGGTGGTTCTATAGGTGGTAAAACACAGACAAACATATAGATGAAGCTAGCATGCCAACATTCCATGATGTTCCCATCAATGGCTGCTGTTCTTGCTGGGTCACAGAACTGCTATCCATCCAGGCCCACTGCTGTAAAGGGCAACTAAGGAATCAATTTCCAGGACACTATACATGTGCACAGCCTGTTGCATAACAAACCAAGGTCCCATTTCCTGTTCCCCTGGAACCGTTAAAACCTCAAAAACCACTAGGAAGAACTGTTTCCTGCAGGTGTCCAGGGAACATGAATCACACCTTGTCAAAATGCTGGGTATGAACCAATGGAACAAGATCCTTCAAAAAGCAGAAACATCTTGCAGCCCTGCCCATGCATCTCTCTTCAACTTGCTGATCTACATCCTGATCAGGAAGGGGTTAAATGGGTATTAATCAGACACTTTCAAGAAGCTTTGAAAACTCATCCAAATATTATAAAAAATGCCTTTAATCATCTAATAGCCCAAACGGGGAAGTGATGGATGGGCTGATCTTTGCCTGAACAGATGAGCCTGGGGATGTGGGCTTACAGGAGATGGGGGAGGAGACGATGACACTTTTCCTTCCTCCCTCCCTCCCTGCTTGGAGCAGTTAGAAATATGAGGTCACCCAGCAAGAGATGATAACACATTAAGGGCTCTTGAGAGATTGGCCTGTCAGCCTTGTTAGGAAGAGGCGATTGGGGCTGACTGTATAATTAGAGGCTGGAAAAACCATAACTCACAGCAGTTTAGACAGCAATGAAGGGACTCCATCCGCTACCGTCTTCTCGGTTTGGAAAAATTACCTCAGTAGAAGTATAGTGTACTCTTCCTCAGTGTAGCTTAGCCTTCAGTGAGGTGCTCTCAACAAACTGCAAATGGAAAATTCCAATTGCAGTCCTTTATTTTATACACGCATCAAGCTTTGCAAATATTAAATTGTCACACAAAGCTACTACATTATTGTCTAGAGAAAAACAAGCCAGGGACAGGATCAAGGATTATTCAAATACCATGACTTGTAATTAAGGAATGGGAAAATGTCCTCAGTTTCAAGACTAGAAGTAATCTAAAATCACCAGATTATTTTTCTAGATGCCTAAACCAAGCCCTAGTTTAATGTATAAATCCAACTGGTATGTCTGAATTACTTCTAAAGGCAGTTGTTTGATTCAGACTATGTAGCCCTGGCAAAGATGTTTCTGAACTCTCTCTGCTTAATTCTGAATTAAAATCATCCAACAAATTACAGTAGTTCAGATAGTTGGCAATCCTGTTGCAGAATACCTGTTCCTCAACCTAGAGAGCTGTAAGAAACAGAAGTAGCAAGTTTAGTACACTCTTGCTATACTACTATAAATTAATCCTTGAATAGTTTTCTTAATGGAAGGAAAGAGAAGAAGAGGACGACCAGCAGCAAGGTGGATGGACTTAGTTACAGTGGCAATGGGTGCACCATTGGAAGACCTGAAGGACCATGTTAGGGACAGATCATTATGGAGAAAATCTATCTATGTGATCACTAAGAGTTAACAATGATGTGACAGCACATAATCAATCAATCAATCAGTTTTCTTAAAGAACACTGAACCTACTTGGCATATCAAGGATTTATGAAACTGGATCTTTCAATATAATAATGTGAACAGTAAGCAGTTTACTTATCTCACTTGATTCTTATTCATGGCATTCCATAACTGCAGTGTTTCTTGTATGTTAATCTTTGGACTGCAGTTGGAGATGAGATATATAGAAACTCTAGGCAGATTGTAAACAGTGATGAAGTATCATCAAGTTAGTATTGACTCTTAGTGACCACACAGATAGATTTTGTCCAGGATGATCTGTCCTCAACCTGGTCCTTCAGATCTTCCAGCAGTATACCCATTGCCACTGCTGCTGGTCATCCTCTTTTTCCCTTTCCTTCCACTTTTTTCAGCATTCCAGACTTCTCGAGAGAGAGTTAGGTCTTTGCCTAATGCAGCCAAAATATGGTAATTTGAACCTGGTCATTTGTTCTTTGAGCGAGAACTCTGCATTGATTTGCTCTATGATCAATTAGTTTGTTTTCCTGGCTAGCTATAATATTTTCAGGAGTTGAAACCAAACCACACCAAAGTTCAAAAGCAGCAATATTCTTTCTATCCTGCTTCTTCAAAGTCAAACTTTTGCTTCCATAGAGAGTCACACCATTGTCTGCATGATTCTGATCTTTGTAGGCAGAGACACATCACAGCATCTGAATACCTTTTCCAAGGCCTTAATTGCTAGTTTACCAAGTGTTAGTCTACTATGTACTGTATTTCTTGACATGTTTTCTTTATAGTTGATAGTTGATCCTAAAAGGCAGAAACTATACACCACTTCAATGTCTTCATTGCCAATTCTAAGCCTGGTTGCTATACTTATTGTCATGAGTTTGGTCTTCTTTACATTTAATCTTACTCCCTTTTTTCACTGTGCTCCTTGACTTTCATTACTAGAGCTTGCAGATCATTTGCATTTTCAGCTATCAGAGTAGTGTCACCTGCATAGGACAGGCTATTGATGTTTCTTCCTCCAGTTTAAACCATGCCTATGTTCATCCAATCTAGCTTCCCTAGATACATATTCAACATATAAACTGAATAAATAACAGGAGAGTATATAGCCTTGTCTCAGTCCTTTACCGACCTGGAACCAGTCTCTCTCACAACGTTCTGTCTGGACTATGGCTTCCTGATCTGTGTGTAGGTTTTGCATGAGGACAATAAGATGTTCTGGGATTCTCATTTTTCTAAGGACATTCCACAGCTTGACATAGTTGACATTAACTGAAGGCCTTTCTATAATCAATGAAACACATATTGATTTATTTTTGGCATGCTCTGGCATTCTTGATTATCTAGCATGCATCAGCAATAAGAAATCTTAGATTTCATTAAAGTTGCTCGTGTGTTCAGAAACTGATTTTGCAGTAGAACTTCTAAAACCTTGCCAGCATATTTTATTTCTATACTTTGCCTTATTCACTGAACAGCTGTGTCTGGCCTGTACAGATCTGACTTGTTTTCAGCTACTTACTTCCTCTTACGCAGCCACTGCACCTGCTATCATATTAATGATAAACTCTCCTAAAAATGAGAAATTACCCCATAACCTCTTTCTTAAACCCCTTATGTTGGATGGATAGAGTAATCCCTATCCTGCTTTTCATAACCTTAGGAGGGATCAATAGTTTTACTGAAGAGACAATGACCTTGTGGATTATTTGGCTGGGGCACAGTTATGAATTCTTGGGGGAGAAATGACCTTTATCAAATGTCACATGTCATTGGATTTTATATCAAACATGGGTAGCATGCTCTGGATATGCAAATTTTTCTGCCAATATGTAGGTGTATGTATACATATGCTTGAAAAGGTGAATGTGGGCATCCCTGTTTTTATGAGGGATGAACATCAGATGACCTTCCAGGATAGACCAGTACTGTCCTGCTGAAATTAATTGGTATAACTAATTGGAAAGCATATTGTTTTGAGGTTTTGAGGTTTCCTTTTGTAATGGTTGCAAGTGATCCACAGAACCAGAAATTATGAAGAATTCAAAAATGCTTTGTCATGAAGACTATGATTCAAAGTACTATTCCTACAAAGCAAGAACGCTATTTGAGACTACTACTTGAAAAAACCTTAATAAATAATTACTTAGCATATGTGTTATCATTTCTAGGTGGCAGCAGGAAAATCAAGACTGATCTTCAAGATACATTTCCCTATAAAGGGTAACCAACTGGTGCAGAGAGAGTCGTATCTTTGCCGCCTTCAAAGATTCTGTGCATGAATGTGAATGTTGGATCAGGTACTTGCTCAGAAAGGACAGTTTTGGAACCACATACAAACTACCCATGTAGTGTGCAGATTATTCATTCCTGAACATTCAAAATAATTTCCTTCAATTGGATAGCAGCTAAAGGACATAGAAAGTAGCTATAATTTAGAGATGACATAGATTCACAAGCAAATCATCATTTTAAAAAGTATTGTAAAAGGTAACAGCAAAATTACATCGAATTTATACTTGATCCCTGCAATGTGAGGAACAATTGTTTGATAGGAGTAACAATGTTGGGTTACAGTCAAGAGAAAAGTGAAGGGACAAGCTTTGTTTGTTTATCCAGTTTCCTCTCCTTACAAGAATGCCTTGACACTGTGTCCTGCAGTGCTGAGTCTGCAGTCCCAACCAGCTAAATTTATCCCAGCTGCAGTTGTGTTTACAAAGCCGTTCCTGTTTATACTCCTGTTCCATCCTGATCAAATTTCAGCCAATTATATTTTACAAACTAAGCACTTTACTCTGTTTCTTTGTCTATCTTGCTTCTGATTGGCAAGAACAAAAGTGGCTACACAAAAACTTGATTGGGAAGTGCTCTTATATAGGAATGAAAGAAGCAGAATGGTACTGTCTTGTCTGTTTATGTGTTTTTGTGTGAATTCTATATCCACCGTTTGTTGAGGGACTAGGAACCTCCTATGATTACTACTTAACTGATCATCTTCTTGGTCAAGCTAATTAATTTCTAATATCCATTTCAACACATTTAAATTCCAAATTCATTAAGTCATTATTTATCCCTGAACAGAGAATTATTTATACTGTCAAGAAGCTTAAATGTGAAATTTCGGAAAGTCTTCCTTGTCTCAAAAGACTTCATGAATTGGTAATAAGAAGCTGCTAAGACAAACTAGAGTGGATGAAACAGAGAAGGCAATACTGAAGAGTATAACCTTAGTCTGGGAATAATAGGATCCCAGAGTCAGACAAAAACAAAGAAAAGAAGAAGAAAGTTAAATAATTCCACGCAACTCCAACAAAATTCAACTTCTGGTATTATTATCAGGCAGAATAAAAGAAATAGAAAATGCTGAAGAAAAATTATTTGAGTTGCTACTAGCCAGAGTAATAAAAAATGACATCCTGTGCTCAGAATGGCAATCTCGAGGCCTGCTTTCCAGATGTTACTCAACCTCAGTTTCCATCAACCCTTACTAGCCTGGCCAATGGTGAATGATAATAAGAGCTGCATTTCAAAAGTCTCTGCAGAGTCAACGTGTGTGCATCCTTGCCCACAGAAGCAAATGATGCACAACCTAAATTGAACTCACTCTGGTAGTTCTAGATCAGGGCTTTCCAAAGTTTTTCCCGCGGCGACACACCAACCAGCATTGGTGTGTCGCCGCGGGAAAACCCGGAAGTGCGGCAGTGCGCAAAAACCCAGAAGCGCTGCTGCTGCTTTGGGGTTTTGCGCGCTGCAGTTGGTGTGTCACCGCGGGAATACCCGGAAGTGCTGATTATGATCAGCGCTTCCGGGTTGTGTGGCAACACACCAGACTGTGTGTGGCGACACACTTTTGTGTCGCGACACACAGTTTGGAAAGCTCTGTTCTAGATATTCATATCATCTCCAACATGTCACCTATTTTTATAGCTTCAGTTTTAGCTACAAATAGCTCAGTGTTCCACTTTCTACTATCACTACTACAGATCCAGAGCTTCACATGTATTGAACTTAGATGATAAACTCATTTGAACAAGTGCTCAACCCAGACTAAGATTTGGACAGAGCAGAACATGAACTAACTATGTAAGGCATCAAGAGAAACACAAAGCATATGTGCATCTGATTCATGCATGCAACTCCTAATCTCCGGAAGAGAATCCTTTAGTCAGGAAGTCATGGCCTTGATTACTTTGTCTTCCCCATTTAAGTACATCCCTAACTGCTCCTTGGATGGCTCAATTAGCAAAGTGAATATATTATATAAAGTCTAAAAGATTAAACTATCATAGGCAGCCCATAATTTCATGAAGAAGTCAGGGGAGCATATCCCTCTTATTAACTCTATAACAAATGTGATGAAAATGTTCAAATAGAATGTTAATGCAATGTTACGTGTAATTTTCCCAGGCGATCTCCTGCTGAAATATTTCTTTATTAATAGTAATTGAGGGTATAAATTATGAATGAGGCGATTTTCTCCTTTCACCAGGAAAGACGTCCTAATGGCAATAATTCTTTCTAATCATTTTTGGATAGTAAAGAGAGGTGGAGCAAAAGGAAGGTGCTTTTTAAAAAATAAAAAAGCTGATCAAGAGAACACAAAACGCAGAAAGAGAGTACATAATAGTATTAACGGATAAGAGGAGGAATAGTCTACATAAACATTGAATGTTGTAGATATGAGATAAATACCCTATAATTTGGGGTTTAGTTTGGTCAAGGAAACCCAGAATGAACTATTCAATGCATTTTGAAACTTGATGGCAAGTTTTTTATTTAGCTACCTCACTGATATACTGTGCGGTGTCACAATCTGAACTTTCAAAGTACTCAAAATTTGGGACATGAACAAGCAAACGCTTGGGCCACGTGCCACCACAAAACTTATCAATTACAGTAAATTCAGACACCCAAACTGTTGCAATTGCTCAATTCCTCTTAAAACCTAGAGAATTGTGACAAAACCTAATTTGAGCAGCAAAGGCAGTCCGTGATAGGTCACTGTTGTCTTCTTTAGCCTTTTATCTTGTCACCATTATTCCACCTAGCTTGGAGCTAGAGCTGACATACGAGCATGCAACTGAAACGGTCTATATCAGGGGTGAGCAACTCACAGTCCATGTGCTGCATGTGGCCTGAGCCCCTTTAATATACCCCCCCCCAAAGTACACATATCTAATTCAGTAGCAAACCACCTAAAATAGCCCTATACACTTATTTTAGTTTCTTAAAAATGTACGAATAAATCTGGGAACATAACTGTTATCACTTCCTAGAGCCACAAAACAAGAATTAATGTTTTAAAAGTATAATCCTCAAAAAGGTTGCCTGCCTCTTCTCTATATATAAAAAAAATCAGTGCATTAGCAGTAATTAGAATCTTGTAGCAAAGGAAAGCTGTTTTATTCTCCTAGCCCATATTCCAGACTACAACCCCCTTTGCCAGTCAACAGAATTTCATCCCAAATCCTCAGAAAGGGATTTCCCAGATCTCCCCTTTATTTCTTCTCCTCTTCTTTCCACCTCAAGCCTCTTGTCACTTCAGATTTTTGGACTACAACTTGCAACATTTCTCAGCATTAATCAAACTGGAACTGATGCAACCTGTAGTTCAAAACACTTCAACTGCAGATGAGAAAGACCTACTGCAAGTCCTTCTATAACAGCTGCTGCAGTTACCACAAACGAACAGAATTAGGTGATTTTAGTGACTACATGTGCATACAATCTGTGCTTTGACCTAGTCTCAGAACATAGCTTTCTGCATTTAAAAAAAAATCTTTATATTGAGATATACAGAATATGTGCATAACTTGAATTCGAGTAAGCAGGCAAACAAACAGTGCTTTTGTTTTGCAAAAGAATGATTAGATTATTTCTTTTTGAAACTGAAGTTTCAAAGTTCCCATCCATCACCGCTTGTTCAATTTATTTCAGTCACTGAATGCGTTAGTGGCCAATATTTCTTTCCTGCAATCAAGATGTCACTTACGTTTTTCATGAACTACCTAGGGTCCAACAGCATGTTATGTTAAATAGGTAGTTTGCTTTTGTGTGCCTTTTTTCCCTTTGTAAAAATCATTTAAGATGTTCAATATAGGTACCACGGCCTAGGAAGGATGAATGCAACTTTTGGGCTAAAAAGAGGGTTAGTTTTCATTGGGCCCACTTTATCATCCATTTTCTTACTCTTTTTGCTATCCCCTTTTCTCTTTCCCACTTCTTCCCTACCTTTAAGATTGCTGGAGAAGGGAAATATCACTCATGTCTTAAGTCTGAACTGATTACTTGCTAAACATCTTTGAAATTGGCCCAAGAACTGCACATGGCCCTATGGCAAGTTATCCATTAAATCACTAAGTAGAGACGTGAAAAAGTCATGTGTATGCTTGTCATGCACAATTTACATGCTGCTTTTATATAATACATGTATGGTAATGTATTAAAACCATCAATTGGTCAAGTGGCTTTTCAATCAGATGGTACATTCTACTGCACTTAAAACTCCTGATGCTGTAATTTTGTACCTGCAAATTATAATGAGTAAATTCCTATTTGTAACTCCTTCAATGTATTTCCTTCAAAAGTTAAATGGCAAGGCTAAGACACTGTTGGTCATGATATTTAGAATTTTGGGAAAGTCTAGGTTGAAAAACTGAAAAGAAATATATAAAACCCGGTGGAGATGGGGTAAGAACAAGTACAGTTGGTCCTTCTCATAGGATCAAATAAACTGCCTTCTCACTTTTGATTGAAATCTACTAGAACATTTGCCCAGGTTGGTAAGCAATGCAGAGTCCCATGGAGGACCTCCACAGATTTACTGTTCATCTCCCTGTTATGTTCCTCTCTATTAAATCAAGCCTCATGGCATGAAACAGATCACTTTAGCACTTTGCCTGAAGCCTGAAATCAACATGGAGGTTACTAATATAACTAGTAGCCAGGTTACTCACATTTCCATACTGTGCTGCATATGACTCAGAGTGGTTTAGGTTTTCTCTCCTGATAATCAGGATGAAACATATTTCATGTTGTATATTGTAAGCCAAATAACCATCTTGGAAACAAGATAGAGAAACAAGGATTCCCTCAATTATCTAGAGAAATAGAAAATGAAGACCTAATGAACTTTGGGGGAAAGGAAGGAGTTGGCTTCTAGTAGGTTGGGACAGGAAATGGGATGTGTCTTTGCTATTGCAACCTACTAGACTCAAATGAAGTCTACTGGAATGGGGAAGGGGGTTGGATGGAAGTGAGGGGAACACCTGCGTCCTTCCCATTCACCTGATTGAATTTGCAGTCCACTGCTCATTCCTTTTGCAGCTGCAAGGCATGAATGCCCAGCTGCCAACCCCATACTTTTTCTTTCAAAAGAGGGGCTAATTCAATTATCCCAGTGGCATTAGCTTCTATGAAGGATAGCTCACCAGCACAGGCTATGTGCCTGACATAATATTAAAGGCCCTGCTACCCTTGCTCAGGGCAGATTAAGTTCCATTCATTGCTTTAATGTTGGGCTCCCCACAAGATTCTGTACCTTAACTCTATTACCCCCTGCTTGGAACTGCCTGACCCACTGTTACCACTCCCTCTGATAATTCACCTCTCTGGAAACTTTGCCTTCTTGACCTCCTCATGGAGCAGCAAAATGAGGCTGGGTCGTAAGTTCTGTAGCACAAGCAGAGCCATAGTTCCCTCTGTCTACTTCCCTGCTAGCTGCCCTACATCCCAGGTAAGATCCACTGTAAGTAATGAGCTTTCTCCTTTGTCTCAAGGGCTCTGAGGGATAAGCACCTGCCTAGGATGGCAATGCTAGTATGCAGCCATACTAAGATAAAAAGAGGAAGAGCAGGGAAAGAAAAAGGGGGTGCAATGAGGTCTGTGGCAAAGCAGAAGGAAATAAAACAAGAACAAAGCTAGCAGGGCTGCCCTCAGAGCATTTTTCCTGCCACTCATCAACAATTATTGCTCTTAACAGTTTTTTTAACCTGTAGGGTTCCAACACAACATGCCCTTTAAATTCCAATCAACTTTAGCTGAAGAATAGAACTGAGGCTAACATCAATTTTCAGATTTTCTCAGAGAAATGTCTGTGTGATTTCATGAGCTGTCCTAGGTACTGCAGATTTGCTGATGAAATAACTGCTCTAAACTGTGAGCTATTTAATCAAGTTTTATTGAATGTATCATAACTGTTCACAAATATATTAAACCACACCAAGCAAGCTCCACTGTGGCTTACAGCTATGTATGAAGCCTAGGTCACTCTATGTAATGGTCTCTTTGCTCCAACTAATTTCCTTTACTTCACATGGCTTCTGTTCAGACAACATCTGGTAGCCTACAGGCTCCCAACCTGACGAACACCAAGAACTGTCAGCTATCGCACAGATACATTCAGCTTATCTCCCCAACAAATGGATTTGTTGGCACACAGTCCTACTAAACCTAAGTAAAACAAGATCATGAACAATATGGATCAATTTCAAGAAAGAAAAACAAAATGATTCCCAACACTGCAATAAGCTCTGTGGACTTTCTCAGTGGTGCTTATCAAGCAACCAGTAGGAAGACACTTGAATGCTCCAATATTACAACCTTTTTTTTTACTGGAGTCATTGCTCATCTTTAAATTATGGGCATACATAAGATGTTTGTGCTGCTCCCAAATTATATTCGATTTTCTGTAATCATGTGTTGTCATCTCTCTTTAGCAGCTGAGCCATTTATTTCTGGCTCAGCTGTAGTACAAGAGGAAATCAGTTTTCATCTAGAAACTCTGTGGAGTTTTGTGGCACTTGGAAGCAAGCCATTTCCTCATCAGATGAACTCTTACCTCACTTCTCCTCCTCCTCCTTGTTGCTGAACTTCAGTTGTTCTAGCAGGTTCTGTAAGAGGATGGTGGCCTGACACCTCTGCATTTCCTCCTTAGTATCCCTACCAAGGGAGCAAACTGAGATTGACAAGAATGCTAGACTCTCTCTTTTCTTGTAGAATATACCTAGTGTGCAGAGCACCAGGCTGCTTGGATTTTTATGGGCCCCACCACCACCCAACTTTCTTTTCCACTTTTCTGGAGCCAGGGTGAAAGTTTTTTGTTGATGTTTCAGGACCTTAGGGGAGAGTAGTGATTTTGGCTCTGCATTCTCAGTGCTGTAAGTTCAGCAGCAGGAAAGATGATTGTGGATTATTTTCAAGCTGTTTTTGATGGACTGGAGAGTTGAGATAGTGATAGTGTGGAAATGCTCTGAATAATTAAACATCGTTAAAGTGAGGGAGAACCACAAGGCATACTGAATACTAGTAGGTGGCAGGTACAGTATGTCTCTTCACAGCCCATCCACTCTTAAATCAATAGAATCAAAGGCTGAATGAGAAGTAGACAAAGGAACAGGAAATAAAACCTGGCATAGTGGAGAACTGAAAGTAACTAGAAGTCAACACAGAGGGAAATGATAGTAATAAGTCTAGGGGTGTAAATTAGACTCTTGGGCACATGAGCATCCTACTTTCCTTTCCTCTGCAATGTGGCATGCAGAAGGTTTACCATAAGCTGCTTCTATGCTTTGGAACCTCTAGTGAAGAGGAATTTGAAGGTATATCTCTCCACCCATAAATGGTCTCATAAAAATAACAGAAAGATACACTCATACAGATCCTTGTTAAAATTTTATTACTAATCACCTCCAAAGTCAGCAGCTATATTTAACTGGGGCAGAGAAGGGAAAGGATACCAGTGAAGCAAACTGGGAATTAACCATGAGAAGGATGAATGCAGTCAATTACTATATCCTGAGAACAGAAACAAATAACTGTATCTTTTTCTAAAGCAATCAGGAGAAACCACACTTAAACATAATCTTTATGGGAACCACTTGAACCAAGTGAATCTTAAGGATACTTTCAGTGATCAGTATCAACTATCTACAAAATTAATTATTACATCTATTCATTTTGAAAATCGACAACTCTAAAACCATAATTTTTTACATAAGGTTGCATGCTCCACCCCAAATTCTTCTCTTTCTCTCTCTCTCTCTTTATGCCAAGAATGTGGATACTAATCTTCCCATTCATCCATCTTGGAGGCACCATATATGTATATATATATCTCTAAAAAGCTTCCCAGATTCTCATATATCTGTCTAATTAATGTTATTCCTAGCCCTGCACAGTCTTTTCCCCTTAATAAGCAAAATGCTGACTTTATTATAGGTTTCTTCCTCACTTATTACTTTAAATCATGTTCAGGAAATAGCTTACGGAGGCAAATGCTATCTCCTGGCCCAAATGTCACTCTAGTCAGCACCTTCATCCAAACCTGTCTGGGCCCACTACATTTGAAGGATGCAAAAAGAAAAGAAAAGAAAAAAGAAAAGAAAAGAAAAGAAAAGAAAATCCAGGAGGATGCATTCCAAGAGTTCCCAGCTGCCAGGGGGTTCTCAACTGAACAGAAAGGTCAATAGGTTACTGATGTGTTGTCTGGTCCAAGCAAAACAAAATGTTAAATGTACACTAATTAGATGTGGTCCAATATGGCTGCCTCAGCAAATCTGCTTTAGGTCACAAAATGTGAGAAGGAAATTTGTAGCAGATGCACACAGGAATAATATTATTCCATTATGAGATATGGGAGAGGTATCATTAATCTGTCCAATTTAACCTGTACCTCACTTTCCAATAATGCCCACAAATACAGACCTTGATCAGCATGGGAACAAAGACATATAGCCCATGTGACCTCCAAAAACCACGTCCACTTCTCCACAGGCACTTGGAATTGTTAGTAAGTGTTTTGACATTATGGCCTGCTACTTATAAAGCAACATGACAAATGGTATAAGCAATCAGTCCTCAAACTGCCAGAAACCAATACTTTCTTTTGTTGGAATGATGTATCTTGAGGGTAGTACCATGCTCCTGTGGCACTAACCTACCACAAGATAGACAGATCATAGAATCGTAGAATCGTAGGGTTGGAAGGGACCTTGGAGGTCTTCTAGTCCAACCCCCTGCCCAAGATAGATAGACCCACCATATACTTCATTTCCAATTTTTAAAATTTTGTTTAGATTTCAAAAAAATATTTAATCATTTAGTTGCTGTATTTGCATGACACACAAAGTCTCTATTCACATTTTGTCCTAGCACACCCAGGCCAGGTAGGTAGTTTTTATCCAGGAAGTTAGTTTAACTGAGTAAACCATGGGTCCATTAGCTATATTGTCTGAAAAGGGGCAAAACATCACACTCACTTTGTTATTTTCAGTTACCAGCATATCTTTGAGCCCCACGTAGGCCAGGAATACTGTTTAGGAAAAAGACCAGAAGTCATCTGCCAAAACTTCACTAAAGTAGTGGTGTGTGTGTTGGGGGGAACCTACTACTTGATAAGATCAGAGACACCACACTACAGTCTCAAAGAAAGACAAGTAAAATGTGGTGAACGTTCAGACAGAAAGTGTGCGGCTGGGCTCAGTAACCACTTGGTTACAATGTGACTGGCTAATGTGGTTAATTATGGTTTAATCCTGTATAAACCCAGGTAATTGACTTAATTTAGTAAGAGCAAGATGCTAGGGGGATAATCCAGGATGGATTTCAGGAGAATGATTTAGTGACAGAAAGAAATAACTGTGTGGAGAAAGAGAATGGTGAATTCAAAGGAGCGGGCTTGTATTTTGGGGCCAAACACTATCTCTATAATGTATTCTAATTTCTAGGTAAGTTGCTTTTCTTTTAAATTACCAGTTTACCTTTCTGTGAAACTGCTATTTGATGACTAGTTATAGTTGCCACTCAATCACTGCATAATGCAGAGCACTCTGCCCAACATGTAGCTATGTTGTGATGGGCTGCCTATGATATTTTCTCAAAATTCCAAATAAGTTTTGAAATCTTTCATCTAGACCCAAATTTTGCACACCAAAGTATAGCCCACAGAAACACAATTAGAAATGATTAAGGTCATGCATCTACCTTTAAATCTTGTACTGACTGAATAGCACAGAACGTTGCTCTATCTTGGATTTCTCCAGTGCCAGGCCCCTGCTCCTGAATGACTTAAGATTCCCAGGACTCTGGGTGTTAAGGTGAAAGGGTTATATATGTTGGTCTTGGATCCTCTGGTTGTAATGCAATTTTGCAGCTCTCACATCTATATTTATTCAGTTTTGTAACACCACTCCACACCACCCACCACACTTGTGCAGCAGTTATTGATCAGTCTAATGGAAGAGATCCAATTGCACACACTCTGGCATGTCTCTGCATAGCCTCTCCCACTTCAGGCCAGCCAATCAATGCTGTGATACTTCCGAAAATTTGAGATAATCCAATTTGAATATGTGCTCTTGCTTAATAAAATCTGTACTTTTTCCTTCCTCTTTAAAGCACGTGTTTGGATCTTTCCAAGTCAGCTGCAAATCCTATCAGTGCTACTAGTGCACTCTCTCAGAAACATGAACCAAACGGGCCCAAGAGAAAAGCGCCTAGACATAATGAGTGTAGTGGACATGGCTCTTGGTGAACTGAAAGCTATTCGGTTCCCCATCACATATAAAAGAACATCCAAGTGTTTTCTCTGACTAAAATTCCACTTCCAGATGGGTAAAAAGAAACATCAACAGAGAATCTCAGTGTATCAGTTACAAACATCTCTCAATGGATTTAACAGTCTCTTTAGTAAGGTGCTGTATGCCAGGACCAGGCCATCTTTATTAGAAATTACTGATGTTTCTTTTTTGTTGTTGCTATTTTACAGTCAGTTATCTTTCTGGCCACCATCAGATATGCCAGCAGAAAATTCTGAAGCTGTGTGATATATGGGAAAAAGCAGGAGGTTTTGTGGCTTGTTTTATATTGGTTGTAAACGCAACATAGCATAACATATGCTATTCAAACATCTGCACACATTCCCACAGTAATTCCTATATGATTGTTCAATAAGGTGAGCCAATATTACTATTGCAAAGGGGAAGCTGAGGCTAAGAGATGACACCTTCCCTCTGAGCCTCATAAACTCAGGACAGAGCACTGGGGATTTGTTGGCACACAGCTTATACTTAACCACTATATTACAATCAGTACTGTGTGTCAATTTTAACTGGGGAGGAAAAATGCCCTCACATTGTAACTGCTGGTAAATATATTTCTCCAAGCTAGTTATATCTTGAAACATCTCCTTTTGTCTTACTTCAGATATCTGCTAATTGTTAATCAACTAATTACTATAAAATGCCCTCCCTCTCAAATATTAAGAAAAGTGAAGCATTCCTAAGAAATGTAAATACAAGCTATAAAAAGACCTCTTATGACAGAACCAATCCAATGATGGAAACAGGAGCTAACACCCCACACCAATAGGCTGGATGTTTCTGTAATTGCACTTTGTATAGGGTTTTTTTTTTTTTTTGCATTGCTTGTTTAGATAATGATAAACCAGCCAAGTCAGTATAGACTGGGAAAATTTATATGGAATTTTCTGGGATAGGCTCTGAACAGGATAGAATAACTTATCATCTTTTCATACTTCTTGAATCTAACTGAGAAAAACAGGTGTCAGAAACATATTGCTAAAACAAGAGAAAAAATAAATCACCTGATTAGAATTTTACACTAATTTTTAGATCTTTGACTAAATGATTAATAATCACATAAAAAAGAGCAATACAGTTTAAAAATCCTGAGGAAGGGCCAAACTATACATTACAGCACCACAAGAATGTATAATATTAACCTGACAGTGGCTTCTCCCTTGCAATATGTTCCCAGGAGAAAATGAATCATAGCAGGGAAACTAGGGGAGGAGGAATATTTATTCCTTTCTAATTGTTCCCCCACCCCTGCCACAAAGTCACCTCCTTCTAGTTATTTTCCTCCCATCAGAGGGTTCAAAAGCCATTGTTTATCCTGTTGGAGATTCTGGCAAATTCAGCATGCCTCATCAGCATATGGATGGCTGCTCTAGGATGCAAGCTCTCCATGCTTTTTGAGGAAGCTGTTTGTGGCCACTCCCACTCCCACTTCCTCTCTCTCTCTCCTCCTTCGACAGGAAGCAAAGCACACGGCTGTGTGCTGCTCCAACTTAGGCCAAGATGAGCCTAGGAGACTTTCCCCCCTTTCTACACGCATCTCTTGCCAGCAACGAGGGGCAAGAGTTAACCAAGTTTAGGGAACACAAAGGAGAAATGGAACATCATTTATCTACCAAAAAATGCTGTACCTGCAATGAATAAACGTAAGGACTCTTTTGTACTTACTTTTCGTATCTGCCATGTCTAAGTGTGCATTTCTTTATGCTTGGGTGGGCTAAGGGTGTAAGACTAACCTGGATCTCTCTAATATGCTCATGGGCTCTGTTTTTAAACAATATTCTTTTTCTGTACACGAATTTAGCTGCTCTGCTCCATTTCAGTAGTTCTAACAGACTGCTAAATGGGCTTCATATCCTTTAAATGTGGAACTGGAACTCTGTGAGGGACAAGAAGATATTAAGAATGAGCTGAGGAACAAAGTAATTTGTTAGGAGAGAATTATAATACTTTTCCTCCAATAGCTTTTGCTAAATTAAAATTACCCACAATTATGTTGTAATTTTAGGATCCTCCTTTATCTTCAGCATTCACCTGGGTTTCTAATACTTCATTTATTGAACTAATGTTCTGGGCTTATGTTTATCTCACACCCAAATTCTTATACTGAGGCAAGGAACATTTGGTTTTCCAGCTAATACTGTAACTTCCACCATCTCAAAGTATTGGTCATGTTTAAGACACGTGGGAGTTGGAGTTCAACATCATCTAGTTTACAATGGAACAATAATATCCTGACAAGCTCAATATCCTCCTTGGGGCTCATCTTTACATCCTTCTAACCAAAGCACAAAAACAGATAGTTAATGTTTCTTAAAATACATGTTCTCATGACTCAAAAGGCTCTCTTTTGAACACACCCATGCAAAATTGTGAAAAGCCAGATCAAAGTTTGACAGATAGATAAATGTACCAGTTTAGCCAACTGTCAAAACTAATTCCCCTGTTAGCCCCATCCCACTTTAAAGAAAGTGACTAGGGGGTGTTTTTCCTACCCACTTGTCACACTTAATGGGAAGACAAATGAAGCTAGAGGAATTCACCAACAGCTTGACCATCTCACTGCCACTTTCTATGTTTGAAGCCAATTTCTTTCCAGTTGGCCAAAAAAGTATAGGAAGAGAAGGCAGACCTCTACTATATTATTTGTGGGGAAGGGGTGTGTGTAGTAGGTGGGGAAGCAAGCCCCAATCCCACATCCACTGAGATCCAGCAGTGTCTGAGTTTCAATACAGTTAGTCCTGGTTAACAACTGCCCTGTTTAGCAACTGTTTAAACTTATGACAGCACTGGAAATGCAGCTTTATGACCAGCCCTCGAACTTACAGCTGTCTCAGCATCCCCGCGGTCACGTGATTGTGATTTGGGCGCTTCGCAACTGGCACACATTTACGATGGTTGCAGTGTCCCATGATCACGTGATCACCATTTGTGAACTTCACTGCCAGCTTCTGACAAGCAGAGTCAATGGAGAAGCTGGCAGTAAGTTGAAATGTCAGGTGATGTCACACTTTTTTTTTTAAAGATATAATTAAAACACAAAATACAGAATATAGGACAAATAAAATACAAGTCTAAAAAAGAAAAAAGAAAAACTAAAACAGTGCAGGAATAGACAGAAAAGCATGTAAGACAAGTGGTTTCTGTCCTTCTCCAGCACAGATAGAAAGCTGTTATCATATATAAGAATAGAGTGCCATGTTCCTTCTCAAACTGTTGATCCCTCAAACCCAAGAGAAATAGCTCCGGCTTCAGCTGTGAGTCCACTTTGAGAATCTTTTGAATAATAGTAATTACAGTATTTGGTTCCAGAATTTCTTAACTTTTCCACAAGTCCACCATATATGATAGAATGTTCCTTCCTCCTGTATACGTTTCCATCAAACCTCTGTTATCCCGGTACCTCATTTTATAAAAATTCTCTTTCAAAATTATAATTCACAGTAAATTTCATACCTTTGTTCCACATATTCTCCTATTCTTCTGTCATAATACAACAAGAATATACATCAATTTCCATATTCAAACCCTTGCTGTATATCAATCCAAGATCACATTATTTCTACAGATCCTTCCATCAGCACATATACAAATCATACAAATCACTGATGCAATTGCTCTTTCCCCTTTAACAAATCCAGTCAAATTGTTAAGAGTAAATGAAATCATATAAGCCTCAATATCAAACCAAGTACATATTATTGATTTTTTTTATCCTACATCAAAATAGACCAGAACATTTACTTGTCTCCATGTTACACATAAGGCATTTTTCATAAAGAAATCAAACATCCCAACTGCCCCCCTTAAAAAACCAGATTTCTCAGCAGTAAGCCTCCCCCAGACCAGAGCCATTTCCTTCTCAACAGAGTCCCTCAGCAAATCATCCTCAGTATCTTGCAGACCAAGCTGGAACTCCTTCATCACCAAAGTGTGTTCGTCACCTGGTATTTCTGAAGAGAGTCCATTCTCACTGTCGGGGGAGAGATCTCCCTCTTGATGAAACTCTCCCTCTCCTAGCAGAACATCCTCAGCCAGTTGACACATTTTAGAGCAGGTATTTTCTACAATCTCCTGAATATTTTGCAGAACAGCTTGATGAGTATCATGGAAGATCTGTTTAAACTCACAACGGAGGCTCAGAACAAAGATCTGAGGAAATTTCCTTAAGGTCGTCCATGTTTCAGGCAGTAGATTATGGTGCCCCCTGGATGCTTGGCTGGTGCAGATAATTATTCTCGGTCCTCCTTAAAATCCAGATGGGAAACAAGCCGAAGATTAAAAAAAGAGTTTTGAAATTACTCCAGAAGTACCGATAAGCACCAAGAGATTTCGCCTCTTCTTGTTGTAGGAAGCCTCTCTTGGGGTACACAAACTTTAAAAATATCTAAACTAGGTAGTTTGGAAATGGGAAAGGCTCGACTTAGTGTCCTTTTCTTTTAAGGCTGCAGTGTGGTCTGGAAATGATGGAGTCCCCGACTCCCGTCGTCTCTTACCAGATTAGCGCTGTTGGCGATCCTCAGGCTACGAGGCGACATTCAGGAGTGCAAATGGGTTGCTTTCAAGCATTTTCTGTCCATGAAAATGCTCTAGGGCATCAGGAAAAGCCTGCCTTTGCCCTATAAAAAACCAACGCTGCAAGGTCTGCCCGCTGAGCTCGCAAGCAAAGCTGTTCAGTCGGCCATCTTCCCTGGAAGTTCTGGTGATGTCGCACTTAACGACCATAGGTGATATGCTTAACGACACAGCCGAACTGATGTCATAAGTCCAGCGCAGTCACATCATTTTTCACTTAACAACTGTATTGCTTAGCAACAGAGTTGCTGATGTGAGACTAGGCTGAAACTGCCATAACCTAAAGATGAAGCAGGCACGTAAGCAGAGAGGACAAAGAGCCAGGAATCTTGTCTATAAGATCCCTTGGGGAGGTAGATAAGTCGTTAACGAAACAAAGGAAAAATGTCACCTGAACCAGACAAAGGAAATTGGGCCTGAGCACATGGAAACCCCCCCAATCCCATCAACAGCTACCAAACTTGTAAATTAACAAGGCAAGAGTAGCTGCCAGTCTTGTGAATCAACAAAGCAAGGACTTTGGGGGATAAAAGTGGTCCCTAAGCCCGCCCAGTCCTTGAGTTGTCCTTGGATCCAGACTTGGCGGCTTCCATCCCTCTGGCTAGTGCCTGGCAGCCTAGTTGGAAGGACGTGAGTAAGTGTGGATGAGCGTGCGTGTGCGTGTGAGAAAGAGCAAATGTACCTTGCAACCAGTAAAGTTTTGCTGTAACTTTAAATTCACTAGGTCTCCGTGTATTACAAAGAACCTGTTGTGCCTCAGTGTTCGGTGGGAAGTTATTTCTGTGTGTCCCTAATTATTTCCCAGCTGTGTGTCTTGTCTGCCTAAGCCACACCTATCTGTAAAACAGGTAGAAAGCGAGGGGGGATGACAATATCCGCGTGCCTCAACAGTCTGTGAGTGTGTGAGTGAGTGACCATAAGCCGAACCTGGGAGCAGCTTGTGTAACACCGATCCCAATTACAGTTGTTAAGTGAGGACTTATAATGGTATGTGGGAATGACCTTGGGAGAAGAGCAAAGAGATGCTGCCTAGGGAAGGGTCAGATAAGAGAGAGCATAGCCTGAAGCTGCATAGTGGGAAGAGCAAGAGGCTCAAAAGGGAGCCCCCCTAAGTTCTCGGGCTGTAAAGGTGACGGTGGGAGAATTGTACTTTCAGACTTGCAAGATTATGTTAATGTAGCTTTGCAATAAAGTAGAATTAGCTTATCTGGTCGTATTTCCTGTCTGGTCTACCTGGTAAGGCTGACAGAACTACCTGTACACATTCAAGTCAACTGAGGTAGGGCTGGAAACCACATACACAAGATTTGCTTTCCTCCTTTTCAGAGCAAACACTTTGCCTATAACAAATGGTACATTCACAAATCAGGTCAATATTATTCAGAAGTTACTTAGAACAGCTACAGTAGAGGTAGAATCAGGACTTGAGTGAGAATAGCAAATTTTATGCAGGAATTGTTTTTGTGCCAGTTTAAGGATGGATGGAAAGTACTAACTAGTGAAGAAAGGCTCACAGTTTATACAGGACTCTAATCCAGCCTGCTGCTTCAATGGTAATGGTGCAGACTATTCAGTCCAAATAGTTCCTATACACAGTATGGGAAGGAAGTGGCAACTTGTCACATGGCACAGGCAGAAAAATTTCTCGGGCTGACCCAAATTAAGTTACAAATGCCAGCTACATCTCCCTGTATAACATACCCACACACACTTGCACAGTTTCTTCTCAGAAAAAATGTATTCAAATATTGCTTATTCTGCTTGAATTCTAGCTAGGAATGCTGTAACACCTGTCTTTCCATCCCTGATGCAATTAACAGTCCACACTCATGGACATATTCCCTTGAAACAACCAGAGATCATGCCTGCCCCTCCGTACAATGAAGGAAGAACTACTGTAAGCTGAGACAGCAACAACTCACTCAGGAATAGGGTCATACAGGCTGCCAGTTGAACTTGAGCCCTGTGGATCAATGGTGTGCCCCATTCACGTCCGCCAGGGCTGAAACTCAACACCAATGCTCAATAATTTCAGGGGGAAGAGCAGGAGTGAGGCTACTGATGACTTCTCAGCTCTTCAAAGAAAATAGCAAATTGAAAGGCTTGTCAGGAGTCAAAACAAAGCAGGGCAGGGATGTGCTGAATGTCAGAAAGGTTACAACCAGATGCAGAAAAGAGAGGGAGGGGCAGGATGGACCAAAGGACATAACTATCTCTACCAGTCTATCTCATCGGCAACTTTTATGTGCAACATTTGTAGCCTTAAACAAGGATTATCAATATTTAATTACTTCGCAGTATTCAACTCTTAGGAGAATATGTCTGGGGTTTTTTTCATTCTCCTAACTTCATTACCTTTTGATCTGATTGGGCTAATTTTTATTAACCAACATTACCATTATTTTTTAAAATGCATAACCACATAATATATTCATTAGAAAAATTAGGCAGTAATTTCTTTCCTAAATTACAATGGGTTCAAATATAAGTTTATTTTTCCCTAGGAATTCCATTAGCTGTACTGGCACATGTATGCACATGACATCCTAAATACAAGCCACATCCTACTGCAAAGCATGAGCTGCAAGAACTCACCATTTTATAACAGCCTTCTCATTAGTTCTTATTGCAAAACACGCAAAATTACATCCCTTTGCCTCCCGTGTACACTACTTTCTTCTGTTATAGAAGTGCAACAACAAATAACAGTGATATTTCAAAAGACACAGGTATGATAATGAAGAGTTATCTTTTTTTCCACAAAGCTCGATTGTGGAATTAAATATTTATAAATTATATTTAGAACACCTTTTGTTCTGTAGATAATATATGTTGACACTGGAGAACCAAACCAGTTCAATGTGATTAAATACAGAGGCAAATGACATGATTCACAGTTCTTTCTTACAAGACTTGTAAGGCTTTCAGCACATTCTTGAAAATTGTAACTGAAAATTGTAACTCTCTACATAGGTACATACAGCAAGTTTCAGGATTTGGGGTGAACCAATATCCCCTCAATTGAAAAGGTTTTTGAAGAGGGAATCTATTATTAAAGCTTCACCCAGGGAACAAACTGCACCTGCTCTAAATCTGAGGAAATTTAGTCTAATTGTCTGGGTGGAAAATTCACTGAGAATTACATATATATTGAGCCTTGAGATTCATAAATGAAAGGGGGTATATAAAAATATGATAATATATAACAATTATATAACAATTAGAGAAAGACTAAACAAAAGGGCACACTAGGAATGCTTTTGCACAAATCAAAAAGATTTGGGCACCGTTCAAGGCTCACAAAGGTAGTATCAAGGATAAGCAAGGGAAAGAATTGTCCGACCAACAAGGTGTCATGAACAGATGGCGAGAATATGCGGAAGAGCTGTATGCTACTAGTACAGAGGAGCAACATCGAAGAGAGAAGGATAAGGAAACAGAACTAGAACCAGCCATCCTTGATGAAGAAGTTAAGTGGGCAATGAACCAACTGCAAAACAACAAGGCCCCAGGAGTTGACAACATCCCTGCTGAATTGTTAAGGCCAGTACCAACTGCAATTATCAGAGCTTTGTGCCAGAAAATTTGGGAAACCAACACATGGCCACATAACTAGAAACAATCAGTGTTTATTCCATTGCCAAAAAAGGGGGATTCAAAGGAATGTTCTAACTACTGCACTGCTGCTCTCATGTCTCACGCTAGCAAGATTCTACTGAAAATCATACAACGCCTGGCTCCAATCATCGAAAGGGAACTGCCAGATGTCCAAGCTGGTTTCCGATGGGGCCATGGCACCCGTAATCACATTGCAAATATTCGATGGATAATGGAAAAATGTAGTGAATATCAAAAGAATATTTATATGTGCTTCATTGACTACAGGAAAGCTTTTGATTGTATTGACCATGACAATCTATGGAGAGCCCTAGCAGACCTTGGGGTGCCACTACATTTAGTGAAGTTGATAAAATCACTGTATGTAAATCAGGAAGCCACTCTACAAACTCAATATGGTGGCATTGATTGGTTCAAGATCGAGAAAGGTGTGCGACAAGGTTGCATTCTGTCACCTTTCTTATTCAACTGGTACACCAAAGTGATCATCAGGAAACTGGAGCTAGACGAATCAGAAATTGGGGTAAAAATTGGCGGAAGAAACATCAATAACCTTTGATACGCGGATGATACAACCCTCGTCTCAGAAACCCAGGAAGGCCTAAAGCACCTAGTCATGAGACTCAAAGAAGAAAGTGAGAAGTTTGGCCTCTTTCTGAATATCAAAAAGACCAAACTCATGACAACAGCAAAGAATGGAAACATCAAAATAGTAATTGATGGAGATGAGGTAGAATGCGTGGAAGAATTCACCTTTTTAGGATCAGTGGTCAATCAAAATGGCGAATGTTGCCAAGAAATGCCGAATCATGCTGGATCGTACAGCGATGATGAGTATGAATCAAATTTGGAAAAGCAAGGATGTCAGCTTGACGACTAAGTGTAGACTAGTCCGCACTATTGTGTTCCCCTAACTACTTATGGCTGTGAAAGTTGGACGATTAAAAAGTTGGATAGAAGGAAAATTGATTCTTTTGAGCTATGGTGTTGGAGGAGGCTCTTGCGAATCCCTTGGACTGCAAAGATAACGAATAAAGAAGTGTTGAAGTGCATAAAACCGGACATATCACTAGAAGGAAAAATAACAAAACTTAGACTTAGTTACTTCGATCATGTCATGAGATCAACATCGTTGGAGAAAGATGTTATGCTTGGAACAGTCAGTGGCAAAAGATGACGAGGACGCCAAAGAACGCGCTGGTTGGATGTAATCAAAGCAGACACAGCCCAAAATTTAAAGCAACTGAAAGAAGCTGTACAAGATTGGAAATCATGGAGAGAGCTGGCTTATGGAATCGCCAAGGGTCGGATACGACTGAATGGATAATTCGATTCGATATAAAAATATTAAACAATTATCATATACACTGATAAAAATTTAACACTGATGGAATTTTAAAAACCAAAAAAATTAATAGGCAAGATCTTCAACAAATATTGTTTCAGTTTTCCTACAGACTGAGAAATATGTTTACATCTGTAAGTTACTGGAAGCCCAGTTTTATAAGTAATGTAAGAAATGAAACAGACACATGTCTCATTTCTGAAAGGATATTTTACACAAAGAGTTTATTGACAATGTTCACAGGATTACAATGAAGCCAAATGTTCAAGAACCTTTTACCACATATCATCTTGAACTGGTCTACAATGTTTTAATATTGTTGTGGATGTACAGTAAGGTAAATTTGCTTCTTTTGAAAAGATCACAGCCAAATTGCTATTCCCATTGACTGCTGGCTCATGTTAGGGGCATCTAAACAGTTATTAAAGAGTGCTGGTTGTATTAGAAAGTATCTTTTCTTCACACTAAACATTTTGATTTGCTGAATAGAGAAATGAGAGCAATGCAAAGGAAATGGAGCAAAGGCAGAAAACCAGTAGGATCTTGAATATAGTAGAATTAAGAAAGATAATGTCAAATTAGGAGGGTGTAACTAGTGAGGCCATCATAGATTTACCAGTCATACCCATAACTATCCCCAATCAAAAGTGATGCCTTTCCAGGCTCTTGGGGCTGATTGTTGGTTCAATCAAAGTTGAAAGTCAGAAAAAGACTTAAGACCTGGAGCTCACAAAGAGAAACATAATGGTTCAAGACAATATGCAAAGAGCTATCTGCCATAATAAGTATCATTAATGAGCTCACATAGTGTGACTGGTATAAAATATTTCCATTCCTTCACAGTGATTCTTTGGGGGAAAAGACTAGGTGCTATTTGGCAGCTGTCTCCACCCTTTTTCCCCTCTCCGCCGTGGCACAGATGTCCTATCAAAAGAGCAAAAACATTGAATGACAGCATATGCCCTATAAAACTGCCATGCTGAGCAGATCTGGCATCTTGCTGCAAAGAATCTTAGTGTCCTGGTCCCCATGTGTAGGTAATGAGGAAAAAGTGGCTGTGCAGATCAAAGGTTCAAAATTTGTGAGACATAGCATGTAGGAGGGCGTGAATTACAGGCTTTGATGTTTTGCAGCAGTGATGAAGTTGGTGTGAAGATTGTTTTGCTATCTGCAGCTGCCAGAAGGACCAGACAGGCCCTTAAAACAAAGGATCAGATTTAACAGGAATTGCTGGGAACTGGGGGGATTGGAAATCTAGCATCAGCTCAGGGTTGGACATTTTCTGGAACCCTTCCTTCTATTGTAGTCAAGTAGCTGAGTTGGACCATATGGAAGGCTGAGCGCCGAAGAATTGATGCTTTCGAGCTGTGGTGCTGGAGAAGACTCTTGAGAGTCCCTTGGACTGCAAGGAGGTCAAATCAGTCAATCCTAAAGGAAATCAACCCTGACTGCTCATTGGAAGGACAGATACTGAAGCTGAAGCTCAAATACTTTGACCACCTAATGCGAAGAGAGGACTCACTGGAAAAGACCCTGATGCTGGGAAAGACTGAAGGCAAAAGGAGAAGGGGACGGCAGAGGATGAGATGGTTGGATAGCATCACCGATGTAATGAACATGAATTTGAATAAACTCCGGGAGACAGTGGAGGGCAGGAAGGCCTGGCGTGCTATGGTCCACGAGGTCACGAAGAGTCGGACACGACTAAACGACTGAACAACAACAACAAAGCCTCTTCTAGTTCTTAGGAACAATACTCATTTTCTTCTCCATCTGTTCCCAGTTGTAGAAGATACATGGCCTTGACAGTGCTGAATTACCCAAGGAAAATAATGGCTTGGTAGAGCCATAGGGAATTACTTTTTCCACACACCTGATTTGCAGAACTCACATGTGAAGTTCCTCACATGAAGAGGAGGAGATGGGCAAAACAAACAAATACCTTTTTATGGCAGGTTTTTTTCATTATTAATTCCTCAGTGGCTGTATGTCAAGAAGGATACAAGCTTAGGTTTCAGTTGATCGTGTCCCTAAACCTAAGGAGAGGTTGCCAGAACTCAGTGATAAGTATTGCGGATTGGGGCAGGTAGTTATTCAGAAACAACACGACGCAAACTCTTCCTTTTCCAGTCAGATGTATGACCGATCTGGAATGGACCCATTAAATCTCTTAGGGTCTTTCCCTTTTGTATTCAACCACAACAGAACCCTGCTGTGGAAACATCATTTTTTCTGCCATGATCCCAAGATGTTGGCCTCATCTAATCCCCAGCCCTGAGTTAGACAGGTTCAAGTTATGCTTAGCTTTACCAGTGTTAAAGTAATATTTTTCCCTTATTCCAACTTTTTCCAAAGGTAACCTCAAGGTACAGTATATAGAATTTGTTAGGCTTTGTTTCCCATTACCTTGGAGAGAAATAAGGTGACTACAGTGACTTGAAACAGGGGCAATAAACACTGGATGAGTAGCACTTTAACTCGGCAATGGGGAAAGGCCCATAGACTAAACAAAGGGTAATATTCTTATTTTGAAGAAAACTCTCCCACACTCCAAATTCTGCTCCTCATCTCTTGTGACCATTCTTTTTCAGCCTTGGGTCTTCCTTTTCCAAGAGGATGGGTTTTTTCCTTCCTTCCTTCCTTCCTTCCTTCCTTCCTTCCTTCCTTCCTTCCTTCCTTCTTTTATTCTCATTTATACTTTTACATGTTGAATGCTACTTTTCATTTTCTGTCCAGCTCTCTCTCTTTTCTGCCAACCCAAGCAGCATTTCATAACCTTTTTCTGCCTGAACAGTCCATCCTATATTATCCAATCTTCCAGACTTCCTAATCTAGATTACCACTCTGATTGGCGGATGAGTGGCCGAGTTCCTCATACTCAACTTAAATGCAAGCTTTGTTCAAGCTTAGTGGATTGCTAAAAACACACTTCTTTGCTTTCTCAGAGATCCAATAGATGCAAACTTCTTCCCCCATATTGAATGGCAGCAAAATGGTATTTTTTAGGTGTAGTGACTGGAACTCTACGAAGCATTCCAAGTATGGTTGCATTACAGATTCTATAAAGACATTGTATTAGTCATTATAATAATTTTAATTTCAATGTCGTCAATAATTTTCCATTTCCTTTCTATTGATTTCAAACACAGTTTGAACACAGCAGCCACGGACTATTAACATAGTCATAAACCATTCCAATATGACTCCTTCCTTGATTAGTCACTGCTAGTTCAGATCTTATTCGTGTATATTTTAGTATTTTTTAAATTTACTTGTTAACTTTATATCCCATCTTTCACACAGGAGCTCAATGATGAGTATATAGTGCTTCCCGCTCCTATTTTTCCACACAACATATACATGAGGTTTGGGGGGGGGGGGAATGTGCCAATGTGCAACATTTTGCACAGCTTTTCAGTGAACTGCATTTAGAGGTTCCAGCCAGCTTCAAAAATACTTTTTGGAGCTCTCCACAGTTACTTTCTAATTTTATTTATTTGAACAGTTTGATATTTATTTTTATTTATTTATCGCATTTCTTCACCACCCATCTCGTACAAACGACTCTGGGCAGTTTACAAGCGCAACAAAACAATAAAAGAATTAAATATCATTTTAAAAGATACATTATAAAAATATAAATATACAATATACAAACAACTCTAAGGTATAAAATATGAGATATAAATATGAGAAATCATCAGCAACCCTGGCCATTTCACTGATCAGCCGTAAGTCCAGATCTTTTATAAACAAATTAAAAACTACTAAGGCACAGAGAAGAGACGAGACTCATTCTGCATATTTCTCTACCATGAAACATATCCATTTATTCCTATTCTGGTTTTTATTCCTTAACCAGTTTTCAAGCCATGAGCCACCTGTCCTCTGATCCCATGGATATTGTATTTGATTATTTTCTCTTTCATAACATTTTATATCATTTTATTCTGAACAGATATTAAGCTAAGGGGCCTATAATTTCCCAAGTCCCTACTTGATCCCTTTTTAAAATTGGAGTCATATTGGTTATTTTCCAAACCTCAAAAATAAAAGTTAACCTTAAAGAGATGCTGCATGTTTCTATCAGAATATCAGTACTTGCACCTTTTAGTTCTTTAAGAACTCTCAGGTGGGTCCTGTCTGGACCAAGTGATTTATTTATTTTTAATTTGTCAAGTGGTCTTATACTTCCACATTTTGTCATTTCTCTTTGCCACAGTATGAGTCCACTTCTGAAAAAGGCCAGCTCAAGCACAGGTTCTGCCCTCAGCAGTGAAAAGAGAAGCAAAAAATTCATTCAGTTTCTTTGCCGTTTTCCTATCCTCCTTTAGCTCATTTAATCGCCCCTCTTATCCAATCACCACACAGCCTCCCTAATTTTTTTTCCTGTTTCACATCTATTTTGAAAATGTTTTGTCATTTGTCTTATTGTTCCTTTTCATACGCATCTGCAAAAAGTATATCTTTTTATGCTATCTCTTATTCTCTTTGTGTATTTCTTTCACCAAAGTTTACGTTCCTCTTTATTCTTCTCATTTGGCCATAAAAACTTTCATTTTTTCAAAAGGTACCTTCTTGCTTCTCATAGATTCTTTGACCCTGCTGTGTTTATCCACTCAACACCAAAATGCTGCTTGAATTGGTGCTAGTACAAGACCTAGCCAACAATCCAAACGTTCTGTCATTGGTGAGTGGCTGGAAGAAGGTAAATGTAAAACAGATTTACTCAGCTGCTTTAAGCAATGACCCAAAGAACAGGAACTGAGCATTTCCTCCTTCCAGCTGCTGTTTTTTCTCATGGTCTCCTGCCTACCTCCTGCCCTTTCACCCTGCACTGCACCTATCAGGACTAGGGTTTGAACGAAGGAGGAAGAGAGAAAAAAGAGGAAGGTAATCTCCAGCTGCTGCTTCTCTCTGGCATATGGTCAACTGCTTGTTCATTCAAGTGATCTATCACAATTAAGCTGCCAGCTTCTGCCTTCTCATTCTAGGTATTGCCAGAAGATGTGATGCATGCTCAGATGGTTTACGCCATAGTAGTTTTGACTCCACAAGCTTGTTATTGATTGGGAAAACAAAACATCTCCATCCTGGTTTATAAAAGATAACTGAGCTTCAACTTGTCTTTTGAAATGGCACTTATTTTTGAATTAAGTTCTTGAGCATCATGGCATTGTGTGAATGATCTGGGAGGCATGAAGAATTGGATTCAGTGCCTAGTGAGAACTAAAGTAGGATCGGCAAGAATCTCACATGATTTAGCCAAGGCAGATTTTGGCAACAAAAAAGCAAATTAATTAAATAATACTGATGAAACACTTAGTTGCACATTGTATAAGTAACAAATAATGTTCTGTGTGTGGCTAACAAATTGCTTTGAAGGGAACTAGCATTATGGTTTTCTCTAAAACAAATAGAATTTGAAAATAAATAAATAAATCTGTCTTTTAATGGATGATTTCTAGATGGGTTAATCAGCTGTATGAGTCTCAGACCAGTAACCTCAAAGAGAAAATAGAGTGAGAGAGAATAATAAATCTGAGTGGAAAGAATAAAGCAGTGAGACATGGCTGAATATTTCTAGCTGGAATTCTGGTGTGCATATGTTGGCTTAGGATTCTGTATACAATTGTCAAGGAATCTAGTGTTTGGAATAGAAGTGCTTTACTTACATGTAAATAAAACTAATGTGTGGTGTAGTGGTTGAGGTATTGAACTAGGGTGAGAGAGACCCATGTTCAAGTCTCATCAATCATGGAAACTCACTGTGTGACTTTGGGCCAGTCTTTCTCTCTTAGTTCAACCTACCTCACAGGATTACTGTTGTGGGTACACTAAAGAAGGATGTGCTGTTTACAGAACCTACCTACCTACTAAAATATGACAAACCGTTCTAAGTCTCCACCACTTACTGTAGGGAACTAAACCTGAAAGCTCTGGCCATGCAAATTCATACCACTCCAAGAAGTGGGATGCCACTTAATAATTATAGCAACAATGTAAATTCCAATGTGATGCAGTGTTTAAAAGCTGGACTAGGACTGGGAGGTTAGAGTATGCGATTTTTGTTCCTAAAGGAAGGATGGGATATAACTCTAACAAATACATGTGATACAAGTACCTAAGCTTAACACGGTCTGGAAGTTGTCACCCTCAACATATCTGGACAGCACCGACTGACAACATTAGTTTTACACCATCACATCTAAGGGATGCTTCTTTAAATCTCAGGGACAACTGCTCTCTGCAGTGTTTGAAGCTGGAGGTAACTGAAAAGAGTTCCTTGAGCCTCATGTTGCTTCACTGGGAATTGCATCAGCTGTTTTGGAACTGAAGAGACCAGGCATAACACTGTCCTCAGCTAGCCTTTTGTCTACAGCTCTGTCCCCAAAGAACTTAATGATTCCCTTGGAAATTAGCTTTCCCAGAACGGTCAGTTATCAAACACTACATTGTTTCAGGAGATGAAACATTTAGCACCTCCCAAACACTGAAATGGGTGGGAATCTACTTCCAAAGTTCTTCTGTGTCCAAGCACAAATGAGGCTGAGAAGGCAACCTAGCCGAGTCCACACATTTTGCCCCCGTTAAGAAAGCAGGAACATTAAAAACTGTGCTATGACCCACATAGGCTAGCCTTGGGAGTTCAACCTGAGGCTTCTCCTTCGTACACAGCCACTTTTATTTCGAGGAATACGTCTGTGCTTTTCCCAACTGCATGTCTGCCGGCTCTCTCCTGGTGGCTTTGCTGCAGCTCCCGTTTGATGTTGGACCAGATGGGAGCCTGGCCCAAAGATAAATAAACCTATCAAGTCTGAGAAAACAATCCCACAATTCTCCTGACCTCCTGCCCACATCAATGCAGGAGGAAGGCCCACTGAAATGCTACCATACAGGAACCAACCCCCTCCCTCTATCCTTAAAAGCTCCTCCTCTGAACTGTTTGCCTTGGTATGCTCTATTTGTCCGTGATTTGTTTTTATAACATGGTGAACACATGGACTCTCCAAAGTCCATTTATTTTGCCTTAGGAATCCTGGGGCTCTCGGCCCAGAGTCTTGCAAGATAGTTTTGCACATGTATTTTATCTTCCCGAGGAGGAGGAGAAATCCATGCAATGATAACTATAACAGAGAACATATTGGACCTGCCTTATTTTGGCCACAATGCAACTTATTTGTATCTGCTTCATTGCTAAAGATGTAGTACCCATTTTCCACATGCTTTACTAACAGGGAGGAGTGGATATCTTGTTCAGTTTGCTTTTTGAAAAGAACTTACAAATTTACATTTCCCAAATCTGTCAGTGAACTGAAACAAAACTATCCCCCATTATTTGTATTTTTCAGAATTTTTGAAATTTAATCCTTCTTTTAAACCCCCCCAAGTTGTTTATTTATTTCTTTATCATGATTTCTATACTTCCTTCATTGTAAGACTCTGGTTATTTATATCATCTACTTACAATCTGCACTGTCATCCTAAAAAAAATGCATATATTGGAGGTGTACATGAAAATGAGTGTATAAAAAGCATTGTAATCAAGAAATGGCTTTAAAAATGTTTATGTTGAACCAAAATACTCTGTTAGTAGAAATGGGCATTTAAATGTTTGTGCATTTAAAAAGCAAATCACAAATACAAAAGTGGGAGGACTGGAAAATGAGAAAGTGAAAGTGATAGTCATCCATCCCTATTTGTGAATAAACTTATCCATAATAAATCTACATCTTGGAATGATAACTGACCCTACCCGGAATTACATATGAATGAACATGTATATAAGATTGTACTATAAATGCTGCAACGCTCACAACACTTTCCCCCCAAAAGTAGCACTGTAAAAGTTTGTGTTAGCGGTACAACCTTGAGATAACATTAATCCTATCTTTCACATGATCAGCCTTAATGGATAATTCCAATGTAGTTAGCCATCAATTTCTAATCACTGATCCAGAATCAGTATCTCCACCAGAATGCTCAAATGATCCTAAGCATCTGTAAAATCCATTCTACAACATCCATGCCTCTTTCCCTTTTTTAAAAGAGCATTTCTACTTGCCTGGCAGCTGGAAGTGCTGCAAAATGCAGTACTGGTCTTTCTGGTTTGAGTTGCCTTACTATCTCACATTTTCCCATATTACTTTTGGGGCTATATGAAGTATCATGGAGGTCCAAAAGTATTCTGAGAAATCAAAAACGAACAAACAAACAAAAAGTAGTTGCAATATTGTTTTGTTTTTGCAGCAACCCCAGCAGAAAGGTGGGGGAGGGGAAGGGGCAAAAAAGAAAAAGAATCTACACTTCACCAATGGCTGGTAAACAACTAGCACAAAGACTGGTGAAGGAACAATGGGTGGTGGGGAAAGTTTCAGAGTGACCAAGGACAGGGAGTATAAAGAGGAGAGCAGCAGTGTAGATAAAGAAATCAGTGAAAGGAAGCTGGGAACACCCAATACACAACTGGCAAATCATATCGCTTGTGGATAAGTGGAGAGCGGCAAGCAGGGAAGCTTGGAAAGTGGAAATGAGAAAGATGGAGGTGCATATGTGAAGGTGAAATGAGGCGTATCATCTGCTATAATGTGTGTGCACGTATTTCAGTAATAATATGATAAATACAGACGCATTTAAGATAAAGAAGAAAGACACTGCAATCTGTACATGTGGATAGCTGACAATTCATGTATAAGAAAGCATACATATGGATCACTGATGAACTGGTGGGATGAGAAAGAGAGGAAAAAATGTGGTGGCTGAGCTGGATGACAAAGGATTAAGGATGGATTTTAACCATATACTGTATATAACAGGAACTGATTTAGGTCATGATCTGGAGAAAACATGGGATAGCTTTAAGACTGCGACTATTATACCTGTGCCTAAAAAATCTACGATCACGTGTCTCAATGACTATCGCCCGATAGCTCTCACTCCCATTGTGATGAAATGTTTTGAGAGACTGATGAAAAATTATATTGTTTCCAGACTCCCCCCTTCGTTTGATCCACTTCAGTTTGCTTATCGGCGGAATCGCTCCGTAGAGGATGCTATCTCTTCTGTTCTTCATTCGAGTCTGGTACATCTTGAGGAGAAGAACAGTTATGTGCGATTGCTGTTTATAGATTTCAGCTCAGCGTTCAATACAATTGTTCCCCAGCATTTGGTGGACAAAATGGGTTCTCTAGGTTTTAGTACTCCCTTGTGTAATTGGCTACTTGACTTCCTTACTGAGAGGTCTCAGTCCGTGCGAGTTGGATATAATACTTCTAGCTCTATCTCCCTAAGCATCGGCTCCCCACAGGGCTGTGTCTTGAGCCCATTGTTGTTCACCCTGATGACACATGACTGTTGCGCCAAGTATACCACCAATTCCATTGTGAAATATGCGGATGATACAACTGTAGTGGGTCTTATCAGGGGTGAGGATGAGTGGGCTTATAGGGAGGAGGTAAAGGGTTGGTGGAGTGGTGCAATAAAAACAGCTTGGTTTTAAATGTGGAAAAAACTATGGAGATTATTATAGACTTTAGGAAGAACCGGTGCAGTCATACTCCACTTTTTATCAATAACATAGCTGTGGAGTCAGTCAGTAGCATTAGATTCCTGGGGGTGCAGTTAACAAATAGTCTGTCCTGGTCCCTTAATACCACATTTTTGGTAAAGCGAGCACAGCAACGTTTGCACTTTTTGCGTTGGATGAAGAAAGTACATCTCCCATCTTCCATTCTCCTTACTTTCTACAGAGGCACTATAGAGAGTGTACTTACAAGCTGTATTTCCATCTGGTTTGGAGGCTGTAGGGCCTCAGATAGAAAGTCTGTGCAGAGAGTGGTAAGGGCAGCAGAAAAGATAATTGGGATATCTCTGCCCCTCATCCAAGATTTAGCACATGCACGCTGTTTGTCCAGAGCTCGAAAGATCATCAGTGATGCCTCCCATCCTCATCATGGTTTCTTTTCTTTGTTACCCTCTGGGAAGAGGTTCCGCTGTATCCGATGTAGAACAGCCAGATTGGGAAACAGCTTTGTCCCCCAGGCTATTGGATTCTTGAATGCCAAATAGGTTCTTTTAGGTGAAATATGTTGGATATGCAAAGAATGTATATTTTATAGTAATTATGGATTTTTATTAGTATTTTAATGTTTGACTGAAATTGTGAGTTAAAGAATGTATATTTTATAAGAATGTATATTTTATAAGAATGGGTATTTTATAGTAATTATGGTTTTTTATTATCATTAGTATTTTATTGCTTGAGTGAAATTGTGAGCCAACTGCAACGAAATTTCATTCTATTGTGCACTTGTATAGTGTATAGTGGGATGACAATAAAGTTATTATTCTATTATTCTATTCTATAATCTTCCTAATAATTTGAGGAAATTTATTTAGAAGTAGCTTCTCTTATGAATAATGGGAATGTTGAGCTTTATAGGGTCAAATAAGCAGTTAAGTTGGAACTCCAGCCCAGCTTTTGCCCTGTACTCCATTTCTTGAGCAAATTTATTTATTTGTTTGTTTGTTTATCAATCACACTTATATCCCGCCCATCTCCCTCACAAGGAGAGATCCTGGGCAATTATTTGATCTTTGCTCCCACCTAGGTTTCCTGGTAGATGTTCTGTGATTAGCTATGCCATATGGCACCGTTTTGTGGTCCTATGACAGTTTCACAAAGTTCCAAATGTAGCCACAAGCCCAAACAAAGCAGAGGACCCTGCAAAAAAAACCCCAGAGGTTGCCAAAAATCACACTATGACTAGCTATTCTTGTACTTGGAGAAGCAATCACTCCTAAAACCCATAATGTAGAACATTTCATCTTGAGTTCCCAGTATGTGAGACCAGAATTTGGGATGAAATTTCTTCATCAGGCTTCACAATATGGGACACAGAGCCAACAACACACAACTGATTGAGCAAAAACCAAGTCCAGCTCATTATCTATTCAGAAGCAGACTGCTGAGACCCATTACATGCTATTCACAGCTCTTTCAGGAACATAGCTAATTTCTTTCTCCTATAAAGGTACATATCTTCCATGGGCAAGGAACAATTTCTTACTGCAGTAACATCTCTTCATCTGACCCAACAATATATATGCACCTACACTTATTTGAGCAAGAAGAAACAGTGTGAGGCAGGAACACAATGCATCTTAGAGTAACCTGATCTCTTAACACAAGCTCCCTGTTGATGTGGGCAGCCTGCTCTTTATAGCATTAAGGGAGCAACATTTCATGGAAAATTCAATAAATAGCCTCTTGTCCAGCCAGATGTCTGTAAACAAAGGCTTCCAAATTCAATCAGGCTGTGGCCTCACCATCGTGTTCATGAGTAAAGAGTGGAGATATGAGACACAATGCAAAAAATGGGTCATGTGCCTTAAGTGTAGAGCTCCTAGTGAAGTTATAAGGGAAAGGCATTGCAAATTCCAAATCTTTTATGGGTGCAGAGAGCTGTCTAAATTCCTTTTCGGAAGATGGGACCAACTTCTGACCCCAGCAGAGGGAGGGGCTCCATGGTACAAATGGGAAAACAGAAGCCTCTTAATCCTTCCAAGTCGATGTAACATAGAAATTAAAACATCTGATGTAATAAATCAGGGCTTTCCAAAGTTTTTCCCGCGGCGACACACCAACCGGCGTTGGTGTGTCGCCGCGGGAAAACCCGGAAGCGCGGCAGCGCGCAAAAACCCAGAAGCGCTGCTGCTGCTTTTGGGTTTTGCGCGCTGCAGTTGGTGTGTCGCCGCGGGAAAACCCGGAAGCGCTGATGATGATCAGCGCTTCCGGGTTGTGTGGCGACACACCAGACTGTGGGTGGCGACACACTTTTGTGTCGCGACACACAGTTTGGAAAGCTCTGTAATACTCAATCATCAACACCAAAGACCAAAGGAGCATCCAGCAAAACAAATGAATCCCTCTTATAAAATCTTATTCAGTTCACTCTGTAAGACGAAGAGACTGTGTTATGGGCACTGAGAATCAGGAATTTGCAAATGGGATCTGTGGAAAGTGTTCATATTCAGGGTTATAATCTTGTCCGCTTTCGTGACTGCCTATTCCACTGACCGTCACACTTGGTTTTCCATCCCCTTCCTCCCACAAGCATCAATCAGCCACAGTTCCAAGGCCACTGAGCTTGTTCACTCTTCTGGGATGTTTCTGGGATTTCTCCTCCTCTTGAAGAACATGTGTGACAGTCTTCTGCAGCACAGTGCTTTCCAGATGTCCTGGACCAACTTCAAAAATTCTTGGCCACTGTGGTGCAAAGTGGGTACATTCCCCCACACTGGTTTGATTAAGAAGGAACAGAGGCCTTCCTGACTAGGAATTTAACAAGCTGAACTGTAAAAAGTGGGGGGGGGGGAGGGGGCAGAACTCTGTCTGTCTGTCAGCAAAATAACTCTCTCAAAACCAAACAGAATAGGAGCAAAGTTGTTGTATGGGGACAAGCTGGCAAAAGGAAGAGTGAGTTTGAAAATGTACTGGATCTGGTCAGGGGATGTAGAGAAAAAAACAGGAAAAAAATTCCCCAGTGGGAAAATGGGAGAGTTAGGCAGTGGCTCAGAATGCTGCTGACTGCTCCATTTTTAACTCTCCCTCCAGGCCATTTGACCCAGATGGGCAGTTCTGCTATTAAGGGATTGGAAAGTATTCCAGAAGCCATGCTCGGCACAATTTTCCTAGCTTGTCATTCTTTCCAACTCAATTAAATGTTAGAAATAGATTATGATTCTGTCAGTTCGTCCATAAACAGGATTAATGCTCCAAAAATGGACCAAATTTGATGTGGCAGGAAAAGCCAGCAAAAGCAAGTTAAAAAATGGACTGGATTAGGCTGGGGGCTACAGGTAAAACAAATCTACAAAGATTTTCCTCAATGCATCTGTATGGGTAAGGCAGTCAGTCAATGGCTTGGAATAGTGCTGTCTGCTCCATTCTAAGCCCTCCTCCTTCCTGGTCATAGAGTGAAGCACATGCAGCACACATAATCACCCAACACAAGGGAAGAGCAGAAACACAGAGATGCAACATATACGCACTCACCTTTATTGGACCCTGACACACACATACACACAGATGCATCTGCTCTAACTGGACCATTAATATATGCACACACACAGAGGCAACACTTACTTACTTACTTACTTACTTACTTACTTACTTACTTACTTAACTTACTTACTTAATAATATTTATATAGCTGCCCACCTTAGAGCACAACAATAAAACTACAAAAGCCATAAAAGCCATAAAAACAAAGTATAAAACATGAGGCCTCAATCATCCTCCTGGGATGCCCCAGCAACCATCCACAGGCTCCCATCATTCTACCCCAGTGCCTGGGGGAACAGCCAGGTATTTATGGCCTTCCAGAAGGCTAAAAAGGTGGGTGCCTGCCCAATTGCCAGGGGGAGGATGTGCCACAAGATAAGGGCTGCCACATAAAAGCCATGCTTCCTAGGTCCCACTAGATGGCAATATTTCAGGGGAAGGACCTGGACTGTGCCCGCCCCATCTGACCTGGTAGGATGGGAAAATACCCTCAGGGAGAGGTAGTCCTGCAAATAACCTGGCCCCATGCCACACAGGGCTTTAAAGATGATGATCAGCACCTTGAATTGCACCCAGAAGAAAACTGGGAGCCAGTGCAGCTTGGGCAACAGTGGTGTGACATGGGCAAATTGAGAGGCACCCAACATTGTGCACGCTGCCTCATTCTGGACCAGTTATAACTTCCAGGTGGTCTTCAATGGCAGCCCCATGTAGAGTGCGTTGCAATAGCCCAACCAAGGCTATGTACCTATCCTGATTAGATCTCCTCTCACACACACATACACACCAGTAGAGGGATTGGAAAGAATTCTAGAAGCTCTGGACACTTCCTTACCATGTTATTCAAAGCATTATGACTCAAAGTTCCTTGCCGTTCATGAAAATTCTATTTCATTTAACATGAAGATTTCTTTTCTATGTTTGCGGGGGGGGGGGGTTATTGGGGAAAATCTTATAAAAACTAATACGGGAATTTTAAAATAATTTATAGCCAGGCCCTCCTGAAGATTAATTACAACAAGGCAAAGGGCAGCACTAATTCTGAAGTCCGGAATGTATCTTTAGCCTTAGGACACGTCATCCCATGAAACATATATAGAGTGACAATTTCTAGCTAGACAACTTCTAGTTCTGAAACCATTTTTCTGTCATCAAGAACTATTTCTGACCAAAATTACCGCCCAGAGTCTACCACGGTAGAGATGGGCGGGGATAAATCAAAATAATAAATAAATAAATAAATAAATAAATAAATAAATAAACCAAATCAAAATAATGAATGAATGAATGAATGAATGAATGAATGAATGAATGAACGAACGAACCAACCAACCAACCAACCAACCAACCAACCAACCAAAAATTTGTGGCATGGTTTCTTGCCATTCTTAGGTGGGAAACACACTCTAAGCCAGTGCTTTCCAAACTCCCGCCATTGGTGACACACCAACGGCGGCGGCGGTGGTGTGCACGGCGGCAGCGGCGGCCTCATGTTTTGCGCTAAAACCCGGAAGCACTGATGTCGCGCCACTGCCATCGCCCACGCCATCAGCACTTCCAGGTTTTCTCCTGTCGCGACACACAGTTTGGAAAGCTATGCTCTAAGCTATAAAAGAGGCTTAATGTAATTTATGAAACTAAAACCCCACCTAAATCTCTACAAACCCAAGTAAATTTACCAGAAAAAAATTGTTCCACCCATTTTGCATCATCTCCCTACCATCTGCACATCTGCAGAATATCACCCAACCCAGTGTGGTCCCAAATATCAAAGGGTTGCCTTAGACTTCATGGTCACAGGACAAAAGGTTAAACAAGGTAAAAAATCTGGAACGGAGGAGGAGGAGGAGACAGAACAATGTCTGGAGCTGTTTCTGAAAGGAGACAGTGAAATGCCTACTCTTAACTGATTCCATCTTTCAAAACAGATATGCCTAAGCATATCTATTTGCTTTACAGTTTGCAGCATATACTTAAAATTATTTAGATTATAAGCCTGAAGCGGTGATAGATAAAGCCTCCCTTACATTCAGATATGTATAAAAATGTATCTAGGGAAGGAATCATTAAGCATCACACCTGGTAAAATAGAGTGATCTTGTTCTGTACCTGTATCCCTTAACTCTTTCTGAGGATTTATTCACCCCAAAGCTTTTCATTTGCTTTTAGCAATGCACTTAGAGAACAGGAAATGCTTGAAGCTTTGTAAAATTCATGCTTGTCCAGCTCAAAATCAGTGCTAAAAGCATTCTAATCCCTGGTAACCTTAGCCCTCTTTCCCTGCTCTGGCACTCAGCAGCTTGACATCCCTTTTCGTCTCTACTGTCCTCTTCTGGGAAGTCAAGACAAGCTTCCCAGAGTTTACTGTGATTAGGTAGAAAAAACCAAACAAAATTAAAATCACTGCTGAGGGAAAATAAGCATGGAAGAGGAGAATGATTCACTTTATTTTATTTACACAATTTGATATTCTGCCTTTTAGATGGATTACAATACTCTGGACAGTATTATATTATCAGACTAAAAAGTGTAACAGAATATAAAGAAGGAATCAGGAGCAATCACCAGTAAACACAGACAAAAAATTAACAGTTCTAGATAAAAAGATTTTAGCTTGCGGTAAGACAAGGACAGTGCCTTGATGCCAATCATTCTCTTATTTAAAAACTCAAAAGTGGACCACCATCACCGTGAGATTGTTTTCCTACTTAAAACCTCACTTTCAAACTTGGGGGCATGCAGAGGAGGATCTCTGAATATGACCTCAATACTCTGAAAGGTTCAAATCAAAGTACTGTAGTAGATGTTTAATATACCTAGGTTAAAACCAGACTTCAAACTGTTTCGAAAGGACCATCACCAGGGATAACATTTACACCATGGAAGTGGTGTAATCGGTTCTGTATGAACAGTCATTCTTGTTCAGCAATTCATCGGCAGTCTTCTAGACCAAAGTTTCCAAGAAGTCTTCAAAAGTAAATACTATGTAGAATTTGCAAGGTTTTAATCTGAAATTAGAGCTCTTGATTGTTTCAAACTCTGTCCTTCAAAAACACTGTAATAGCAATGCCAGGCTGGATCATCAAGAACAGGTGGCCTTTCTAACACTTCCTGTTACTCCCATTTTGGAAAAGACCACTTCACACACAGGGTCTCCAGTGTGGATCCCAGCTCCTACACTCCCTAGAAAACAGGCAGGTCACAAGGAACACACCATAATAATTTATAGTGCTTCTTGCTTACAGGAATCTCTTTTCATTCCCAAAAGGGTCTGTGTGGTCCAGTCTGACATTAAGAACGCTACTTTAGGAGGTAAACTTTATAATAGAAGAATTATCCCAGGCTTTGCAGTGAGAAAGGAAAATCCCTTTCAAAGTTAAACAAGTGCTCAGTGAAGCCCCCTCCCCTTCACTCCCTCCTCCTTGTCCTTTGCCACTTGGAGCTGATAGGATCCATCTCTACCGAAAAGTGTCCAATTTGTCATGTCATGCCCAGCTGTTAACCTCCTGCAGTGGAGCCACAGGGAAGACTTGCTTTCTCCTATTTATTTATTTGCTACTTAGACAATGGGAGTTCAGGGCCTGCTGAGTTCTTTATAATAAAGCCACCAACAACTCTCCCTCCTCCGTGCCCCCCCCCCCAAGAATCTCCCCTCCTTGTCATGTCAACAGTACCAGCCAAGCTGCAGGTGTCACTGGGCATTAACCCTTCCTTTGCTGGCAGCTCCATTGAAAGACAATCACACATCATGGGAGGGGGAGAGAGAAGAGAAGAAAGGGTAGAAGAAGAGGGCACTTGGGTTTGGCACAAAGAGTAAAAGGCCAACTGATAACCATTGCTCCGGAAAGCTCACTGCATCACTGCAGGGGTGCTTAGCAAAGGAACAGCCAGGCCAAAACAAAAAGGGGAGGTGGGGACAGCCTAGCCACCCAAAGAGATGGGGGGGAGGTTGGCAAGTCACTACAGCTCTAGGAACCCTTAGCAACAGTGCCCTGGAACCTGGCAGAAGTCAAAAAGGATAGCGGAGCGGGACTGAGAGTATTGCTTACCCTAATCAACTACAGCTCAAGATTTATTATAAACTAAAGCTATGATTATTGATGCTATTTCAAGGGTTGCTATTGCCACTATGCAATGCACAGGGGAAAAACAATCTGAGAAGAATAAATGAACTCTTTTCACAGCAGACACACACACAAAAGGGTTACACTTACCCATGAATACGCACCAAGGGCAAGAGTAAACTGTGTGTTAAAAAAGAGTAACGCAGAGAAAATTACAATTTAAAAAAAAACAGGTAAAATATTCTTTCACTATTTGAAGTTATTTTGACAATGAACATTGTAACTGAAAACTTAAGGCGTGAAAAATACAACAGAATTCCCTTTTTCATCTAGCCTTTTAACAGGAAGATGCACATTTCTAAATATATCCATCTCATTCCAAGTTTCACCACTTTGTTCTGAAATTGTTCCAAATTATCTCAGAAGTTAAAATCAATGTGAGCAGATATTTATATTTTTGGTTTGAGTTTTACAAAACCAGTATTTCAGATTTTTGAATGTGCAAAAGAAAAAAAGCATGATCTCAAACTGCAATACAAAATTTGCAGGAATCTATCAGTTCCGCATGAAATGGTGAAAGGGGGTGGGAATGTTCTTGTCATGCATGTTCTAGTACTACACAAGAATGTGACTATGAAACATTTATAGAGTTTTTCTTTGTTTAGCTTCTAAAAAATGTAATGTGGTGATTTGATAATGTTTGAAGACTGTCATATGGAAAAGGTACATAGTACACAACAATGATGTCAGATTCACCAGAAAGAATTACAAAGAGCTATATTAATAATTTAATAATAATAATAATAATTTATGAAATGTATATTGTACATTTATATTCAAGACTAAACAAGAAGAGGAAGATGGCAGAGAAGGAAGATTGCATATGTTTTGTAAATTTATTTACGAAATAAATTAGACTCTATTTTTAAACTGATGCTTACATTATCCTTTGGACAAGAGGATTTCCTTCTAAATGCATCTTTCCAATCAAAAGACACTGTTCCTGAAGAAAGCAAGCTAATGAGCTGTTAATCACTGTCGTGAATACAGTGGATTGCTTGATAAATTGAGACAAGGCTGAAATGTCTTCTTGAACTCTCCCAGCCTTAAAATCTGGGAACAATCCATTGTATTTCTTACAACCACCATTCCTCCCCACACACATACACAAACACACACATATACCTTAGACCATGGGTGTCCAACCTTTTAGCTTCCCTGGGCCACACTGAGTGAAGAGGAATTGTCTTGGGCCACACATACAGTAAAATAAATAATATAGTTAATGTATATAAGTAATAAAACTTCATTTATTTTTTTATATTTTTATTATAAAATTAAAAAAAAGAGGGCAACATAAAACTAGTGGGATATTTGACCTTGTTTTTGTGAAACTAATGCATCAATGTCTGGTTCGATGAAAGTGGTTGCAATTCTCAGTGAGTTCCCAAGGTGCTCGTCAGCTTTTACCTGGGACAACCATCACCCATTGGCGACTGCTGCTAATGGCACGTTTTTCTGCTGGAGCCGCTGGCGGCCTCCCCTTCCCACTCGGCATCTTGGCTCTGCTCCAAGCGGCAGCCTCCGCCAATCTTCACCTACTAACTACAGATGCATTAATGGTAGAGATGCGGACTCCGCTTGGCTTGCAAGTCAAGTTGCAAAACTGAATTCGGCAGCTGCTCGCAAACCGGCGGAAGGCTGCTGCCTGCCTGTGTGGGAAACCGAGAGGAGAAGCGGATGCTCTACGCAGGCGATGTAATCAGGGGATGTACCCTGAGCTTACTGTCTCAAGTGTACCGGGATTGTCTATTTTTGGCGTGGGCCTGGCTGCAAAACAGAAGAAGAAGAGAACGGCAACCAAAAAATCGCAAAATAATGTTAAAAGTTTACGATTTTTTGGTGCCGCATTACTAGCTGTTTAGGGCCGCATGCGGCCCGTGGGCCACGGGTTGGACATGCCTGCCTTAGACTAAAGCTACCTCACTTAGCTTTTATTTCCGTATGGGTCATAGCATTTTCTACTAACTCAATAGTGGTTAGATAGCACTTCAACTTAGCAATTGTGAAAGGTCTGAGAGTTTAAGACCACAGACCTCTGTTGGAGTGAGCTGAATCAAAACAATGATCTCTCAGACCTTAGTAGCAAATAAGATACCAAGGAAAAGTATTCCTCTTTTGACAGTATAATCCACGTAAGCGGAAAGATTCTATGTTTCCTGAGATCACTCAAGGCCCTACGGAATACTGAGAGCGTCAGCCTTGTGTCATTTATTTATTTATTTATCTCTCTCAGCCCAACTCACCTCACAGGGTTGTTGTTGTGGGGAAAATAGGAGGAGGAAGGAGTGTTAGGTATGTTCACCGCCTTGAGTTATTTATAAAAATAATAAAGGCAGGATAAAATTTAAACAAACAAACAAACAAACAAAGTATTAAACAAAGTTATATGGCCACCCATTTACCAAAGAAACTCTGGGCAACAAACAAGAATAAAAACATAATATAACTATCAATTTAAAGAAATAAAAAACAAACTTGACTGGAACAGGTCCAGATAATTTGCTTCCTCCACAGCCCTGAAGCTGCAAGCCTACCACCTTTTCAACAATCTTCCAAGTCTCCTACAAGGTTGGAGAAAATTGTCCAGTACTGCTTGGTCCTATGATAATCTCTTGAGGAAGGGAAAGACCTTCATCTTCTTTAAGACACATGGATGTTGCTGAAAAGACAATTTAATATACACCTACTATTAACTCTTCTGCTTTTGTTAGGTCCTTAGATCAAGAAAAGGTGGCAAGAATATACGGAAGATCTGTATATGAAGGATAATAATATTGCGGATAGCTTTGATGGTGTGGTCAGTGAGTTAGAGCCAGACATCCTGAAGAGTGAGGTTGAATGGGCCTTAAGAAGCATTGCTAATAACAAGGCAGCAGGAGACAACGGTATCCCAGCTGAACTGTTTAAAATCTTGCAAGATGATGCTGTCAAGGTGATGCATGCCATATGCCAGCAAATTTGGAAAACACAAGAATGGCCATCAGATTGGAAAAAATCAACTTATATCCCCATACCAAAAAAGGGAAGCACTAAAGAATGTTCAAACTATCGAACAGTGGCACTTATTTCACATGCCAGTAAGGTAATGCTCAAGGTCTTGCAAGGTAGACTCCAGCAATTCATGGAGCAAGAATTGCCAGATGTACAAGCTGTATTTAGAAAAGGCAGAGGAACTAGAGACCAAATTGCCAATATCCACTGGATAATGGAGAAAGCCAGGGAGTTTCAGAAAAACATCTATTTCTGTTTTATTGACTATTCTAAAGCCTTTGACTGTGTGGATCATAACAAACTGTGGCAAGTTCTTGGTGGTATGGGGATACCAAATCATCTTGTCTGCCTCCTGAGGAATCTGTATAACGACCAAGTAGCAACAGTAAGAACAGACCACGGAACAACGGACTGGTTTAAGATTGGGAAAGGAGTACGGCAGGGTTGTATACTCTCACCCTACCTATTCAACCTGTACGCAGAACACATCATGCGACGTGCTGGGCTTGATGAATCCAAGGCTGAAGTTAAAATCACTGGAAGAAACATTAACAATCTCAGATATGCAGATGATACCACTTTGATGGCTGAAAGCGAGGATGAGCTGAGGAGCCTTATGACGAAGGTGAAAGAAGAAAGTGCAGAAGCTGGGTTGCAGTTAAACCTCAAAAAAACCAAGATTATGGCAACCAGCTTGATTGATCACTGGCAAATAGAGGGAGAAAAAGTGGAGGCAGTGACAGACTTTGTATTTCTAGGCGCAAAGATTACTGCAGACGCTGACTGCAGCCAGGAAATCAGAAGACGTCTACTTCTTGGGAGGAGAGCAATGACGAATCTTGATAAAATAGTTAAGAGCAGAGACATCACACTAACAACAAAGATACGCACAGTCAAAGCAATGGTATTCCCCGTAGTAACCTATGGCTGCGAGAGCTGGACCATAAGGAAGGCTGAGCGAAGGAAGATAGATGCTTTTGAACTGTGGTGTTGGAGGAAAATTCTGAGAGTGCCTTGGACTGCAAGAAGATCAAACCAGTCCATACTCCAGGAAATAAAGCCAGACTGCTCACTTGAGGGAATGATATTAAAGGCAAAACTGAAGTACTTTGGCCACATAATGAGAAGACAGGATACCCTGGAGAAGAAGCTGGTGCTAGGGAAAGTGGAAGGCAAAAGGAAGAGGGGCCGACCAAGGGCAAGATGGATGGATGATATTCTGGAGGTGACGGACTCAACCGTGGGGGAGTTGGGGATGGTGACAGCCGACAGGAAGCTCTGGCGTGGGCTGGTCCATGAAGTCACGAAGAGTCCGAAGTAACTGAATGAATAAACAACAAAAACTATGAACTCTCTGTGACTATTAGATCCATTTGTACCTTAATGGTGTAAGAGCAAAATCATTTATGACTGCAAAGTAAACCATAGGGCCAGGTTATTTGAAGGACTGCCTTGCCCCAATTACATCCACCCGTCCCATCAGGTCCAGCAGGAGGGGCATGTCGCAGGTCCCATCATCCAAGGAGCTTTGTTGGTGGGGCCCAGGAGGAGAGCCTTTTCTGCTGTGGCACCTGCCCTTTGGAACATCATTCCCCCCGAGGTGAAGTTGGTTTCAACCCTGTTGACCTTCCAGAAGGCCCTCAAAACTTGGTTTTGTCATCGGGCATGGGGATCCCATGGAAGTATGGAGCTCATTAAACAGCTTTTAAAAGTTTGATTGCATTCTTCCCTGTCTTTTGTTATGATAGTTTTAATTGTTTTTAACTATTTCAATAGATAAATTACATTGATTGTTTAGTTTTGCTTTAATTATGTACGCCGCTCAGAGTCACATGCAAGTGAGATGGGCAGCTATATAAACTCAACAAATAAACAAACAAATAAATATAAAGTATCCTCCTGACAGACAACTATCTACCTAGCTATTTATGTCTACGTTTCTACACTACCCTACTTCTAACTACTCAAGATGTTTTACAAAGACACAAAAATAAAAACTGCAAGCTACATATAAAAAAACCTTAATAATAATAAATTACAGAAGCAGCCGAGGAACAATAAATCCCTTCAGGCTCCCATTCTTTTTACCTCATGTACGACAGGAACCCTCAACAGGATGGGTTCAAATAGAACCCTTTCTCAGAATGAATACACAAATACTTCTAGAAAGAAAAGTCTGCACTTCACCAGGGTCCAGGCATGGGAGCAGATATCAGAGCAACGAGTGTGCTGCCAATCCTACTGTCATTTTTTTTAAACAAGAGAGACTAAAACTGTATGTCGTGCTTTCAACTATTTTTGATAATTACCCAGCATGTTGACATCTATTTGTCCACTTTCTGTTATATTTGCTACAGTTTGTCAGAGTGTTTGGTTAGTGTTCTCTCAACAAAACACAATGTTCTGCAGTTACACAAAGAATCATACACACATTGCTTTCAGTACACCATAATCAGTGTTTTGGATCTGGATCTAGATCAATCTTAGCTTGAGAAATAGCAAGTCTTTAACCCACTGCAGCCTGGAAGCTTATTTCCATGACAGAACAAGACAAGATGGAGACAGAGAATAATATTTTTTCAAATAAGTAACAGTGATGTCCTTTCAGCAATGGTGTAATAGTCTTTGAAAGCCTAAGCACAACCAGCATAGTGTGGACTGGTTGTTTACAATTACTTGGAAATTTGTGGGGCACACCAACATCCCCAAACTTCTGGTCACAGAGCAGTGACAGAATATATATCCTAGACTAGAGGACTAAAAGTATGCAGTGGCTTTCTCTCCCAAAGAAACCCTCATAATGTGACTGTGGTAATACTTCTCTTGAACCCCTAACCAAAATAAAATAACTAAGGAAGCAAGGGAATGAGAAGCAGGAAGGAAATTGTGAAAAGGATGCATAAACAATCCAGTAATCTCTAAATGGCACCTACCTTAAGCTTCTACAACGCCCTTGGTTAGCTTTGCCACAGAAGAACTTAAAGCAGGGGTGGGGAACCTTTTTTCTGCCAAGGGCCATTTGGATATTTATAATCGGGGACCGGGGGTGGGTGGGGGGCGGGGTTTCTGGGATTTCCGCGGACCGGGGTCCAGAGTTTGTGGGCGGGAGCCAATCACAAGCACTGGGGGGCAGGGTTTGCGGGTGGGAGCCAATCGTGTGGAAGGGGTGGGGTTTGCGGGCGGGAGCCCTGCGGGCCTTAGGCGGGAGCCCCACAGGCCTTATACGGCCTGCGGGCCTGACGTTGCCCACCCCTGACTTAAAGGTACCAGCTCATAACAGTCCTATTATTTATTCCTCGTTCTCCAACAAATGAATGTTATATCACATGGTATTCTTATATTATTGAGGGTCTAATACTGTGGCTTCATATCTAGTATGCTTAAAAATCATCACAGAAATAGACTGTGTTTAAATCCAACAATGGATGCTTCACAGCATATGAAGCTATATTTGGGAAACCACCCAAATTTTATTGTAAACCGCCCAGAGTCTACCGTGGTAGAGATGGGCGGTGATAAATTTGATTAATAAATAAATAAATAAATAAACCAAGACTGCAAGTTAGCACAAAAAAATGGAAAGTTATTGAAATATTGACTGACCCCTAGTAGGAAGAATAATGCAAAGAATGTTTAATTATGAATCGGTAACATACCAACTTGACTGCAGGAGAATCACCGGATCTGTAGACCAGATCTAGCAATCACATAAAAGGATCAGACTTTAGAGCAATTACAGGAAGAGAGGAGGATTTCAAAGGAGATGTTCATTTGGGGCATATTTGTTGGGTTTAAATAAACGATTTCAATAGTTTGAATCATGGAGCAAAAGATTTCAATCGTCTGGATTGTGAACTTTCTGACTCTGGACTAGTTTAAACTAGTCAATCAGGCATCATACAGTAAATGCAATGCTCCCTAGGCATTGCAATTTAATTAATTAATTAATATATTGCAATTTAATAATCTATCTGTGAGGGTGTTTCAGGATAGAAATATATTTCACTCTAAAATTTGGACTGACCAATTCAAATAATCCTTTGGATGAAAGTAACATGACAATAACTCAATAGTTAGGAAGCTACCTGCATACATCTAGTTCTGGGTACCACATTCAAGAATGATTCAGAGAAACTGAAACAGGATTAGAGAAGGGCAACAAAGATGACTAGAATCTAAAATCTGTAAGAGTGATTGAAGAAACTAGGTAGCTTAAGACTTGAGACAACTGAGGGGGATATGATACCACTCTTCAAAAAATTGAAGGAATGTCACATAGATGATCAAAACCTGTTCTCTCTTGCTCCAGAGTACAGGACACAAAATAATGAATATAAGTTACAGGAAGGAAGATTCCAATGAAATGTTAAAAACAAGTTCCTAACAATAATAGGATTTCAATAGTAGAACCAGTCACCCAAAGAGGAGGTGGGATCCCTTTCATTGGATATGTCCAAACAGAGGACAGGCAGCAATCTGCCTAGGAGGCTTTAATTTGGATTTCTGCATTGAACAAGGAGTTGGATTTAATGACCTCAATGCCCCTTCCAATTCTAATTCTATGATGCTATGATTAGTAACCATTTATTCTAGAACCATTATTCTCAGGCAGAATTCAGAAAAATAGAGGCATAAGGCTTGCAAAAATCTACTAAACTTCTCTGTACCGATGGTTACAGAGTAAAGTTAGCTTTCTGTTTCAAAACAGAAAGCTAACTTTACCACTGCTACTGACTGCCTAAAGCACAGGTATATACAGTAAGCCTTGTTCTTAAAATTAGTGAGCAGGAAAAAAAGTTCTCACATTGGTAATTTCTCGGCCCCTTGTTCTCCCCTGCCCATGCCTGCTCAAAACTCATTTGAGAAGATATGGAATCTCTCTTACACAATGCAGTATTGAGCACCTGTAACATTTGGAGGAGGGAGAATCAGCTCACAGCAGGCAGAGATTCTCTCCACAACTTCAGCCAAGTATCCCATCTTTCAGTCTTGGGCAATAGCTGCAACTCCATTTGCCCCAGCCTGTATTTTAAAAGAAAGGGCATTCACCCTCTGGACAGGCTTCATGGAAGATGCAGACAACCCGAAGATACTTTATTTCCACGAATCTGCTTCTATTAGTTTATCACAGATTCAAGCCTATGGGCTTCAATATTCAATTTCCTATAAAAAAGAGGCATGTAGGAAAACAGCATCAAGCTTTTCACATTCTTAGTGCTTACCTCTCCTGAAGTATTCTCCTGTCAGAGAAGCTCAGATGAGTTTACCGAGGTGTAAGCCACAAGCAAAGATAACTCTTAGTTTTCCAATAAGTATCCTGACTTTGCTTAATGATTACAGTAAACATGATGGGCATAAAAAAGAGATTTTCATCATCGATCAGAATTTGGGCCTGTTTTTAGGATAGGAAATATGCTTAAAATGATTTGGGGACTAGACAATAATTTTATGTTGTTCTATCAGTAGGGATCATTAAAGTTAGATCAAATCTTACTGGCATTTTGAGGTACTGTGCATAAAATTCCCATGCGTATTTTAAAAAGCAGGAGGGAGTAGTGAACTTGTATATCTGAAAGGATTTAAAACCACAGCTTCAGGTACACCAGGCTAATTCTGGAATGAATACAGAAAATAAGCTGGAACGATGTTCTTCTAAGGGAGTGGTTTCTAAGGTGCCGCCGTTGGTGACACACCAACAGCGGCAGCGACGGCGGTGCGCGCGGGGGTGTGCACAGTGGCGGTGCAGGGGGTGCGCGGTGCGGGGGTGCGCACAGCGGCGGCCTCCGCTAAAACGCAGAAGCACTGATGGCGTGCCGCTGCCGCCGCCATGCACACCCCCACTGCCGCTTCCGGGTTGTGTGGCGACACACCAGACTGTGTGTTGCGACACACTAAAGTGTCACGACACACAGTTTGGAAAGCTGTGTTCTAAGGGAAGCACAGCTTGTCTAAGAGGTTCTTCCAGAGTTTGCTACATCACATCAGGTTTCAGGACTTGTAAAAAATCCCTTATGGTATGTTCAATGGGAACTGGGAAAACAATAACAGGGGCAAGGGGTTGGGAACTGAACGTGTTTAAGTTGCTAATAAAAGCCAAAAGCCAGGCAGTTTGTGGCAGCAACAGCTTCACTGTTCCTCGCTAAAGGCCTGGTGCCATAATAAATAATTTCCCTGCATGAAGACAGAGGAAAGTGAGGATGCAACAACACAAAATTTTTCATTTTCCCCCATAAATCACCGCAGTGTGTGATAATATTTGTTTTTTCTAATGAGTCTCCTGTGATCCATTCTGGGAGCTAACATCAGGGCCTGTCAGAGGGTGATGTGTGGTGTACTTCAGCGCTTTGCGAAAACTGCCGGCTACACAGATTCGTCCCCTTCCCTGCATGTACTTTATGCTGAGTATTAATGCAGTCAGGATATTTGAGGACTTGTGGCTCTCTAGCTAGCTCTTCAATGGGTTTCAAAGACTTTCAAAGCCCATTTATAGGAATGTAACAAAGCCAAGGGACAAAGCATGTCTGTCTGTTGCTATTCGTTCTTTAAAAGGACAATCTGTCCTACAGCATGTTGTCCTCTTGGACAACACATGGACATGGGAAATCTACTGCAATAAGGCAAACTGTATCAAATCACCACACACAGATATGCATACACAGTTTTCTTTCTGAATGTCATGCATCTGGTTTAAATACAACTTTTGGAACTGATAATCAATTTGTGTTCCCTTCCTAAAAAGGAATCAGCTGGAGCTCATTTTATTTTACTATTTTAAAGTAGTAAGTCAAAAGAAAAACCTGCTTAGGGGGAAAAACGGAACTCTTTTGGGTGGTATAATATGCCAAAGCACTACAGTGAAATGCTGGCAAACCCTTCAACAATAGTATAGAGCACAGCTTTCCAAACTGTGTGTCGCAACACAATACTGTGTCGCCTGCGGGGCCCAGGTGTGTCGCATCAAAACCTGGAAGTGCTGATGGTACGCCGCCGTGTGCGGCTGCGCGCACTGTGGTGGCGGGCCATCGGCGCTTCCGGGTTTTCGCACAGCACACAAGGACACAGCTGCCATCACTGCTGCGGCGTGCGGAAATCTGAAAGTGCCGCATTGGCGGCGGAGCACAAAAACCCGAAAGCGGCGGCAGCACTTCCGGGTTTTTGCGCGCCACCGTTGGTGTGTCACCACGGGAAAAGTTTGGAAAGCCCTGGTATAGAGTATTAAAATGCAGCTAACAATAAGTTGGCACATCTCAAAAATGGTTTCCATGTATGAATATTACTCAGTGATGTCTGTGACAGAATGGTTTCTCTACATAAGGCAAAATTGTCTTAGCAGAGCAGCTCTTTAGGATCTTGAATTTCATAATCAAAAAGGGCCATATCTGACTAAAATACAAAATGGAATGTTTTAATGCTTTCAAGAATCTTTTAGATGTACTAATGAGAAACCTATCAATTTTATTGATTTTGCCCAACAACACTACTACTTCCAATGGGTGATTTTCATCCTTCGTCCAACAGATCTTTCCATTTCAATTCAATACCTTTGTTCAGTGCAAGAGTTGCATGCCATTTGAAATCAGATCTCTTCAGAAGCTTTCCTGAGATGGGCATGGTGGACTCAGTCAATGACAGAGACAAGATAGCTCTTCTGGCATACTTGGCAAGTCAAAGCTCTTGTAACCCTTTGTGTGCAGTCAGTTGGTACAACAAGCAGTTGTACCGAGAAAGGATGATGCTAACTGTGAGATAGGCAAAACTTCCATGGCCTCAGCATCCCTGATGCTGTAAAACATATCAGAGAGTAAATACCCAATGAACAATCCCAACAAATTTGAGCCACCAGAACTCACAACCAGCACAGTAGTTGCAGTTTAACATTTAAAGGGCACCATGTTGGGAAAGGCTAGTTTAAAGAAGAATCCAGTTGTAACAAGTGCGACTGGGAAAAATATTGTTCATATTAGAAGAATCTTCCCTCAATTTTCCTGTTACTACTCTGAAGACAGAAGCAAGGCAGCTCACATAATAACCTCTACTATCTTGACACCATCATCATCTGAGCTACCACTATCAACATTATCACCATGATCATCATTGATATGGCATTTCCAGACAGAGGATCCCACTACTGAGGCAAAGCCAAGCTGGTAAGATCTTCAGGGAGCCATAATGTGATGGGGACCAAACAATCTGTGTTTATTCTTGGCTATTGCGTGTATGAGAGACAGAGAGAGAGAGGTAGTGAGATAAACACTGCCATGGGCCATTTCCATCATCCACTCACAAGAGTATAATAAAGCCCTTGTAATATACTAGAACTTGTGTGGTCCTGGGCTGTAATTTGCATACTAATTACTCAGTGCAAATGGGAATGCAAGCAAGGGTGGAGGAAAGAGCGTGCAGGCAGACGAGAGGCCCAGACTATTTGCTCTGCCATTTCATATCATGCTAACAAGCTAATCCGGCATGCAGTTAGCTCCTGATATATAACTGCTCATTAGTATTATAATAAAGTACATGAAACAACCATAAAACGTTATATACTGCACAAGTGTTGTTTTCTTGCCAATTATCTGCGGGCGGATTTATCACCACAGTTGTTGCAAATTCCCTTCGGTGAGGTTTGGGTCGAATAAAGAAAGGTGTTGGTGGGGGGGGAGCTGCTTTCAAGGGGGAGAACATGTGTTTTCTTAAGTAGCACTTACCAACGCGCCATTTCATAAGGGAGAGAGTGCGTGAGGGGAAAATATTGCATCCTGAGCAGCTGCTGGGAGAGGAGAGGAACACAACCACTCCAGCCCAAACAAAACACAAAAAAGAGCGAGAAAAGAAGCAAAACTTCAGCTTATACAGAGCAACAAAGTTTGAAGCCTTCCTAGTATGGGCCATGTTTGGCTGCCTAACAGTCTGGAGCAAAAGTGTTTTCTCTTGCTTTAAACTGTTCCTTTTTTTAAACTATGCACTAGTTTTAATGCTGAATCAAGAGGCTACAAAACATCAAAACATAATCATTGCTATAGCACTTAACAAGCTTTTTATAGACATGAATTAATTAATCCACTTGGATTCAATGCTGGCGGATGCTGTATAAAACCTTTACATGGAAATAATTCCCTTGTGGAGCATATATGAATGGGGTGGAGGAATGGGGTTCATTATAACTGAGAAATAGAGGCACTGGATAAAAAGATACATTAAGACAAACAAGGACTGGAATTAGGAAATTTCAGGTCTTAGCCCTATTGCCTGCTATAAGGTAAAGGTAAAGGTTCCCCCACACAGTCGTGTCCGACTCTAGGGGCCGGTGCTCATCTCCGTTCGTTAGCCGAAGAGCCAGCGTTGTCCGAAGACGCTTCCACGGTCATGTGGCCGACATGACGCACACAGAACGCTGTTACCTTCCCACCGAAGTGGTACCTACTGTATTCATCTACTTGCATTTGCATGCCCACCGAAGTGGTACCTATTCATCTACTTGCATTTGCATGCTTTCGAATTGCTAGGTTGGCAAGAGCTGGGGCGAGTGCGGGAGCTCACTCCGTCACGTGGGGCTAGGGATTCGAACCTCCAAACTTGCAATCTTCCGATCGACAAGTCTGGCGTCTTACCCGCTGAGCCACCACGCCCCCTCATTGTCTGCTATACTTCTTTCAAAAAGTGGTTTTTACCTGGCAGACTCTTATTTCGAATGGACTCCAGATGTCAAGGAAATAAAGGCCCTGTTGACAATTCCTACCTTAATTCTGGTCTAGGGTACAGCTGAGACCACAGCTTGAAAGGCAATAACATGACACAATTGAGTCTACAACATCTACATTTTGGTAAAGAATAAAGGCTTCAAACAGAAATGGGTATTATGTGGTTCTCCAGATATTCCTGGACTGCCATACCCCTTATCTCTCCTCCTTGGTCATAAGGAGTAAGACTGACACAAACTGGATTTCAACATCTGAGGAACCACAGGTTGCAACCTCTATACTACAACCTGAATAAGAAGCTCAGTGAAAACCCAGAGGGAAAAGCAAATTTACAGAGTAAATTTGTTTATTTTTAATATACAAATATTTTGACGGTCACTGAAAATGCTTCATCAGTTTAAAAATGCAAATAATAACACTGAGAACACTAGGTGCCATAAAATATCCAAGGGACATCCCCCTCTTGGTGACAGAGCTAAAGCAGTCATTGCATGCTTTTCAAGGGCAGATAGGCACCTTTTCTCAACTGCAATCCTCCAAATGTTATCTAGACAAAGATTTGTTCACGATTAGGCATCCTACATATTCTATTCCTTTCATATTCTCTTTGGAAGAGCACAGATCTAATGCAAAGAAAACTCTTTTACATGAAGTGTGAAATACAACCAGTAACTCTTTGTCATTGACCTGTTTGATTTATAAGTGACTAAGTCCTTGCTTCGTAAGTTCCCCTGATCTCTTTCTTTCTTCCAACGTGACTCAAACAGAACTTCCAGATATTGATGAAACTGTGCTAGTTTCATTAACAGTTTAATTAACAGTAGTTTTTCACTGGGTAGTTCTATCAGATCTGGGCTGCCAACATCCAGACAACCATTAAGGTAAAGGTTCCCCCCACACATTTGTGCAGTCGTGTCCGACTCTAGGGGCCAGTGCTCATCTCCGTTTGTTAGCCGAAGAGCCAGCGTTGTCCGAAGACGCTTCCACGGTCATGTGGCCGCATGACGTGCGCGGAACGCTGTTACCTACCCACCGAAGTGGTACCTATTCATCTACTTGCATTTGCATGCTTTCAAATTGCTAGGTTGGCAAGAGCTGGGGCGAGTGCGGGAGCTCACTCCGTCACGCGGGGCTAGGGATTCGAACCTCCGAACTTGCGATCTTTCAATCGACAAGCTTGGCGTCTTACCTGCTGAACCACCATGATGACAACAAAAAGTTAGCAATTTCTATATCTTTTTGCTGTCATCTAGTGGTGTTCTGGATTTTTGCAGCCCAGATAGGACAGCCCTGTCAAAAGTTCAATTCAAAACTTTGTTTTTCTCTCTCTCTGCAGTCATCAAGAGCATTTGTGGAGCACAATTGCCAATATTGTGAAATCTCTATCTCTATTAAGCAAACTCTGCTCTATTTGGTTCTTTGCAGTGCGCTAATCAAGCAGTATGACTCGCTTCTCTGCAGTCACGCTGAAATAAAGAAGCTCTGAGTCTAAGATTCAAGAACCACCTGATTTATTCTGAGATACACCATTTCAACAAGTTTATAATAAGATTATGTCCCAATGTTTTCAAATCAGGGACTGTATGCTGCAGCAGGTACTTTGGAGAGAAGACAAGAAATTAGAAGCCTTCTAATGAGTAGCGAAGTGACTATTTCAAGTCCAAATATCCAAGTGCCTTCTAATGACTTGCTTTGCCACTGTATCTACTGTATCTACCTAGGCAATAGCATTATTTTATCTCCTCTCAAAGAATGATGTTTATCAGCTGACATGTAGCAACCATGTAATCTACTCAAGTGAACAGTTGCAAATCAGGATAGGGACTTATGAAACTCTGAAGGAAGCTTCTATTCTCAGGTGCACACTTGGAGGAAATTTCTGTGCCTCCAACTTATAAAAGCTGACCTGTAAGATTTCAAGGGTTACCCAGCTCACACTATTTTAATGTTTGTCAGCTGGCAAAAGTAACTTCTGCAACCTTTTACATTTGCTGCTGAATAGGGCTTATCGTATACAGGCAGTCCTCACTTAGCAACCACAATTGGGACTGGCAACTCTGTTGCTAAGCACCACGGGTGCTAAGCAGAAAATCATGTGACCACAACAGACTTATGACATCACTTCCCATTCAGTCGTTAAGCGAGTCACCACTGTTGTTAAGCAAAACATCATGTGACCACAACTTGCGATTTTACTTCCGTGTTCTCCATTAACTCTGCTTGTTGCAAGCCAGTTGGGAAGCATGCAAATGGCGATCACGGGATGCTGCAACAGTCGTAAATATGCGCCGGTTGCGAGGGCAGTCAGTAAGCGAGGACAACCTGTAGTCTCAGTTATACATATATGGATATAGCTGCACACAAGCAAATACAAAGATACAGATATTTCTGCTATTACAATATCTCCCACATACAAACCTGATACATAAAATATTTGTATAAAAACATAGATTTCTTTCAAATCAGCATATTTGTAGCTTTCCCACGTCTGTAGTATGCATATTCAGTGGTGCCAAACTGATTTACATTGAAAGCAAAAATGTATAGTCAAACTTCCTCAGATATTCAAATGTATATAACTCTCGGAATTATAAAAACATTTCAAGTGAATACAGTTGTGTAGTGTACTGGCTAAGATGTTGAACTTGCACAGGAGATGCATGTTCAGGTCCTACTAGAGCTCAGGTATTCCTAATGTTATACTCACCATAATTACCCTGCAAGGAAGATCAGGTTGAGAGCGTGACTGACGCCACCCCAAGGTCTTAGAGCAGGGGTGGGGAACCTTTTTTCTGCCAAGGGCCATTTGGATATTTATAACCGGGGACCGGGGGGGTGGGAGGCGGGGTTTCTGGGATTTCCACAGACCGGGGGCCGGAGTTTGCGGGCGGGAGCTAATCACAAGCACTGGGGGCGGGGTTTGCGGGCGGGAGCCAATCACGTGGAAGGGGCAGGGTTTGCGGGCGGGAGCCCCGCGGGCCTTATACGGCCCACGGACCTGACGTTGCCAACTCCTGTCTTAGAGGAAAGGTGGGATATAGTTAGGTGAGACAGCATCAAGTTGGGCTCAGCTCCTGGTGACTGCATGAACCAATAACATATGGACAGACACAATTATTTTCATGTTATATACACACAGATCCATAGAAGAAAAAATATTATCAAACAAAGGGATTCCAGCCCCTCCTTCTCCCCTTGCATACACACATCCCCACCCCTTCTCTTCCTGTGAAGCATTTGCTTATTTATGGCTTGTTTTTGTCACTAAGAAGTGGGACTGACAGCTCTCTGCGGTTGGGCTCTGCCTGTCCAGCTCCATAATAAGGGCCATGATATCCATTCTACTGCCAGCAGGGAGTGAATTGCCCCCCCCTCAGTAAAGCGACAAAGACAGGGGGGAAATGTTTACGAACTCTACAGCTTCTTAGCATCACAATGGTGAGTGCAAAGGGTATCCTGGCTCATCTACCTCATTCTCTACTCTTGAGTTAAATGGAGCAAGTGAAATACGTATGAAGGAGAATGTCCCAATCTTTAACATTCAAGTATCTCTGGAAACTATTTTCCTAAACTGTCAGGGATACAGTTTACATAGAAGTTGTCTGTCTCAGTCCTCTTTTCGTTAGAAAAAGAATCAGAAATATCCACCGCTTAGCAATGTTAGTTCTTCATACTTTGAAACCTTTGCCCTCTGGACTGGCCAGTAGCCAAGTTAGCTCTGTTCAATCCGGCTTAATACCAAAGCTGTTTTATTCCTAGGGGCCCACTGGCAAGTTAAAGCCACAGCACCTTAGTAAACAGACATTATCATGTTAAAGCCACAGCATCTTAGTAAGCAGACATTATCACGTAAATTCATTAAATCAAGAAAGGGAACCTGTCTAAAACAGATGCTTTAAACCAACAAAGATTATTCAGCCTCACATTCTATGTGTATCAGAATGCTTTCAACTACATGTCCCCAGGGTATCACGAAAAAGAAACCAAATTCAACCGGCAAACAAGATTCCAGCCTGAGTTTTCTCAGGAGTCAATGCTTCTGAAGAACTTATCAATCATGGCCTGAGATTTCCAGGAGGAGATGATACAAACCATGGCAGAGAGCACCCAACAAAACTAATCTCATCTCTTCATAACTAAGTGCCCAATACAGGTTGATGTATTCCCACCAGTTCCCCCCACCAGGAGATAGACAATAATAAAATGATTGTTACAGCCTTTCAATACAGATGTTGTTTCTTGTTCCCAAACAGCTTGTGAAATCTTTTTAAAGCTTCTCATATTTCCAGCAAAACCCACAGAAAACAATTTTCCTTATTATCAACCCTGCAAAACCCTGATAGATGGATGACATTTTCTCCCTTGTTTTCTTTCTTTCATGCTAAAGCTTTTTTATATGCTAAAAAGAGAGAGAATCACCCAGTGTGTTTTATAAGGGTCTCTCTGCATTTCAAAAGCTCAACAAGCACACTCTGCTTACCCTGATAAGCCCTGGGCTCTTAGTGTCTTAAATACCTTTGACAAGCTATACATTACAGGACTAATAATTTGCCAAATTTGGGCCCATAATATGATATCTGTAAAACGTCAAGGGCAGTAATGCGATTAGCAAGCCTCAAATGAAATATCGAACATTCAGCGTTTAGGCCCTGAATAGAGAAAGAAAGGAAAGGAAATCAATTTCAAAAGCGGGAGGGAAAGAGGCGATAAGCATGTAATAAAACGGGCAAACGGCAGGGACAGTTCAAGCCCAGTAGAGAAACTACAACTCACTTTGTGCTCACACCTTTAGAAACTTTCTCAAATTGATCAAATTGCATACTGTTCAAATAGCATTCAGTTGTCATAGTAATGCTGACTGATTGAGGGGGATGACTGCATTTGACCCCCTCAGCACATAATGCCAGGCCCTCAACAATTTGGGTCCATAAAATTCAGGATGTGAAAATCAGAAGTGTCTGAGGGTGGGCTGCCCCCCCCCACTCCACCCAGGGCGAGAGAGTCATAATGGACTAATTACTGTAGCCCACTTTTCAAAACTAAAAGAAGCCATCACATTCTGTGGCGGCAGACTAAATAACAACATCCCCACACCTGCAGCTTTATGAGCCCCTCGCTAGGGGAACTTCCCTGTTTCCCACTGATACTTCGGTCAATCTCCAACAGCGAAAGGGCAAGGAAGTTCCACTTTCCAATCTTCCCTCCATCTGTATGTGTAACTCCCATATCCTACTACTGTTGAGCAAAACCTTTTAGTTAAGGCAATGACACTAGGGATATCTTCAATCCAAGTCTCACAAAAAACAATAAGCAATAAGCATAACAGTAGGTGTAAGATGTAAGCAGTAAGTGTACATTCAAAGGACTGTGTGCTTGAAAGAGACACTTACATACTGTATAGCTACACAGATCACCCAAAAAAGCAAGCTCATGCTTAGCTTGGCTGTAAGATTGTAATCTCATACAGAGAACCAACAAAGTAACCCCACAAAAACTGAGAAATCTGGGAGGCTTTGAGAGCTGTGAACCCGAGGCCGGCAGAGGCCGGTGGAGGCTTGTGAAGGCCTGTAGAGAACAACGGAGGCTGGCTGAAATTAGAACTGGTGGTGGACTTGGTCTCTGGCCCTGGAACTGGGGTGTCCCCAGAAAAGGACAATCTTACTCATTGGTTATCTGGACTCCACTATTGAAGGCAATTAAGCTATCAAGATCATCATTATTAACATCATTCAATAGTTGCTGTTTGCTGGCCTGAAGGACAACCACCCCCGTGTCAGAGCGGCGGAAAATTGTGGGGTCTCTTGTGTGAGTGTGGTTCCCCCCCGTGAGTGAGAGTGACAAGTGGGGGGCCAAGACTGTATGTGTTTGAGAGAGTACCTGACCCTGAGTGAGAGACAAGGCAGGTAGGAGTGACTGTTTGCCCCTTTGTGACCAGTGAGAGAAGCCACAGGGGGCAAAATGAGTGACTGGAGGATGAATGTAAGGGGCGGTTGGGGCTTACCAGCGCCGAGAGCTTTGGTTGGTTGCGCTGGTGGCCTTCAACTGCCCAGGAGGATGGAGTGTGAAAGGAGGGGTGTATGGAAGAGACCCCTGCCTAGAGCCAGGTTTTCGAGGGATTCGGGAGTGGAGGCGACCGGATCAGGAAACTCTGGGGACTACAATGTGGGTATTCAGATCGAGGTGGTGACGGGCAGGAGATATTGCGACGGGAACCGGAGGACAGGCCATCTTCGGGGAAGGCGCCCCCGGTGTTTAGTACCGGTGGTGCGTTCCGGTCCTCCGAGTTCAACCCCAGGTTCTGGTCAGCGGACCCTTGAGGGCCCCGGCTTCCGGCTGCTGCTACTCAACGCCAGGTCGGTAAATAACAAAGCCCCTCTCATAAGTGAATTAATCACGGAGAGAGGGGCGGACCTGGCGTGTATTACCGAAACCTGGCTGGGCCCAGAGGGAGGAGTAGCCCTCTCGGAGATGTGCCCGGCCGGATTTCGGGTGTGGCACCAGCCGAGAGACCGGGGTAGGGGATGAGGGGTGGCAGTTATCATCAGAGAATCCTTGGTGGCTTTCAGGGGCCTTGCTCCACAAGTATCCGGATGTGAGACCCCGTTTTTCAAGTTGGGTGCCCGTGAACAGTTGGGAGTGTTGCTATTGTACCAGCCCCCCTGCTGCGTAGCAACCTCCTTGCCTGAGCTGCTGGAGGCCGTCTCGGGGTTGGCGGTGGAGTTCCCCAGGCTTATGGTTCTGGGGGATTTTAACTTGCCGTCCCTGGGGCGTGCCTCAGAAGTGGCTTGGGAGTTCATGGCTACCATGGCAGCCATGGGCCTGTCCCAGATTATTCGGGATCCGACTCGAGACAGTGGACTCACTCCGGATTTGGTTTTCTTGTCAGAGCAATGGCAAAGTGACCTGAGGGGAAAGTTAGAACTATCCCCGTTGTCATGGTCAGATCACGTCCTGGTATCCCTAGGATTCTCTTATGCCGCCCCACTCCGCAGGGAGGCTGGACCTATTCGATTAGTCCGCCCCCGGCGACTTATGGACCCATTGAGGTTTCAGAGGGAGCTGGGGGTAATACCCGAGGATCTGCTGCATGGTCCAGCGGAGGTACTGGCTGCAACCTGGAATAGGGAGGCGGCCGGTGCCTTGGACAGGATCGCGCCGATGCGACCTCCCCAGCCCCATTCGACCCGTCACTCCCCGTGGTTTACGGAGGAGTTGAGGGTCTTGAAGAGGGTGAAGAGACGTCTAGAGCGCCGCTGGAGGAAGACGAAGACGGAATTCGACCGAACACAATCTAGAGCCGCTATTAGGGCCTACCTTGTGGCAGTAAGAGCGGCGAAACGTAAATATTTCTCCGCTCTTATTGCATCCGCAGAATGCCGTCTGACGGCCCTGTTTAAGATTACTCAATCTCTCTTGGGTAGGGTGGTGCTGACCACCCACCTGCAGGGCCGTGCGGAAGAATTTTCTGAGCATCTGCAGGATAAAATTGCTCGGATTCAGTCTAAGTTGGACTCCATGCCTGGATTACAGTCTGGGGAGATGCCGGGAGAGCGGTCTTGCCTTATTAACTGGGAACAATTTGATCCTGTTGGACCTGAGGAACTGGACAGGATCCTTCGAATGGTTAACCCCACCACATGTTATTTAGATCCCTGCCCTTCCTGGCTGGTGAAATCAGCCGGGGAGGTGACAGGTGGATGGGTCCAGGCTATGATTAATACATCCTTGTTGGAGGGGGTGGTTCCAACTGCCTTTAAGGAGGCGTTGGTGCACCCCCTCCTCAAGAAGCCTTCCCTGGACCCGACCATTCTGGACAATTTTCGTCCAGTCTCCCACCTTCCCTTTTTGGGAAAGGTGGTTGAGAAAGTGGTGGCGTTGCAACTTCAAAGGACCCTGGATGAAGCGGATTATCTTGACCCTTTTCAGTCAGGTTTCAGGCCGGGATATGGGACGGAGACTGCATTGGTCACGCTTACGGATGACCTCTGGCGGGAGCGGGATGGAGGTAGTGCATCCATCCTGGCTCTCTTGGATCTCTCAGCGGCTTTCGATACCATCGACCATGGTATCCTTTTGGGGCGGCTTAGGGAGTTGGGGGTGGGCAGCGTAGTTTTGTGCTGGTTCACCTCCTTCCTCCGGGGCTGCTCCCAGTCGGTGGTGATAGGGGAGGAGAGATCCAACCCGCGTTCGCTCCTATGCGGGGTGCTGCAGGGCTCGGTTCTCTCCCCTCTCCTGTTCAACATCTACATGAAACCGCTGGGCGAGGTCATCCGACACCATGGGATGAGGTATCATCAGTATGCGGATGATACTCAATTGTATATCTCCATCCCTGGTGAAGTAAGTGATGCAGTGTCCACCCTGTCCCAGTGCCTGGGGGCTGTGAGGGCCTGGATGGGGAACAACAGGCTTCAGTTGAACCCTGGTAAGACCGAGTGGCTGTGGATTGATGGCTTAGCATCTTCTGGGAAATTATCATCTTTGGTTCTCGATGGGGTAGCACTACCCCGTTCAGAACCGGTGCGTAATCTGGGGGTTCTTCTAGACTCACGACTCCTGCTCGAAGAGCAGGTGGCAGTCGTGGCTAGGAGGGCTTTTGCACAACTTCGGTTGGTGTGCCAGTTACGCCCATTCCTGGAACACGATGCCCTCTGTACAGTCACTCACGCTCTTGTCATCTCCCACGTAGATTATTGCAATGCGCTCTACATGGGGCTACCCTTGAAGACTATCCGGAAGCTTCAGCTAGTGCAGAATGCAGCCGCGCGGGCAGTATTGGGTGCCCCAAGATCTGCACATGTAACACTGTTGCTCCGCGAGCTGCATTGGGTGCCAGTTTGCTTCCGGGTACAATTCAAGGTGTTGGTTATCACCTTTAAAGCCCTACATGGCATGGGGCCAGAATACCTGAGGGACCGTCTTATCCCGTTATCGACCCGCCCCACCCGGTCATCCAGAGAGGCCCTGCTACGTACCCCATCAATTAGAGAATGTCATCGGATGGGGTCTAGGAGGCGGGCCTTCTCTGTAACAGCACCCACTTTATGGAACAGCTTGCCCCCAGAGTTGAGACAGATCTCCTCCCTCCCAACCTTTAGGAAAGAGCTGAAGACCTGGTTCTGCCGCCTGGCATGGGAAGGAGGAAGGGATAGCTCCTCATGGAGATGGCTAATCCCGTAATTTTAATGTCCGTCTTTTAACTAATATCCATCTGGATTTATAACTACTTTATACTGCTGTAATTTTATGTATACATTTTAACTGTTGTCTTGTAAACCGCCCAGAGTCCCCTGATTCGGGAGATGGGCGGGGATAAATTTAAATAATAAATAAATAAATCTTCATTACAAAATAGTAAAAATAATCCTGACTCGACTCAAGGGGTTGGTGCCATCTCCTCAGCTTCTAGGTTATGCAAACTAGATTTTGCCATGGCATTCTCTAGGAAACTAGGTAGCCTTTCCCCTCCAATTTCAGAGTCTCACCAGCTTTGTCTTGATGCATCTCTGATGCCATTCCTCTCCTCAGGGACTCTTGTATTTCTTCTTTTCCTTTGCCTCTATCCACTGTCTCCCCCACTTCCCTGAATCCAACTCCAGCCTCTCTTTGAGTGTGGTGTTTACCCTTAAATTGGCTTCCCTAGATCTACATGAGGGCTCTCCTCTTTGCTTTAAAAGTTCTGTTTTTAAAAGTTCATCCCATTTGAGTTCCTAGTTGTAGAGGAGACTTCTGAGTTGAAAATTCAAAGTCCTGGTTTTGACCTACAAAACCCTATATGGCTTGGCACCCAGGTATCTCCAAGACAGTCTCCCTCAGGTGGAATATAACCATGTTGTCCATACATCTTAAACAGGGTTGGTGAGAATCCTCCATGTGAGATGGGGGGGAGGAGGTCCATTGTTCTTCAGTTATGGTTCTATCCCTTTAGCTATGTAATAGCTTTGTCCCCAGAGCACAGTGCCTTTCCCTATGATATTCAGAAGAGCAGTCAACACTCAGCTGTTAGAGCTTTCAACATCTATGAATGATGCCAAAGGATGAACAACAGAAAAGTGTACTGTAGTTTATTGTGGTTTTATTACTATATCATTATTTGCTTGTTGATATTTCAATTATATTTGTTTAATGCTTTGGTTTTGTAGCGTAACAAAATGTTGTAATCTACCAGGAGTTTGGTTGAAGTGTGGTGGGTGGATGGATGGATGGATGGATAGAGCTTTTTTAAGACAATACCCTTCTGTCAGGTTCTGGGCATTTCTTGTGTTCATCATCCACAGGGGGCAACTGTGATTATTTCATTAGGAAAGATTGACCAAAGAAAAGTATTTGGCTTAAAAGATCCTATAATACAATGGCTAAGCTGGCTTTCTCTTACTTGCCACCACATCATTAACTAATATTACTATCATATGACACAAGCAAATGAACATTATACCACTTGAATGCAAACATCACTCAAAGTTCAGGGGGACTCTATTATTTATTTGGCTGTAATGTTTAATTTAAAGTTCAATGTATCATATGCTTCTGAATACTTCAGAATCAACTGCTGAATCCTTCATCTTTTTACATCACAAAAAATGTGATGCCATAAGCTTTAGCTGGCACATTATGCACATGAGAGAGAAAATAAGCCCATTTTTCTTGCCACTGTCTGCATTTTCTACATACAGAGAAATAGGGGCTACCCAGACACTGCATGCAGAGAGACTGGAAACTTAGCAGGAGGCACCATAAGAGAATGAAGACAGATACTCCTTATTCATGTATATTTCTGGATGCATGAAGACAAAACTTGGGAATAGGCAACACACTATGCCCTCTTCAACCCCATAGACCAGAGCTTTCCAAACTGTGTGTCGGGACACGTTAGTGTGTCGGCTGCAGTGTCTGTGTGTGTCGCGGCTGCTGCTGCCTCCTGGCTTCCACACAGGTCCTAGTGCCTGCCTTGTGCCTTGCTGCCTCCAAACCTGCTGTGATTCCGCACAGGTCCTAGTGCCTGCCTTGTGCCCTGCTGTAAGAGTGTGTTGCAAAATGATGCATGTCTAAAAAGTGTGTCACCAACATGAAAAGTTTGGAAAGCTCTGCCATAGACACTGCTTCCACTTCTTGGATATCTGATTTTATGGAGGTGAATGGGAAGCAATTCTGAATGCAAACGTAATTTGTAGGGATAGGATAGGATAGGATAGGATAGGATAGGATAGGATAGGATAGGATAGGATAGGATAGGATAGGATAGGATAGGAAAATAACTTTATTGTCATCCCACTATACACTATACAAGTGCACAATAGAATGAAATTTCGTTGCAGTTGGCTCACAATTTCACTCAAGCAATAAAATACTAATGATAATAATAAAAAACCATAATTACTATAAAATACCCATTCTTATAAAATATACATTCTAATAAAATATACATTCTTTAACTCACAATTTCAGTCAAACATTAAAATACTAATAAAAATCCATAATTACTGTAAAATATACATTCTTTGCGTATCCAACATATTTCACCTAAAAGAACCTATTTGGCATTCAAGAATCCAATAGCCTGGGGGACAAAGCTGTTTCCCAATCTGGCTGTTCTACATCGGATACAGCGGAACCTCTTCCCAGAGGGTAACAAAGAAAACAAACCATGATGAGGATAGGAGGCATCACTGATGATCTTTCGAGCTCTGGACAAACAGCGTGCATGTGCTAAATCTTGGATGAGGGGCAGAGATATCCCAATTATCTTTTCTGCTGCCCTTACCACTCTCTGCACAGACTTTCTATCTGAGGCCCTACAGCCTCCAAACCAGATGGAAATACAGCTTGTAAGTACACTCTCTATAGTGCCTCTGTAGAAAGTAAGGAGAATGGAAGATGTGAGATGGAAGATACCATATAATTAAGATACCAGGGCCTTTTTGAAGGTGGTACCCTCACTGTGAGAGTGTCTCTCAAGTGGCTGGCTTCTCTTGGTATCAAAAAGTTTATTTTGTCAAGTTTAATTAATCCTGCCTTTTTTGTGGGTTTGGCTAGTTGATTATTATTTATTATTTATTATTATTTATTTATTATTATTTATTATTCATGACCAGGTTTTGCTGATTGCTGATTTATATTATTGTTCATGCTGTCAAAAAACCCTAGTTTTTAAAAACTCCCTTGTAATTTCTCAAATGGAAAGATGAGAAATAGATGTTTTAATATATATAAAATGAATTTGCTGATTTTGCCAAAGCCTATAAAAAGAGGAAAAGCATTTTGTACCAAAGGAATAGCTGGGCCTACTGGAAGGAAGGAATACAAATCAGCACTTATTAAATAAAGATAGATGTAGCTTCATTACAAACAAATTAGGCATTGTTAATAGAGAGTTCAAGCACGGGAATATAGTAAACTGTCCAGTAGAGGTATCTAATCATTACCATTCATTCTCTTTAAATCAAGACAATATTCAAACATTCAACTAAGAAAAAGTTTAATCAACTTGTCACATATGGTTTTCCTCAACCACTTTGGGATTTTGATTTTCAAAATTCTTCTTGACCAGTGATTTTTTCTTAATGTTTGCCTTTAATGACATCTGATAAGTTCAGCTGAATTTGAATGTCCTTTCTTGAAATTCAGAGTCATCTATTCCATGAATGTTCAATCAGTAGTTGAGACCAGTTCTGGGATGTGGACTAATCCAAAATGGATTACAACTACATATGAGTAAAGTATAGTGCTTCTGTTAAAAAAAAAAATAATGGATCACCAAATCCATGCTTGATAAAAGCAGGGACCTGGGTCTGAAAAGATCTCTAACACCATGATTGTGAAAATAGAAATGTTGTTGTTGAAACTATAACCAAATAACTCCTATGCTGCTGGAATCACAAAAAACATTTTAACAACCCCATAAACTGACATCCCACCTTAGCCTATTGAAACAGGGCAGTGGAATATACTCAGGATGATCTAATCATTCATCTGATGAAGATATCAGATAAATAAATAAATACTAATAATAGTAACCATCATCATAATCCTTATGTACAATACTTCAAACAAGAAAAGTTACAATACAAATAATAAACTGAAATGTAGTATTGATGCAAGCTATGGCTTTAGATTTCATAAACAAATAATTTTCCCACAAATTACAGCCTTCATACCTCTTTTGGGGGCATGCTTATTTAAGTTCCCAAGCTGAAGGCAATACGACCACTGAAGTGCCAGTTCCCCAATGGGAATAAGGCAATCTGAGCAAGGCTGTCTTCATCTCCTTTCCTTTGCCAAGCATGGAATGGCCATTATAACGCCACTTCTTGCGGCATCACGAGTCATTAAAGCCAAGCGAGCTGAGGGAACGATCAACGTGGACCAGATGACTTCCCCAGATGTGGCCACTCTCAGGATATGGGGGAGACCCCTACCATGGACGTACCTCCCCCATCCAGTTCCTCCAGACAAAACATTCCCAACACCGGTTCACTTTCCCACCCTGGACCCCGCTATGAGGAGCGTTCTAGGTCATTTAGCAGGAGACTGTGTTTGGTTTTGAACAGATGTTTCTTTTTACTCAGTATCTCTTGCCGTCTTGCAAACCTTTGAGCTGGGATGGCAAAATAGTTCCAGGCACTTGCATATGGCTCCTCAGATGCACAGTCAGCAGCTCTTTGAGTGCAGGTCCAAAGTGAACTGTGCCCTAGCTGGCTCTAGAATGGAGACTTTGAATATAAGGCAGACAGAATACCTGCCTTTCCCATTTCTTTTCTGTAACGGGTGGGCTTCTGAACAGTGACCAAGCCCAGTTATGTCTTCCTGGCACAGCACACTTTATCCAGTTTGGATAACACCCCAGCAGGTTTTTGATTCCTAAGTAATCTGTGAAGGCTCCCCATGCCTTCATCTACTAATGATCCAACCCCTTCTTGCAGCCTATTTCACATATCTGCTTAAACTAATCTGCAATAAATTGAGGTTATTGCAGTATACTATACTGATTTCAACACAAAAATGTTTTTATAATTATAAAAGAAAAATGTGTTTATATGCATGTTTACACTTAGAAAAAGAACAGGCCTTCTCGCTGCCATGAAATGCAGAATGTCTAAAATCTGTGTGCATTACAATCCAACTTTGCAAGAGTGAATAGGACTGAATGTTTTCCAAAACTAAATTCAAGAAATCAAAAAAAAAAATTTTTTTTTACAGAATCAACAGTACAACCGGCATGTAATTGGCCTGAACCCAAGGTGTCATAAATCTATTTGGAATACACAGAAACATGTTTATTGGGCAGTCCCTGAAATGCCTTTAAGGCCACTTGCCCTCTTTGTAGAGATTCACCAGCAGAACTACTAAAAAGCTCCCCATCTTAGCATTTCTCCATTTCAAAATTTTACTTCTGCTCTCTAGGCTAGGCTCAAAGAAATCAGTCTACGCCTCATGTAACACCCTCTAAAGAAAAACTCCACAGGTGCTGCCTTTTCAGGTCCATGAAGTGCCATTTCCAGCAGCAACAATCCATACAATTCAGAGGAGGATCAATAGCTGGTGTAGATTAAGTGATAGGTAGAAAACAGGGACAACAAATATGGTCCCAGAAAATATCCCCACAGAAAAAGAGAGGGTAAAGAAATCTTCCCCAACACACAGTGGTAAAAACAGCCGTTTTCACCCCCCAAACCGTGTAATTTTGTGTAAATTTTTACTTTAAACATCTCTTGTTGCCTTGAGCTGTGATATAGGCCCTGTCAAAACCAGGGGCAATTACTGCCATTAGGTTGCCATTATGTCACTGCCGCTCCCCCCATTACGAAGGTCTCCAGCACACAAAGCTATAATCTTTGTTCACTTTCGCTCCATCACTCCCAGAAGAAACAAAATTGTTTTTTTTAAGTGCCTTTATTTTGCCCCTGTCAACTCTGAAAAGCAGGGGGAGAATGAAGAGGGAAAAAGAGGGAAAGCAATGCATAATTTTTTTTTAACTATCAAATTGCCAGATAAACTAAGCTTGCTTTACCTATAATCTTAGAATAGGAATTTTGATAATCTTTATTAAGTAGACTCCAAATATCTGTCGATATACAGTGCTGGTAGAAAGCAGGAGAATCTCTCTTTAGCAAGCTCTGTGCTGCCTTTCCCATAAAAGACCCTTTGCCCCTTTTTTCTACAGGCCATGAAATAGAATTATGACAAGTCCATGGAACCTGCTTACTACGGCAAGTCACTGCATTCCATTTGACAGATCTGGCATTGTGTAAGTAACTTTATTTATTTATTTATTTATTTATTTATTTATTTGTTTGTTTGTTTATTTACTTTTCAAATTTAGCCACCGCCCATCTCCCCCAGAAAAGGGGGACTCTTGGCTTGCTTACTAGAGCCAATGGTATAAACAAACAAACAAACTAACAAATATTGCAAGCCCTTCTGTCATAAAGAATTTTGTTTTGGCCTGATCTCACCTTGAAGAATAGTATCCTGCAGATTACAATCTGCAAGTTTATCATTTATTTTAGCACTAATCACCTCACTTTCCAAGCTAAGATAGTTCTATTGTAAATCCAGCACCAGATATAAAAGAATGGGGCACTATGTTTTATTCTGCTATATTCCATTCCTATTATTGGGTGGGTACTACTTTATATCCTTTTCTAGGCGCTCTTGACAGCACAAATGAAATATGTAGCAATAAAAGAGCAGACATTTTTTTATTATGATGCCTCACCTATGAAACTCCCGCTCCAACAAGGCCTATTATCACTTCTTAACATTTAAATGCCAGATTAAGGTTTGGTTTGTTTACCCAGACATTTTGGAAGCACTGGTTCATGTTTTTCAGGACTCTGTATTTTGCTGCCTTATTGTAGCTTTAGCTAATGTTTCTGTGTTTATGAAATTGTAAACAATATCCCTATGAAACAGGACAGTATAAAATGCCTCAAAAAATTACACTAATTACTTATTAACATACGTGCTTTAACAAATACTAAACAATCTTCAACCCACAGCATACTCTAGGCCAGGGCTTTACAAACTTTTGCGTTGGCGACACACCAATGGCCGGTGCGCAAAAACCCAGAAGCGCCGCTGCGGCGCACAAAACCCCGGAAGCACCGCCACCGCTTTCGGGTTCTTGCGCGCCGTGGCATCGGCATCCTGGAACTCGGAAGCGCTGATGGCCCGCTGCTGCATGCGGTGGCAGTGTGCCATCAGCGCTTCCGGGTTGTCGCGCGACACATTGGGGGGCCCCAAGCAACACAGTACTGTGTCGCAACACACAGTTTGGAAAGCCCTGCTCTAGGCCTTTGGCTAACATTAGACTACTCAATGTATGACACCAGGGGGTAATGTGTATCAAATGAGGAAGGATTTTCCATGGATTTCCAAGAGTTCAAGTAATTCTGCTTGCTTTATTCCCAGCTTTGACTGAACTGTTACAAAAAAACCTATGCTATGATATCCCAGTTTGGACTCTGGACAAAAACTAAGCATACCAGCAATTTCCAAAAGACTGGTTGGCAAGATAACTAATAAGATTAAGAAGGCATTTTGTAATCTTTTCTGCCCTGATGCTGCCAACTTAGATTGTATTGCAAAAGCTTGTTACATAGCTTTAAGCAGTCAGAGGCAACAATTATGTCTTTATTTATATGTTTGACAAACAAAGCTTGACATGGACAGGACAGTGATGTAATGATATGAGTGAGTGAGCTGGGTTTCTGGGTTTGGGGAGAGTGTTAGAATAAGAGTCAGAGTAGCTTCTGTTTTTAAAAGAGTTTTAAGCCTATCATATGGTACTTTGTTTTGCTTACCAATAAAAATCAGGAGAAAGTAATGTTTATTTACTGCTTGTTTCCCATTAAATTTCAATAACAAATTTTAGTATGTTCTGGGGCTGCATAAAAAGGATGTTTATGTGTACTTAGAAAGATACTTGTATACCCAATATCAAAGGTTGACTTGATTAAATATTTGCACTGGCCGCTTTGGAATTGGCTGTTTATCAATGCAACAGAAAGACTGGACTGTATGATTTCCTGTCATGAAGGATTAATTTCTTGCTCAAAAACTGAATTGTATTACTTTCTATACCTATTCACATGTTGCTGTATCTTATTTAATTTTTTCCCTTCTTTTTTCTCCCCCCCCCCCAAAATATCTTCTGTTATCTTTTTTGTTGTAATTGTCCTAAAGCAATAAAAACATTAGCAATACAAATACAAAGTTGCTCTGAGGGCTGAAAAAAGAGGTTTTGGGATTGCATGCAACCTGCAGGCTGTTACTGTGGCTGAAGAAACAGTTCAGAGTGCCACAAAACCAGATCTGCCATGGAAGAGGATTTTTGTGGCTGATAAAGTTCACATAAAAAATACTTGGGGATGTTGCTATAGAACTGAACTGACAGGAGGAAAAGGAGAGTGTCATGAACACAGGAGAACCCCTGTCAGGCACACAGGACAAAGACCCAAAATGGATTCTCCCTCTGAAAATACCTTTAGTACGATGCTTGAGGCAGCATGGAGGTAGCAGTCACTAAGTGGGGGGGACAGAGAAGAATGTACTTCATGGCTGGGTTGGAAAAGCCAGTAGCTGATCTCTCACTGAAGGGAATGGGCTCCCTCTCTGTGCATCAGTGCCACTGTTGTTTGTCTCTCCACTCCGCCCCAACGCCCAGAGAGGAATGGGACCTCCCAGAACCACCACGGCTTTGAATGGAAAGGTCTCGCCCACCCTTTCAGGGAGAGAAAAGAAGCCAGGGCCTGACGGACACGTTGGCTCCTGCTGACGAAGGGCTGACCCAGCAGAATGAAAGCTCCCCACCCGGGTGCAAAAGAGGGGGAAGGGAGGGGAGGTCCCTGCCCACCAGCCACCCACCCTGCCAGCATTTTGTTTTTGTTTAAATCAACTCAAGAATGTCTTTAAGCAATTCAGGGAAGACTTTCCTTCCCCACACCCCTCCAACTCCCTGTCTTTGCCGTGCCAGCAACAGTCCATAGGAACTGTAGCCTGACCTATTGTGAGGTTGTGATTCAACCAGGCACTCTGGCCAAGGGTTAGCATACCACCCTGGCTTCTCTTCAGACTCCTACTTTGTTCTCCCTCTTCACACTTCCCTTTTTCAAACCAATGTCTCTCCCCTGCTTTTCAGTTTGTAATTGGAGACCTGCTAAGGGTCCCAGATGGCAATAGTCTTCTGCCTTTCTTTGGAAAAACTGAAAATGAACAGCAAACACCCCCCTCCCCAATTTATGGGACTCAGATGCTCAGGCTACAAGCTCGCTTATGGGGAAGCATGGGGCACTCTTCCCAGTTAAACAGGAGCCAACTCTATCATGGGGCAGATAAGATGAGAGCTTCTGTATTCTTGGAGAACATTGCAGGCAGAAGAATGGAGAATTCTAGGGGCAGTTTGAAAGCACCTTTTGATCTATCAGATTAATCCAGACCCCTCAACTACAGTATGTCAGATCAGAGCTTCTGACTTGAGCTGGAGTAAGAACATTCTTTCCCTTAACCAAAAGGAGGTGATTTTTTTAAAAACAAACAACCAAAGTTCCAACAGAAAATAAGGTAGGGCAGCATGCAGAGTACGGCTTCTGGAATTCTTTCCAGCCGCTTTACCAGTAGGAGCCACATCTGGATTTCCTTCTGTGTCATGAGGTAACATGTTATGTTTATGTGTGTGTATTTCTGCTCTCTCCTCGTGTTGCATTGTGTTGCAGACTGTGGGTACTGGGAGCAGAGGCTGCATACACGCCAGTGCATACTTTCATTCTGTGCTGCTGCCCAATCGCCTCTTCCATAAGGATGCGCTGGAGATATTTTTTCTCTGTGTCCCCCAACCAGATCCAGCTCATTTTTGAACTCCTGTTTTCAGGAAGTTATATTGCTCATGGCAGACAAACTAGGTTCTAAGCCCCTTTGTTTCCAACATTTCATTGGCTTGGAACAAATAAAAAGAAGGGGGGAAAAGTATACCTTCTGCCCTAGCTAATGTGATTAGAAATTCTCTAGATTAGAAAGTAGATCTGTTTTGTTGCTTCTCATTCCCTGGAACATTTTGGGATTAATTGGGCTGCTTTATGTAATACTGAGTACTGTCATTATTACAATAATGAGGTTTTTTTAAAAAAAAATCTTAATCTGACTCAATGTATCACATGACCATTGCTATATAGTAGGGCTTTCTAAATATAAATTACTTCCTGGTATTTACTGTGAAAATTAGTAGGAAAGATAGACAGAAGCAAAACACTGACAACTGCTTATGAAAAGATAGAAACAAGAAGAGTACAATTCTTGTTTTAATGATTAACTGAGCAAAATCTCAACTAAAAAACTGTGATTATGCAATTTTGAATTAAAAAAATAAAATGCAGCTGTAAATTGCAAAAACTGCAAGTATTTCAATCAGAACCAGGTTTGCTTTTTCTTACATTTGGATGATATTTTTAAAAACCAAGGTTTTATAATTGAAGCCACAAGACAGGTGTTATAGGAGAAACACAAGAATACACTGAAGATCCTATTACTTACACTAGTCTTATATTAAACTTCCAGCCTCCCTGCCAGCATGGCCAACGGGAGTGTACCTCAAAGGCATCAGGTTGGGGTGGCATGTCCTATTAAGTACTGTGAACAAGAACTAAATTGTGCAATGCAATACTATGCATGTTTACTCAGAGTTAAGCCACAGTGAGTTTCTCCCAGATAGAACCAGAGATATGTAAATAAAGAAGATAGGTAAGAGACTAATATAGATGTAATAATGTATATTATTGTTATTACTGATATAGCACCAGTCATCTCCATCCCAGTTTTGTAAAAGGTCTTAGCATCTAAAGAAAGCTTAATTGCAAATAAATTTCATTTAATATAGAGACGCATTTAAAAAGAGTGACTCTTGTAAAGGCCAGAAACCTTGATCAGCTAACATACATAACATGCCACTCCATAAAATCTACTGTAATGCCCAAAATAGGCAATTTTGGATCTATATTTAAAAAGAAGACGAGTGAATCCTGGGAACCAGGGGCTGCTTCACTTCTTTGAGAGGCAGATAACCTGGAGGAAAGAATTAAAGAATTATAAATCCTGATGACAATCCCAATTAGGATATTAACAAAACCAGCACAACATCTCCAAAAGACAATCGACTCAGTCTTTATCTTGTGTCATTCTACCAGTCTGTCAGCCAAGCAGCAGATAGAAGAAGAGAACCACTAACATAATTTATCTAGAGTTTTCAAAAGCCTTTGAGGAGTAAGGCTACTAAGGAAACTAAGCTAATGTGGTGTGGGAGGCAAATTATTGTCACGGGTCAAAAAGCGCCTAAGAAAAGGAGAAGCTGGGAGTGGGAATGAACGGCCACTCTGGGCCCAGGCAGAAGATTAACTGTGGTGAATCCCTGAGCGCCATACTCCTTAATACACTTATTAATGACCTGGGAAAGGGGGCAAGTGCCGAGAGGGCAGACTTTCAGCTGACAAGGGTTCTAACAAAGCCCAGGAAATGAGAACCACAATGAGGTGAAATGATGTGCTAAACTTATATAGCTGTGCTTGCAAGGATGAAGGATCCATTTGCTATTCTCAAGCATAATGAATGAATTTGAAACTTACCACAGCCACTCTGGGATCATCTAAGAATTAACATAACTGTTTTGACAAAATACATGTTACACAATGTCAGGAAATTCAAAAAGAATAACCCGGATGCAGCGTGTGAAACAGTTTATAAAAAGAGATTATGATCCTGGTATTAACATTCATATGGCTGTTACTGTGTTTTAGGAAGAAGGATATGTTTGTTAATTTGCTTATTTATTTACCAGGGTCCCCAACTCGTTGACAACTCTGGGTGGTACACAGAATTAAAAACAAAGGTATAAAACCATGAGTACAAACACAAAAGAAAGATGGACATTCGGGTTGAACCAACATCCATTACAAACCTATAAAACCCCTCACGCAGAGAGCCCACATCCCACCCTAACCCAGACCTTGGGGAAAGGCATAATAGCATCCAATATATTGTATGAATGCAGGGCTGAACCAAACTGTCCTGGTTTTCTGCCCTTGGAAATCTTGAATACATTAATCCAAAGAAATCCTAAACTGTGTTGTGCCAGTACAAGCCTTTCTGGAGCACAGTAAAAGCCCTGAAATATGGCCATCACCACACTAACCAGAAGCATATAAACCTCTTGAATAGGGTGGTTATACTTCTGCTCCTGAAACAGGAGGAGGGAGATGAATCTAATAGCACCAATAGCTGTTGTAGATCCAGATTAGGCTGGTAGCAGTCCCAGAACTGGGCGCAAGACAATTAGCTGTGCCCTTATGCTGGCACTGCAACCTATCACTTCTTCATGTGAGATTGGCTGCACAGCAGCTCATTAGTTGAAGTGTGAACACAGCCACTCAGGGGCAATTGATACTTAATCCTTAGCTATTCACACCCCAATAATAGGGAGCAAATTAACCCTCAAGATCCATCTCACCTAATTCTAATGGACTTCGCATTCCTGCTATTTCACCGAGAAGGAACTAGCAGGGGTCATTTGGGCTGCCTTGAAGTATGTATGCTCACTTCCTAATATAACAAGTCCACAAATGGAGAACAACTAAATGTGTTTACATACACACACACACACACACTAGTGAAACATATTAATGAGGAGTATTAATTACTGACAGTTACAGCAAATGCAGTAAGAACTTAATAAAAATAACAGGCTTTGCGAGCAACCTAACCTTACAGTTTGAACTAGAAACTCATACACAGTGCAGGCATAACCCTGAGGGATATCCATTACAGTTTTCTAGAGAGTGAAAAGTACTTTGGTAGAAAAGGACAGGTTGGAATTAAAAGATTAGAATCACCTGATGCAACCTAGCTATTCATGGCTTTGCTCTTGGTGGATCTATCCTAAAAATAAACATCTTCTCATTCAATCAACAGCTTTCAAAGGGTTAAAATCAAATCTTCCAAACAAAACCAGGAAAGGGGGGGGGGTGAGGAGAAAAGGCACTGGAGAAAGAGGGACAGAAAGTTAATTGAAAATGCTGTTTAATTTTTCAGCTCCACTGGACTACACCCCAGCACAGATGGTTCATCAAGACAGCCTCTGTCTGTATCACTGTCCATCCCAGCCTCTCTCCCCCCACCTCTTCTGCCTAGTCCCCTTTTCAGGGGGGAAGCACAGCAGGCAGTAGCTCAGAAAAGGGGGGAAAAGGCAACTTAACACAAAAGCACATTCTGTGCCGCTCTTTTCAAGGCGCTGGGACAATGCTCCCAACTTGATCCTTTCATAAAGAGAATGTTTCAGGGTCAGAAAACAGGACACATTAAGCTGAAGAGGCTGCAGTGCTAGCCATTTTGCTGCTGACTTTGGTGGCCGTTTACAGGCCCATAATGGAGTTGGGAAGCTTCTTTCTTTTATTTATTTATTTTAAAGCCAGTGTTTTTTCGGGCCATCACAACCTTTGTGCTGCACCGAGTACAGACTCTCCCCTTCCTCTTCCCATCTCACTACTTCTTTCCCTTTCTCAATACCCATATTTTCTAACCAAGGGGAACATCCTTTTTAACTGGATCATTCCAGTAAGTCACCCATTGAAAAAAAATATATTAAAGCCATTCTATATCCAACCATAAATCTTTCCTGGCTATTCTCATTCATACTTCCACTCATGCTTTTTATTTACTAATTAGCAGATCCATTTTGTGGACAAAACCAATTTATTTTGGGGTCTGATTTCAAACTCTATTATGTCCTTGCCAAGACTGCAACCTACAGACTTAGCAGCCAAGATGGGTAATATTCTCTCACTAAAGTGGTTACAATCTCAAGAGAGAAGTCTTCTTCCATCTGCTTTGCTAACTGCCTTTGTCCATTTTGGGGGGGAAATTTTGCATCCCAGTAAGGTGAATAATTGAATTTTCCAAAAACCGTAGCTTAATAAGTTTACACCATGGACATAAAATGAGACAATATATGTTAATTTTTTATTCATTTATTCATTTTTCCTTTGCATCCTCTTCTAACCCAGTCTGCTCAAGAAGACCCCCAACCTTTAGAAGCAACTTAGAGGACTGCATGGGGTGTAAGTGATATAAGAGAGAATTCAATCTACCAATTTCTGCCATTTCTATTCCATTAAAGATGGACAGTATTGGATACACCTCTCAGTCTACTTGCTCTTGTCAAGTACCGCTGCAAGTGTAGAGCTAGCAAAAGCCCAACAAGATCTCAACCTCAAACATTTGTTTTTGTCCCTCTGTTTGGTTTTTTAAAAGGGGCAAATGTACCAGAAGCATAATTTTGGATAATACATGAGTTTAGAACTTGGGAGGTCTTGTTAAGTTGCTAGTCGCTGTATGTGTTGCAAAAATCGAAATTAATGTTTTCTCAAATGCATTTTCCCTTTTTACAATGGAAGAAGTTTCCAAAGTCTTTCGGAAAAATAATGTATAGATAATTTGGAAAGACAAAGCCAGAAGTGAGCTAATAAATTTAGATGATAAAAACTATTGATCATTTCTATAGAGACTCTTAATTCTGTTGTCAAGATTTAACAAGAGAGTCTAAAATCTTGCAGGTTAGTGTTTACAATACTATAACAATAATTTTTTTAAAAAATGAAGTATGTAACAAATAAAGCAGTAGCCTTAAATCAGCTTACTGAGCCCATAACCAAGCAATATAAATTTCAATCCTTACCTAAACCGACATTATAAAGATGCTTCCTTTCTTGTAACAATCCTTCTCATGCATTTAAAACTCCAAGACATGCAGAGATTTCAGTTCAAACAGAAAAGAAGCAACATGGTTTTCACATTTAAATATTCACTATCTGACTACAGTATATGTTCAAAAGATGGAAAATCTTCATGGCACTATACTTCCAAAGAAAGATATAGAACCTACATTTGGAGCTTCAGAGCCTCATTGGGCTCTAGAACAGGGATGGGCAACCTGCAGCTCCATCCTGCATAGGGCTCCCAGCCCCCTTTTTCTGCCCCTCAGAGGCATTTCTAATGGTGGCTGCTGAAAATTAATGGCACAAGTTCCTGCCACTCTGTGGTGGGGAACACATGAAAACTGTAGTGTTAGCCTTAAATAGGCGTATCAGAGTTAGCAACAAAGAAAACCTCTCAAACTCACTTTAGTCCAGAACAGGTATGATGAAGCCTTGCTCATTGGTCAGCTCTCAGCTACCCAAAAATGTTAAATATCATCACCAGAAGGTCACCTGCCCCATTCTAAAGAAAATTAGTAACTTGTAACTTTGGCCATGCAGGTCAGAGATACTAGGAGCTGTAATTCAGCAATATCTGGAAAGTCACATGTTTGTCACTGTGCCCTGGAGCAAATACTTTTTCATTAGTTTCTTTTCTTTTAAAACATGAACTGTAATTGAGCTCCATAATTTACATCTATTATCTAGAGCATGGCTTTATATCGTTCCAATGGAGCAACTAATTTTTTGCAGAGGAGGTAGCCATGGATTCAGTAAGACAATATTGCAAAGCAGGTGGGATGCATTAAGCATACTGGATTTCCCATTTTTTCTGGTTGGGGTATGATATTTGGGTTTTCCTTTGTTTAAAAAATCTGGTAAATCTATTCTAGGGATTATACAAGCCTTCCTCAACTTGATGTGGCCATGGCCTCAGGAATTCTAGCAGCTGAAATCGTAACATCTGGAGGGTGTGGAGATTAGAAAAGGCTGGTTTACACAATACCTTTATTGTATTTACTACCTAAAAACAGTGGGAATGCTACCATGCTGCAGGGCCCACAAAAAAGCAGTTCAAAGGCTGCATGTGGCCCCAGAGCTGCAAGTTGTCCAGCTTGATCTAGAGCGTATCTTCTCTTCCCTTTGCATTGGAAATAGGGCATCTATAGCCATGTGTCTATGTGGATGGAATGGGCCTCATGGACAACTAGCCCCTAAATTTCAATACAAAGTTAAGACTAAATTATAGTAGATGGATTATTTAACAACACTTTTTGGATGCACTTCAGGCATCCAGTATTGATTATCACTCCTGAGGACTGAACACGGCTAGATGAGACACTAGTAGCTCTTAAGTTCAGACGATGTGGAAAGGTTGGGGAGGTGTGATAATTGCAAAGGAGCTGAAAGCTGAAAGGGGAGGGGGACTTGGGTGGGGGTGGGGGGGGAGGAATGAAGAAAGAGAAAAGAAAAACCCAGCAGTGTACCATGTTGCATTGTTCACGCTCAGACCTTCAATTTGCTCTCGGCATTCTCCTGCAGCGGGGAGAACGTTACGCTGGCTTAAGAGACAAATCGGACACAAAATAAAGACCAAGCACTCAGCAGTAAAGCAATTATCGCAACATTTTATGCCGGGGCTGTTCCTTTTGAAGGCTGCCTGGTGCTGCCCGCATGTACCTTAACCCGTTCCTAATAACCATAAAGTCACCATTATTTACGGTACAAGACATTAAATAAATAATGAAAAAAGCTGCCAGCAACAGAGCAAAGCGTGCAGGATGTGCAAGAGAATCCCTTAGCGCTGGATTAACCTGTGTTGCAGGAGGAAAGTTAACGGAGTCCTGAGTAGAGGAGCGGCAATCTACATGCAAGAATCATGTCAGACTGGAAGCTCAGGGAATTAAATTGGGCATCAATGAGGAAAAAAACAAAGTAGAATACAGTCTCAACTGAACCCAACCACTCACTAATTTCCCTACTGCTGGAAAAGATACTTAGGCCAGTTCTGATCTCTGCCGGGCACAGGAGACATACAGCACGCCAAATGTCTAGGAATCACAAATCAAGCAACTCTCGTAAGAATAGTAAGAAGGGATTTAAAGATAAACTTTTACTTTTGCTCGTTAGCTGCTAAAGCTAAAACTGTACTATGGTTTCAAATAAAAAAAACCCTTGCAATTCATTGAGTTCTACTGACTCTATGTGCTGATATCGTTTTAATACAAGCCTTGCCCAAAACAGGAATATACCCTTCAGCTTTAATAACAATCAAGAAATTAATTATGATAGTAAGCACAAGTGTCATAATCCTATAGCACCCAATTTACATTATATATAAAAATAAGTTCTTTGTGGGAAGAAAGGGGAAGCAGTCATTTCAATAGGAATAAAATGTTCCACTTTTTAAAATAGTATTAGTTATCCCACCATTCAAACACTCAAAGATGAGTCAAAGAAGAAAAATTGCATGTTAGACCAGCCTGTTATTCTGGTCTCTATAAATTACTGTGGTTGATACTACATGTGGGGATATATTCCTCCTAATAATCACCAGGAAATGGTGCTCAGAATTCCCAGATTTCTTTTGAGCAGATGAAGATTTACTGAACCTTGTCCCTAGGGCAGTAACAACAGTTGCACTAATCATAAGGTGAGGTTCAACATCTCCTCCACCTTCTATTGGTAAACCACAATTAGTTAACTCCAAAAGCTCTTCTTATTCTTCTCTTCTTACCTATCTTCACTATAGCAAAGTCACAGTGACAAATCAATCCACTGCTGTATATTTTCTGTAGCATACTTTTACTGTCCACAAATTTCTGAGGATAGTTTCTCAGCTTTTTTTTAAAGGCTTTTCATTTGCTCTGAAATAACTTTGTATTAAAATTACTGAAATATTTTGCAAGAGGGTTTGAGTGCAAATTTGAATAGCATTTTAAAAATACTCAATACTGTGCATTTTTAGTGTTATACGAAAAGTACAACACAGACAGCGCAGTTACAGTCACAAATAATGTGGTTTGTTTGGTTTTGGTTCAGCATATTGCATAAATTTGTCCTTGGTGGCTTGTAAACTACAGTTGTTGGGGTTTTATGGTTTGTGAATTCAGCTAATTGTATCTTATTCATTAAATTAACTATGGATTAGACTGATGTGTGACTAGTAGACACATGTAGACTGATTAGACTGATTTAGACTAAACCTAGTCAGCAGTTTATTCCTCCAAGCGTGAAATGCTCACTGGGGAGACCTAAGAGCCACCAGCCTATGTCTGGCATTTTCACCACTGTGAGAGCTTAGGGAGCATGAGATGAAGACTATGTTTACACAACACAGAAACCTTGCTTATTTAATCATGATTTAGTGAAATAACCCAATTGCCTGGGTTTGCACAATACACTGAGCCACACATCCGCTAACCATGTTTTAGCCTAGCATGTTGTGCAAACTCAGATAAATTACAGCCCAAAAGCAGGAACAATGTGAAAGTTCTTGGACACGTGCAATGTACAGGTTTCCCTCACTTTATGCAAATTTGCTATTATATGATTGATCATTTTCATCCAAAAATTTGCTTTATGTAAAATATGTATGTATATTATTATGCAATCTGTGCCAGTTTAGTCAATTTGCGCCAAAGGACTGGAAACATGCCATAACTTCTTCTTGCCAAAACTGTGTGAATGTTTTCTTGCCAAAAGTCTTTCCTGTGTAAATTCACAGATTTACACAGATTTAACAATTGTGTTGCACAGTTGTTCCCCTTATGCGTCCTGCCTCGCACTTATTTCCATACCTACAATAATTGCTACTATTATTGTGGGCTCAAAACAGCCATCCGCATCTTGTCCAATCCCCTGAGAAGGAAAAGGACCTTTCTACCACTAGAAACAGGTGGACATACTACATTGCATACTACATTGCTGGTGAAGCATCCTCAGCCCTAGGACAAGCTTTTAACCAGGGCAAAACTATTGTGTGCAACACAACAAAGAATGCTAATAAAATTCATAGTGCCTTGATGCATTCCATCTCCTTGTCTGCCATGATGACCATGCATATTAGAAATCCTTCTGTAGAAAAGATGGAGAAAATGCTCTCACTCTATATAAAACATGAGACAAGGAAGAAAACGTGTCTGAGTAACATAATACTTAAGAATAAGGCTCTAAAAATTTATGAGCACATTTGTCAATGCATTGGGGTTATAAAGTTTGACACCATGCCCCACAACCCACTTTTTCCCATTGATTTAGTATTTGCTTTATGTGAGGTTTTGGGGGAATGTAACCTAGCACAAAGTGAGGGAAGCCTATATATGCATCAGCATCTACTCAAAGCAGGTACACTAGATACTGTAAACTCAAACAAGTTCATGCATCATGCTAAGTCTTAAGCCTATTTAACTTGTTTACTAAACAAAACACAACTAACTAAGTTTATATCACATGCTAGGCTAAATCCAAACAATTCACATTATGGCTAGGTTTCTACAATGAGATTGACTATTTTGTACTCAGTCTATTATATGAACTCAGACCATGTGGTTAGGTTATTTATACTAGTGATTTATTTGGCCACCCAACTCGCAAATGCAACTTGGTTCAATGTTTTGTGGGAAAGCAGGCAACTGAGTTAATTTAGTTAACCATGGATTAGCATGTTGTGTGAACTCTGCCATGAGCTCAGTATGTTTGCACCAGACCTTAGAGCCATATCTCACCTTAGAGCCAGTCTCAGTCCCATATGGCAGTTGCGTATCAGAGTGCAAAACAGGAGACGAACTAAAGCAGAAAAGGCACTAGTTTGAGCAAGATCTGAGTGTTCAAGGAATAAAGCTGATCCTATTGAGGGTACAAACAATTGCAAGGAGCTACAGCAAAAGGATCTCTTGGAAACTGTTTCTACTTTAAATAACTTTATGCAAAACAAAGGAAACTAACTTCTCAGGCAGCTGAATAGTAAAGTCAAGCACAGACACAATGAAAGACCAGGCCATCTGCACAGAGCCTCTGAGATGAGACCAAGAAAAGTAGCACGGGCTTTGTATACCATAGGGAGAATCATAGCCCTGCACTGTGCAGCAATGCTGTGTGGATGCAGCTGCTTAAAGGGCTCTGAAGCCAAGTGGACGAAACATAAATGTGAAAAATTAATATAAAATAATGTTCTGGAGGGCCCATTTAAAAACACACACACATACACAAAGCGGTCAATATGAAAATGACTTAGGAAAGCAATATACGCAGGATGAGCAGATTGCAGATGGAAAAGGAAACAGATGAATCTATTATGCGGTGCAAGCTCAGAGATTTGTCACACAGCCATGGATTGCACCATGGAGAAATGAGTGCAATCTGTATGTGCTGGTTCCAGAAGAACTGGATGGTGGCCCTGAAGACAAGAAAACTTGGGGAAAGTCACATGGGGACACACAAGTAGCAGGAAAAAGAGCTGAGAGTGCTGGCAGCTCTCTTATCAGAATACCCGCAGGAATCCCATATACATGTTTAATATTTTTATTGGCATTATGGTAATCAGTTTTTCTTAAAGGAAAATAATAATAGTTAAGAGGTTTGAGATACAAGAAGGTAGATAGTATCTCTTAAATATTAGAGTTTGATAGTCAAGAGAAATAAGCTTTTATAGTTGCAATACAGTAGTCTTCATATCTGAACTCTGCTTTTAGATGTTAAAACAAGTTACAGTACTTGGTTTTGTATTCTATGTTAAACATAATTTTAACTGAACACCAGCATTGCAACAGATTCAGGCCACAGCAGAGGATTTTACATCTCTCCTTCCAAGCTGCAATCCTCTGTGTGCCCCACCCACCCTTATTTCTCCATATTATGTCTCTATAAAAGATGCTATTTGGCATGGAAATATGTCAACAGGAAGTTCCCTTCTCTACCAAAAGCAGCTTATGGGGATAGGATTTTAAGGCTAGGTTCATATCATCTGCTAACCTTAAATGGTTTGATTTTGGCTTAGCCAAATCATCATGGTTTGTAGCTTGTTGTGTTGTATTCAATAACCATGGTTTGGTACAATGAATAAATCAGGTCACTGTCACACCAACTGACTCAAAACAAATTCAAATAACTGCAAACAAAACATTATTTGGCATGTGTATTTGTATTGGAAGTGCATATTTTTTTTTGCATAAAAAAAGTAAAAATGTACTCGATCATGCTTACATGCACATCTAAATACACAATGGTAGAGCCAGGTGCATTCATAATAACACCGCAGAAAATAAAAGTTAAGGAATCTAGAGATTTATTTGATATCAATCGAAGAGAATATTTGTAGCTCAGGGTTGAACTCTGCAAGCCCCACTCCCTTTTCGCACTGAAGATGTTGCCTAGTCTGGCAATGAAACGTCTGCAAGAAAACCACAAGGCTCAGAGAGCACCAAGGACTCCCCATTTACTTGATATCTCACCATAACACATCCTGCATATGTTATATGCTATAATAAATTTGTTAATCTTTATGGTACCACAAGACTATTATTTTATTGAAAAAACAAGATTGCTTCTCCAGAAATCTCAAAGAGGCAACTATGATCTATGATTTGGTCTGTTTAAATTCTAACCCAGAGCTTTCCAAACTTTTCATGTTGGTGACACACTTTTTAGACATGCATCATTTCATTACACACTCTTACAGCAGGGCATCATTTCGCGACACACTCTTACAGCAGGGCACAAGGCAGGCACTAGGACCTGTGTGGAATCACAGCAGGTTTGGAGGCAACAAGGCACAAGGCAGGCACTAGGACCTGCACGGAATCCTGGCAGGACTCGGAGGCAGCAGCTGCTGCGACACACTAACGTGTCCCGACACACAGTTTGGAAAGATCTGTTCTAAGCAAAGGAAAGGAAGTAGGTTTTGGTGATCTTATTAATTTCACTAGTCAAATCTGTCATCAGAAAGAGAGAGGGGTGAGCATGCTCATTTTGACTGAGAAGGATATTCTAAGACTGTTATTTTGGATAGAATAGTTTTATGTGGTCACAAATGTCTACTAACATTGACAATCAACTACAACTGCCCACTTCCACTCCCAATTTTTCCCCAAACCTTAGGAAAACAGTATTTGCTCTAAACCTGATGGTACAATGGCCAAATCTGGCCAAACAGCTACAAAGGCGCATGAAAAAGAGTGCTTGCAGACACACTGGTCTAAGTTAGCCTTCTCTCCCCTCTCTTCAACAACCCCCTAAATTCTTCAAAACCTCGACCTGATCAACATTCAGAAGCTCCACAACCCCCTTCTGACTTCAAAACTAGAGTGCATAAAACCAGCCACACAAAGCCTCCTTGACTTGCACAGCCCACCCCCTAGGACAGCGGCTGCACTAATAGGAAAAACCCACCCCTGGCAAACCCTATTGTTCCCAGGGCCCTCCCTGTTCCCAATAGTGTTTGTGATCCAAGAGCTGCAAAAAGTTGGAGCACACACACCATGCCTAAAACAAAAGAGTTGAAAGACTTTTGTATGCAACACAAAGGAGCTTTGCAGTAACAAAGCCAGCCACAAGATTTACTCACCTGCTTCTTGAGGCATTCAAAGCAAACACCATTTGGTGACTATGGCAGTTGACCTCCGTCCCTTATTCTGAAGTCAGCTAAAAGTGAGACTGTATTTTGTGTTCTCTCTCTTGCATGCACACATATACAAGACAATTACATTAGTGGCTAGTTAATATGGCTTCTCTCCCTAACTCCTATCAATTCAAGAAGTTACATAAAATTAAAGATCAATAAACATAATTTAATAACATTTAGCATTCTATTTTGAGTTGCCATGTCTGTTTGGTAGTAAGGCTCACTGAGTTCACATACTGAAAGGCTAGGCCCAAAACAAACAAACCAAATTACAACTGGTGTGTCTGTGTGAGTTCAACAGGACTTACAGACCTGGTATACATATAAACCAACTGTGTGAGTTAATATATTATTATTTGGTCCACACTTAATGCAATTGTGTGAGTTCAATAGAATTTACAGACCTGGTTCATTATCCTAACTCATTATGTGTTTTATTTTTGGCTTGAGGTTAACAAATCATGGCTAAAAATCCTGGCTTAGAATTATGTGTGAATTTAGCCATTTTCAGGTGTGTGTGTGTGTGTGTGTGTGTGTGTGTGTGTGTGTATATATATATAATTTATTTATTCAATTTATATTAGAATTATAATAGCTGTCATTGTATGACCTTCAGTAACAAAAGTGTATAAGCCTTGTGCATGCTTCATTTTGCAGAGGGGCGTGGTGGCTCAGCGGGTAAGACGCCAGGCTTGTCGATCGGAAGATCACAAGTTCGGAGGTTCGAATCCCTAGCCCTGCGTGACGGAGTGAGCTCCCGCACTCGCCCCAGCTCGTGCCAACCTAGCAATTCGAAAGCATGCAAATGCAAGTAGATTAATAGGTACCACTTCGGTGGGTAGGTAACAGCGTTCCGCTCGCGTCATGTGGCCACATGACCGTGGAAGCGTCTTCGGACAACGCTGGCTCTTCGGCTAACAAACGGAGATGAGCACCGGCCCCTAGAGTTGGACACGACTGCACAAATGTGCGGGGGGGGAACCTTTACCTTTACCTTATGCTTCATTTTACCCATGATTTCAGATACGTGGCCTATTTACGTACTTAAGTAGATCACTGAGGGAGGAGAAATCATGCAAATTGTCTAACCTATGCGAATGACCTATTTAACTAAACCAGATAGGGTAAGCTTTTTGCCCCAAACCAGCCCAATCTTATTTGGAGTTACATTATCCTCCCCTGGTCAATTAACTCTCTTCATGTCATTCAAATTATTTATCAGACATTTAATGGTCTCTTTTGAGGTCCATGATAACTGAAAAGTGCTAGAGCAGTCCTGCAAACGAGGGATGTCTCTAGGCATTTAGTAGCCTGAAGCCACACAGGATGTGGGGGAAAGGGGGCAGAAATAGGGGAGTGACCGTAAATCTGTCTATAGTGGTGGTAATCTCAACTGCAGCACTGCAGATTTTTAGTTTTATTTTCTCCCACTCCAAAGGGAGTTGGGAAGACTTAAAAACTGACCACTTGAGAGCCAAGTATCCTGTGTGATATCCTACTAGCACACAAAGCTGAATCAGCTGACCGAGAGGAGGACTGGCTGGGTCATTTTTATTGTTCAAACACAGGCAACCTTGTATCTCATATTTGCTGTTTGTTAAGTGTTACAATTAAAAGAATAGAAGATAGCATCCATTTTCAGTTCACCTAATATGTAAGAGTGAAACTTTGGGTAAAATATGGTGTGCGGAGAGTTGCAAACAGTGCCACAAACACACAATCTTCAGCTGAGGTTTTCTTCTCAATGTATTGTGCAAAGTCAGTTAAAATCATTAGTGCACAATGATCATATTACCCATGGTTAAAGCATCCACCGAGTAAACATGCACCAGCCATATTTTATCAGTTTAGTTCCTTTTCACTCAATATCTAAGACGACTTTGCATTGGCTAGAACTGCCTAGGCAACCCCCACATACACAGACACACCAAAAAATCAAGAAAAAAGCCAATTTAGGTTAGAACAGTGCATGCAACATGGAACAAACCTAATCCTCCAGCTCTTTTGTTTTTAAAATAATGTCCATGTGTACTCTTAGGTAGTAAGAAACAAAACAGGAGGAGCAGAGGTGTTGCTGTAGTAGAAGCTTAATTTTGTTCATGCTCCTGTTCCACATATTTTCCCAGAGCACTACTGGCTATTTAGTAAATTAAATACTAATCCAAGTGAATATATGATGATAATCTGAGTCACAGTCCTGATTTGGATGACACACATACAGTAAAAATAGATTAGTGTGTCACACAAATGCAGCAATTGGCTTCACAGTCAGGATCACTATGACTACTTGCTGAGAACAATGTCCTGTTTAACGGGACAGGTTGAGACTGATCATTATGGGAAACAAGATGCTGGACTACAAAAGCATCCTCAGCTGCTCAGTTCTTATGAATGTTTTACATTACGTTGTTTCCATTGTTTTTAAATGTTGTAAGCTGTCCGGAGTTGCTACTGTGAGATGGGTGGCGATATAAATTCAATCAATCAATGCCTTTGGTATGATCCACTAGGGTTCTTCTTATATTCTTCTAACACCCCACAAATAATGAAGCATCCAGTTTAGAGTTACTGTATATTCAAGGGAAAGAACTCTGTGTAACTAAGTGTGTTTCACACTCCACTCCTTTCAGTCTCACAATGTGCTGGTCAATTAGGGATAAATGGGGAGACAGAAGTAGGGAAAATCCTTTATTGGAACAATATCAAGGAGTGTCTGGGTTCACACATCGGTTAGTTTGTGATTCAATGGATTTTGCAAACTCAGCCACTATGGTTAATTTATGGTTCAGGATATTATGTGATCCCAAAAACTTCAATTCATTCATTCAACTCCAACCATCGGTAAGTATGTCACGCAAACACAGCCATTTGTGTGTTTTCCAAAACATCTGCATAAACTTCATATCATAAACAGAATGAATTATATTGCAAGTATTCTGGCTAGTTAAAACACTAACCACAGGCTTCAACTTCACTTGATAGACCTTATGTTCATATGATACCCAAGTTTAAATGCTCAAAGCCTGGTTTGTGCAGACTTCAAATGGTGGCCATTTTGGGTTCAGACAACAGAAGCCTCAAATCTTGGTTAAAATGGAGTGTGCCAAGTGGAGAGTGGAAAAACCTCAGCACATCTGCACTCATTAAGCAAGTTTTTTCTCCTTAGAATGGTGTGTGAAGTTGGCTGGAGAGTATGAATTCCACCCCCATTTTTGTTGGAGGTTTTTGGGGGATGTTAAAAGAGGAGGAGGAAGAGGATTTTCATCCCTGCCTATTCAATTTCACTCTCAATAAAACCCAAGTCTGAAAACCCTCTGGCCAGAAAACTGACAAAGAAATTAATAATTAATTCAAAACCCTAGCAGAGCACAATACTTTAAAGTGGGTATTCGAAGAAAAATGAATCACATAAACGCCAAAGCTCTCCTTTGAAAATCAGCATCCAGACACTCCTGCACATGCAGGATTTCTGCAGCTGTGCCAGCAAACCAGTTCAGAAAGACCTTTCTCCCAACTCACTTTTTTCACACTGCCTTTTTTATTGTTTCAATTGTTTTTTCTTTCAGAAGAAAGAACAAAAAGAAAACCCTTAACACTTTAAACTTAAGGCTATTAAAAATAAAATAAAAAAGCTAGAAAGGAAGCTGGATAGAGGGAGACTTGACAGGATATTTTCTCTTGGCTGAAAGTGTCTTTTTCTCTCTTTAAACTTGCTTTTGAAAGATTTAGACCCCATAACGATCTTCACTTTCCTAGTTGCCTGTTGCTCTTGATAAAGGTGAACAGTAGCAACTCATGAAAAGACAAATCTTTTCATTTGTTCTTGCCCAAAGTCTTTTCTAATTGCTTCTACTTTTTGTGTTGCCTGTTAACACAAGAAAAAGGCACAAGGTAGTACTCAGTGAAGACGTAAAATCAATGTAGTGGGGGCGGGGGGGAAATGAAAATTCTTTTCAGTGAGTGTAGGCAGCAGAGATACAATGCAGAAGTTCCGAAAGAGGGAGGAAGTAAAAGAAGCCTCAGAAATAAATAAATGACCCAATCCTTCTGGGGTGAGCCCCATCTTCCCTATCAGTTTTTACAGGGGGCAATACATTTTATTCCTTGCCAGCCTTGACTTATCGCAGCCTTGTTTTTAATGAGGTATAATAAGGAGAACATTTTGTAACAACACGGCTCCTCTATTTTATCCAACAAACAGCTGTGTCATGGCTGTCGCAATGAGAATGAATCATATCTCTCTGCCTGCATATGCGAACTCCCATGTAATTACCCTTGCATCTTAAATAAAGCGGGCCCTAAACCTGTCGCTCAGATTACAAGCAAGCGGAGCAAACCTCATAACTGTGGCCTCTATCATTACATTAATTTATCACAGAACCACAGAGATTAGAGATTGGAATTAAAACACAGTAAGGAGGGAGCCACTATGATAGCAACAAACAAGCATGGGGAGAGAGGGAGAGGAGACAGAATTTTACTGCGAAGGCTGAGCAGCCTAATTCCTTAACCAGTTCAATACGGAGGATGTTAGATGAATACAGGCTACCCCTCCTACTAGAAAATAGAAATGGCAGGGAGTTTGACTGAAGACCGTTTCAGCTAAGACTACGCCCATGTGTTACATGTATTTTTTAGAAAATCACAATTTAGATGTGTACAGTACAATAAAATAAGTAGACCTATCTTATATTAAAATACTTGTCTATTTTATATCACTTTATGTTGCATGTGATTTATGTGTATTCACATTCACATTTGTAAAAACCATTTTGAATTCATTTGTATTTTTTTCTCTTGCTTGCATACATATGCTGGCTTTATAATTTTGAAGTTTATTGCTGACATAAACCCCTTTTCATTTTATTTTATTTTCCTTGTGCCACTGTGAATAAAATGAAAACTTCATAAAATAAAGAGAAATGGGCAACTATATTCAAATAATTGGTACATATATGTACTATATGAAGCCAATGAACAGTCCAAGATGAGATTGTCTTATATTGAACGCTGCATCATTTTGAAGAAATAAAATACACAAACAGAATCATCCCAAACTTTTTAATTCTACCTGCTTTACAAACTGGTAACCTGTCAAAGGTGAAAAGAGTTCCATTCCTGTTAAAAACGTATTGACTAAATGTGGAAGATAGGCCTCTTGGCTTTTTATTTTGGAATGTGAGGGGCGTGGTGGCTCAGCGGCTAAGACGCCAGGCTTGTCGATCGGAAGATCACAAGTTCGGAGGTTCGAATCCCTAGCCCTGCGGGACGGAGTCAGCTCCCGCACTGGCCCCAGCTCTTGCCAACCTAGCAATTCGAAAGCATGCAAGTGCAAGTAGATGAATAGGTACCACTTCGGTGGGCAGGTAACAGCGTTTCACGTGCGTCATGCGGCCACATGACCGTGGAAGCGTCTTCAGACAACGCTAGCTCTTCGGCTAACAAACGGAGATGAGCACCGGCCCCTAGAGTCGGACACGGCTGCACAACTGTGCGGGGGGAACCTTTACCTTTTTAAGAACCATGCAGCACTCTAAGAATGTAACTCAAACAAAACAATCTAAATATTCAGGCATAAGTTCATCACATCAGGGAGCAAGGGAGATCTGCAATGTATTCTTAGCTCCCAGGTATGCCACCTCTATTCAAAGTTTCACTTTCCATGTTTTATTCCAGAATAGTCTATTACCATCTATAATATCTGCTGTCACGTTTTAATTTTCCAACTGAAAACAGCCCTTGAGTATAGGCTGCTGAACATTAGGACTGTGCATACTTCAAAGATATCTAGGCAGCAGGTTTTCAGATCTCATACTAGCACAGCACCTCTCCGCTATTCATTAAAATAGCCCAACTTTTTTTAGGTTTCTGAAAAAAGCCCAGCTGCTTTAAGATTTTATTAATTTTAATGAATCAACACATTAGAGCAGCTACATTTTTTTCAGGCTCCTGAAAAAAGTCAGGCCTCTTTAATGTGTAGGAGGGAAGTACTCTGACACCTCAAAGCAGCACAGTGTTATTGAAATAAAATATAACCTTACAGGCGATAGTCCAAAAACATACCTGGTTGGGATTCTAGGAGCTACAGTATATTCTATTACATTTGGAGGGAAACAGGCTGGGGAAGCCTGGCTCTAGCAATTCAATACCGGAATTGGATAACCTTACTATACCTTCAATGGAAGTTGGTTAATAGAAAGGAAGGGAAATGAGAAACGAAACCTGACTTCGGTTAGAGCAGAGCTTTCCAAACTGTGTGTCGCGACACAAAAGTGTGTCGCCACACACAGTCTGGTGTGTCGCCACACAACCCGGAAGCGCTGATCATCATCAGCACTTCCGGGTTTTCCCGCGGCGACACACCAACTGCAGCGCGCAAAACCCGAAAGCAGCAGCAGTGCTTCCGGGTTTTTGCGCGCTGCCGCACTTCCGGGTTTTCCCGCAGTGACACACCAACGCCGGTTGGTGTGTCGCCGCGGGAAAAACTTTGGAAAGCCCTGAGTTAGAGCATAGCTTTCCAAACTGTGTGTCGCGACACTTTAGTGTGTCGCAACACAGAGTTTGTTGTGTCCCAACACAACCCGGAAGTGGTGGCGGGGGCGTGCACGGTGGCAGCACGGGGGGTGTGCGGCAGCGGCGGGCCATCAGCGCTTCCGCGTTTTAGCGGAGGCCGCCGCTGCCACTGCCGCCGTGCACACTGCCGCCGCCGTGCGCCCCCCGTCACCACTGGTGTGTCGCCAACGGCAGCACTTTGGAAAGCACTGAGTTAGAGAGACACCTCCCAATACACCACCCCAATGAAATCACTAAACAGTGGTGAAACCAAAAATGAAGCAGGCAGCCTCATATGTCATAAGAATTAAAAGCACAATTCCACTTTGTAATGATGCTTTACAGAAACCATTCCACTGTAAAACTTTATGATTTGAATCTTTATAGCTGCTAGTAGAGCACACGTTCACAGACTTAAATTATAACTTAGTACTGGCAAAATGTGGTCCTTTCCAGCCCTCTCTTTTGACAATGTTCTTACACCATGTCCTAGCAGATTCTCCTGGCCCTTGCCTGCAGAGGGCACTGCTATTTTGGCATCATTCTACCACATGAGCACATCTGAAGATACTTTCCTTTATGGAAATCTGATTAGCAACTAAATATAAATAGCAGCTATACCCACAGGGCACTGTTATTAATCTGTTTATCACCAGGACGATAAAAATGCTAACATGCTAATAGAACTATGAATACATCAATAAACCCAGTTAAAACTGCAACATGCTTGGTGGAATCAACCCCTATCAGCCCTTAGATGTTCCCTTAGACAGAAAAGGAATGTATTTGCACACCAAAATCAGAATATAGTAAGAAATATATCATTCATTAAAAACCCACATGTTCAAAGGCTATCAGATCAAGCCATTAAATAAGGGAAATGGCATCATCTCCCATACACCATAGAATAGTGAATAGCACAGAACAGCTTCTAGAAAGGCAAGTCCTGAAGTTCTTACAATGTCAGTCTTAAAGGGCTGAAGGCTGTGAGCTCAGCCACCTTGGTGTTAGATCCTCTCACTCGCTGGATCGTCACCTTGTTGTGGTGAGTGGGCTTGTGTGTTCCCAATGAACCCTGTGAGCGAAGCCGTCGGGAGTCATGTACTCCTGGTAGGGTCACCCATGGCGGTAAGGTCCAGGGGGAGGAACCAGACAAAGAACGATCCAAGAAAGTCCTCAACGGCAGAACAGGCGGAAGATAACAAGGTGTATTGTTACAACGGCTGCGAAGGCAGATGAAGGCTGCAGCAGACAAAAGGTCACCAATCGTCATGGTACCTATGCCATTGGATTAGAGCCTTTTTCTGTGAAGGTTGTGTGCTGATCGTTGTGCGCCGATCTACACACATAAAACAAATTCACGCACAGGCGTCTTCCAACCACACCAAACCCAAAACAACCAAAACTCCCAAGGCGATTGACGAATGGCAACGGGGGAAGGACTGTGAAATCCGGAAGCTCCTAGTCATGGACCAGCACATGGGCGGTGGATACGGATTCAGTCGCCCTGACTCAAGGATCGAGGCAGTTGAGTAGTTCGGCAGCTGTATCCACGACTGAGCAGCCCTATTTAGGATCCACTCAGCTCACCCCATATGGGGAGGGGGCTAGAAAAGGTGCCCTAAACATAGTCTGCCTCATTTTCTCCCTGACTGGACTACCGCGACCAGTGGGGTCACCATCTAGCGGTCGTAAAAGACACATGAATTTTGGAACATGGAATATACGGACACTGCAAGGCAATATGGATAGTGAACGACCTGAACGTAGGACTGCCATTATTGCAAGGGAGCTGAGACGTTTTAATATTGATATAGCAGCACTCCAAGAAACTCGAAGAGCAGGAGAAGGACAGTTGAAGGAAGAAAAAGGAGGTTATACCTTATTTTGGAAAGGACTGCCTGAACAAGAACGACAAATACATGGGGTAGGCTTTGCTATCAAAAACGACCTTCTGAAGCTCTTGTCAGAAGTTCCCACTGGGATTAACGAACGACTCTCAATTCTCCGAATAAAACTCGCCAAAAAACAACAGGCAACTATCCTAAGTGCTTACGCACCAACACTACATGCAGATGAGGATATCAAGGAAAATTTTTATACCCAGCTGGACACCATCTTATCAGAGATACCAAAGGAGGATAAAATTATCCTCCTGGGCGATTTCAATGCAAGAGTTGGGCATGACTTTGATCTGTGGCCGGGGATCATTGGGAAAGGAGGAGTTGACAATAGCAACGTGAATGGAATCTTACTTCTGACTAAATGTGCAGAGCATAACCTTTTCATTACTAACACCTGTGGTGCTGCTCCTCCTCAGGACCAGAGTCAGCAGTTTACCTTCATCTAAAGGAAAAAGGACACTCATTTGAGGACATTAATGTTCATATTTTAGACAGGGAAGATAAGTGGTTTGAAAGAGGGGTCAAGGAATCCATTTATGCCAACTTGGAAAATCCTTCTTTGAATAGAGGTGGGGGCCTCAGGCACAATCTTTCCCCTATTTTCCTTCCTGCTTTGTCTTCTGTTCCTAGGAAGATTAAGACCATTTCGCAATCTCAACAACAGCAAGGTAATCTTAACAATCCTCCTTTGGATGATAAAGGGACTTAAAAATAAACATCTCGAATAACCATGACCTAGCCCCAGGTGTAAGGTCACACAGCCACCCTAGAAACATATTTAAGGATTCCCTTACAAACTTTGCTCAGACTGAAGAAGCTTCTTGGATAAGGAGCGAAACGTTTCCACTGAGAAAATAGAAATTCAGTTGACATGATTCAATCTACAGACAATTCCACTTGGATGACTGAGAACCTTCATCGACATCTGCCTATTGAACTTCCTGAAAATGTTGAGGAACACTGGATTAAATTGAAGACTTCTATTATTTCAGCCTGTGAACAAACTATCGGATACCAAACTAAGAGACATCAGGACTGGTTTGATGAGAACGATAGTGAGATTGAACATATTATTGACAAGAAAAGGAAAGCCTTCCTTATATGGCAAAAATATATTAACTGTGCCGTTAAGAAAAAAATCTACGCCAGTGCAAAGGCAGAAGTCCAAAGAAGAACTAGAGAACTTAAGAACATATGGTGGATAAAAAAAGCCCAAGAAACCCAACATTTTGCAGATGCTCATGATGCACGGGGCTTTTTTAATGCCATAAAGGCCATCTATGGACCAACAAACTATGGCACAAATCCCTTACGCTCAATAGATGGTGCTAAACTTCTAAAGGACAAAGAGTCTATTGAACTGCGCTGGAAAGAGCATTACTACAATCTCCTTAATCGTCACTCTACTGTGGCTGATGAAGTCTTCTTGCAAATCCCGCAAAAACAAGTAAGAGATGAGCTTGCAGTACCCCCTAGTTTGGAGGAAGTCAGTAAAGCCACTAAACAAATGAAAAATAACAAAGCTAGTGGACCTGATGGGATTCCTGATGAAGTCTTTAAAGAAGGCGGGTCTGAACTTACACAACAACTTCATTTTTGTTGTTTATTCGTTCAGTCGTTTCCGACTCTTCGTGACTTCATGGACCAGTCCACGCCAGAGCTTTCTGTCGGCCGTCACCATCCCCAGCTCCCCAATGGTTGACTCCGTCACCTCCAGAATACCATCCATCCATCTTGCCCTTGGTCGGCCCCTCTTCCTTTTGCCTTCCACTTTTCCTAGCATCAGCTTCTTCTCCAGTGTATCCTGTCTTCTCATTATGAGGCCAAAGTACTTCAGTTTTGCCTTTAATATCATTCCCTCAAGTGAGCAGTCTGGCTTGATTTCCTGGAGTATGGACTGGTTTGATCTTCTTGCAGTCCAAGGCACTCTCAGAATTTTCCTCCAACACCACAGTTCAAAAGCATCTATCTTCCTTCGCTCAGCCTTCCTTATGGTCCAGCTCTCGCAGCCATAGGTTACTACAGGAAATACCATTGCTTTAACTATGCGGACCTTTGTTGTCAGTGTGATGTCTCTGCTCTTAACTATTTTATCAAGATTTGCCATTGCTCTCCTCCCAAGAAGTAGACGTCTTCTGATTTCCTGGCTGCAGTCAGCGTCTGCAGTAATCTTTGCGCCTAGAAATACGAAGTCTGTCACTGCCTCCACTTTTTCTCCCTCTATTTGCCAGTCATCAATCAAGCTGGTTGCCATAATCTTGGTTTTTTTGAGGTTTAACTGCAACCCAGCTTTTGCACTTTCTTCTTTCACCTTCGTCATAAGGCTCCTCAACTCCTCCTCGCTTTCAGCCATCAAAGTGGTATCATCTGCATATCTGAGATTGTTAATGTTTCTTCCAGCGATTTTAACTCCAGCCTTGGATTCCTCAAGCCCAGCATGTCGCATGATGTGTTCTGCGTACAGGTTGAATAGGTAGGGTGAGAGTATACAACCCTGCTGTACTCCTTTCCCAATCTTAAACCAGTCCGTTGTTCCGTGCTCTGTTCTTACCGTTGCTACTTGGTCGTTACACAGATTCCTCAGGAGGCAGACAAGATGACTTGGTATCCCCATACCACCAAGAACTTGCCACAATTTGTTATGATCCACACAGTCAAAGGCTTTAGAATAGTCAATAAAACAGAAATAGATGTTTTTCTGAAATTCCCTGGCTTTCTCCATTATCCAGCGGATATTGGCAATTTGGTCTCTAGTTTCTCTGCCTTTTCTAAACCCAGCTTGTACATCTGGCAATTCTCGCTCCATGAATTGCTGGAGTCTACCTTGCAAGATCTTGAGCATTACCTTACTGGCATGTGAAATAAGTGCCACTGTTCGATAGTTTGAACATTCTTTAGTGCTTCCCTTTTTTGGTATGGGGATATAAGTTGATTTTTTCCAATCTGATGGCCATTCTTGTGTTTTCCAAATTTGCTGGCATATGGCATGCATCACCTTGACAGCATCATCTTGGAAGATTTTAAACAGTTCAGCTGGGATACCATCGTCTCCTGCTGCCTTGTTATTAGCAATGCTTCTTAAGGCCCATTCAACCTCACTCTTCAGGATGTCTGGCTCTAACTCACTGACCACACCGTCAAAGCTATCTCCAATATTATTATCCTTCCTATACAGATCTTCCGTATATTCTTGCCACCTTTTCTTGATCTCTTCTGCTTCTGTTAGGTCCTTACCACCTTTTTTTTTATCATACCCATTTTTGCCTGGAATTTACCTCCGATGTTTCTAATTTTCTGGAAGAGGTCTCTTGTCCTTCCTATTCTATTGTCTTCTTCCACTTCCGCACATTGCTTGTTTAAAAATAATTCCTTATCTCTTCTGGCTAACCTCTGGAATTTTGCATTTAATTGGGAATATCTCCCCCTGTCACTGTTGCCTTTTGCTTTCCTTCTTTCTTGGGCTACTTCCAGTGTCTCAGCAGACAGCCATCTTGCCTTCTTGGTTTTCTTTTTCTTTGGGACGTTTTTTGTTGCTGCCTCCTGAACAATGTTGCGAACTTCTGTCCATAGATCTTCCGGGACCCTATCTACTAAATCTAGTCCCTTAAATCTATTCTTCACCTCCACTGCATATTCCTTAGGAATATTAGTGAGCTCATATCTAACTGATCTGTGGGTCTTCCCTATTCTCTTTAGTCTGATTCTAAATTTTGCAATAAGAAGTTCGTGATCTGAACTACAGTCAGCTCCAGGTCTTGTTTTTACCGACTGTATAGATGTCCACCACCTTTGGCTGCAAAGGATGTAGTCAATCTGATTTCGGTGTCAACCATCTGGTGAAGTCCATGTATAAAGTCGTCTTTTAGGTTGTTGGAAGAGAGTGTTTGTTATGCACAGTGAGTTGTCTTGGCAAAATTCTATCAGCCTATGTCCTGCTTCATTTTGTTCTCCCAGACCATGCTTGCCTGTAATTCCAGGTGTCGTCTGACTACCCACCTTAGCATTCCAGTCTCCTGTAATGAAAATAACATCTCTTTTTGGTGTATTATCCAGTAGGTGCTGCAGATCCTCATAGAACTGATCTACTTCTGCTTCTTCAGCATCTGTGGTTGGGGCGTATATTTGGATCACTGTGATGTTAAATGGCTTACCCTGAATTCGAATTGAGATCATTCTATCGTTTTTTGGATTGTATCCAAGCACTGCTTTAGCCACTTTATTATTAATTATGAAGGCTACTCCATTTCTTCTGTGGTCCTCTTGTCCACAGTAGTAGATCTGGTGGTCATCTGATGTGAAGTGGCCCATCCCAGTCCATTTCAGTTCACTGACACCTAAAATGTCTATATTTAATCTTGACATCTCACCAATAACCACATCCAATTTGCCCTGGCTCATAGATCTTACATTCCAGGTTCCTATGGTGTGTTGATCTTTAGAACATCGGATTCGTCGTTCACCACCAGCACCGTCGGCCGCTAGCCGTCCTTTCGGCTTTGAGCTAGCTGCGTCATCACATCTGGGGCTAGTTGAACGTATCCTCTGTTCCTCCCCAGTAGCATTTTGACCATCTTCCGACCTGGGAGTCCCATCTTCCGATGGTATACCGACATATCTTTGGTTGTACTGATCCATTTAGTTTTCATGGCAAGAATACTGGGGTGGGTTGCCATTACCTTCCCCAGGGATCGTATTTAGTCTGACCTCTCTGCCACGACCTTCCAGTCTTGGGTGTCCCTTCACGGTTTAGCTCATGGTTTCATTGAGGTGCTCAAGCTCCAGCACCACGACAAGGTAACAATCTCCTTTGCTGGAGCAACAACTTCATAAGCTCATCAAAAAAATCTGGATGAGGGAGGAGATTCCAGCAGACTTTAGTAAGGTAAAGGTTCCCCCTGCACATTTGTGCAGTCGTGTCCGACTCTAGGGGCCGGTGCTCATCTCCGTTTGTTAGCCGAAGAGCCAGCGTTGTCCGAAGATGCTTCCGCAGTCATGTGGCTGGCATGACGCGCACGGAACGCTGTTACCTACCCACCGAAGTGGTACCTATTCATCTACTTGCATTTGCATGTTTTCGAATTGCTAGGTTGGCAAGAGCCGGGGCGAGTGCGGGAGCTCACTCCGCAAGCAGGGCTAGGGATTCGAACCTCCGAATTTGCGATCTTCCGATCGACAAGCCTGGCGTCTTACCCACTGAGCCACCAGGCCCCCGGTACCACCAGCCACCAGCAGACTTTAGGGATGCCATAATTATCACTCTCTTTAAAAAAGGTGATAGAACAGACTGTGGAAACTATCGAGGCACCTCCCTTCTAGCCACAGCAGGCAAAATCCTGGCAAAGATCATCGCAAACCGTCTCCTATCTGTATCAGAAGACATACTCCCTGAAACGCAAAATGGCTTCCGCCCTTCCAGGGGAACAGTGGATATGATCTTCACTGCACGACAGCTTCAAGAAAAATGCAAGGTGCAAAACCGCCCTCTGTACATGGCATTTATTGATCTGACTAAAGCTTTTGATACTGTAAATCGTACTGCTCTCTGGACCATCCTTCTGAAATTCGGATGCCCTGATAAATTTGTGAACATCTTGTGGCTACTCCATGACGGCAACAATCCTGAATAACAATGGCTCTCAAAGCGATCCATTTAAAGTGGAATCCGGCGTTAAACAGGGATGTGTTATTGCTCCAACCTTATTCGCTATCTTCATCGCTATGATTATACACCTTGTTGAAGAGAAACTTCCTACTGGTGTAGAAATTATATATCGAATAGATGGAAAGCTTTTTAATCTTAGTAGGCTGAAAGCAAAAAATAAGGTAATTACAACTTCTGTTATAGAACTTCAATATGCTGATGATAACGTAGTCTGTGCACGCTCCGAGGAAGATCTTCAAACTATCCTAAACATCTTTGCAGAAGCATATGAAAAGCTCGGCCTCTCGATTAACATTAAAAAAACCAAAGTGCTTTACCAGCAAGTTCGAACCAATCCCTCCGCAACGCCATCAATCCAGCTTAAAGGTGTGTCACTAGAAAATGTCGACCACTTTTCTTATCTCGGCAGCCATCTATCTACAAAAGCCGACATCGATGCTGAAATTCAGCATCGCCTGAGCTCTGCGAGTGTAGCTTTCTCCCGAATGAAGCGTAGAGTGTTTGAGGATCGGGACATTCGCAGGGAGACCAAAATGCTTGTTTACAAAGCCATTGTACTACCAACCCTTCTGTACGCCTGTGAAACATGGACCCTCTACAAACGCCACCTCCAACTTCTTGAAAGATTCCATCAACGCTGCCTCCGAAAAATTCTGCAAATTACTTGGGAAGATAGGCGGACTAATGTTAGCGTATTAGAAGAAGCGAAAACCACCATCATTGAAACAATGATCATCCAACATCAACTTCGCTGGACCGGCCATGTTGTTCGAATGCCTGACCATCATCTTCCAAAGCAGCTACTTTACTCCCAACTTAAGAATGGAAAACGGAATATTGGTGGACAGCAAAAGAGATTCAAAGACACTCTCAAAGCTAATTTAAAAAAAATGTAATATCAGCATTGAGAACTGGGAAGCCCTAACTCATGAGCGTTTCAATTGGAGGTCAGCCTTTATTAAAGGCGCTATGGACTTTGAAGAAGCACGAGTACAGGGCGAAAGGGAGAAAAGAGCTAAAAGGAAGGCACGTCAAGCAAACCCTCATCACGACCGTCTCCCACCCGGAAACCTATGCCCTCATTGTGGGAGGTTGTGCGGATCCAGAATTGGCCTTTACAGCCACTTACGGATCCACTGTTAAAATTTTACCCTTGGAAGACAATCTTACTTGGCTACGAGTGATTGCCAATGAGATCCATGTCCCCCCTAGCTAGCTAGGACTTCCCAGGAGATGACTTCATTGGGTCTGGATGGTGGTACATGCCTTCTTGCAGGGGGGGGAGGCGGTATGGACCTCCTGACACTTAAGGAGATGGTGATCCACCCCCTCCTTAATAAGCCATCTTTAGACCCGTTTTGGACAATTTTCATCCCATCTCCAACCTTCTTAGGGAAGGTTGTTAAGAAAGTGGTCATGCTTCAGCTTTAGAGAGACCTGGAATGAAGTGGATTATGTGGACCACTTTCAATCAAGTTTCAGGCCTGGGTATGGGACCACAACAGCATTGATCACAATTGTGAATGTCTTCCGGAGAAAGTGGAATGGGGGTAGTGTGTCCATCCTTGCTCTCCGTGATCTCTCGGTAGCCTTCAATACCAATCAATCATGTTATCCTCCTTCTAGACTGGCTCCAGGGGTTAGGAATTGGAGGCCCAATCTTGCACTGGTTCTCCTCCTTCTTCCAGGAGATGGGGGTGAGGTCTATCCCAGGTTTCCTTTTATGTGAGGTTCCCCTCCCTTTTCCTATTTGGCATCTACATGAAGCCACTGGGTGAGGTCATTTAATGGCACGAGGTGAGGTATCATCAGTATGCTGATGATACTCAGCTATACCCTGGATCGACCAAGCAATGCAGTGGAGGTTCTCTCTTGGAATCTTTAGGCTGTGGGGGACTTGATGAGGAAAAACAGGCTCAACCCTATCAAGGATGAGTGGCTCTAGGTTTTAGGATTTCCTGGATGCAGTGATTTTCCATCTTTAGTTTTAGAAGGGGGTGCATTATCTCAGACAGAATCAATACACAATCTAGGGGTCCTTCTGGACTCACAGATCCTGTTTCAGGAGCAAATGGGAACATTGGCATGGACAGCTTTTCATACTGTGTGGCCGTTATGCCCCTTTCCTTGACCAGAAGGTGCAGCACACGGTCCTTCATGCTTTCATCACTTCCCAAATGGATGACTGAAACATGCTTTAGATGGGGTTGTCCTTGAAGAACATCCAGCAGCTTCAATTGGTCCAGAATACAGCAATGCGTACAATTATGGACATATCTCAATATGCCCATGTTTCACCTTTCCTTCACAAGCTGTACTGGCTTCCAATATGCTTCCAGGTGCAATTCAGGTTTCAATTCACCTATAAAGCCCTCATGGTATGGGGCTGGGTTATCTGAGGGACTACTTCTCTCCAATGGTCTCTATCCTTCCCATCAGTCCAGCAGAAGGGGAGTGCTCTGGATTTTGATGATTAGGGAATGTCATCTTACATTGATGACCTTTTTGTGACAGTGCCTGCCCTTTGGAATACACCACTACCTGAGGTTAGGTAGGCCACAACTCTGCTGGCATTTTGGGAAGTCCTTAAGACCTGGCTGTTTTCCTGGGTATGGGAGAAGTGAGGTGAACCCATTATGCATTGGTTGATTGATTTCCTTTGTTGCATTTTCTATGTTTCTTCTGGTTTTTATTGTATTATCTATCATTATTTTGCACTGATATTTTAAATTCTGTTAGCCTCCCAGAGTCACATTTGCGAGATGCCCTTTAAATAAATTTAAATAAATAAATATTAAGGGTCCAAAAATGACAGATCCAGAGGTGCTCAGCATTTGCAATTTACCAAAGTATTTCCAGACATACAGGATACCTCCCACATTAGATCTTTGTCCCAGTTTGGAATTAGTTCCTAACCATCATTTCACATGATGATCAGATGGTTTTGAAAGTCAAGTGGGGGGGTTTTCTGGCTCTGATGCAGTTTATTTGAAATTGGAGTAAAACTGGTATTTTCTTTGCAATACTGAAGTTGTGGGCAGCCCACGATGGGACCTCTTCATTCCACCTACCACTTCTGGATTCTTCTTCCCTCAATTCTATCATTTCACCTGTGTAGGCTTTTAAATGCAGTGGACCAATGGTGCTTTGACAGCTTAGATGTTTACAAATGACCTTTCCTCACACAGCTTCTCATCAAGCAACATGGATTGGGATAGGAGTGCCAGGATCTTCCACTTTCACCACTGAGTGGGGTGAGGGGATTTTTGTTACTCCACAATCTATATAAACTGTGGGGCGGGCCCTGATTGAACAACATTCTTTCCATTCTCCTACTGGTCAGATGGAGGAAGAATGGATGGTTCATTATGTTCTCTGCATATTCTTTGCATTTCAAGGTTGACAGAAGTGAAGATGGTTGCTGATTGTCTTTGAATTGCTTTGGAGGGTTTGGGGAGTAGAAACATTGATGATATAGAAGTGCTCTTAGGATTTTCATAATACTGCCTTAGGAGAACTACTATCCATCCTGACCTTCTGAAGTGTGCCTCTTCATCTTCTGCACATCACTAAGTGAGTCTAGAGTACCAGTGAAGATTTTATTTGGTTTCGATTTCAACAGTTAGCCTGGGAACAAGACAGCATGAACATGGGACCAGATGTTTGCAGTGGCAAAGCAAACAATTGGAAAAGGCCATGACAATCTCCTCTCTAACTTGAAGTGCTTTAGAGTTACTAAAAATCCAAAGAACTCCATTCTGTTTTGAACAGGAAAGAAAGTAGTAGTAATTTCCTTCCTTGTTTTTATTAAAAACCTGTCCACTATCCTAAGATTCCTGAAACAGAGATCTGGGGGCCAGATGGATCTCCCATGCAGCAAAATAACACAGCAACCAAGAATTTTTGATATATTTGCATTTGCAACTGAGGTCACTTTATTATGTCCCTTAGTCTCATTTTTTAGTTTTTTTTCCTAATCAAGCTTTAAAAAATGAGATACAAAGCTCTTTGATTTCAGATTGATGCAGATTTATTTTTATATTTTTTTATAAGCACAAGTAAGATGTAAAGGCAGATCTGATCTGATACTGTACTCCAAGAGATATGTCAACAGAAGTTATTTGAAAATCCTAAACAAAAAGATAATCCTAGCTTCTGATGGTACAGTGTGAAATGACATAATCAGAAACACTTTTGTTTTAATCTAGACTGCTGAATCGAAGGCTGGTTCATAATGTGCTTTCTGGGGGGTCAAAATCAGTTTTGGGGGATCAGTAGTGTGAAATATGAGGGGCATGGTGGCTCAGCGGGTAAGATGTCAGGCTTGTCGATTGGAAGATCGCAAGTTCGGAGGTTTGAATCCCTAGCCCCGCGTGATGGAGTGAGCTCCCGCACTTGCCCCAGCTTTTGCCAACCTAGCAATTCGAAAGCATGCAAATGCAAGTAGATTAATAGGTACCACTTCGGTGGGATGGTAACAGCGTTCCGCACGCGTCATGTGGCCACATGACCATGGAAGCGTCTTTGGACAACGCTGGCTCTTCGGCTAACAAACGGAGATGAGCACTGGCCCCTAGAGTCGGACACGACTGCACAAATGTGCGGAGGGAACCTTTTAGTGTGAAATATTCACTGCACAACAAAGCTTGGATATTGAGGGCATTTTCATATAGTCACCAATTACATCTTCCTCATCCTTAAAAACCAATACTGTCCCCACCATCTTAATTTTCAATCTGAAGACATTAACGACTAAGTCAACAAAAACTCCTTCCAGCTGATCAACAGGGGAGCACAAAAATTGTCATCCAGCCAATGTCATGTTCTTAATTTTCTCAGCCATTTCAGCAAAATCTGGCTGTAATGTTGCCTCTTTGCTTGTTTTAGAGACATGATGATGTGGCATCAAGGGGCCTGGACATCAGCTGGGAGTGAGTGTAACAAAGAGCTAGGAAAAGGCAAGAGTTCCCACCAGTGAAGAATAACTCACCGGCAAGCTCAGGCAACACGAGTACAAAACTGTATCTACAGAAATCCTTTTTATGTTGCTGCGAAGATGGTAATTCATTGCAAGGATGCAGAGCTAACCTAGGAACAACATAAATGCTATGCGTAGCTGGGTTTTCAGTTCCATAAATGGTATGGATATCCCAGGAAGGACTTTCCCTTCCAACTGGAGCCCTCTGAAAAGCGTTTTTGAAAAGTTGGTAGACAGACCTACAAGGTATGGACTAACGTACAGAAGGCTGTAGTGGGAAAAGGAGATAACACAGATATGGGGATACATTTCTTTTAATTCACAAACCAAAATGTTTCGAGTGTTGGAATCCAGCAAATCAGGCATACCTCATTAGCATATGGGTGATTGCTCTAGGAGGCAAACTCTGTGCTACTAGAGGAAGCTGCTTGTTGCCCCTCCCACTTCCTCTTCTCTCCCTCTGCTCCTTCCGATACAGAAGCAGCATGCAAGCTGCTCTCCCTCCATCTTGGCCACATGGATGGGCCTAGGAGATTTCCCCCCCTTTCTCCACACAGCCTCTGGCAGCAAACAAGGCCACAGGTATTCAGTTTAGGGAACAGAAAGAAGAACTGAAACCAATTTTCTACTGCAATGGCTGTACCTGGACAATATAAATGTAAGAACTCTTTTGTACTTACTTTTTGTACCTGCAATGTCTAAGCATGTGTTTCTTTATGCTTGGGTGGGCTAAAAGTGTAAGAATAAGAACCTGAATCTCTCTAACGTGCTCACAGGCTGTGTTTTTAAACAATATTCCTTTTTCTGCCCACGAGTTTACACAACGTTAAGCTCTGCTCAATTCACTGGTTCTAACAGGCCACTGAATCATCTTCATTGAGAACTCAATGCAAAGCCAGATATTCCTTTTGCAATGCACTCACAAATAAAGTTGACAAGCTGTTGGCACACCAGGGTTACTTGAGAAGAGCTCCTGTCATCTGGGGAAATGCAAGAATCTTGGCCTCTGGAAATGCTCTCTCTTTTAACCCTTTGAGACTTCCTGAGACAATTTGTCACCAAGGTTATTAGCATTTCTTCTGAGATATTGACAGCTTGTCGTTCTTCCTTTCTAGCCCATGAGTGATTTCTTCACAGTCTCCAAATACTGCCAAATCACCATGGTAAATGTATCGACAGAATCATATTAACAGCTGCTGTGCATTTACAGCACCGTAAGTTATACGGAGAGGCCGAAACACAGAGAGAAATAAAGCAGCCCTCGTCAGCAGCAATGACAAGCGTTTATTTAGCAGTTGTTGCCTGGAACTATTTTTATGCTTTAATTGCTAATTGTGAGATCTCACAAAAGAGCTACCTTACACCAAATTATCTGTCACTCCTCCTCAGACCTGAGTTTCCATATGTTAGTTACCTGGCTATTCAAATAACCTAGCTGGACACAGCCCAATGAATAAAAAGGATTAATTTTTTAACATCACACGGACAGGGAACCCATAAAAGAAAATCTTATAAAGACCTTGTCTTGGGTCAGAACATCATCCAAATTTTACATTTTCTACTTTCTCATCTTTTACTCCTCCTCAACATAGTCCAACTCCATCTAATTCAGGAAACACTTGAAGTGAAAAAGTAACCCAAATAATATCACAACTTCCTGAAAGAATGACTCTGAATTTAAGACAACCCCCATCCCCAGAAAAAAATGAGATACAGAATTCTCTGCAATGCTTGTCGATTTAGAGTGGCCAAGTCTAAATCAGTCCAAGAGATTTCCCCCTCCCCAACAATTGTATATATGTCACATTTGTGGATTATGTACACAATCAGTCCAGAAAAGGAAAAATCAATAACTACTGATTAAAATTAATTGCCTGTAAAATAAGGTACCCCATTTCTAAAATTAATTGATCCCCCAACTGCATATATCAACCATTCCCTCTCCTACATAAAAAATAATCACATATTCCCTTCCCTTCTTCCATCAGAAACAGCAAGAGAGAGAGAGAGAGAAAGTCCAGGATGGGGTGGGTTGAGGGGAATATTTAGTTGCATTGAGAAAGGAATAGAAAGAAAAGGGGGGAAACAAAAGTGTATGGAGGTAAGAGGGAAGAGAGGGACAGAAAGAGAAGAGAAAGAGAAAGAGAAAGAAAAAAGACCAGTCCTATTTAAGGTTACAAAAAAGTTTACATTCAACCAAAGCAGCAGCCCACCTAAGCAAATGGTAATCTTCAAAGGCTCTCAAGGCTTTTCAGCAGCAGTGTCTACAGTCATTTGCATGGCTTGCTCATTTCTTTGTTTTCAACAGCCTCTTCTACCCTTGTAAATCATTGTAAGATAATGAATGCATGACAGTCTTTAACAACCTGTTACTCTCTAGATGTCTTTGAGTACAGCTCCATCTCATCCTTGCCCAGCAAACAGTTATAGTCCACGACTTCTAGATATCACCAGGTGGTTCTATCAAGTTTTTTCAGAAGTTCACTCAAAAGACATTATTTTCTATTGTTACAATCCTGATTCCCCTTCATTCAATGTAGCACTGGGCGGGCTGGCCGGCCAGCCCGCCTGCCTTCCTACCTAGTTATCTAATTATCTTGGGATAATTTTTTTTAAATCTATATAGCATATGTGTGGACAGAAGGTTAAATTTGCTGGCTATCTTTCAGACTCCTGAAGTGGGTTAAAAAAACAAACAAGGACAAAGCAAGCCTAGAGAAGTGATACAAACTCCAAAGGAAGTTTTGAAGAAAACTGCCCACAATACTGTATATAGTTTTAACTTTCCAAAATGCGGGCAAAATCCTGGCTATTAAAACCTCTTTAGTACTCCATTTGATAGTCTTCCCAATAAGCTTTGAAAAATAAACTTCTTAAAATCAAGACTGAAAGAGAGAGAGGAGCCCCCACTGTCTTGCTCCCCAAATCTCCCTAGCTATTATGCCTCTTAGGACTTTGAATGTTATTAAAGAGAGTCCCTGCCAAAAAGCTTAGGAAACGCCTGAGGCCTGGGGGAGGGCAGCAGGTTGGAAGAAGAGTGTGAAGAGAAAGGGGGGCAAGGAATGTAAGAGAATACCAAAGATACTTTGGTTTGGTGAGGGGACTATCAAACTAAAGAGCAGATGTTTTGACTTATTTGCCAAAATGTAGCTGTGGTTTTTTGCAAATTCCCTCATTTCCTTTCAGTAAACAATTCTGGATTTAACATAGTCAAATCAAACCTAGTTTTAAAAAGCCAACCTCATCGAGCCTAATCACATTGGGCTGGAAGGAAAATATATTACATCTTCAACTGTACAACAGATTTCAACAAAGTATCTTCCTCAAGAGACTCCGGTAATCAGGAGTGTATCAAGTTAAATAGATAAATAATACATAAATTCCCAAAGTTGTTAATTCTATGTCATACATAATGCTTTCCATGTTTTCATCTGGTCAGTTGACAGACGGAAATTCTGTGGTGACAACTGGCCTAATGTGCACAACAGGAAAGGAACTGTAAATAAAGGAAAACAGCAAAAAGTTAAAACACAAATGATATGCTTATATAATTATCTGCCAATACATTAAACAATTCTAATAACATAATAAAAAGGTAAAGGTTCCCCCCGCACAGTTGTGCAGTCGTGTCCGACTCTAAGGGCCGGTGCTCATCTCCGTTCGTTAGCCGAAGAGCCAGCGTTGTCCGAAGACGCTTCCATGGTCATGTGGCTGGCATGACGCGCGGAACGCTGTTACCTACCCACCGAAGTGGTACCTATTAATCTACTTGCATTTGCATGCTTTCGAATTGCTAGGTTGGCAAGAGCTGGAGCTAGTGCGGGAGCTCACCCCGCACGCAGGGCTAGGGATTCGAACCTCCGAACTTGCGATCTTCCGATCGACAAGCCTGGCGTCTTACCCGCTGAGCCACCACGCCCCTTTGATATATATCAAATATATGAATAACATATGATATGTTATATGATATGAATAACATAATAAGTACTGATAAAAACAAAAGAAGCATCTGGTTAATCATCCTGTATGATGACACCTATTGTTTTTCAAATCCTTCTTAAAACCCATCTTTTTTTCCATTCCCTAATGTAAATCAGCCTGTAATTAGGCATAAACATGTGCAGCCGAAAGTAGTATCTACTGCTTCCTTTCCCCCCCCCATGTAATTTTATTAAGGATTTTAATTACAATAATAAAATCTAATACAAACTAAAAGAAAGAATAGAAAGAAAGAGTGAAAGGTGCAAAGGAGAAGAAAGAAAGTAGAAAACAGAAAGAAAAAGTAAGGAGAAAGAAAGAAAGAAAGAAAGAAAGAAAGAAAGAAAGAAAGAAAGAAAGAAAGAAAGAAAGAAAGAAAGAAAGAAATATAGTGACTTCCAGGCTTCATTACAAGTATAAACAATTTTTGTAACTCTTCACCCCCTCTTAGTTTACAACCAATGATCTTTTCATCCCATATCCCATCTCTTAACTATAGACAAATCCATAAAGCATCAACTTTTCAGTCCTAGTGTCAGCAGAAAGTCCATTAAGGGTTACCAGAAAGAACAACATATATTATTTTAACCTTCTACTGCTTCCTTTTTTATCCATACTTATTTTTGTTTCCCACATCCTTATTTTTTCTCCTATATTGAATTTTAGATTGCAAACTTCTTTAGACCAGAATTATGTCTATCAGGAAGACTGATGGCATTGTGTAACATGGAAGTAATAGAAATGTATCAGAGACAGAACAGTTGAGCATGTCAAAATGAAGGATTCTTGCAAACTGCAACTATTGCAAATTAGATTAATTAACTTACTGCAAACAGTAGTTACAAAGATAAAGTAAACTAACCTAACACCAGTATATTCCAATGATGTTTAACATGTCATTGGCATTCTTAACCACTGCCAAACCATGGGTGGGTAGATCTGGAACTCACAAGAGGAACCAGAGGAATACTATTAGCATGGCAGAGTTTCTGCTTAACCATTATTTAATGGTTAAGCACAAGGTGCAAACAAAGTCAGTCGTTTCAAATTGTGATTTGGAGTGAAGCCTGATGTGAAAACAGGATGAAGTAGGTTTATAAATAATGGCTTCAAGGATTCCTTGTTAGTTTTAACTGTAGTTAATCTTGATGAAGATGGAACATGACATGAAAAGGGAAAATTCAGAAGAAGGAAAGACTGAGCCACAGTAAATTCTACTTCTCTATTTTTAATTCTTTTTATTTTTGTGCCTTCGAGTCAGCATTTTTATTTTTGTGCCTTCTCCTGGAGATTGCCTGGACAAGTCCCTGCAGTTTTCTTGGCAAGATTTCAGAAGTGGTTTGCCACTGCTTGCTTCCTAGGGCTGAGAGTGAGTGACTGGCCCAAGGCCTCCTAGCTGGCTTTTGTGCCTAAGGCAGGACTAGAACTCACAGTCTCCCAGTTTCTAGCCTGGTGCCTTAACCACTACACCAGACTGGCTTTCTTTAATATGGGCTAGAAATTGGGGATGCAGTGTCAGGAGGAGGAGGAGGAGGTCATCCTTGGAGGAAGTAAGGTAAGGTAAGGTTTCCCCTTCCATTCGTATCCAGATCTAGGGGGCGGCGCTCATCTCCGATTCTCGGCCGAGGGAGCCAGCATTGTCCATAGACGTTCCTGTGGTCATGTGGCCAGCATAACTGAACGCCGAGGCGCACGGAACACTGTTACCTTTCCCACCAGAGTGGTACCTATTTATCTACTTGCATTTTTTATGTGGTCGTCCTTGGAGGAAGTACTTGTCAGAATTTTCAATATAAATTCAATAATACTGTCTATCTGAAATCAAATGCTGGAGATTTGGAATAATTATAAGTTACAGTATGAATCTCTATTTCCATAGTTATTCTAGAACATATGAAAGCCTTAACTTGGCATCTTGATCTAATATATAACTAAAATTGCATGAGAGAGGGTAGATGAGGAGAAAAGTAAGTATCTATAGAAAAAAGTGTGTTCCGTTCAAATAGGCCATGATGCAATTCAGATCTGGGAGGGTTCACAGCAACCCTCTACAAGTAGAGCAAACTCCCTGTCAGGATGTCATCCACGCCATCCTGCCATGGCGCCAGGAAGGAACATCCCGCCAGTCTGTTAAACTCACAGGGTCGTGTAAAGTAGGGGAGAATGCTGGCGATGGGGCTTTGATGTATTCACAGAACTGCAAACATGTTAATCAAAGTATCGTGCTGAGTGATTAGGCACCCAGGATAGATCAAAGGGCGATATTGCCGTATTAGTTGATTCGGACCCAGAAAGACCTGAAAACTGAGAGATGAAGGGAAGGGTGACCGAGCTGTGAATCCCGATGGGGGGGGGGAGAACTTGGAGATTCTTATACTGTTGGTTGCAGGAGCTTTGTTCACTTGAGTCTTTAACGTGCAATGGATCACTGGCTTTAATAAAGATTCCTTCATATCCCTGAGGAGCTTGTGTCAGGAACCCTGATTTAATAGTCAACGGATCGAGGGCATCACACTCTCCCTCTACTAGTTCACTCTCCAACTGAGGATGCTTCCACACAGCTAATCCTTGAAAAACAAACTGAAGCCAACCTTCACCATCTTCACTTCTGTGACTTTGAAACCTTGAGAATGCTATGGCAGTTGAACCTGTATGGGTGGGAGAGAGGAAGGAGGCCAGAAGCAAAGGAAGGCAAGAGGGATAGAATAAGTATATTTCTCCCTGATTGTTTTCATACAATTGTAATCTGGTCTTCAAAGAGAATGGGAGATAGCATGGGTGTGCAACTGAATGGTCTACTCACACCTTTCTTATAGAGAATAGAGAGGAATACAAGTTTGGACCAGAAAGTGGTGGAAGAACAGGTAAAATACATATACTACACACATATGCAAAACTCAAACAAACTCCCATGACAAACACACACACAATCTTAGCAAAAAGCTCCTTATCAAAACAAGTACATTTCTTTTGTTTGTTGAAACATAAAGATTCCCCAAAAGGCAAAATATTAAAACACCCACTTTCCTTGGTTACTTCTCTGTTATTCCCTCTAGTTCTGCAGCTATCCTTTTCCCCCCCAAACTTGCTTCAAAACAAAAGGAACAGGAAGTCCCACAAGCCCTAAAAGTAATGTGTGTGTGCGCGCGCTCACACACACACACACACACACCACATTAGGGGCCTCAACTCTAGTGCAAAGCTTGGATGAACTGGGAAAAAGGACATTGGAGGGAGTGATTATTTATTTAAAATATTTTCATCCTGATTTTCTACCTAAAAAATATTAATGGTGGCAAACCAGTATTCTCTCTTACACACTTCTGTACTCCATATTCTAACAAAAGTGAGAACTAGGACCCAGAGCATTTGCTAGCTCAGTTCTCAAAGGATCCCCTTAAATTTTATGGAACATAAATGGCCTTGTCGACTTCTGGGCAAGAAATGGTGGACTGAAGACAGCTCTGCGAAAAGCCGAACTGACGACCGCGGCAGAATGAAGAGCCAGCGAGGAGACCAGCTCTTCCATAATTCCTCTCCAGACAAGGAGAGGACTTGAGATTGCCCACAAATGCTCCAGACAGCTGCTCCTTGGTCAGACAGCGGGCTCTGGTGGGTTTAGAGCTCTCGGAGATGAGGGAATAGCCATCTTGCTCAAACCGAAATCAGCACCTTTGAAAGGACACTAAGTTCGGATACTTCCTTTTCTAATCATTTTCGGAAATTGCTTGTTAACTGCTTTTCAGCTATTAGGAACCTTTGGATCGACAAGTTTTACAGCACCGGGTGAGTTTAATTCAATCCTTAGCAAAAGACGTTTTAACTACAAGTTTAAGAACTTAATAATTTTTTTAACGAACAGCAAAAGAGTGATTAAAACTTTGATTTTAGAAAGTTACAAATGTAGGGTCCAGATAAATTTGAAATAAGTTTATAGAATTAATAATAAAGAATCCTTCCTGTAGGAAAATTCATTCATTCATTCATTCATTCATTCATTCATTCATATTCCGCCTTTATTATTTTTATAAATAACTCAAGGCGGTGAACTACCTAATATTCCTTCCTCCTCCTATTTTCCCCACAACAACAACCCTGTGAGGTGAGTTGGGCTGAGTGAGAGAGACTGGCCCAATGTCACCCAGCCGGCTTTCATGACTAAGACAGGACTAGAACTCTCTGTCTCCTGGTTTCTAGCCCAGCACCTTAACCGTTGTTTTGAATTAAAAAAATATATATATAAGATAAACTTTAAAAATTGGACATTAGAGGGAACTAGAGGGAACTAAAGATTAAAATTAAAGGAGAAGAACACTTAAATTTGACTTACTAATACAGAATGAAGCAAAATATTTTAACATTGTACATATTGAAGGATATTTTTGAACAATGGACCCAGAAATTAATTTTAAGAGTGTCTGCCACTACAGATAGACTGTGTTTCAAAGTTTTTATGAAAGAGAAACAAGTTTTACCTGACAAGATTACAAAAGAAACCAGCTGATGTCTTAATAATTAAAAGGGATATACAAATAACAAGCCAAGAGAGTGACCTGGATAATTTTCCTATATTGTATTTACAAAAGAGGCTTGTTAAAGTTTTGAAGAATTTTGTGAGAATGGACATAGAAAAAATGAAAAGAAATCAAGTTCTATAACATTAATTGAAGGGACTAAAGATCAAGATTGTTAGAAGTAAAAGGAAGGAATATAAAGTTGGTTTATTTGATCAAGGTTAAAATAGGTATGTTGTTATCTCTGGTAACCCTTAATAGACTTTTGCTGACCAGGACTGAAATGACAAGGTTTTTAAGGATTTGTTTATACAGTAGATAAGAGATGGGATATGGGAAGAAAAAATCATTTGTGTATTTTAAGAGATGATAAGTTAGTAAAATTGTTTATACTTGTTGTGATGAAGGGGGAAGTCACTTCTTTATATATTTATTTTCTTTTTCTTTGCTATATTCTTATTTTTTTCTTTTCTATTTTTTCTTTCTTTTCTGCACCTATTTTTTCTTTTTATTCTTTTATATATATTTTTAGTTTGTATTAGTTTTTATTGTTATAACTGTAATCTTTAATAAATTACTATTAAAACATGGCTTCAGTCTAGGACATCGCTAAACAAAAACCTCTTCATATTCCAAGCTCTATGCACTGGTAACATGGAAACAGTAAGTGGATTTAATTGCCAAACCAACCGTGTTTATGATGAAATGCCTGTACTTTTACTCCAGTATAAGTTAATGGCTATTATCATTATTTAGTCTTATGGGGAAGTGAAAAAAGCTACACTTAGGGATACCCCATGTCTAGTACATGTGACAGTGGGTCTACGTCACTGACCAACAGGAAACAATCTTTCTCTCTTCTATTTTCATGTAAAACACACAGCTTAGTCCACTCTATCAGCAAATATTTCTCCGCTCTTATTGCGTCCGCAGAATGCCGCCCGACGGCCCTGTTTAAGATTACAAGATCACTTTTGGGTCAGGAGCAAGGGGAGACCCATTTACAGGGCCGATCGGAAGAGTTTTCTGAGCATCTGCAGGACAAAATCGCTCAGATTCATTCCAAGTTGGACTCCAAGCGTGAGACAAGATCTGGGGAGATGCCAGAGGCCCGTACTTGCCATGTTATCTGGGAGCAGTTTGATCCTGTTGGGCCTGATGAAGTAGACAGGATCCTCCGGACTGTAAACGCCACCACATGCCAACTTGACCCATGTCCCTCCTGGATGGTAAAATCAGCTAGTGAGGTGACATGTGGCTGGGTCCAGGCGATTATAAATTCGTCCTTGAGTGAGGGGGTGTTCCCGGCTGCCTTTAAGGAGGCGCTGGTGCACCCCCTCCTCAAGAAACCATCCCTGGACCCTACCATCCTGGGCAATTTTCGCCCAGTCTCCCACCTTCCCTTTTTGGGAAAGGTGGTTGAGAAGGTGGTGGCGTTGCAACTCCAGAGGATTCTGGAGGAAACGGATTATCTGGACCCCTTCCAGTCAGGTTTCAGGCCGGGACATGGGACAGAGACCGCATTGGTCGCGCTTATGGATGATCTCTGGCGAGAGCGGGATGGAGGGAGTGCGTCCATCCTTGCTCTCTTAGATCTCTCAGCGGCTTTCGATACCGTCGACCACGGTATACTTTTGGGACGGCTCGAGGAGTTGGGGGCGGGCAGCGTGGTTCTGCGCTGGTTCGCCTCCTTCCTCCGGGGCCATTCCCAGTCGGTGTTGATAGGAGAGGATAGAGCTGACCCGAGACCCCTGACTTGTGGGGTGCCTCAGGGGTCGGTTCTCTCTCCTCTCCTATTCAACATCTACATCAAGCCGCTGGGCGAGATCATCCGTCACCACGGGATGAGGTATCACCAATATGCTGATGATACCCAGGTATACATCTCCATCCCGGGTGAAGTAAGTGATGCGGTCAATGCCTTATCTCAGTGCCTGGAGGCTGTGGGGGTCTGGATGGGGAACAACAGGCTTCAACTGAACCCTGGTAAGACGGAGTGGCTGTGGATTGACGGCCCCCCTGGATCCGGGAAGTTGTCATCTTTGGTTCTGGGTGGAGTTGCACTACCCCACTCGGATCCAGTGCGGAATCTGGGGGTCCTCCTGGACTTGCGACTCCTGCTCGAAGAGCAGGTGGCAGTCGTGGCCAGGAGGGCCTTTGCACAGCTGCAAGTTGTGCGCCAGTTACGCCCTTTCCTGGATCGGGAGGCCCTCCGAACAGTCACTCACGCCCTTGTCATCTCCCGTATAGACTATTGTAATGCGCTCTACATGGGGCTACCCTTGAAAAGTATCCGGAAGCTTCAGCTGGTGCAGAATGCGGCGGCGCGAGCAGTTATGGGGGCCAAGAGATCGGCCCATGTAACACCTCTGCTTCGCGAGCTGCATTGGGTGCCAGTTTGCTTCCGGGTCCAATTCAAGGTGTTGGTGATCACCTTTAAAGCCCTACATGGCATAGGACCAGGGTACCTGAGGGACCGTCTCGTCCCAATAACGTCAGCCCGCCCCACCCGTGCATGCAGAGAGGGCATGCTTCGGACCCCCTCAACAAGAGAATTCCATCTAGCGGGGTCCAGGAGGTGTGCCTTCTCTGCGATAGCGCCCGCCCTATGGAATATCTTGCCCCCGGAGGTGAGACTGGCCCCCTCCCTCCTGACCTTTCGGAAGGCCCTTAAGACCTGGCTCTGCCACCTGGCCTGGGACAACGGAGGCGGGAGTGCCTCTTGGGGTTGGCTAGCCCCGTAGCAACACTATGCTACGTTCCCTACGTCCCCCATCTTGTATTTTATTTATTTATATTGCATTTTTTAAAATTATTGTATTGTTTTTAACTTTGATTGTTGTGACCCGCCCAGAGTCCCTTGTATGGGAGATGGGCGGGGAATAAATTGAATAAATAAATAAATAAATAAAAAATACATGTGAGGCTCCAAAGGACTCTTTTGATACTGATGCAATGTGGTATTTTTCTAGTACATATGACAGTGGGTCTACGTCACTGACCAACAGGAAACAATCTTTCTCTCCTATCTGGAGGTATGTGATGTACAGGTGATTGCAGAAGAGAAGGCAAGTTTCCACACACACAGAAAAAAATCAGAGTAATTGCCTTAATACTATGGATGATGTGTTGGCATTTGAAAAGCAGCAAAGGGCTACAAATGATTTTTAAAATGCTAGCTTGCTGAAAAATACAGAGGAAAAAAAAGGCAAAAACACAAACACAAAACACAGAATGTGGAAGGGCTGTCCAAAAAGCAGCATAAAATTTAAATGTAACAACAACCGGATATCTAAAATCAATTCCTGTATGGGCAGGGAAATCTGAGAAATTCCTTATGTAAAAGAGCTCCCCCTAGGTCAAAGATTCAGGTATTTCAGAAACTAAGTCTCCATCTGATTCAATCCTCACCTCCTATAGTAGTAACAGCTTTCAAACTTGTAATGTGCAGAAGTTCCCTACAAATTAAGTGTTTCTATTTTCATGTGAAACACACAACTTAGTCCACTCTATCAGCAAATACATGTGAGGCTCCAAAGGACTCTTTTGATACTGATGCAATGTGGTATTTTTCTCCATATCCTATCTACACTCTTACAACAGTCCTTACAGACACAAATAATGAAATCTCAGCATTCAGTCCTAGTGTATTATTCATAAGGTAGCTATTTGAATTCAAACCATCCACAGGCACTGTGGAATGGGAAGAAATTCATTATATATTGTCATTCTTAAACTACCCTGGAATGGGCATACAAAGAGCAATTAAAATGTCTCAGGAAATAATGAATTCACGTTAACAGCTTTTGAGTCAACATTGTACTATTTTTTGGCTATTTAAGGACAGATAATGCTTAGAAATTTGGGGATATTTACAGAATCTGTACCAAATTTAAAGTTAGTTTCTTGCTATTGGAAGAAAAGGTATTAAAACCTGAGGTTGTAATTTACCAGTCTATCTTGAGAGAACCTCTTTGGATAAATTTGTCTGCAGACACACTTGATTCCCAAACAGGAATAAAACTTCCCTCCTGCTTCTTGTATAACCAGTCCTTTCCTGTGGTCAGTTCATATTGTCACAGCGATAGCGGGCTCCCTTTGCCAAAACAACATTCAACTTCTAAACAATAACTGCTCTGTAATAAGGAACTCATACAATCAAGCCTCATCATGATAATTACATTTACTAGATGAATAATTGTTCTAACTCTGAACATTATCCTAAAAAGGCAATACTCCTAATGAACCTCAGCCAAACCTGGCAGATAAATACTTCATTCTTCATACCAAATGTACATACTTCTGTATTCCTGCTGCAGGTATTTGCCATTAAGACGTATGTCCTAAACTAGTCTGGTCACAAAGGCTGTGCCCTGCCTCTTTTGCAGGTTTCAAAAGGATGTTTAGCATAAAAAAAACAGAAGTAGGCAATGAGGAAAGCGGCTTGGCAGGCCACACAGGGCAGCCTGAACATCAGTGACAAGGCAGCTGGCAGAAGCCCCTGTGAGCAAGTCAGGACCAGGGGACCAGCCTTTTCACATCTGGTTAAGTACCATAAACTCTCCAACAAGCTGCCTAATTATGACAACACTTCTGCTAGAAAATTAGCATGCTTCACTGACCATGTTCAGAAGCATGAGGAAGGAGAATAGGCAAGAATGAGAAATGCTGCAGAGAAAGCCTAGGAGTAGATCCTGTGATATAATTGGAAGGTAGGCTGCAGGCTGAATCATGATCCAACGTCCAGCTATCTAGTTACTCTCAGAGCATCTTGAGGACTTTCTCCCAATATTGGACCCACACTTCTCATTGTCATATTTTATCAACCAAAGCAGAAATGAGATGGAATCTGGACCAGACCGGACCAGACAGGGGAATTAAATCTGTATGAAATCTGTGCATGTACGCTAATGATCAGCTTAAAGAATGTAAAATGACTGTATGCCCATAACTGAGCCACTTGCTTAAGAGGATTCATTTGCAAGTACCAAACTGCCTTTGGCCAATTTCAAAACAAGCTAAGCAGGATCGGACTTGGTTTGTACTTGGGTGGGAAACCACCTGGAAATCCCAGGACTGTAAAGTACCCTGGGAATGTGAAAAAGCATCCCAGGTGGCGGCAATGGCAAAACACTTCCATTTTGTTATCGACTGCCAGTCTTCAGCCTCCTTTTTTAGGAAACAATGCTGAGGTGGTGGTAGGGAGCAGCTACAAAGGGCTGTGGAGGAGATGAATTACAGTAATGGCACCCTTTTCAGTTTGGGTTCAGGCCTGGACAGGGGAGGGAAGTCACACTGCTCACTCACATGAATGCCCCAGGACAGGACACAGAGGGGAGAATCAATCAATCAATCAATCAATCAATCAATCGTTTATTGTGGTGTTAGACCAGTACAAGGATGACGCTCTGTGATAGTATACATAATCTGTCTTAAAACGATAGCAATCTAGAATAAAATAAAATTAAAGGTTAAAATAAAGTTAAAATACATTTATAAAACTACCTAGCTAGCTAGCTAAACTCTATGGGTGCAATCTAAGGTGCAGCCTATACTAGATGATAATATAGTCACTAAGATTATGTTAAATATAAAATGTGAAATGTAAGTATCTAAAATTACAACTATGTTAATATATAAAAATTTAAATGAATTACTGTAACATAAGGTACGTTACAGGGGGCGTGGTGGCTCAGCGGGTAAGATGCCAGGCTTGTCGATCAGAAGTTCGGAGGTTCGAATCCCTAGCCCTGCGTGCGGAGTGAGCTCCCGCACTCGCCCCAGCTCTTGCCAACCTAGCAATTCGAAAGCATGCAAATGCAAGTAGATGAATAGGAACCACTTCGGTGGGTAGGTAAGAGCATTCCGCATGCATCATGCCGGCCCCATGACCGTGGAAGCGTCTTCGGACAGCGCTGGCTCTTCGGCTAACAAACGGAGATGAGCACCGGCCCCTAGAGTCGGACACAACTGCACAAATGTGCGGGGGGAACCTTTACCTTTTTAAGGTACATTACAAAAATTAGCCCATCAGGGTCTGACAAATCTTCACTGCTGCTGCACAAAACCTGGCTACCTGCACTGTGACAATAGGCTTTTCATCTACAAGCAGCATTTGAGTATAGTCTGAATCTGGGTGACCAGGATATTTTCTAATCAGAGGTGAGATGAGTTTGGTTTGGAGATCTCTGTAAAAGACACAGTGAAGAACGACACAGAGGGGAGAAGCATGACCGTCCTTGTCCTGCTGGATCTGTCAGCAGCTTTTTATACCCTCAATCATGACATTCTTCTAGATCACCTCTGAGGGTTAGGAGAGGGAGGGCACCATTTGGTTCCACTTTCTGAGAAGCCAATTCTCCTTGGGCATCATGGGGGATTACAACATGGGTAGCCCCAGTGCTCATCTATTTCCCCAATTTTGTTAACATCTACATAAAGCCACTGGGTGAAGTAATGTCAATAAGCTGATCATACCCAGTTGTATATCTCCAACATGGGTCAGTTGGAAGATACAGAAGAAATCTTGACTCAGTGCCTAGAAGCCTACAGAGTCCGGATGAGGAAAAACAGGTTGGTATCCAACTCAAGCAAAATGGAGTAGCTGCTGATCTGGCAGCACATTGATTCCAGGATAATTCCAACTTCGGCTCTGATTGAGACTGCTCTACCTGGGGGTATTCTCGGATCTGTGGCTCCTACTAAGAGAGCTGATAGAGGCTGTGGTCGGGAAGATCTTTGCCCAACTTCATCTGGTGCTCCACTTGTGGCCTTTCAGCTTGCAGGCACTAGCTATGGTCATTTCTCAAGCAGAATACTGCAATGTGATCTACCTGGGGCTGCCCTCAAAAACCATCCTGAAACTTCAACTGGTGTATAAAATGGCTACCCATTTATTATCAGGTCAAACCTGTTACAACCATATTACTCTTTTATTAGAAGAGATGCACTGGCCACCATTCTTTCTAGGTATGGTTGAAGGTGCTGCTGATTACCCATAAAGTCCTGTACAACTGTAACTCAGTAATTGCCTAGCCTACTCTAAGTGGAAACTGCCCACCCAATATAAGCACACAGAGAAGCCATGCCGTGAGCTCCTATCTAACAGAAAGTCCAGTGGAAGGGGCTCAGAACTGACCATTTTCTGTTTGGATATCTCCCCTTCCTTTGGGACAGTTTTTCTTAGAGGCTAAATTGGCCCCAATCCTGATATTTAAGAACAAACCCACATTCTTACTCCCAATTTTTTTCAGGGTATAATTCAAGGTGCTGGTTATCACCTTTAAAGCCCTATATGGCACTGGGCCAGGTTTTCTGAAGGACCCTCTCCCTGAAGACACTAGATTGTCCCACTGTCATATGATGGGACCTAGGAAGCAAGCCCCTTCCATAGCTGTGCCTGCCCTGTAGAACAGCCTCTCGTAGGAGGCACGGAGGTCCCCTACTCTCCTTAACTTCCAGGAGGCCATTAAGACGTTGCTGTTCTCTCGGGTGCTGGGTCAGGAGGGAAGGTGAGCCCAGCATTTGTGGTTTTGCGAAGGGGTTGTTATGGTGCTTGGTGATAAGAGTTTTAATGTTTTGCATTTTGTTATCTGTCTATTTGTGGTTAACCACCCACAGTTATTTTATAATAATATGGGCAGCCATACAAATCTTTCAAATAAATAAATAAATATTTTCAATAAATAAATTATAGCTTTCAAACAGATTTGTCAGAGCTCCACAGAAACAAAACACACAGAACTCATACAGAACAGAAAGCAAATCATGCTTTTTTAAATGTTGGGTTGTAAGCATAATAGACTATATTGCCTAATTTCATCTGCAGCCTTCCTTGAGCACACGACTGCTACTTGAAAATCAAAAATGTCTGAGATGATTTTTCATAGAAGTAGTTTTAAATTCTGATTTGTTCTAACTGGAAATGGCAGCTACTTCCGATTCTTATAATACACACTGCCATAGGAAACCCACCAAGTGTCATTAAGGAGCTACATGAGATAAAGGTAAGATGAGGTAGGCATGCTCCTGTAAATCACACCAAATGGCCTAGCATGTGGAATAGTTTGAGTTAATTAAATTACAATCCCTGCTTTTTCAGAGATGCTTTTAATAATTATTGCTTTCATCAAAATGTTCTGCCTACAGTGGACTTTATAAGTAAATCTGAAAAATCACAAACTGTTTCCTCTTAGAGTTACTTACAACTTGTTATATGAATCATCATCATCAAACCGTAAGGTTAATTAGCCAAAGAAAACTGTTCAAGAACAGAACATTGCTTACATATACTGCCATAGTAAAGAAACAAACATTCAGCCTTATTCTGCCCTCCCTGCATCATCTCAAATTAGACTATTTTAAGTATGCGGAAAATATGTATTCAGGCACATGCTGAGAATTCAGAAGTGGGCTTTAGATATACCACCTCAAGTAAACTAAACCTTAAATAATTTTTAGCAGAAATATTTCCAACAATCACCTCTATTATGCGCCATGAAGCAAGACTTCTGCCTGAGAAAGCAAGAGACGTGCTACCCACTAGCTGAAAAGAATATTCTGAGCCACATAGCTAAAGTAACTTCTCCCTAGAATGTTCCTATCTTCTTCAACCTTGAACATTAAATTGTTTTGATTCTTTATCATAGGGCAGAGAAAGGTGATATACTATTGGACATACCACCAATAAATTTTAGTATTCTTATTGAAATGGTTTATAGGTATATTAATTTTCAAATAATCACCATTGTGCAATTTGTATTTTGTGCAAAACCTCCATTCTTTGTTGTTGGTGGTGGTTTTGGCTCAAGGAAGGCAGGATGAAAGGCTCAATTTTTCTAGTCTGGACTCCAGTGCAGCCAAGAGTGATAAACCATCTGATTCAGAGCCAGCCCTTCCCCCTTACCTAGGAATCCCAATAGCACCCTGCAGCCCATCCCTGCCTGGCTGGATTCTTTCCTCCTCCCACTCCCCTCTCCACTGTTGATTCCACATTGACTACTTGCCTTCTTCATCCTCCATCTCTATCTTTTCCTTACTTTGCATTTCCTGCTGCACCAGCCACATGGCCTCTGCTGGTGATCACTGAATGAAACTGACTAATGTGCATTGACTGGCACAGTTCACCCTCTGTAGCATTATTTACTTACTACTATTTTACATTGCCACACTCCACAAAGCTGTTTTCAATCCAGGGCAACTTGTTGTGTCCTCAGAGGTGTAGTGTTGACAGAGGAACCAAAGCCACCAAAAGCTAGGCAGCTAGGAAGCATCCAAAGCCACAAAGGAAAATTGAGAAAATTAATGGCAAAGCACTGCATAGAAAGAAGAGGATCAGAGATGTTTATTTACAATGGCTACCAAAGGTTTGTTACCCCTCATTTGGAATGTAAGATAATCATCTAAAAAGCAGAAAAAGAGGATGGTTCTGCTGATGTGGATCCTAACCTTGAGGAAGTGGGAGGAGGATATGGAAAAACTGGGGGAAAAGACTGCAGAAAACCACAGGAACAGTTAGAAAACTGCAGAGCAATTCAGTAAGGGAGAAAGGAACACAAAATGATATAAATGCAATGTGTGTATATATGTTTTGGGGAACTGAGAGGGAGAGAATGTGATTTGGAAGCCAGACCTGAGGAGAAAAATATGTATCAGTGCTGGGAGTAAGAGGTATGCCAGAAAATGAAAGACATTAATTAGAATTAAATGGGTGCCCCTCATGGCAGCCATTCTCTCACAGCACCTATGAAACTTCATTAAAACTCCAAGTATCCCCATCAACCCAAAAAGTTTACATCTCGTTTGGGTTTTAATATTAATATTCTATTAAAATGCAGGAAAAAAGTATGATTTTGTCAATGATGTAGAGAAAATGGAAACTGGTATCTCTCTCTCACACACACACACCCCTACCTGTAGAGGAGTAGCTAGTATTAAAAGCCTAAGCTGGTAAGAATATCAAAACAGGACATTGAATCGAAAGAACGAACACCACCAAAATCTATAGAAGTCACTTGTGCTCAGGAGCCAACTGTCATATCAAAAGCATAAACAGACATTTCTTCTGACTGGAGGCACAGGCTGCCCTGTATGTTGAGACAGATGTGTAAAGGCAAATGAAACAGAAAGGGCTCTACATCTCAGACAGATTCCTAGCAAAGGCCTAATTGCCCATGCCGCCTCCGATCAGGTTCAGTTTGGCCCACTAATCAGTCAGCCATGATTTCCAGCAAGAATGCAACTAGCCAACTGATACTTCAGTGTACCAGAAGGAAATTAATGCAGCCCATTACAAGGACTGTTTTTAAACTGGTAGGAGGGGGAGATAGATATTTTTATGGTAAAGAGAAGAAATTCAATGCTTTTGTTTCCAAAAGTGCAGCAGATTCCTCACATTTCCAGCTTTACTCTGCACATACTTCTTTCGCTTCAATTTTGCTACTGCTACTTGAGCCAATACTCCATATAGTCCTTGTCAATCATTTAATTTACAAAACCAAACCACAGCTTCTCCCAATTCCAAATTTTGTAAAAACTAGCCTACGGTTAAATTGATTAATTTACTCTTTCTAAACTGAAAAGAGTTTTGAACAGCAAATTTCTCTAAAATGTCAGTAAGCAAAGAGCTTTGAGGTTTTGCAATCTATGGTATATTTAATTAGGCTTGCTGTCTTCTATACAGAAGGTGGTACAAATGGGGTAGAATCCATGGCCCACGTAGTACAGCAGAGCTTTCCAAACTGTGTGTCGTGACACAAAAGTGTGTCGCCACACAGAGTCTAGTGTGTTGCCACACAACCTGGAAGCGCTGATCATCATCAGCGCTTCTGGGTTTTCCCGCGGCGACACACCAACAGCGGCGCGCAAAAACCGAAAGCGGCAGCAGCGCTTCCGGGTTTTTGCACGCTGCCGCAACGGTGGCACTTCCGGGTTTTCCCGCGGCGACACACCAACGGCGGTTGGTGTGTCGCCGCGGGAAAACTTTGGAAAGCCCTGTAGTACAGTGTTATTGGCCAGAGAGCTACAGATCAAATCATGTCAAGAATTTATGTGTCTTATCCTCTTCAAAGTACACCATGCCAATGTAACATAGTGCAAACTATTAAAAAATACATACTGTCTATTTATTTATAATCATATCTTGTTAATTTATTTGTTTATTCCATTTATACGGCTGTTGTGAGCAGAGTTAGAAAAATTTCTGGCATTGTTTTCTGGGGGTTTAATTTTTTATTATACAGCCTAGATTTTGAAAAGTAGAAGAAAAATAAAGTTAGTTTTGTGTACGATGGATCAACTTAAAAAATTAATGCTGGTTTCTACTGTGCAAAATATTCTCACAGTCCTGTTATAATAAATGCAAGTAAACATGATTATGACTCTGTCAGCATCTACCTTGTAGTGTAAGTAGTAAGCAAAAACAGTGTCTCAATTTTTTTTTTGTCCCCTTTGTTTTACATTTCAAAACAGAAGCTTGGAGGATACTCTGCAGTAAAGCTTGAACAAAACTAAACAAGCATAAGTAGATAAAACAGATTAGTTTTGGTTCTTCTTTACAAAGCAAAAATGAACATTAGGAAGCAATCAATCCACACAATTTCAAGGACAACCAGCTGAAGAAAGACAAAACTGCTTTTTTATAACATTATGGCTGTAAGGGGAAGGTATTTAAATGAAGGGAAAGGTCTTAATAAGTAAGTATGCACAAGCACAGACCTCATATTTAATATTCAGAAATGTTTTTCCTCTCTAAAAGCCCTATTTTTTAATGAAATCAATAAGCCATTTTTAGCAATCACTATCTCTGATTTTCCCCATGGGCCAATTTTTATTTTATTTGGGACCACATAGCTTAAGCCAGGTCATATTTAGATGTCATAACAAGGCAGTCTAATGCCTGTACAGTATACTATACCCAGCTTCAAAGAGTAAAATGGAAGAAGATACACTTATTTTCCAGGGAGATTCAAACATCCTTTGATCCTCCCTTTAAACGTATACTTGGTTATAATATAGCTAATTATATGCTGGAATGTTCTATTACAACCACTGTCTAGATCATAGCTTTCCAAACTGTGTGTCGCGACACTTTAGTCGTTCATTTAACAACGGTTTGAAGTTATGACGGCCTCCGAAAAAGTGCTTTACGTTCTGTACTCACATTTACGACCATTGCACCATTCCCAGTCACATGATTGCAATTCGGGCACTTGGCAGCTGGCTCGCATTTACAACCAGGTGCGGTGCCTGCAGTCACATGATCGTGATTTGCAGCCTTTTTTGCCAATTTCCAGCAAAAAATGTCCATTGGGGAAGCTGGATTCGTGTTAATGACCATCGTAAAAATGGTCGTAAAATTGGGTCCGGTCACATGGTGACTCACTTAACAACCGAACCGCTTAAGAACCAGTTTTCTGGTCCCTATTGTGGTTAAGTGAGGATTACCTGTACTTCAAAACCTGAGACAAAAATACTTTAAATTTAAATACAGTTAATATGATTATTCCCACATATTAAGTATTATTCTGACTCCTTACAATACACTAAGCCAAAGATAAACCACATTATGGCTTAGTGTTATGTGTGAACCAGGTCAAACGGCTATCTTAAACTTTAATTTATTAGATGCGATGACAAAACTGTCTCTCTTATCTTCCCAGAACATCAATCATTAGGGATACTGCCTCAGCCCAGCTTGAGGAACCAAACTCATGTGAGGCCATTTGAGCTTTTCTAGTTGTTCTAGACTCAGAGCAGGCTATTAAAAGAATGGAAGAAGAGGCTGCTAACACAATGGTCAGTAGGAAACTCCAACTTACAAAGGCATCCCATGTTCCGATAATACTAACCTCTGGATATAAAGTTTTTGGCAACCTGCTAGGAGTACTTAATGCAATGAGTCATACTAGACTCACTGATCTTTCAACTCTTTGATTCTATTATCTGTAATTCAAAATCAGGTTGCTAGAAATGTAACATTTCAATGCAAACTCTTTAAAAAAATGAACAGTATGTTATTTCAGATGATATGAGAAAGTGGAACATTGTCCTGCTGTCAAAAACAGTACAAAGGGTATTTCTAAAAGCTTTGATATTTTAATATGCCCTATGTCAATGTTTTTTGTTTTTAACACACATTAAAAAGTCAAAACAATTTGAACTTACTCTTATACAAGTAGCCTAATTCCTTGCTCTATCTTCTCTCAAATGCCCAGTGACTCCCCTCCACTTTCAGGTTTAGGACAATGTTTCAGAATAAACTCTAAAGCAGAGCTTTCCAAACTGTGTGTCGCGACACAAAAGTGTGTTGCCACACACAGTCTGGTGTGTCGCCACACAACCCGGAAGCGCAGCGCTTCCGGGTTTTCCCGCGGCGACACACCAACTGCAGCGCGCAAAACTCGAAAGCGGCAGCAGCGCTTCCGGGTTTTTGCGCGCTGCCGCAAGGACGGCACTTCCGGGTTTTCCCGCGGCGACACACCAACGCCAGTTGGTGTGTCGCCGCGGGAAAAACTTTGGAAAGCCCTGCTCTAAAGAATCAAGTATTACCTATATTGCTTATCTTTCATATAATTAAAACAGGGCCAAATCCTGCTGCAAAATCATTTAAGTAATTATACAGGCTGAGGATCAGAGTCTACAAACTGTTGATTCACTTTAATAAACCTTGATGAAGATGACAAATTAACAACATTATAGGGCTGTAAAAAAGATATTCTGCTCCTAAGCAATAACCAACTTGCAACAGTAAATACCATGGTACACACTTCATCATTGAAAAGGGAAGCAATATGAAAGTAGCAATAAGAACAATTCACAATTCTTACTGCACTTCTATTGCTCATGGATTGCAATCTCTGCAAGTTACATATGTTACCATGATTAGCAAACAGACCTGACGCAGGTTTTTCTTTCACAGGAAATAATTCAGCTGTAATGATGTATTTTCACACAGAAGGAATGATGCAGCAATTTAAAAGAGGATTGAACGTAATATGGCTGTGAAAAACTTACATGACTATTCTCCTAAATAAGAGAGAAATTCTCTTTGATTGGTGAGAGAAATAATTCATTAACTAGGATATAAACAAACATATAGGAGGACAGTGAAGAGTAGAAAAGTAGAATAAGAAAATGTAATAACTTCCTGCTTTCATCAGGAACGGTGATAATTGGAAAATAGTTTCATTTTTTAAACCTCAAAAACATTTGTAGTATGATTTTATGGCATGTATAATACCATTTTCAATGTAGCTTACTTCCCAAAATAAACAGCATTAGCACTGTCCCCTAATATTACAGTGTCGTATCATCTCTCTAATGACCCATGCTTCATTACCCTGTGTGCACTAAACAGGTTTAGTCAACCAACAATTGTTGAGCTTCATCAAATCCTCTGCATACATGTATTATGTATTAATTTCTAATATTTATAAATCTTACTGTCCACTATAAAGCAGCAAAAGTAATGTATAAGGTAAGTTTTATTAAGACTCACACTATATTTTATTAGTAGAGAAATGGGGCAGTATGGGAAAAAGCCATACAATTTTAATGATTGTTTTCTTCTTGCTGTGCATGGTTTTAACAGAAAAATAGTATAAAACATTCATACATGCAAATATAAAAGATGTCATATCATTTGTTAAATGTAGTGAGAGAAATATGAAGGCTGGGATAAAATAGTTTTTCATGTTAGAATCTGTTTCAAGATAAACTATTCATCCCACCAAACTTGTCCTCCAATTCCACTAAAGGTAGGCAAGATGATGGAGGGAAAAGCTTGATTGCTAGAAATCATTTTACAAGTGGTAAGCACTAAAAAATAGCATTTTCTATTTCAACTTTGAACCTTAAGAGAACAGGATCAGGAGATTATGACGACAGAAAATTTAAATTTGATTTACTAGAATACAACAAATTCAGAGAAAGGGCTGTCTTTAATATGATTTACTTAACTTTTTTATGCACTTGTAGCGATTGGAATAGAAAAGAAAGGTTGATGTCATTTTTTTTAAGGAAAAAAAGTAGTTTGGGAAAGAAATGGGAAGAAGTAGTTGATGTGTAACCCCTATCACTTTTTCTTCTGTGAGTTTCAGACACTTGTTTAGCCTCTGACAAACACAGGGAGGTCTGAGGTCAAAACCATAATACTAGGAGGCAGTATTGTTCATCCAACCTTTTGTGTATATGTTATGGCCACCATTTGAGGCTACTTAAAATAATAATTTGTAATGGCTATGACCATAAACAAGGCATCCACTTTCTCCATACCTAAATAGACCCCTTTCAGGTACTTGTGGTAGTGCACAAAATTACCCAATCAGCAAACATACAAACTTTTACTTTATTATATAGAATAATTTTACTTATTCTATATAATATAGTAGATTACTCGATCTCTCTTGGGCAAGGTGGAGTCAGTGACCCACCTGCAGGGCCGTGCGGAGTTTTCTGAGCATCTGCAGGATAAAATCGCTCAGATTCGTTCTAAGTTGGACTCTAAGCGTGAAGCACAGGCGGGGGAGAAGCCAGGGGAGCGGTCTTGCCTTGTTACCTTGGAACGGTTTGATCCTGTTGGGCCTGAGGAAGTGGACAGGATCCTCCGGACTGTAAATGCCACATGCCATCTAGACCCGTGCCCTTCCTGGCTGGTGAAATCAGCCAGGGAGGTGACTTGTGGGTGGGTCCAGGCGATGGTTAATACATCTCTGATGGAGGGGGTGTTCCCAGCTACCTTTAAGGAGGCATTGGTGCACCCCCTCCTAAAGAAGCCATCCCTGGACCCTACCATCTTGGACAATTTTCGTCCGGTCTCCCACCTTCCCTTTTTGGGAAAGGTGGTTGAGAAAGTGGTGGCGTTGCAACTTCAGAGGATTCTGGATGAAGCGGATTATCTAGACCCCTTCCAGTCAGGTTTCAGGCCGGGATATGGGACGGAGACTGCATTGGTCGCACTTATGGATGATCTCTGGCGGGAGCAGGATGGAGGCAGTGCATCCATCCTGGCTCTCTTGGACCTCTCAGCGGCTTTCGATACCATCGACCATGGTATCTTTTTGGGGCGGCTTAGGGAGTTGGGGGTGGGTGGCGTAGTTTTGCGCTGGTTCACCTCCTTCCTCCAGGGCCGCTCCCAGTCGGTGGTGATAGGAGAGAGATCCGATCCGCGACCCCTCTTATGTGGGGTGCTGCAGGATTCGGTTCTCTCTCCTCTCCTATTTAACATCTACATGAAACCGCTGGGTGAGATCATCCATCACCATGGGATGTGGTATCATCAATATGCTAACGATACTCAATTGTGTATCTCCATCCCAGGTGAAGTACAGTAAGTGATGCGGTTGCCACCCTGTCTCAGTGCCTGGGGGCTGCAGGGGCCTGGATGGGGAACAACAGGCTTCAGCTGAACCCTGGCAAGGCCGAGTGGCTGTGGATTGATGGCCCCTCGGTATCCGGGAAGTTGTCATCTTTGGTTCTGGATGGGGTGGCACTGCCCCATTCGGAACCGATGTGGAACTTGGGGGTCCTCCTGGACTCACGACTCCTGCTCGAAGAACAGGTGGCAGTCGTGGCTAGGAGGGTCTTCGCACACCTTCGGCTTGTGCACCAGTTACGCCCATTCCTGGATCGCGATGCCCTCCGAACGGTCACTCATGCCCTTGTCATCTCCCATATAGACTACTGCAATGCGCTCTACATGGGGCTACCTTTGAAGAATATCCGGAAGCTACAGCTGGTACAGAATGCAGCCGCGTGGGCAATTTTAGGTGCACCAAGATCAGCACACATAACACCTTTGCTCCCCGAGCTGCACTGGGTGCCAGTTTGCTTCCGGGACCAATTCAAGGTGTTGGTTATTACCTTTAAAGCCCTACATGGCATGGGACCAGGATACCTGATGGACCATCTTATCCCCATAACATCAACCCGCCCCACCCGATCATGCATATAAGGCTTGCTACGGACCCCATCAATAAAAGAATTCCATCTAACGGGGTCCAGGAGGCGGGCCTTCTCTGCAGCAGCGCCCGCCCTCTGGAATATCTTGCCCCCAGAGTTGAGGTGGGTTTCCTCCCTCCTGGCCTTCCAGAAAAATCTGAAAACCTGGTTCTGCTGCCTAGCATGGGAAGGAAAAGGTAATAGCTCCTCCTGGGGGATGGTTAATATCATAATACCCTCCCTAATTTGCCAGATTGGATTTTATATTTATATTTTTATGTTATATTGTATTTATATTGTATTTTAATCTTGTTTTTATTGTAAGCCGTCCAGAGTCCCCCGTTGGGGGAGATGGTGGTCATATAAATTTGAATAATAAATAAATAATAATTTGTAATGGCTATGACCATAATCAAGGCATCCACTTGACTCCTTTCAGGTACTTGTGGTAGTGCACAAAATTACCCAATCAGCAAACATACAAACTTTTACTTTATTATATAGAATAATTTAAAGTGACCACTGTGTGGCAATAATACATAAACCAACCCTCAAATATTAATGGAACAGGACTCTCAAGGCTGCTGTATCATCAACTTCAGATCTACTATAAGGGACACAGCATCATGCCCTCTCATAATAGATGGAAAATACTCTTGCAACAGAATATAACTGTGAGGCAATCTGGATATTTTCAAATGGTAGTGGAAGTGGTTAGTTGTCATTAGGAATGCCACTTGCATTGTCATGCAAACACATTCTATAGAATTCAATAACCGATGCTCTACATTTCTCTGAAAGTGTGATATCCTCACAACAGAAATGCTATCTTGTTTACTGCTCAGTCAGCTGATCTTCTCAAAAGCACTCCATTTCATTTTATTTACCCAGTTATTTTACAAAGATTCTCTAGTATAACACTTATAAATAGCCTTTGGAGATAAACAAATACAACATCCCTATGATTTCTATGAATTGTTGTTGGAGGTTATTACATTACATTATGTAAAAATAATACTGCGGGGTTCTAAATTGAGACCTTGTATATCGACTTATTTACTTATCTTATATAATAAAGGCAAATAGTTGAAATTGTGATATGTGTAGCATTGCCACCAAAGTGGCAAATATTTGTGATTGGCCCCTAAAATTCTCCTAAATTTCAGGAGCACATAGCACAACCATAGTTCTGAAAATGTGAAACATCTGTGTTGAAAATATATGGAAAAAATCAGTTAAAATAAAACTGCTATATCAGCTGCTTGTCTAAATCCATTGTTAGTTTCCACAATTTGTAGCATCCCATGACATTTTACCAATATTATGCCAACAATATTTTATCATGCAATAATAATGTCATTACACATACAGTACCACCAAAGATGTATCAATGCCCAAAAGAAAAAAAATCAAAATGGTGCTAAAAGTGAAATAATAAACAAAATAGTTTAAGTTTTCTGATTTTAAAGGTACTCAAAGATATATTACCTGAGGCAGATCTCCTCACTCTTAATTGTAAGACTGGTCCTGCTAGCCAATATCAGGGCCCAGTATTCCTACTTTTAAATAAAAAGAAACTGAGACAAATACACAAAAGAGCATAAACCACAAAAGCATTATAATACAATGCTCTGTAAGCCTAAGAAATTTCCTTCCTACAATACAAAAAAAGTAGGTCTCCTAAAAGACGATGCCAGCCAAGCTAAGCTTGAACGTCTCTGTGACAAGTAAGTTTCTCTCCCTAGGTTTTACAATATGCTCTTAGGATTGGAGAAAGGGGCTGGATTTGTCCCTGAACCAAAAGAGATTAAGAGTTCATCTTGCCCAAAGATAATAAATCCATAATTGTTCATGCAAATACAAACACGAACACACAGTGGAAGGAAGGACAATAAATATTTAGTGTCCGTATGTGCCCCCTTCCCAGTTGTGGGAAGATAAACACAATGTTTATATCTTGCTCAGTGCTCCTCGGAGCCACCATTACAAGCCCTCAGAGTTCCCCATAAAACAGCAATAAGCAGAGCCTAAAAGGAAAGCAGGAGGGGGGAAAGAAAAAGCTAAATCACCAGCATTTCCCAAACAAATGAGAAATCTGGCTGTGCGGTAGAGACTGTGTGGGGAAACATTGAGGGGCTGAAACCACCCCCACCCTCCCCCACAAATGATCAATTAAAAGCTGTCCTTATGCCAAGGGCCAGGCATGGCCAGGCAAGCGGGCTGCCGCAAAGACAACGGTCCTCTGGATCAGTTCTGCATGACAATTGATGGGAAGGGGCAGGCGGCAAGGCCCATCCTCTCACCATGGTGATTAGGCATTCCAAGTGTGCACGGCTCACATAAAGAGAAAGGGAAGCTGGAGACCTGAGGAGGCGAGCCAGGCCAGATGGTCCTGCAGCCGGCAGGACTGGAGCAGCTCACACCCAGCTCTCCGCCACTTTTAACGGCCCAAGCCTTTCTTTATGCCAGCATCACAATTAAACAGAGCAAAATGGCGAGGAGGCTCAGCAACAGTTTGCTGAGGGGAAGGGTGGCCACAATGCAGGAGGAAAGGGCTCTGATAAGCCAGGAACGACGTAGTTTCCATTGACATACTAAAATATGGCCCATCAGAAAGGCCCTTTTCTCGAGATGTAGTACGGTTTTCCACCTCTGAAACTCACCAAGGATACGCATATACCCATTACGTTATCGATGCAACCGTCTCCATATGATGCCTTCTTACTGTGTTTTAAAGAAAGACCGAGGTTAGATCATGTCTAATAGCTTTTTACAAGATGGCTTTACTTTTCTTCTTTTAACAACCCTAAAGTACGGCATCGATATCATTAAAAAAAAAAGGTTCTCGGCACATAACTGGAATCAAAAACAAGCAAATAATGTATACATTTTGAGTGTTGGATAACCGGAAGACACCCCCACCTTACTTTAGACCCTAGTGTGTAAACACCTGGCCAGCCTCTGCTCTGCTGAGGCAGCCAGAGCTAAGATGAAGCTTGAGTCAGTTGTCTAACATGCTAAGAGAAAAGAAAAACCAGGAATTAATACATTGTTATTCATTGTTACTTGGCACTTAAACATCAGCATTTTGACTTTTCTCAAATACGTATATGCCATGGATTAGTTTCAAAGACATACGTTCTTGAAGTGATTTCCAACACCAGTCCAAACACTGAGGCCCAACCAAAAAGTTCACTCTCTACTGTGATGTAAAACTGTAAGAAAAACTGAGGAAAGAATAAGCTAATGGGGTTTCATCTCTCCACCACCCCCAGCTCTCCTAAACTGGCCATTTTTAAAAAACATATTTCATTATGGGGGTATTTTAAAAAAAATAAACTGCTGCTGATCAATTGTAAGAAGCAAAATCGCATAAATATCTAACACATACTGTAAATTAGAGTCTGTTTCATCAACAATAAACTAAACTTAAGTAAGTGCAATAAAGGGGAACAAACAATTCAAATAAGCATGATATGCAGACTCAAAATAAAGGCCAAGGCCTTACAGTGCCAGTTCATTGGGGATGTGGAGCACCAGGCTGGGGAAGATTCACGTACAAGGTAACACATTTTGGAGTTCCCATGAACAGAAGGGAGAATTGCAGTGCTATTGCCAGTGGAACATTTTGGTGTACATGATCCAGCTGCTGCTAAGGACTCTCCGCCTGTTTTCTCTCCTGAAAGGACACATTCTGATTATTAGTCTGCGAGAGCATCAGTAGGAATTAGAGGATAAAGACGCTATTTTAAAAAGTTACAGAGATCTGTTACACAGGGACCCTCTGTTTAAATCTACTGTAGCTTGATTATTAAGGTTGAAACATTATTTGAAGAATCCAATAGAATGTGTCTGTAGATAGCTCTGCAATGCACATAGAGTGTAAACCAGGTTCCCTCACAAGATTAGTGCTCTCAGTGAACATATAAACATAGATACCTGGATAAAATATTTATCTTCACAAACAAATTCTTTATCCTTCAGGGCCTTTGTGCACAACTCCTGTGGGTTCTTGCTTTTCTGGACCACAGGGGTCCAAAGGGAAGAAGAATATTTACTTTGCGCTGAAATACTCCAAGAAGCAGATTGTAAAATTAAGCTTTACATGTATTCACATTGCATTCCCCATTATTTCTGTCACTAATTTGGAGTAAACCTTTGTATCTATAAAATATAAAATCTGTAAACATAAAATCCACAATGGATGGCTGTGGTTCAACCCAATATACTATGCCATTTTTTTAAAGATCAAAACATACTCAGAAGGTAGGACTCAAAAGCAACGTTGACCAATGTAAATCTTAAATAACTTCTCACGTGGGTATGGAATCAATCTAGATTTACGCGACTAATTAACAGAGATAAGACTCTTGTCTCAAGAGAATATAAACATACAGCATTGTTCATAGTATCTAACTAATAAAATGAGATGCCTGCACCTATACTTGTACAGTGATACACTTTGCCCTTCATTAGATTCCATTAGCATTGCACTTTGGATAGCATTCCTGTTTTAAAAAAAAATAAAAAACCACCTCCCACAACCAGTTTCTACAAGCTCTAAGCTTGCTGTTTTGCATTTTTTTTCTTAAAAAGAAATGAACCAGCAAGTGAGAATCCCAAGTTTGAAATTACAAGAAACAAACAAACAAGGAAAGAATAGAGTCTGTTAGTGCCAGACAAGGAATGTTATGTGTTGTGATTGAAGTTATTCACATGTCATGCGGTCTGATCCCATTTCAGTATTTGGAAGACTACAAATAAACAGAGATGAAATATTCTGTAGAGTGCCTATCGGAGACATAAAGCTTTGCTAATGCAATGGTTTTTACTAGCCCCATCAATACACTTTTGAAGACCAGCTTGTCTATATAACCATTTACAATGTATACTAAGTAGTGTTGGTAAAAGAACCCTTGTTTCACAGAGAGGTTTGTATATATTATTTGTGTAAAAAATTGAGACGGATTTGAAAAGGCTAATGACTAGGAATTTATAAAAGCCAATGTGGACACATTTACATGCATGTGAATATGCATGCATTCCTCTGGTTCCACTCAGAACAGTGGAGTCACCAGAAATCTATGTCAACCCTTAGCCTCAATCTGGAAACTACCAACAAAGAATCTTTCACACATGGGGTATGTTCTTGTCCAGGATTCTGAAGTACCCAGGAATATATGTTCTATGAAATCATATCTAAACATGCCAAGGATATTTGAAGGTCATAATTACATACAACCAGATTTGTTTGCTCTCTCAGATAGATACACTCACATATTTATACAGATAAAACTTCAATAAAATGCCTCTGAAACCCATGACTGTTCAAGTTTTAACTAGATGGAGTCAATATTCATCCCCAAAACTAAACCTTGTCAGTGCTAAATGTAAAACCTATTTTATATTTTACCTAGGCATGTTGGTATGAAGCCAGTTTTAGTCTGCTTTCCACGAGAGCATTTTAAATTGAAACCAATTTCTATTTATTTTTCATAGCAATGAAAGGAAAATCAAGAATGAATAGACTGGAAGGTGTTAAGATACAGAAAGCTATCTGCAAAATATTTTACATTGTTTCTAAAACTCTATTTATCTCCTTCCTCCTTTAAATATGTTTTATGTGGTTCCCCCCCAACATTACCTGAGAATTCATCAAAATATTTGTATAGAAAAACCACTAAAAATAACTAGTTCTTCTGAACTGTGTCCACATTTAAACATATGTTTACCTCTGAGTCAATCGCTTTCTAAATACTGTTCAGTGGGTTCATAAAAGATTTGTTCATTTATATCACTATCTAACAGGAGCAGGTTAGCAAGATGCGGCATTTAGTGCACTCTAAATATATTTAATTGACAGAGACAGCTTTCTGAACATGATCTTCCAATATGCATAATCTGCATTAATTTCATATCCATAAACTGTTCTATTTAAATTAGTAATGCATACTGTTTCAAATTATAAAAAAATATTTAGTCAGGGCAATTCTATCTTGTCTTACCTTTCAACCTTTATTAATATTTTCCCCACCTTCTCTCTCTCTCTCTCTCTCTCTCTCTCTCTCTCTCTCACACACACACACACACACACAGATTGTCACACTCAAACATCAAAGACAACAAGAACAAGAAACATGCAGGTGGTTCTCACTCAGCTAAGCCACACTACGGAAAAAGCGCACAAGCCTTTAGTGCAACATGTAGTTTCTGTCTTCGAGGAAGCGTTCCACACAAACATTGACATAAAAGACAAACTCATCACATATTTCAGAACCAACGAGCGATGGATTTATAAGACAGGTTGATTTTATGGTGACTTTTATTGACAAGGTGCGCAAGCTTTTGGCAGATGCCTGGTAGCACTGGGAAGTTAACACAGTGCCTAATTCAAGGAGACAGCCCGAGGAAGCAGCACCGACAAGGAGAGAGCGCAGCTATGTCTCTATTACTCTCCTCGGTGTCATAAAGAAGAAGAAAAATGGTATCCAACCGGGAACCAAGGAGTTGTGCTCCAATTTTTTTTTCTAAAAAAAAATGCTTATTTTTCTCTCCACCTACCACCTCTGAAAAAATGGAAGAAGAAAAGGAAGGGACAAGGCAGTATGAGAAAGTACAAAAGGATGTAATGGGAAGCGAGGGAAGGCAAACTAGCTTAATATAGTATCTAAACTACAGTATGCTTTCGAACTTGGTAGAAAGCAGCCTGACTTGAACACTGCCTTATCATCAATATATCAGATGAGTCCTTTTTGATCTACTTTCCCCTAATGTGGTAACTCATGGCATTTAATAAGGAAGGGATTACTTGGAGAGAGGAATGCTCCAGTAGATCTTAGGTGGACTGAGTTCAGCTTAGTTATTGGTCCATGAAATATTTTCACTTCTGGACTTCTACTTTTGGATTTGTAGAGGGTATTACAGAAAATTCTTGTATTAGAGCAAGCTGTTTAGCTTGTGTAATGCATTACCAGATGTCTTTCTTCCTCTGCTTTAATGACAGAAGTTAGGTTAGGAGTTAAGTCTGACTCGAAGGCAAAACAAACAAAAACATGCCTTTACATTGATATCAGGATAAAAGAATTATATTTTATTACAACTGGCATCAAATATACAAGGAAAGGACAAAGGGGGAAGGAAAAGTTTACGAAAACACTATCCTCCAAAAATGAGTTTCCTAAAATAAATGTAGAGTGAGACACCTCCAACAGAGACTTTCCCTCTTTTTGGAAGGTTGGCAATTTTTATGTTAGTTGGAACCTCAATCTAGCAGAAAAGAAAAGCTATTTTGTCTAGATTTTCTATAATCTGCCTTCTACTGTAATCCACTAATATTTAAAGGAAAATAGGGCCATATATAGTTTGTGCCTCTTTAGAACCCCCAAGCATTACAGAAGCATTACCTGTTGAGCATTTCAGTACCCCAATTAAGCAAAGCTGAGGTACTTACATCTATCGTTTCGGTCCTCAGGACTGGATGAAGTCTCCCGGTCTGAAATGAGGCCAGAGACAGCAAAGATCTTTTTTCCAGTGTCATCAATTTTGAGGGAGCCGGGAGAGCCAGATGGGAGCTGGGCTCCAAATTCATACTCCTTGCCATCAGCATCTGAGAAGCGAAGGTGGGGAGAGTCAGTATCATGACAGTTCTTCAGGCGCTTGGCAGGTGTAAAAGCTGACTGATAACTCTCCCGGTCCTCAGTGGAGGCAAAGGGACGGAAGGCCCCAACACCACTGTGGTTCAGCATGCTGATTGGGGTACAGTCCAGATTAGGGGGTGCAAACTGAGGATGGAGATGCAGCAACGAAGGTGGAAAATCACGGTTGGTGAATGCTCCAGGCACCCCACCTTGTCGGTGGTACATAGAGGCAAAAGTATAGGAGCCATTGGTGAACGGGATGTGCACATCCTTGTCCACTGACACAGGGACTCCAAAGGGCCTTGGCTGCTGGCAGGGGATGGAAGCATCACGGCTGGCTTCAGCAGTGGAAGCCAGAACCATCAAGGCTGGAGATGCCAGAGGATTGGGAAGGTAGGAGGAGTTTTCCATCTTGAAAGCTGCCCGGTGTAAGTCCATTGGAGTCTCTTTTCTTGACAGGGCCACAAGGGAAATGGTCTTCCCTGGATGGAAAACAAAGCGATGTGTGGATGTAGAGCTGAGAGATCTCACTGAGGCCTTACCACCATCCCAAAACTGAAAAGACAAAGAAGGGAAAAGGAGGAAAAAACATAGAAAGTTGCGTTAACAGATGGCTGTTCCGAACACAGCAAGCCTGAGCCAACCTTCCATGTGTTGTTCTTTTAGAAAGCCAACAAGCAAGTTCACAAGTTACTGGAAGAGTCTCTGACTCCCTCTAAGGGTCTGCACAAGTCTTCCTCCTGCTCTCCTTTACAGCTTTAGCATCACACTTAAGATTCAAGAGATGGTCCACCCAAGGCAGATAAAATGTGGCACAAGAGACCTGAAAGCCAACAGAATCTGTGGCTTATGCAGAGAATGCCACCTGCTCTGGCCTTGCTGTCCTTCCCTTCTGCCATACAGAAGGATAAGGGACCGGTGCAGATTCAGATCAAGCCACATGTTGAAATGGGGGTGGAATGATTTGAACAAGCGTGCAGTAACTATCTCTAGTGACAAATTAAACATAAATTACATCATTCCTGCCAGACAAAAATATTGGAACCAAAAAACAAAATTCTTGGAGCGTGCAAGCCTATGACTACAACTTCTGAAAATTAATACCAATAAAATAAATGAATACATTATTCAAAAATTGTAAATGAGAATGTTTTTATATAGTTCACGAATATACAAAAATATGGAATAGATGTGGTAGAGGAATATATGCCTACTTGTGCGGATATGTATATCATGTTTTGGATTTTCCATTATCCTTAGTGGTAAAGAGGGAATAAATAGCATGTCTGCATCATACATTTAAGGTATTCTTCCTTTTTTTTTTAAAGAAAGCAATAACAACATCAATAAGTCCTTGGCGTCCCTGATAATATTTGAAATTGTAATTAGTGGCTGTGCCATCTGATCTCTTGCAAGCATCTGCCTTTTAGTTTGCGGACAGTACAAAATGGATCAGTAGTTTTACTTCCTAATGTGCTCATGCTTAACTAGATTTGTAAACTGTCCTCAATATTCCATTAAGATTTAGAGGACAATTTTTATATGTCCACATTTACTTTTCTTTTAAAACTACTTGCCAATTCCAAGAAAATAAATCCCATACAATACATCTAAGTTTGTTCTCTATGTGCATCGTATGTATTAACAAACTTTGCTTCTAATCCTATCTAGACTTGAAAACAGAATTCATCCTCCCATTATAACAACATTAGAATTCCTTTTGTTTCTTTTTAAGCTTCTACCCCAGCCATTAAGTATTCAAGAATTCACTCTAATATACAAAGGCTTACTTTAAAACAATATACTAGCCTTACAGCACTCAAAAAACAACAAAAATTCATATAATAAAAAAGCAGTACAAAATGCGCCTGTTAGTTCCAGAAGGTCAGGCATAGCAAATAAAACTTACTAAAAGGATCCCTTTTCTAATGGAGTGGCTTTTGTATTCTCTGAATGGCAAGCCTAGGTTAACAAAGTCTGTGGAATCCTTGCTACATCCTTCATGCAGTTCAGAAATAACATTTCCTTTTCTTCTATCCTGCACCCAAGAAGTTTGATAGTACAGTAGTTATAAAGTGGGAAGATGAACGGACATCATCCTGTCTCTATGGCACTGGCTTCCTTTCTCATACAAATCAGTGCTAAAAGATTAGAATTATGTCATTAACAATGTTTGATCCCCCTTCAATTCTTTAATAACTTTCATCTGAGTTTTAGTTGTGGATGTAGATGTGGCAAGGGTAATCTAATCAGCAATGTTTTGGGTGATCTCCTTTGTTTCTGTACAATTAAATGATTAAAGATAACAAGTAATCAGATGTAAAATCAAAAGCTACAATAGTGGAGAAAGGCTATGGGAAATCTGGATATTTACTTTTAATTATTTTAAAGCAAAAAAAATTATACACAATTCACCCAGGGATAGAAACACGATCTATATCTAAACTGACATACGATTAGATAGAAATCATAGTCTCCAACATTTAAATAAAGGGGAGAGGGAGAAGAATACACCGCTAATGCCACTATTCCTGCTTATATTAAATGTATTTAATGGAAGGCATACCTAACACTCTTTACAGAATACTGTGAATCATTCCAGCTATCTTCTTCATTTGACAATAAATCAGCATATTTTAATAATGCTTCAGGCTGAATTTTATTATTTTTTAAAAACTTCTGCATACTGTTCATTTTCTCCTTGTCTCTCACGTTCTTTCTGTCATCCCTTCATCCCATGCTATTATTCCCAATCACCACCATCATTAGAAGCATGTATGGATGAAGCTGCGGCAAGACCAGTCATTATGAAAATCTATAGTTAATGCACTCCCAATGTCAAAATGTCACTGGTTTTTAAATATGGAACCCAAAATAAGAAAACTAACTGGCCTGCTTAATTAAAAAAATATGGATTGCAGGATAATCAGCCTGAGGAAACATTTTGGTGACCAGAAGTGAGTGGCTACAGCCAAAGTAAGTAACTGTTACTTTTTGCCTCTATGCTGATTTTTTTTAATTTAGCACCCTGTGCAAATCCAGATTAAAATAACTCCAGCTATTGATCCAAGCAGTGGAATTGACATTAATTTTAGTTCACTTCTCACTTTGCAAAGGGATCAATAGGAAGTAATAACAGCTGACATCCTCGCTGAAAGGAAGAGAAAAGACGGTCTAGCGACAGAAATCGAAAAGCAACCAAATAAATCAGCAGATACTTTTCCATGGCATCAGACAAACTCCAAACCGATTGCAAAAAGTCTTTGTTAAATTAACTAAACAAGGAGTGGAGGAGGCCAAGGGGGTGGAGATAAATCTATGAAGGTACCTATAACTGTCCACTGGGTATCCGTGTTAGATGAACTCTCAAAAGCCTATGTTCTGATTTCCTACATTTCCAAATTTCCATCTTAATTTATGGATAAAAATGAATACAAGGGCACCCAACATCTGCATCTTTTAAAAGTACAAACTGAATCAATGGGGTAACAGAAACAATACCAAACACTTCTTAACCTAGAACAAACCCTACCATGTCAGGTGCAGCTTAACTTGCCATTTTTAAAATGATTAATAAACATTGTACTATGTTTAACTAAGAACAGAAATTTTCAAAAGGAAGCAAGACTAGCCTAATGTAGCGTTCACGATGCATCCTTCTAACCATATTGTATCAGATTATATAAATGAGTGAAGAGAGAGTCTTAAACTACAGGTGGTAGCCTAACTTGTTATTTAGTACAAAATATATTTAAAGTAGAGAAACAACCAAACAGAGAGTTTTTGTGTAACAAATTGTTTTTTAATTCTTAATTAAAAGACATATTCTGTGCTGATGACGCTAGTTAGATTTTTATAGTTTCCAGCTATTTTTAAATGTTTAGAATTAAAATAACACAATACAAATCTATGTTTTTTCTGCTTATTGCCAACAGAAGAAAAAAAATGTAAAACTAACTTTATTTTTCATAAAACAGCACAAGCCTTAAAAAGCGATTAGAGGGAACCTTTAGATGCTACAGGTTAGGTCTCTTACTGCTTCTTAATCATATAATTTTAGAAACAGGAATTTGGAAATGTATTTCTGGTTAAAAAATTCTAATCTTTACAAAACAACCATCCCAGCTGTTGGGGGAATTAAAGTGCTCAAATGGATTATGCATTTGAACTAAACTAGATTTCCTAATAAATTCCCAACAAATGCGGGATCTGAGAGTACAAAGAAAAAAATTCCAGTAGAATTAAGGAATTCTACAGGTTAGCACATCTTGCAGTTAAACATTTGGGAGACTGAAAGTTCCAGGTGTACAAAAAGATTGCAAACAATTAGAAAAAAGAGCTGGAGAAGACAGGGTAGAATAAGGACTCTGTGGTTTGAAACTCAAGCCACCACTTTCAAAAGTATGAATAACTATTTAAAAAAATAGAGAATCGGGCCCCTTTATGTAACAAAAAAGCAGCTGCTTTGATTCTCTCCAATTTCGGAGGGGGGAGGCTTTTTTTCTTGCAGAAAACTTTTTCTTGCAGGAAAAAAAGAAAACTCAGATACAAAATTAAGGCACCAGGCTCTGCAGAGGAAAAGGTAATTTAAGTGTATAGATTTTTATTCCTGAGGCTACATAATACACCCATTGTTTGCCAACTTTTCAAAAAACCCTTCCTAAAATCAAAGCTCACAAAAAGGTATAAATGAAAAAAGTAATGATTCTCTGATCTGAGCTGTCAACAATTGGGATCTTTCTCCCAGCGCCGCTCCAGGGTACATACAGAACATTTCCAAAGTTTTCCCAGAGCTTAATGAGGGGGGGGGGGAAAGCTACTCAAAATTGCTTTCCTGATCAAGGAAAAAAATACATAACTGATTTGGATCTTACCTGACTATTCCCCAAAGTCTCCAGTTATCAACAAAAAACAAAAACCCATCATGATTCAAATTTCATAAGGGGAAAAGAATCTTATCTTACTTTTTCCAGCTGCAAATTAAAACAGGTGTCCTTTCTGGGTTATTAGCCCGAGCACAAAAGAATACAACTGATTTATATAGTTTAAAACAAAAGAAGAAAAAAGAAAGCCCCCGACCTCCCCATTTCACTAAAGACAACAAAAAAGAAAAAGACAAACGTCCCAGAAGTACATTTGGGAGACAGAGGAAATCAAAAGTAATTCCTCGCAATGAATTCACCCGGCCGTGTCTGGCCGTTGGGTTTTTGTTTTTAATAACCAGAGATCCCAATTGCTTTGCGCCGGTGAAGTTCAGTGCAAAATCAGTTCAGCGCATTGCAAAGACAACGAAATTTTCGTCCCTTCCAGGAAACAAGTGCGGGGGAGGAGGTCTCCCTCTGCCCCGATTTCTATAGTCGGTTCAGGGTTAGTTTCTTTTTAAAAATACCAAAGCTCATCAAACGTGCGGGTGACTCGAGTTGTTTGAATTTATTGCAACAATCCCTTCTCTGCACATTTCCTGTCTGGAAGGCGAAAGCATTCAACGCAACTCCTGAATTGGTCACTGCCTAATGATTTCATTGTGCTCAAGCAGATGGTTTTTATGCATTTCGATCTACAAGGTGAGGAATTATTTCCCCTTCCTTGCGACCTCTGTGCTGACTTTCCTGCCTCACTCTCTTGCGGCGGCTGTATTGCATTAAAACCTCGAGGTTCCGTAGCTTCTGAGCTTAAAGGCGCATAAAGTTTTGCTACAGAAATCCAGCTAAATGTTCATTTTCCCCATTTCCTCCTTCCAAGGTTTCCAAACGGGTTTGCGATTTGGTCGCTGCACCCACGCTCTGACCCTAGACCACGAGAACTAGCCCCTTTACTGTTTCTTGCAGGAATAACTGCAAACAGGCAAGCGACCAAGGCTTTGCCTCTTCAAGAAATGCGGGCGTGTGAAATTATTTGAAAGAAAGGAAGTTGTTTTCCAAATTTCAACCTTTCACCCAAAATTTAAGTATTTCGCGTATGCCACGCTCATCGCAACGAAAAAGAACTTGGACCAAAATAGGCGACAAGTCCTTCTTAATTGCTATTGGTTAATTGCCAATAATCAAAGTTCAAAAGCGCGCCCGTCCTACAGTAAAACTGAAAGCGTTTGGGAAGACGGTGCTGATTGTACGCGGGGGTAGCTGAATGCAAAAACCCCAAACCACAGTGTTTTAAACGTCACGTTTTACTTTAAATTATTTATAATTGTTTTTATTGATTCGTTCCTCCCCATAAACTGCCCCTCTCCCTTTTGGTTTTGTTTGGGGAAACTGCTTTGTTGCATCAAGAGACCTTGGGACCTGCGAAGGAAAGTCGGGAAATACCTCCGTGTGGCGTCCACAAGGATTGCCGCCCTCCCTTAAAAAAAAAATCTAAATGTTGTTGGCGCTAATTGGGAACGCGCTGTTTTCAGTTGCATTTTGCAAGAATTCAACCCCGGCACCTGATCCCACCCCCTCCCGTGTGCACTATTTCCCACCTCCTCCCCAGGAAAATAAAGGGCAGGAAAGGAAGGAGGAGAGTCCTGGGATCAGGGCTAGCCTTCAGAGGGGAGGGGGCACCCCATTGATTTGATTTTTAAATGCATACTCATTAAGATTCCACTTCCCACACACATTCACACACACACCCCTTCCAGCATTTCCACCCCAAGATCCGAGAAGCAACCGCTTGCCCTAAAACTTTGTCCTGGAGCATGGGGCGCGGAGCGAAATAAGAGAGACAAACTTGACTTGCAAAGTTTGACTTTTCGAAACATTACTGCTTACATTTGCAGAATTCTCTAAGTACCAGGGTAGAGAATTGAATCGAAACCCCGGCGATCGACCGCTGAAAAGTTAGATACACGCATGTATGTAACACCCCCCCACACACAAACATATGCAGCAGAGCTCCTGGACTTTCTATCAACCCCCCCCCCCATCGCAATTTACAGATACTTACCGTGCAAATTCCTCGGAAGGCGGCGTCCCCCTTTGATTTCAGGCTGGGCAGGGCAAGGGTCTGCGAGGTGCGTGGGGAGGAAAGCTGTACGTACTAACCCCGGCGCGTGTGTGCAAGCGCTTTCGGCCAGCATGGGAGTGAGCGAGAGCCTGACACAGCTGCTGGGAGCCAGGGAAGGCGCAGCGCTGCCGCTCGAAGCAGCCTCTAATCAGTGAATGAGCCTCCACTCTCTCAGGGATTCCTAGCTGCTCACACACACGCGCGCGCTCGCCCGCTCGCAAACACACACACGCACACGCACACGCACACACACACAGACACAGAGCCGGCCTGAGAACGGAATACATTAGGGCAGGGAGGAAGCTTGGGAAATGGAGTCCACAGCTGGAAAGCACAGCTGCTCAGGGATGAATTGCCCTCCCCAACACGGACCATTGGATAAAGTTTGGCTAGAAGCAGGGCGAAGGGGATGGGTCCATCTGTTTTCTATGCTTCAAGTTCAATGCGACCATATTCTACCTAGAACTAAGGCTGTTTTCGGAAGAAACAACTAAGTGGGTGCTGCCCTTCCTACAACCCCTACGATTTAATATTGGTTCTCAAGCGCTTTCTTCTTCAGTAACAGCTTTGGTAAGTAAGGACGTCTTCCCATGCGATGCTTAAATTGTATCCCCTGTAATGGCGAAGTATTGTTAATGCAATGCAAAGCCTACATGGATGAAAATGTAAGTGCTGTTTATCTGCTCAGCCCATCCCTTATTAACAACATTCATACCTAACAATGGGTTTTATTGCCTTTTATAGTAGGTTGTTTTCCCATCCAGAATTTAAACCAGTTGTTGCTTAAATCTCTATAAGCCCTAATACCTACATTGGCTCTTATATACATGTTATTTCTTAACTGTTTCCAAATCTTCATTAACTACATTCACACAATACCCAAATATTCCAGTAAGTGTTTTCAGTGTCTAGTGTGGAACAACATTTAAACTATAAAAGATATCATCATAATGACATCTTAAGCACAGGGACTCTGAAATAAGATCCACTGACTACAATCAGATTTCTTCCCTAGCAAATACACATCTGTAGTGTCACCTGAGAAAACACTGATAGATCATAATGTTAACAAAGAACTGTTTGAACACTGATGTTACAGAATTAGCAACAATTTATATTTACTGCATAATACTAAACCCAGTCATTTTTCGTGTATTCTAGATGGCATTTCCAAACTAAATGGGCTAAATAGCTCTCTCCAACCTGATGCCTTCCAGATGAATTGGACTTCAACTGCTAGCATCTCCAACCAGTGTGGAAAATGAAGTTCACCCCATATGGAAAGATTGGACCAAATGACCTTTAGATTCCTTCCAATCCGACAATCAGGAATTCAGGAGGAATGGAGATATATAAATAAAACGCTGATTTAAATGGAATCTATTTCCAAGGGAACAACAATTTATGAATGTTCAAAGTTATTTTTTTATAAAGAAAATCAACATTATTTGAGTAAGAACTCCAGAAGGAAAAATTTCAGATCAGACTGACGCTGACGTTTAACAAAAATTATATATATGCACACATATGCACCTATCCCCAACACATGCATATACACTACATACAGGCACCAGATTAAATATTTTATACTCTGGAAAGATATAATGATGCTTAACAAAGTAACTTGGGATCATAGACTAATTTTTAAGGGGCATTTGAACTCAAAGACTTTCTAAAAATTACCTGCAGCACTGGAAGAAAGCAAGAGATGTCTGAAGTCATAATTTTGTTTTTATTTTACTTTCATAGGGTTGCCGTTGCTTAATTGTAAAACAATTAACAATTAATTAGACAAACACTGAACTACAGACTAGCCAACCACATTGTAGAGTAGCACGACATATGAATCTGGTCTCCATGATCAAGTATTCTGAGTGAACTATTTGATTAATTGAGAAAATCGTAAGTAAACGTAGGTAAGCCTGATGTGCAAACATAACAAGCAACTTCCAGTTTGAGAGAATAAATATATTAGGGCTGTGCAAAGTACTATAAAGGTGCAAGCAGCTGCAACTACTCAAACACCAAGGTCTAGGCATATGTATGGTTAATGGCTAGCTTGGTAGAAGTACGTATCTTCTGAGTATGTAGATCATATATGCATGAGTATTCATGTGCAGAAGTTCTCAGGACCTTGGTTTGAAGCAGATTTCAAGTGACCCGAGCTGCTTTGCACCTTTGTAGTACAGATCCAGAGGAGTACTTAAAGTGTCTTATTGGATGATCTGAGAGAGGGAGAGAGAAAGCCAGGGGGAGGGATTACATAAAGCACATAGTAAAACCCTTACCAAAGGCAAGAATGAAAACTTGCTCTTTGCAAATAAATCCAATGTTTACTTTTTCAGTGGGCCTTATTTTCAAAGTATACTGAGACCTGCAGCGGCATAAAGCTACGCGCTTTAACCGTCAGTTTTGAACCAAAGCCTTAGTAGAAAGTTCTGTAAATATAACGCGAAGCAATTAGTGGGTGATTGTGTCACTGAAGTGATAGAAAGAAAGATTAAGAAGTCCAAGTTACCTATTGCTAGGTAATCTAGAAGGACCAGCACTTACACTTTAAAAAATTTGAAGAAATTAATATATAGCAACCCTTCCATAAACTCTTGCCATCTGGAGATGTTTTTATCAGAACTTCAACCATCCCCAGAAAGCATGGCTATTATCAGGGGAATCCATTTGTGGAGGGAAGTCAATGACAACAAAAAGGTAGGTATGACCAGGTGATCAAAGCCTTGCCCCTTTTTACATATGCATGATACATGTTAAAAAGGGGAGAGGCTTCAGTCACCCACCATGCCTACCATTTTGATGTTGCAATTGCCTGCACTTCTGTCAGAATATAAGTGTCCTTATTGGATTAAGTACCAACTCATACTCAAATAGGCCAATGAATTTCAGTAGATCTGACAGCATCTGGGTCATACTTATTGTTTACCCAAATCTATCCTGGTCTCCTATTTCCTGAATGAGTGGATTCTTACGTTTTATGAAACTGTAATTATGTGTTGATAACTATATGCACCTTTTATTATTTAAAATTTACATTGTTTTAGTATTTATGGCAAGGGCTACTTTTTAATAAAATACACATTTTTAACCTAAATACAAGTTTTATTATATAGTCCTCCTTTATAATATTCACTGTTTTTAAACATAAGCAAAAGAGCTTAAGTCTCTCACTGTCAGTTGAATCAGCCGCTGGTGGAATTGAAAAAAAGACTTTTGAAACAAAGGATCTTTTTCTGTAAATAATAGGCTGCATCTTCCTCCTGTTCTATCCCTAAGATTTCTGATAAATATGTACAGTATAGAGCTTTGACAGGTTTTGCTTTCCCAATAAATTACTACCCATGTGAAACTCCTACCTTTAAAAAAAAGATAGAAAAGTACCATTAAAGACATCAACCCTTGTGGCAATTGAGCTATTCTTTAATTTTTCCATGAAAAGTGAGACATTCTGTTGACTGGGCAGGGCCAACTTCAGGTTCCGTAGGCCTTTGGGCAACATAATATCAGTGAATGCCACACAGTCCCACCTTACCTCTGCATTAGCAGTATCTTTGGTTTTTCATCCTGTCAGCCCAGCCAGCCTAGCTACTGACAATAGTATAAATCTGTTTGAGCTCCACCATGTTATATTTCAGCCTTACTGTTACGTTATAAGGGATCCAATATGACCTAATGTCAAATAAAAGCTAACTGAACTGTTTGCCATTTTGGCATGACATTCCCAAGCTACTTTGACCCTACCTACCAATAAGTTGCTCACCTGGTAGCTTTGTGTTAGAACAGGGGTGGTGAACCTTTTTTCTGCCAAGGGCGATTTGGATATTTATAACCGGGGACCGGGGGGCAGGGTTTCTGGGATTTCTGTGGACCAGGGGCCGGAGTTTGCGGGCGGGAGCCAATCACAAGCACTGGGGGGCGGGGTTTGCGGATGGGAGCCAATCATGTGGAAGGGGCAGGGTTTGCGGGCGGGAGCCCTGCGTGCCTTAGGTGGGAGCCCCACGGGCCTTATACGGCCCGTGGGCCTGACGTTGCCCACCCGTGTGTTAGATGATTTTAAAAAAGAGGCAACGTAGGTTACACTGGGACCTGCCATCCTGGCTGATGTCCCAGCCACCTTTGCAGCTGTCACTTTCCCTTTTCCTTTCCTACAGTTCCTACCTGCTCCTGACACTTTTTGCATGATACATTTCAACTTGGTCAGGAGGAGGTTAGAGTGGCGCACAAACATCCTAATCCAATTAGCAGAAGTTGAAGGGGTTAGTTTTAAACCCAGTTAGGCCTCTGGGGTTAAGCTAAACTAACTGGTTTATTTATTTATTTATATGTCAACTTGTATTACCGCACCATCTCCCCCAAGGGGGACTCTGGGCGGTTTACAATACAACAATTTAAAAACTTTAAAAATAACTACAATTTAAAATACATTACAAAACTAATAAATTAAATATAAAAAATCCAATAGGCGACAGATGTTCTCATTAAAAGGGCTCTACGGCACCAGCCATCCCCAAGAGGAACTGTTCCCATTCCCATCCCACGCGAGGCAGCAAAGCCAGGTCTTTAAATTCTTCCGGAAGGACAGCAGCGATGGGGCCTGTCTCACCTCCGGGGGCAGAATGGTTGACAGTGTACTGCAAAGAGGACTGGGAAGGTTAATGGAGCGTTAATCTCTCCATACTGCCAGAACAAGTTTTCAGAGTATTCTCTCCAAATGGGACTTCTCTAGGCAGCTGCTGAGAAATAGCTGTCCTCTCTATGCATGGAAGCAGTTGCCAAGGGGGGATTGCTGATTTGGCTAGGTGTCATGTAAAATGTATAGTCGAAGGCTTTCACGGCCGGAATCCGATGGTTGTGGGTTTTCCGGGCTGTGTGGCCATGTTCTGGCAGTTTTGGTTCCTAACATTTCGCCAGTTGCTGTGGCTGGCATCTTCAGAGGACAGGAGCACAGCTAGAAGATTCTCTCTGTGCCCAAGTGGAGGGTGTGTCTTCCTGCTGGTGTTTATATCTGCTGAGAGGGTGTGTGTCTTCTGTGGGTCATTTACAAGAGATTAGGAGAGGGTTTATTGTGGTGATTGGAAATACGCAAACAACTCACACAATAGATGTGCTAATTCCACACACACAACAGCACCACACACCCCAATCACCACAATAAACCCTCTCCTAATCTCTTGTAAATGACCCACAGAAGACACACACCCTCTCAGCAGATATAAACACCAGCAGGAAGACACACCCTCCACTTGGGCACAGAGAGAATCTTCTAGCTGTGTTCCTGTCCTCTGAAGATGCCAGCCACAGCGACTGGCGAAATTAGGAACCAAAACTGCCAGAACACGGCCACACAGCCCGGAAAACCCACAACAACCATGTCATATAAAAGTTTCTACATTTTAAAATAATTTAGTTTAGAATGTTCTGATGGTAATGTGACTTGTGGAATCTTTTCCATCTAACAAATACCTTCACTCCCTCCCCTCATGTTCACACTTCAGAAAAAAATCTATCTCTATGCATTTCTAGGTTCTTTTAACTGGCAAAGGTAGTAAGTATATCTATGTAAAGGTGGGAGATATAAAACTACTGACAAGTCCACTTTCCGTAAGTTGGGCAGAATGAGCCTCTTTATTCTGTCTTCATTGACCTGACAAAGGCATTTGACACTGTAAACAGGGAGGCTCTCTGGATCATCCTGAGACGTTATGGATGCCCGAGGAAATTCGTGAAGTTGATTCAGCTGCTCCACAACGGAATTATAGGACAGGTCCTTTACAATGGTGGTACGTCAGCTGCATTTGCCATTTCCAATGGGGTGAAGCAGGACTGTGAACTTGCCCAGTCCTGTTCAATCTGATCTTCGCTTGCATGTTGTCACGTGCTGTCCAAGGTTTGAAGGAGGGAGTGTACATCAGGTACCAATTGGACGGCTCTCTCTTTGACCTTCGCGACTTAAATGCATGGACAAAGTGCCTCCATACAGTCATTCAAGAAAACCTCTTTGCTGATGACCGTGCGCTCCTGGCACACAAAGACAATGATCTGCAGTTGATGCTGAACAAATTCTCAGATGCTGCTATGCTCTTCCGCCTGACTATCAGCCTGAATAAGACTGAAGTACTTTACCAGCCCGTGCCAAATACCAACCCCATAGAACCAAAAATAACTGTTGACGACACCCAGCTGACAAATGTAAACAGCTTCAAATACTTGGGAAGCATCATCTCGAGTGATGGGTCTTTGGACGAAGAAATTGATTCCAGAATCAGTAAGGCTAGCCAGGCTCTGGGGCAGCTGCATACTAGAGTGTTCAGCCGACAAAACGTCTGTTATCTCCACAAAGCTGAAAGTCTACAGAGTTGTGGTTATCCTTCAGTCACAAAGTGATGCCGGGATTTGAGCCTGCTTTGTAGCCTGCCATCTGATCTAGAAACTCTCTTAGAGTGGATAAATAACCTGAATTTAACATTTTCCCCCTAGTTCTAGGACTCACCTCTGATTCTAGAATTGAGTTCTATGGCTGTCCCAAAAAGAGCTTTGCTAGTCCTGTGAATTTAACTTCAGCATCTGCACAATTTTCAAGAGTGATGTCAGCTCTTCGAGATAGGCCAGGTCAAGAAACAGACATTGCAGGGATTCCAGAAATGCTATTTTATTGTTGAAGGGTATAGTAACAGAATCTTGTTGTTAATGTCTTCACTGGGTTTTACTCTCTGAATGTGACAGAATGTGTCTCTGAGGGAGAAGGTGATGTTATGGAGATTGCGGGCGAAGGAGGAGGGGGTGCTTCCAGGGAGAGAAATGCGTTCACAGCATCGAGGACCTTGGGCACCGGTCCAAGAAAGTCAGGCCGGATCCGCCTTAGAGTGCCAGGGGTTTTTCCCCAGAGAAATGGTTAGCGTGACTTAGTTTGGCAAGATTCTGTGTAAGGTAGAACAATAAAGATCTAGAGCATAGCTTTCCAAACTGTGTGTCGCGACAAAACCCGGAAGTGGTGATGACGCGTCGCCGCCACCCCTGCGGTGGTGTGCGCGGCGGCGGGCCATCAGCACTTCCGGGTTTTAGCGCGAAACATGAGGCCGCCGCCACTGCTGCCGCCACCATACACGCCACTGCCGCACCCGCTGCCGCACCACCGCTGTGCACGCCGCCGCCGTTGGTGTGTCGCCAACAGCGGGACTTTGGAAAGCACTGATCTAGAGCTTCATTCAGGGCTCAGCATTGTTTCTTACCCTAACCCATGACACTGGACTGCATAATCTTTTCTGCAAGTCACTCCTTAATGGTTCTTTCATACATTCCTTTACATCTGGGAAGTTTCTCAGGGATCTGGTGGGCAGTTTGGTCAAGACCCTGGTTGTCCAATGGACTAAGGGAGCCACTATGGTACTTGAATGGATTGCACCAGAGCACCCTCTCCCATTTTGCATATTAACTGCAATTCCTTGGTTTACTGAGGAGGTCAGGGAGGTGAAGAAGCAGAGGAGACACCTAGAGCATCTCTGGAGAAAGACCTATTTCAAGTCTGACTGGACACTGGTAAGGGCTCATGTTGAAAGCTACACAGTGGTGATACAAGTTACAAAAAGCAAATATTTTGCCACCCTTCTTGCATCTGCTCAATGCCACCCAGTGGCCCTTTCTAAGATGACTCATTCCCTTTTTGGCAAAGACGATCACCAAAAACATCTGAAGGGTTGCTGTGATGAATTCTTGCACCATTTGGCAGATAAAGCCACTTAGATATGAATGGAATTGGACTCTAGCTGGGCAGTGCCAATGGAGATGACCAGAGCTTTGCCCTATTAAGTGATCTGGGATTAATTTGAGTCTGTGAGTTCTGAGGAAAAGGGTAGGATTGTGTTTTAACTCCGCCATGTCTAAGTTGGATCCATTGATCTGATCAGGTCGAATAAGGCCAGCTCCCTCCAGTTCCTCTCTATACAAGAATGCCATCTGATAGGGCCATTTAAGTGGAAATTTTCAATCACAGCTCCCATACTCTTGAATTCCCTCTCCATGGAGATCCAGTTTGTTCCTTTGCTTCTGGGTTTCAGGAGAATAGTTAATACTTGGTTATTCCATCAAATTCAGGAGGACGGCATGCTATGATCAAAGATTTGGATTTCATGGAAGTATGTTTTTGTACATTTTTGAATAATTTTTATGCTTTATTTGGTTTATTTTATGGGTGAGTTTTTATTTATTATTTGGGGGGTTGCTCTGTGATGTTTCTGATTTTTAGGCACCCAGAATCTTCTGGAATTGGCAGCATAGAAATAAAACAAATAAACAAACAAAAAAGCAAGCCAGACCCCTGGTGAAGCACCACATGGCAGACCTGGCTTACGTTCACTAATCTTGAAAAGGCTAAGCAGGGTTGGACCTCATTAATACTTGGATGGGAAACTGCCAGGAAATCACAGGGCTGTTATAAGCTCTGAAAAGTAAAAAACAAAAATCCCAGAAGAAGGCAAACCACTTCCATATTCTTGCCAAGAAAATAGTGGGGACACGTGTATGTAACAAAAACAGAGAAGTTCCAGACTAAATTCCACATATGGATAGGGTTTCCAGATATCCGAACAAGCAAAGGAGGACACGGACAATTGGAAAGGAGGACAAATGGGGGGAAAAGAGGACACACTGTTTACAGTGAAAAACTGCAAAAAATGTACTTAGGCCTACATATATATGAAATTACTTTTTCCAGCATCAGAAAGACTGGTTTTTCAATTGCAATATTTTTCCAACAAATCTTTATTTTCAAGAACATATGCTAACGATAATATAGAATCAACAATGCGGTTTTCAAATTTCACCATAGAAACATATGATGAGTCATGTGATCTACAGTCTACAATTATCATAGATTTGAAGGGGCTGGATTGAGGCCAATTGCTAGAATAATTAAATAAATTAAATAATGTAAATCTAGGTTGTCAAGTCTGTTGACGGATGAAGGAAAAAAAGAAGCAGACAATTTACAAGTCACAATATATGAAAGTTTGAATTACTGCAGCTGTGAAAACAGTCTAAAAAAACCCCCAAAAAACAAGATACTCAAATAGCCGGACAATATTTGAATTTAAGGTTATGCCTGCCAGATGGAGGACATGAGGACAAAAAGAAGGACATGTCCTCCTTTTTGCCAGACACCTGGTAACCCTACATATGGAAGAACCTTTGTAAGATAATTCTGAAGAACCTACCTTCTGAAGAAAAGCCTAAACTTGAAAAGAAACCAATGTTGGGTTGTTGCAGTTAGTGGTTTCCTTGTTAAAGCCTTGGTTTATGATCAGTTGCATGAGAACTCTCCAGTCCATATCCACAATTAATGAAAAAAAAACTTGCTTGCTGATTTGAGATTGGTATTGTTCTTGCATGTCTTTCCAGGTGGTTCTGAGGACAAGCAAGAGGAAGATGGTAATTTACTTTGTTCATAGACATGTTATTACATTGTAAAGAATTTGTACTTCATCTTTTTTAAGACTAACATATGCATGATTTTTTTTAGTATAAGGCAGATTGCACAAAAAACATTTTCAGGTCTACATATCTAACATCCTTAATACCTAGAAATAACTAGAAATACACACATATACTTAAGAAGTTAAGCTCAGGAACCCTATGTAAGTGAATGGCTAACAACAGGATCAGTCAGCAACAAGAATTAATAATGAAATTCAGAAATTAGCCCAGGATTGTATTGAACTGTCTACATAAATATATCCATATGGATCCAAGAAAAACAGAGATGCATTAATATCCAACAGGCCAAGTACTACAGAAACTAGCACTTATCAGAAAGCAAGAACATCTTTTGGAAGCCAAAACAAGTAGCAGCTGTAAGCCAAGCTTAGCTTTCTTCTAAAATGTAATGTCTGCTCTTTCTGGAAAGAAAGAATAGAAAAGCATTCATGGGACCAAGTGTACCTTGATCCATACATTCAGAGTATTGAGGTGGCATTATTTGTTTTGTTTTCCCTTAGACAAGTGAGCATAGTGGTGAATGCCTTAAAATACCACAGTATTGCCATATCAACACATGCTGAAGCAGTCATAAGACTGGTCATTAAATCTTATATGGTAACCTGAAGTAACAGTCTTGCTAGGTCAAAAGAGATATGCAGTTTTATAGGTTTGGCACAGATTTGAAAATACATGCAAAATCAGGTGTCTAACACATACTGTGAGTCATTCTATGCTCTAGAATCCAGCTCTCAACAATAATTAAGGTTTAATTTTTATATTAAATTTGTCTATTGTCTAGTAGCAAATATAAGCCTGCATACAGATATATCTATATGGTAACTTACTTCAAATACAGAAAAGTTAAGTTCTATCCTTCTTTAGGACTATCAAGCATATTTACAGTACCTGGAAGCAAAATCCATATAAATCAGTGAAAGTAAGTTTGAATATTGGATTGTGGAAAATAAAACTGCTTTAAAAGGGTATTAACAAAAGCAACAAGTTGCTGTTTCTTTTCAGCACAATGTGAATGCAACAGATAAATAAATAAATGCAATGATTACTCTACTAGATATGCCCTCAGACTGAACTCCAGTAAGAAAAAAAACAGTTTTTAGAGCAAGTCAGTTTTGGTCAACTTTAACTCATATCAAACTGAATTTTCAAGAAACTGCACCGTCTTTCAAAGATCAGTAGACATTAAAGCAGTGTGTCTACTCCATGCCCTCTGCTGGAAGGAATCAGAATTTTGGACTGAGGGTTGCCTTCTCTAAAATTTGTGTTCCAACCACCCTCCCCCCAAAACAGGTAAGGTGGAGACTGAATGTTGTAGATACACAGAAAGTATCAGAGTGCTAACCTTCAAAAGATAGAGGCAACTTCTGTATAGGATGGACAAGAATCCTGGAAGTTCAGTTTTCATCTTTCAGATCAAGGTGGAGCCAAATAGACTATTTTCTCTTTTTCATTCTTTTCCCTCCCTGCCAGTCTTCCTGCTATTTCATATTATATAACAGGGTAGTATAGTGAAGGAAGATTTGAAGGACCACTAAAACAGTAAGTAGAGAGGATTTATTGGGATTGAAAACCTTTTCACTATTTCTTTCTTGTTCAAGTATAAACCTGGCAGCAAAGACCGCTTTCTGGATTTTTGCAGTCCAGATTTGGTAGCACTAGTAAATTTGTTGCTCATAAAACTAATTATTGGAAAATACCTTTAATTTATCCATTAGATACAATGGAATACAGGAAATGGTTTTATAATCAGGTCTGATTAACTGCTTAGTCCAATATTGTTTATCTGGTGGTAGCAATTCCCTAGACTTTTCTAATCAACTGCTATCTTATCCTTCTGCTTGGGTATGCTAGGAATGTTAGGGATTGAATCTGGAGTCTTATGTACCCTGGCTGTGAACCTTGGACTCTTCCCTGATCCATGTGATTACCTTTGTGTACTTCATAATAATTATAGCAATGATATTAATACTACTTAATACTGTTTGTCTCGGTGCTTTTGCTTAAGAGATATAGATAAAGATATACGTATATGTGATATGTTTTTAATTCCACTTGATTATTAATAATAGTTTTCTCCTATCAGGTACCTTCCAGCTGTGTTTGGACTGTATTTCCCAGAATTCTCACCTTTGGCCATGTTGACTTGGAGTTCTGGAAGCAATCCCAATGTGTCTGAAGGGCATCAGATGGGAAAATTTGGCCCATAATATGCTTCATTCACTCACTGGAAAAGACCCTGATGCTGGGAAAGACTGAAGGCAAAAGGAGAAGGGGACGGCAGAGCATGAGATGGTTAGATAGCACCACGGATGTAATTAACATGAATTTGAATAAACTCCAGGAGACAGTGGAGGACAGGAAGGCCTGGCGTGCTATGGTCCATGAGGTCATGAAGAGTCGGACATGACTAAACGACTGAACAACAACAACAACAACAATGTTTCATTCAGGTATAGAACTAGTGAACTGGCCAGTTATATAGTTGCTCTTGAGGAATAACATCATGCCGCCTGAAATACAGGTGATGATGACTTTTCTTGACCTCTGCTATACAGCATGCCTGTATAAGTAAAATATGGAGTGGGCAATTATAAAATTATCTTAGTTTAATTTGATACATGTGACTTCTGTCAATCTCTGCATAATCACCTGTTAAGTAGAGAGAGATCAGAATAAGAAGGGACAAATCCAGAATGTTTGAGATAAACTGCCTTATTTGGAGCAAGACCTGGTTTACCCTCACAGTTCTGATGGAATTGTATAAAATTTAATTATAGCATAATTTTAATGAGTATGAATAAGCATAAAGGAAATAAAACTATTACCTAATTAAAGCAGAACTGTTAGCCTCCAGCTACTGACCTGGGAAAAATTGCATCAGACAATGTAACTAGACTAAAATTTAGCCATGTTCAAAGCCTAAATACATGAGAAGAAAAACAGGTGTGAAAAATTACAGTTAATCTGAGATCATAGCAATATAAATTATCAGTGATCTCTTTTGACCTAATACCCAGTCTTTGTCTGTCTTTATATACACATCACGGAAATATTTGAAGAATGACAAGGAAATGTTTCAGTAAATGAATTTTTGACTTTTGATTTGAAGAGTGAATATGATTTGTTATTTTTGAGTATTAGGAAATAATATTGCCAAAGTCTGAAGCAGCCTATCTGTGTTAAATTCTGCAAAGTATTTAATTAATATTAATCAGCTCATGGAAATCTCCAAATGTTAGCAGTACTGGTTCTCAGAATACTTGTTGCTTGAGTGATAGTATTTGGGATTCCATTACAAAACAGCCTTGCTCATCTTGATGCTGCTCAGAGGTATTTGGACTGCAACTCTTAGAATTCACAGCTAGCATGCATGCTGTTTGGAAAGTCTTGAAACAAATTTCATCATTACTGGAGGACATCATGTTAGGGCTAAATATTAGTTTGTGGTGGTATTGTAAATGCTGCTTAAATGTACTGTATTACATTTCTGCACACCCCTCCCCCATTATTTCCAAAAGCTGAGATTATCACGAGAATTAACAATAACAATACTTGGAGTTCATCTGGACCTATTTCAATGTAGCTTTGGCATGAAAATAATTTGGTTTCTCTTTAGATGATCTATGCCAAGACAGAGACAAGAAGAGTGGGGCAGATAATTTCCTGGACTTCTTGGCAGCTTTTCATACTATTTACTATAGTATCTTTCTGGATATGCTATCTGGATATGCTTTATTAGTTAGAGACTGGAGGCACTAGAGGTCAATAGTTCAGTTTCTACCCAGTTGGACATTCCCGAATATGGTACTGTGAGATGACTGTTCATTCCAGTGGTTCTACCTTACCTCTTGGGGTTCTTAGTGTCTACATTAGAATGTGGTAGTCTATGGCTCTCCAATAGCCATTAGCCATAGACAGCATAGTCAACGATGACAGATAATAAGAATTGCAGTTTAGCAACATCTGGAATGCCTCATGTTGCTCAATTGTGAAATTAAACAGAATAAGAAATAGCTTGCTTGTTTGGTTTGGGATTAGATGAGGTGTCAACAAATGATGGGGTCATCATAACTATACTTTACTCTTCTCAGCCTAATCAGTTGAGGTGGAAAAGTTTCTGATGAGATGTTTGCTAATAGTAGAGGACTGGATGAGGGTCAATTATCTAAAGTTCAGTTCAGATAAGACAGACTACACTAGATCAGCACTGTAGCTGGAGGTTCACATGATTTCATAAGCTTTCAGATTAGACTGCTGCAATGTGCTGCATTAGAAGTTCTGAAGATTTTCCAAAGAGTTTTTTTCAGCTTTAGCATAGTTAAATCAGCTAGGTCTAGAAATTAGCATTCCTTTTCCCCAGGTTGTTAGCTTCTGGCTTAATTTTTGATGCAGATGTGGAATTAATATAAATACAATCAGTGTGTTTGCTTCTAAAATATGTGAAGGTCCAAGTGGTCTAAATCATGATTATTTTTACTGACTAGAAGTGGATCTCCAATAAAGTTTATCATCCTTCACTGGAGATGTTAGACATTGAACCTGGGAGCTTTTGAATGCAAAGTGGCCGTGCTATTGTTTTAGCTGAGATTAATCAACAATGAGGAAATGACCTTTTGTACATGCTCAGAGGATAAACTCTAGCATGAGAACAGATTCTGAAGCTAAAGGTAGGTGACCTCTGATCATCTCTTTCTTAACATATGGCATGCTTAAGTCTGACTTGGAAAGAGACTTATGATACATTCCATGTCTAGTTTCTCTCCAAAGAAACCTTCAAATAGCCCATCAGCAAGTGCACTGCAATGCATTAATTACAGATTCCATATGTTGGGTATTAAGTGGATACAAGTTCAACCAGACCAAGAGCACCAGTTTCTTTACCTCCTGTGCCATTCTTTTTCTGTCTAGGAAAAAATAATTTCTACAGCTCTACTTTTCTAGTATATTCTGCATCCCTCTGCTCCTTTTCCAATGTCATGTAGACATTTAACTTGGATTCCTAAAAGGGCAGCACTGTGCATGTGCAGAGATTTATCAAGAATTTTGTGAAGGAAGCCTGGCACTGGTGTTTTATGAAACACAGTGGCATGATCTGGATAAGGTATGCCTGGATTCACAAATTACAGTAAGCCATAGAGTGAATTTTGTGTGAAACCAGCCATTGTGATTCATAAAGTAAATGTTATGATCTAGCGTAGTTGTGTGGGTCCAGCCAGTTTTGGCTTATTAAAAGAACACAATTAAAAGAAGCCTGGTTTAGCATGATGTGTAGCTTATATCAGGAATGACATAGATACCAGGTAGTCCTCAGGTTATGACCATACGTTAAGCAACCGTTCAAAGTTATGATGGTGCTGAACAAGGGGTTCCTCAGAGTTCTGGCCATCGCAGTGTCCCCACATGATTAGCTCGCAATTATGACATTGCAGCAAGCCGTGGTCATGTGATCACAATTTCCAATGTTCCCTGCCAGCTCCCACAAGCAAAGTCAATGGGGAAGCCAGCAGGAAGTCGAAAGTTGCAATCACATGAGGTCCTCGCTTAATGACCTGTGTGGTCCTCATTTAACAATGGCAAAATGGACTGCTGGAATTGCCGTTGCTAAGTGAAATGGCCACTTGACATCACGCTTTATGACCATGTCGCTTAGTGATGGAGTTCCCAGTCCCAATTGCCTTCATAACCCAAGGGCTACCTGTATCTGCAGGGGATCAGATGACAATGTCTCCATCATAATGTCATAATGAGCAGATATCATGACACAAGGACATGATGGATATGTTATTTTAATATCACTGTGACTTGTTATGTGTGGGTTAACTTTTATTCTATTTTTAACATTCAGAATCACAATAATGCAAGATCCCAAATTAGGTTCAATCCTGTACTAGTAGGACTTCCAGCCTGGATTAAAAATTCTGGTTGTATTTGTACAACATGCTAAACTTCAGTAGTGTGTTATTGGGTTGTGCATACCACCATCCTAACTCCCACATTTGCCACTGCCCTATTAACCTACAACAAAGGCTTAGCATGTCATGCAAATACAGCCTCTCTGGGTTTAACTTTAGCCAAACAAATCAATTACATATATAGAAAAGGGAAATCAGGATATAGCAAACCATTAGAACATCCTATTATCAAAAAGCAAGTCGATTAAATGGAGATAGAGTAAACAGCTTCAAATAAGAGTGGGTGGAATGTGATTTATTGTAGACTTTAATATGTCTGGTGCTATAATGAGAAAATGTCTTTAACAAGAGTTGTTAAAAAATGTTATACAGTATGTGGAGATGAATCATCTGGCTTCTTGAAAACAGTGTATTCAACTGAACCCTGGTAAGACGGAATGGCTGTGGATTGATGGCCCCCCTGGATCCGGGAAGTTGTCATCTTTGGTTCTGGGTGGGGTTGCACTACCTCACTCAGATCCAGTGCGGAATCTGGGGGTTCTCCTGGACTCACGACTCCTGCTCAAAGAGCAGGTGGCAGTCGTGGCCAGGAGGGCCTTTGCACAACTTCGAGTTGTGCGCCAGTTACGCCCTTTCCTGGATCGGGAGGCCCTCCAAACAGTCACTCACGCCCTTGTCATCTCCCGCATAGACTACTGTAATGCGCTCTACATGGGGCTACCCTTGAAGAGTATCCGGAAGCTTCAGCTGGTACAGAATGCGGCGGCGCGAGCAGTTACAGGTGCCATAAGATTGGCACATGTAACACCACTGCTCCGCGAGCTGCATTGGTTGCCAGTTTGCTTCCGGGTCCAATTCAAGGTGTTGGTGATTACCTTTAAAGCCCTATATGGCATAGAGCCAGGGTACCTGAGGGACCGTCTCGTCCCGATGACGTCGGCCCGCCCCACCCGTGCATGCAGAGAGGGCATGCTTCGGACCCCCTCAACAAGAGAATTCCATCTAGCGGGGTCCAGGAGGCGTGCCTTCTCTGCGACAGCGCCCGCTTTATGGAACATCTTGCCCCCGGAGGTGAGACTGGCCCCTTCACTCCTGGCCTTTCGGAAGGCCATTAAGACTTGGCTCTGCCACCTGGCCTGGGACGACAGAGGCGGTAGTGTCTCCTGGGGTTGGCTGGCCCCGTAGGTGATATGTGCTACGGTCCCCAAGCCATCTTGGATTTTATTTATTTTATTTTATATTGGATATATTTTTATATATCTTCTATTTTGTATTGTTTTTAAAAAAAATTTAAATTTTTAAATTTTAATTATTGTAACCCGCCCAGAGTCCCTTGTATGGGAGATGGGCGGGGAATAAAATAAATAAATAAATAAATAAATGAATAATTTCTCTAAACAAAGCATGGCTTAGTAAGATGTGTGAATCCAACCACAGTGTAGTTTAATAATTTTCAGTGAAGTAAAATACAACGAAACTCACATAATGCATCTTTTCCTAGTGGAAAAAATATAATGCTATGAGTGGTTTGGGTTGTTATCCCAATGCATTGGTCTTTAAAATGACAACATCCAAGACTATTAGCCAATTTCCAAGTTGACCTGATCATCTACTTCCCGAGCACTGTCAAGAATATAATTGGAGAACTCCATTGTAAAGCAACATCCTTTTAAAACTTTCTAGCCTCATCTATCTCCAAAAAGTAAGAAGAGTGCCTTCCTTTCTATTTTAACTCAGGGATCTTCAACTTCCTTAGGATGGTGGACCATAACATTTTGTAAATTTTCCTCCTCCATGTGAGGCTGGTAGATTAGGAATGACAGTTAATTCCTTCTTTGATGCATTTACAAAGATAATGTGATGCTAACTGTAATCTACTTTGGGCACAGCTCACTGTGGAAAAATGTATATATTAAAGCAATTAATCTTAAATATAATCATTAATTGCTACTGTACATTGTTTATGAATAAAAGGAAATAAAAATTTGTCAAAATAACTGAAGAGTTCCCTTTCCCAAACATCCAGACAAGCTCTTTCTCTTCCTAAGTATGCTGAATTAATAATTTGTTACACATGGCCACACCACCAGCTATGGAGTGCATTTTGTCCCCATAATTTTCAGATCAAAAACATATTCATTGTGTTTTGCCCATATGTATGCATCTCACCAAGGGCACCCTGAGCCTTTCATTACTCATCCTGAACTGGCCAATAGCTGACCACAGAGAATGTCAGCCAATTGGTGCCTAATCTCTCCGCTTCAAACTTCCCAGTCACAGATTTTAGTACCAACCTCCTCCTGGTGAGTTTCCAACTGTCCATGCCTTAACAGCCCTTCCTCCTTTCTTTATAGAAAGAAAAACATACAAAATCATGCATTTGTCCACGTTTGTACTATGATTTGCAATACATTCCTCCCAATGTGTTGGCTTGGAATGGTTACAAAAGTAGATTCATTTTTGAAAATCTTAGTGAATGTGAATGCATTGAGAAGTGTGAAAAGTTGTCTTCTCTCTATGGCACCATATTAGGATTTCAAGTGGAGTATATTATCCATAGCAGCAAATCCAGTGAAGGGTTTTCCCTAAGCTGGGCTGACTGAAATGGAGCTGATAGGGGAATGACAGTCTGTCTCTGCTGAAACAAAATAGATGCCTACAAATGTAAAATGGATCCATTGCAATGAGAATTTTGTCGGCCAATAATGTGTGTGAGAGAAAAAAGCCCAAGTGTGGCAAAGTACTGAAGTTTTTAGAAGTTTGAAAAGGATCAGTGTTGGTTTGCTGTTGATGTCATGCGATAGTTGGGGGAATAGAATAGCAGAAACACAGTAAAATAGTTATGGGGTTCACCAAGAAAGACTTTGATCACCAAGTAATATATCTGTGGGCCTTTCAAGAAACTGAACATACAGTAATTCTTTCTATTTCCTATGTTTAAGATGAGAACGTCATTATGACATTGTGTATGACATTACCATCCATACACAACAGAAAAGTATCAGAAAACTTGGGAACTTTGAGATTTGCAAAAGTACAAAGACATTTCAAAAAAAATTTCTCCAAAAAGGAGAAACACTCCCAAAATGAATTTTACAAATAGTAAAAGAACTAAAGCAGAGATAACAGTAAGTTGTCAAGAAAATTTACAGAAATAAGAGTGGCTGCTATTCTGAATGAAAACATTTCACATTGCAGCATTTTGTTGCAGCCCCTATTTGTTCATAATTAATCCTCTTAAATCCTGCACAGAGGGGCTCAGAGATGCTATAAGGCAGCAGAGAACTTTTCTAACATTGAGACTTTCTTATATAAGAAAAAAAAAGTGAAGTAACAAGAGGTCATGAATGTGTGTGCTTCTGGTGTGGGAGTCAGGAGAGGGCAAAGAGAGGTTTTTAAAAAAATTTAAGATATTACCTAGAACCAACCAACAGATACAGATAAGATAATCCTTCTGGGGATTTCTGGCTGTGCATCATTCACCAGTTTATCTGAGGTGACTTTCTGCCTATTGGGGTAGACAGCAGTATGTTACTCTGAATATAAAGAGAAAGACGTAAATAGCAGTGAAGAAAGAGAGTAATAAGAAAAATATTAAACTGCACAGTGGAAATCCCACGAGAATGACTATTGCAATAACTGAACTCCAATATAGTGCCATTTATTTCATCCCATGGCAGGTTTATAGGTGCTTGTAGGGCTGCAGACGAACACCAATTTGCCAGTGCAGTTTGTTTTGATAACTGAAAGTTTCAATAAATCTATATTAAAATCAAAGAGAAAATTAAATAGACCCAAGTTAGTGGCATGAGGGATAAGGCAGCATATTACTATACTGGCTTAGTCAGGGACACTGGTCTCGTAGTTCAGTTGCAGGTCACAATAATAATGATTCTTTGAACTCCAATGACAAACCTGAACAGCAGGCACCCAGAACCAGCTACAAAACGTACAGGAGCAAGGGACCAATCTGCTTTGTCCTATTGACAGACACACAAAGAGCTTCATCAGCAAATAATGCTACTTACTCCTTTCTGAGCCATCAGGAGATATGATGAAACCTTCTGAATGAATTCAGTTCTGGAGCTTCCGGTGAGGATTATGGTGGACTAGATGTCTCTGAAGGAGCGGGGATGACATTATGGCCGAGAACGGCAGCCAGAGGGCAAACGCTGACTGGCAAAATCTCTCTGGATAGCCCACTTGTACTCCAGTCAGCTGGTCCTCATGAGTAAACTGCAGGAATGGAGGTTTCTGCAGTCGGTTCATGAGTTGAGTG